>OY720141.1:2400000-3000000 GCA_963082685.1 Cyclophora albipunctata | reverse complement strand
ACATAAAAACCTTCCTCTAGAATCACTCTACCTATTACAAAAACCGCATCAAAATCCGTTGCGTAATTTTAAAGATGTAAGCAAACAGACAAACAGACAAACAAACAGACAAAAGTAGCGACTTTGTTTTATACTATGTAGTGATACTAATATTATAAATCTGAAGAGTTTGTTTGTTTGAACGCTGTTATCTCAGAAACAACCAATCCGATTTCTATAATTCTTTTTGTAATGGATAGCCACATTCAACGGGAAGGTTATAGACTATCTTTTGTTTATCCCTAATTTCCCACAGGAACAACGTGGGTAAAACCACAGGGCGCTGCATTAAGTACAAATATTACAAAGAGGAAGAGTTTGATCATTTGTCAGAATGCGCTAATCATAGGACCTACCATGCTGAATTGAATTTAATAATTCTTTAGGTGTTGGAGACTCATTCAAAAAGAAGGTTTTATTGTCTATGATTTAAACCCGAAATAAATTCAGGAACGGTTACAATGCGGGTTAAAATTTGGGTAAGACCATGCCTTTACGTGGTCTAAATACTCCAACACCTTCTTCTTATCGAGTGGATGGTCTGACCAATCCTGGTGTCAGAGTTATAGAGCCGCCAAAGGCCTCTGACATGGCGCATGTAACGACTACTATCCGTAGAAAGTAACCGGGACCAATAAGTTATTAATAAGATATTTACTTCTATATACATTTATTGATTATTATTTAAAGTACATAATTTTTTTTATCCCTAGTTAATATTACATATAGGTAGTTCATTTTAATTTTTTTTATATTTATTTATTAAGAGTTTATATTTTTTTCTTTTTGTCATTTTAATATTCGTTAACACATGATATGGAAATTTTATCGCTTAAAGTTTTTTTGTTTAAAGTATTATTATTATTTTAAGATACCTATGCATGTTGTGGCACCTATAGAAAGTGCATTTAATTCATTGATTTAATCGTAAGTTTTATTTTTAAGTTTGATCTATCTTTTACTGGCTGTCCTTAAATAAATAAATAAATAAACACCAGGGTTGGTCACTAACCTACTACTTATATAGATACCTACACAGGGTGCTATTTGTAACATCAAAATAATACACAAACTATAAAGGTTTTATACCATAAACAATAAACACGGCAGTCTGTCTGTTATCGCATTCAGCAAGGAGGTTATAATTCGGCCAAGAGTTTCCGCGTCACGTCCGCGTCCATAGACAAAACGCGACCTCTTTTGTGGGGTGATTTATCATTTGTATTAGCTGTCAAACTATTTGAATGGAGAACGGAAGTGGAGGGAAGAGTTCTGATTGGGTCTTGATTTTAAAACGAATTCGAAAAAGGAGGTTGGAGTCTAACCGCGTTACTCATAAACGATATTTAACTAAAACAGTGTTTTAAAATGTTTTGTCTCTTTCGCTCTTTGGCAAATAGCGTATGTCGGAAAGGGACAAAACATAGTCTGTTAAGTTATTCGGGCGGCCAGTAAGTTCGAGTAAGTTAGTGGCCAACCCTGGTGTCTGGAGTTTTAAGACCGCCCAAAGACCTTCGACGTGGTCTAACGATTGCAACAACCGGGACCGACAATTTAACGTGTCCGAAGCACGGTAGCGCTCAGATAGAAATGCCACTATCGGCCACCCATCCATGTACCTAAGGGTCGAGTTAACCGTTGCTTAACAATCGCAAAGAGATTACATCGCTTAGTCAAACTAAGCCACGACGATACAGGGTGGCCAGTAGAAAGCCACATTTTCTTACGCTTGTTGAAACTGACATTTAGTCCTAACGTTTACTAGTGGGTTAGCGTAAGATGAAGCAACCCGCCTTTACCGATTCAGTTATACATTTATTAAAATATAAACCAATACTTTTACAAAACATAATATCGATAGAGCTCATTTTACCGCCAATAAAACGCCAAGTGTCATAAATGTCATAATTGACAAGTTATCGTCATCGATCGGCGCATAGACAAAGCCCTCTAGTTATTCAGGCTCACGTACGAGCTGTTAGCGGACACCGCCGCCATTGTCCCTCTATATTGTTTATGGTTTAACGACCAGAACTTATGTAAACTATTATGTTTTATTGTAATTGGCGGTTTCATATTGTAATGTGATTTTTGCTTGGCTTGATAAAGAGGAAACACGAAATGCCCGCAAATATAAATCTGCTAGCCGCGTTTTCCCAATAGGAGAAAAACGGTAGATTCAGAAATATTATGTATTTTACCCGCGTTGTGCCCGTTCCCGTGGGAATTTCGGGATAAAATAAATAGACTATCTAACAGTGAAAGAATTATTCAAATCGGTTCAGTAGTTTCTGAGATTAGCGCGTTTAAACAAACAAACAAACAAACAAACAAAACAAACTCTTCAGCTTTATAATATTAGTATAGATATACCTACATTATCCTTGCCCGCTATATGGTACACTAGCCGCGCCCCGCGGTGTTACCCGCGTTGTACCCGTTCCCGAGGGAATTTCGGGATAAAATGTATCCCATGTGTTATTCTGACGTATAACCTATATTGCTGTAAAGTTTCATCCAAATCCGTCTAGTAGCTTTTTCGGGAAAGAGTAACAACATCCTCACAAAGTTTCGCATTTATAATAATTAGTAGGATCGGACTACAGTTGTCTTTTGGACACAGTTGGGTTAATTAATTTTTGATTACCCACACTTCTATAGATACATAATTATAGAACAAAATCCCCAAAAACCGGTTTGTAATTGATGTTCTCAAAAAAATCTTTTGTGACTACTTTTCATGCCCAAATTATACATTTTTATCTGACGTTTCAGCCCCTTTACAGGAACCGTGGTCAGTTTACAGGAAATATTGTCAGTTATATATATTCAAAAAACACAATTCAAATTAGTTTGAAAAAAGAATAAGAATCATATTAGCCAATCACAATCTAGCATTAACGTAATGGCGCGTATAAGTAACTAATTCGAAAGTTCTATTTATGAAATATGAAATTTCGAAATTAGAATTACACATCATAGATAAAAGAACATAGTGTAACTATTTCTGACGATGGATTGGTAACGATTTTTGTAAAAGAAAAGTAAATATTTTTTTTAGGTCGGTTTACAATAAGCTAATTTACAAGCTACTAGCTGGGAAGTAACTAACAAAGTAAGTTAGTCCTAAGTTAGCTGTCAAAATATTGGTGCGAGATTTCGACCTTTCAAAGGACTCCGACATAGTCTAACGATAGAAACAACCGAAGCCGATAAATTAACGTGCATTGAAGCAAACGTTCAGCTAGAAAAGCAACTGTGACTACCGTTTCGTTCACAATTTTACGTTGTGCAATGGACAGATTATGAACTAACAAAATAATGCGTTAAATTGCTACCTAGCAGCGCCCCGCGATTTTACCCGCGTTGTGCCCGTTCCCGTGGGAATTTCGGGAATTTTTATACATATTTTTTTTGCACAACGTAAAATTGTGAACGAAACGGTAGTCACAGTTGCTTTTCTAGCTGAACGTTCGCTTCAATGCACGTTAATTTATCGGCTTTGGTTGTTTCTATCGTTAACTATGTCGGAGGCCTTTGCAGGGTCGAAATCTCGCACCAATATTTTGACCACTAACTTGGGACTAACTTACTCGATCTTACTTTGTTAGTTACTTTTAATTACTCGCCAGCTAGTAGCTTGTAAACTTCTTAATGTAATCTTAATGTAAACTAACCTAAAAAAATATATTTTTATTTGAATAATTAAAACGACTACTAAATGTCTTTCTCACTGTACTGATATCTTCAGTGAGACATTACAGGCTTAAACTTTGATTTACTAATTGTCTACCAATAAAGTTGCTTACTCGTATTTTATCGAAGCAAGGCCGAGGTGTCACAATTAAAAGTAATATTTATTATGCAAAGTATTATCTATAATAAGGCCAGTGACAATGTATGCAATATTACGGGTATAGTGTGCTCGGAGTCAGAAGCCGGCAAAATGTAGTAGGTATAACTAGCAGAGAACGCGACTTCACCTGTGTTATATTGTAACTTTCTTGTCTACACTAATCTACACTATTATTATAAAGAGGAAAACTTTGTTTGTTTGTTTGTAATGAATAGGCTCAAAAACTACTGGACCGTTTTTAAAAATTCTTTCACCATTCGAAAGCTACATTATCCATGAGTAACATAGGCTATTTTTCATCCGGAAATTCCCACAGGAATGGACACAACGCGGGTAAAACCGCGGGGTGCTGCTAGTGAATAATATAAGAATAATAATTTTATTTGTTAAACATAAGTACTTAGTAATCCTAACTAATTATTATAAATGCAAAGTAACTCTGTCTGTCTGTTACGCTTTCACACCAAAATTACTCAACCGATTTGAATGAAATTTGGTACACAGTTAGTCCAGAGCCTGAGAAAGGACATAGGCTACTTTTTATTGCGAAATTCCTGCGGGAACGGGTACAACGCGGGAAACACCACGAGGCGCGGCTAGTCTATACCTACTAATATTATAAAGAGGTAAAATTTGTAAGTTTGTTTGTTTGTTTGTTTGTTGTTTGTTTGTTTGTATGTT
Organism: Cyclophora albipunctata; assembly: GCA_963082685.1. Classification (NCBI taxonomy): domain Eukaryota; kingdom Metazoa; phylum Arthropoda; class Insecta; order Lepidoptera; family Geometridae; genus Cyclophora; species Cyclophora albipunctata. The sequence continues at coordinate 2,995,424 of OY720141.1, read as the reverse complement.
CAGGGTAATCTCAGGAATTACCAGTCCGATTTGAATAATTATTTTTGTAATGGATAGCCACATTCAACGGGAAGGTTATAGGCTATTTTTCATCCCGAAATTCCCACGGGAATGGTTACAACGCGGGTAAAACCGCGGGGCGCGGCTAGTTAACAATAAATATAATTGCATTTCTCAAACATAAAGTTGATCAGACTATACGAAAGAACTGATGACTATACACTAATTAAATGACATTGATTTTATTAAAACACGGAAGGAAAATCGAACATACTGTAACATGTCAAGCGTTTGACAGTGGATTTACAGAGGGAGTCATGTACGCGCGCTTTTCCGACGCCATATTACCATAGACAACTGAAAAACTGATTGTGTTCTTTTTATAAAATTGGAATAATATTTTTTAATTTTATTTTTGTCATGTGTTCTTTGTTCCGTTTTTAAATTTGAAGTTTTGTGTTCAGGTTTTGAATTTCGTGTTGTTTTTTTTATAAGTGATTGTGTTTCGGTGAGGGTAGTGATTTTATTCAGCCGTTGCGTGGATTTATTTAAAACAAAATGAAAAATGAGAGACTTGCAACAGGTGAGATTGCGAAATATGAGCATTATTTTTTAATAGAAAATACATTAGTTTAATTAGATACCCAAATAATAATTTAATTTATTTTTAAAAGATTTCTTTCAATTAATTCTTTTAGGATTTTTTGTATAAAAATTGGCTATTTAAAATCTTTTCTTTTTAACCTTCTTTAGCCCCTTGTCTTAATAATCTACGTATTTCTATAAAATTTAAAACTTAAAACTATGTCGGAGGCCTTTAGGCGGTATAAAACTCTGACACTAGGGTGGCTACGGTTAGGTAGATACAATGTTTGTACGCAGCTTTATAAAAAAAAAACAAGTTTCATATATGGAACGCCATTTTTTCTTCAAACATTCTCGGCGGCATGTAAAATGAGTTGTGAAAAAGGAACACGATTTCTGCAAACAACTTAGAGGTATTTAAATACGAATTATGGCGGATTCTTTTTTTGAACTGCGAGGCCTTTTAGTGATTCTTATTTTAAACTGATTTGAAAAAGGAATGTAAACGGATCTTTGCAAGTTATAAGGGTTTCGCCGACAAGAGTCAGTGCTTTAAAGTGTTTTGTCTTTTTCGTGCTTTGTCAAATAGCGTATGTCGGAAAGGGACAAACCATTTGATAGCTAAAGTGCTGTTAATAAGCGTTTATGAATAAGACCCTAAGTCTTAAAATGGGAATGACATTTTGTCCAAATTGACGTTTTAATGAGTACAATTTTCTTAGCTTTCTGTTAAACTTTTTTTTCGCTTATCTGCCTGAAAGAATTATTTTTCTTTTTTGAATATCGAACAATATGTTTCTTTTTGAAAAACGAACAATAAAAAGATATTTTTCTTCACTTTCGCAACTCTGTAGTTTAAAAATGGAATAAGTTTTACACACTAAGAAATTGTTTATTTTTAAGCTCATTTCACACTTGGCGGCTACGTTAAAAGGCTATCGCTCATTTAACCTGTGGCTGCAGAGATATCTATACTTATTACTATTACTATCTATACTAATATTATAAAGCTGAAGAGTTTGTTTTGTTTGTTTGTTTGTTTGGTTGTTTGTTTGTTTAAACGCGCTAATCTCAGAAACTACTGAACCGATTTGAATAATTCTTTCACTGTTAGATAGTCTATTTATCGGGGAAGGCTATAGGCTACATTTTATCCCGGATTTCCTACGGGAACGGGCACAACGCGGGTAAAACCGCGGGGCGCTGCTAGTTAGATATAAAGAGATTGTATAAAATGAGAGAGACAGTGATACGATGACGTCACGAGAAGCATCGGTTAGCAAATCAAATCAAATAATTTATTAAGTTTTTTAACATGATAGGACTTAATCTCAATGAGTATGTTAAACTAGCTGCGCCCTGCGGTTTTACCTGGTTTGTACCCGTTCCCGTGGGTATTTTGGGATGAAAAATAGCTTATATCCTTTCCGTTGAATGTGGCTATCCATTACAAAAAGAATTATTCGAATCGGATTGGTAGTTTCTGAGATTAGCGCGTTCAAACAAACAAAAAATCATCTCTACAGCTTTATTATAATAGTATACACTATCAGCGCTCCGCTTTTTTACCCGCGTTGTGCCCGTTCCCGTGAACATTTCGGGTATTTTATACATATAAACCTTCCTCTTGAATTACACTATCCATTAGAAAAAGCTGCATCAAAATCCGTTGCGTAGTTTTTAAGATCTAAGCATACATAGTGACTGACAGCGGAAAGCGACTTTGTTTTATACTATGTAGTAATGAGCGATGATCATAACTTGCTTAATTATGAAAGAAAATAAAGCGTTTAAAAGTTAACTCTATGTACTTGAGTTAACTACACTTTTAATGCATTTTAAACAGATACTCAGTCCGGCTTGCGTATAACAGAGATGGGTTTGCATTTTGTACTAGCAGCGCCCGCGGTTTTACCCGCATTGTACCCGTCTCCGTGGGAATTCCAGCATGAAAAGTAGCTTATAACTTTCCCGTTGAATGAGGCTATCCATTACAAAAAGAATTTTTCAAATCGGACTTGTATTTCCTGAGATTAGCGCGTTCAAACAAACAAACTCTGAAGCTTTGTAATATTGGTACAGATAACTTTTGCTTGCCTATAGGGTTGCCAATATCTAAAAATGGCAACAGTGACTAGCGAGTGTTTAAAAAAATAACACTACGTTATACGTAAGGCGGATTGCAGAAGCATTCTTAATCTTATTTCGCGAAATCTTACTATTATTATAAACTAGCAGCGCCCCGCGGTTTTACCCGCGTTGTGCCCGTTCCCGTGGGAATTTCAGGATTTTTTTACATAAAAACCTTCCTCTTGAATCACTCTACCTATTACAAAAAACCGCATCAAAATCCGTTGCGTAATTTTAAAGATTTAAGCATACAGACAAACAGATAAACAGACACGAAACAGAGACGACTTTATTTTATACTATGTAGTGATGCGAACGTTTGTGACGATGTATGTATGTTTGTTACTCTTTCACGAAAAACTGGACTTCTACTGGACGGATTTGGATGAAACTTTACTGTAATATAGGTTATACATCTGAATAACACATAGGAGACATTTTATCCCGAAACTACCGCGGGAACGGGCCAAAACGCGGGTATAACCGCGGGGCGCTGCTAGTAGATAGTATATACTTTCAACTTCATTCAAGGCTGAATACCGAACCAGTAGTAACCTCACAGAATCAATAAAAAGAAAAAAAAATACCGAGAAAGGAGGTCTCTTATCGCGCGGCCATGTTTGTTTGTCTATGACTTTGACCAAGATGGCTACCGTCTCCCGCGCTATTTGACATGTCAACAAAGCGTTTTATTTATACGCTTGAGCCCTTTTTAGATTGTATTGTATGGGAATTTTAAATATGGATGGATGTTTGGGTTTGTATATGGATATGATAGGAGAAAATGGAAAATATTTTTAAAAATCCCATTTTCTATTGAGTCTTGTCGAGTAGGTTAGTGGCTAAGGGTGCCTGTCCATTGACGCGGAGCGAGCTGGAGGACTGGAGAAACGGACAAATATCAACCAATAGGTTGCGTAAAATATCTGACCGCAGATTTCATGACAGGCAGCCTTACCCTGGTGTCAGAGTTTTCAGACAAGGTGACGACATGGTCTAACGATTCCGTGCTCCGTGGTCCCGGTTACTTTCTACGGATAGTAGTCGTTACTTGTGCCATGTCAGAGGCCTTTGGCTGCTCAATAACTCTGACACCAGGACCAGGATTGGTCAGGTTGACCATCCACTAGGTGAAGAAGAAGTGATTTTGACGTGTAATGTATGAAAAATTACATCAATTAGTTAAGTATCGTTTTAATAGATATCTCTGAGTGCGGTAATTCTATAAAAAAAATCAGTCATCGTCGCAGCCACTGCACCGTGGCACCGCACCTCACTAATTCCATTTACACATCTCCATTTCGTGCCTAAACCCAAATAATAAAATAAACTACCGACCATAGAGTAATTAATCTATATCAGTGACAAAAAATGTCTCTCAAATCGACTCATGCGCACGCATCGTCCAAAAACTGCATATTATCACGACACTCCTATTTTACGTCACCTATTACACAAATCCTACCTTAATGGCGAATTCGTGACATCCATGCAAGTCGGTGCAATAAAAACAAATATACGCCTAAAAATAACAAATAGAGAAAAAAAATATGGTCCAAAAATAAGCATAGACTAAGTATGTGCTCTTAATAAAAGTTGTGGCGATAGATTTTTTTGTCTATGGCTTGTTTTTTGGCGGCCATTTTGTTTTGAAGCACGTTTTGCCGCTAAATCTTAATTGATCGATTTTGGACGTGACTTTTGACGGAATTGTTGTTTTTTCTTTTATTTTAATAGTTTTTGGAGGTAACGTGTGAGGAGAATCATATCGTTCGGATTCATTCACGTTTCGCTCATTCATAACATTTTTGTAGTAGTTTTATTTGTAAATTGGGCCAGACTGACCATCACACCACCCTGTCACACTAGTGTGGTGGTTAGGAATTCTATTTCTTAACTGTCACACTAGTGTGACAGTTAATATTTCCTTGCAATTTTTCTATTGTTTTCTTAACCGTCACACCATTTAAAATCACCAATAAGTATTAATACCTTATGTATTGATACCTAATATAAGTCCTTGATAACTGACCACTTATCAATTCAGCCCGCGGGCGTAGGTACTATTCGGTAGGTTAGGGTTATATTTTTTTAACTATGTTTTAATTAAAATATTAAACATACCTACTTGATATTATCGTATTTTCTCGATCTTCTTTTGTCGGTGGGACAGTTAAGAAATAGAATTCCTAACCACAATACTAGTGTGACAGGGTGGTGTGATGGTCAGTCTGGCCTCTTGTAAATATCAAAGCTTTGGGGTTACGGCCGGTCCCTGTAACCTATCTAAGTGAGCTGCCATTGAATCGGAGCGGAGCTGTGTCAACGATGCGTTGTGATTAAACTTGGGCGTTATCGCTATATTTTCATATTGCATTATCCGTTATAATTATATTTTTCTAACTGTTGTGTTAAACTGTTGTAATATTTATTTGTGATTGGTCAGCTATTTCACTTTCCAAATCAAATTTTGAATTGTTTTGTATATAAATGTATATTTTATTTATTTATTTATTTTAGCCATTACTGTTCCACTGCTGGGCAAAGGCCTCTCCTCTATCCCTCCATGCATCCCTATCCTGGCCCACTTCCCTCCAGTTGCTGAGATATGTGTCGAGTTCATCATAAATGTATATACGGGTCAAAAATCTGATCTTTTAACCGCCAAAAAATCGCGATGTTTAGAAAAAGACCTTCTCTCTCTTCTTCTTCTTCTTCAAGAAGAAGAAGAAATATCTACTAAGGAAACATTTAAAGTCTCTGAGTAACGGGCTATATTTGAGTGAACAAACTTCCCATTTTCACAGTCAATACTCGTTATTTGGTAACTAAGTGCCATTGCACTAACATAATACTTACTTACTTAGTTACATACGTTACTTAATATGTAACCTATCCGTTTTAACAACAGTTTAAAATTAAACAATCGTACTAACAATGTGTTTGCGTTACATGGTACTGTCGGGGCATATTTTAGTTAAGCACCATATGTAATAGTTTAGCTAGGCAATCTTTACACTGACTTGTTGGGCGTAGTCATGTTTTTGTTGGTACAAATCTAACAGACATTTAGTCTAACAGACAAAAAAAACATGAGAAACGAGTGCCCGTTAATTTTTTTAATTAATATACATACAAAGTTTTTTTTTTCCTTTTTCATTCATTTTAAAGCGTTGTTGACATTGAAAAGAACATGAGAAAAGCATCGTCATAAATGAAACATTTCATACTCAGTCTCAAAATTTCGCATTATTCTGCTTTAACATGCCTCCTACAGATATGAATCCTCAGATAGAAATACCACCCATCGAAGTAGTGGCCGAGCTGCACAGTGCTTAACAATCGCGATTAGTTAACATTGCTTAGTCAAAACGCAACGAGCGTCACAAAATTTAGTCCCATATGTACATAATTAAGCCTTTTGCGTCCGTACGCAGAGACGTCAAATGCTGCTTCAGTAGAGATTTAGTGAGTGATTTTGACATGCAAAATTAATTAATTTGTAAGTGTCGATTAATTGACAACTCATAGAGCAGCAATTTGAGTCAGTATGCAAATAAGTTCGATTAGATCAGTGTCCAACGTTGATGTAAAAATTTCGACCTAAAGATGCACAAACTCGCAATGCCCGCACAGTACTTCGCTAACTACCCACATTAGCCGCTGCGATTAAGCGGCGTGTTCGCACATTGTGCCGCTCACCGAACGTGCCTCGCGGACTATTTCCAGTATTTACGTTTGAATCACGTAGTAATACAAAGTATTTGGTTCGGGACATTGTTGGTCGATGACTGGTTGCAATTACAATTATGAAGGGTACCTAGAGCATATAGTATAGGGATAGATAGGCAGACAGCGGAAAGCGAATTTGTTTTATACTATGTAGTAGGGTGCATATAAACCTTCCTCTTGAATCACTCTATCTATTTAAAAAACCGCGTCAAAATCCGTAGCGTAGTTTTAAAGGTCTAAGCATACATAGGGACAGACAGCGGAAAGCGACTTTGTCTAAGGGTCTAGACAGACGGACTGCAATTCAACTGCAATCCGACTGCCAAATGGCAGTTCAGATGCAGTTTGAATGCAGTTGGCTCGACTGCAATCAAACTGCACGTCGACGGGCAGTTGGCGTGCAGTTGGATTGCAGTCTGAGTGCAGTTAGTCGTTGTAACTGCACTCAGACTGCAATCCAACTGCAGTTTGATTGCAGTCGAGCCAACTGCATTCAAACTGCATCTGAACTGCCATTTGGCAGTCGGATTGCAGTTGAATTGCAGTCCGTCTGTCTAGACCCTTATACTATGTAATAATATTGTGAATTCATTCATTCGGAGTTATTAGACCGCCTCCGACATGGTCTGACATTGCAACAACCGGGACCGACTGCTTAACGCGCGCTCCGAAGCACGGTAGCGCTCAGATAGAAATGCCACTATCAGCCTATACTCTATTTTTTCTTACTTGTCCCAAAATGTGGACCAATGTCGTTAATTTTCCAGTCCAAGACGACTACTCCTGAAGAGGAAAAAGGTTTAGAGATAGGGTGGGAATGAAATAAAATCACTAAACCTTTTTCTAAGACGACTACTCCTGAAGAGGAAAAAGGTTTAGAGATAGGGTGGGAATGAAATAAAATCATTAAACCTTTTTCCAAGACGACTACTCCTGAAGAGGAAAAAGGTTTAGAGATAGGGTGGGAATGAAATAAAATCATTAAACCTTTTTCCAAGACGACTACTCCTGAAGAGGAAAAAGGTTTAGAGATAGGGTGGGAATGTGATAAAATCACTAAACCTTTTTCCAAGACGACTACTCCTGAAGAGGAAAAAGGTTTAGAGATAGGGTGGGAATGAAATAAAATCACTAAACCTTTTTCCTCTTCAGGAGTAATCGTCTTCGGCTTTAAAACTGACGACATTGGTCCACATTTTGGGATAAGTAAGAAAAAATAGAGTATAGACCGATAGTGGTATAATTGTAGTCTGTCCCTATGTATGCTTAGATCTTTAAAACTACGCAACGGATTTTCACGCGGTTTTTTAAATAGATAGAGTGATTCAAGAGGAAGGTTTATATGTATAAAAATTCCCGAAATTCCCACGGGTACGGACACAACGCGGGTAAAACCGCGGGGCGCTGCTAGTTAGTATTAAGTTTCCCTACACATTGCTTACCAGATGTTCAAACCAGGATTAAGGCCCTCACACACTAATCCCGGTGTTACCATACGCAATAAAGTATTGCCAGCAACAAAAAATAAAATTGATTAATTTCTATATCCTGTGATTTAGTGATGTTTTCTCACCTTTAGGGGATTATGTACTTAGGGGTTCCGGAGGGTGCTTTTTGCGTTTAGTTGAGCTATTAACATTCTAAATATAGCTCTATGAATTAAAGAAGTTAATGGTATTACAGAGTAGTATGAGATGGATTGTCTATGAAAGCAAGTGTTGCCAACTTTATCTAATCGGACATTACTGTGTTAATGATCCTTGGGTTACTTATTATATAGGTCAAAACTAGAGAGATAGAAACAAATGAAGTTGGATTAAAAATACTTATTTTGTAACACATTATGTAAGATGAGTGCAATCGATGCTGTTTCTGTTAAATAACTTCTTGATTTTTGTTTTTTGGACACGCCTATCTCAGAAACTACCAATCGGATTCGAATAATCCTTTTTGTAATGGATAGCCACATTCAACGGAAATGTTATAGGCAAATTTCATCAAAAAATTCCCACAGTAACGGTCACAACACAGATAAAACCGTGAGGCGCTGCTAGTGGCTATCATAAAATGTGACACCAAATAAAAATACCACATAAAAACTCCTTTGCCATATTGGGTTCCCGCGCAAAACAAAAGCTCCTGTCAATATCGTAACTGTCACCTAACAATTAAAAGAAAACAATTACCAACCACAAAAAAAGTTTACTACCAATTACAACCTTATTGCAGTGCACTAAGAAAATTAGCGGGAAAGGGCGACAAAAATGAGTTCCTTTTTCAAATTTCACGCTTCTTTGCGAAGTTTATCTTATTGTCTATGTTCGTCTATTTGTCTATGTTCACTTGTTTCTATTTATCGTGGGAATCTGTTTTGGGCGGTTGTGAATGTTTTTTTTTCGAAGGTGTGATTTTAAAGCTATTGGGTGATCACGTTCATCTGTAATAGATATTCAAATTATTTTTTTGGAATAATAATGGTTCCTTCTTGTGTAGGCGACTTAATACGAGTTTGTGCTTTAGTAGAGGCAGTCTGGGGGCCGATTCTGCTAATATATTTTAGTAAAAATTGGGTCTCAATTCTAGTTACCTATACTGATATTATAAAGAGGTAAAATTTGTAAAGGTAGGAGTTTATTTTGCGACTGCAGACAGCAGGCAAAAGGGCGTTGCAGTCGTCCGCAGTGCAGTCTGTAAGTTTGTTTGTTTGTTTGTATGTTCGAGCTAATCTCGGGAATTACCAGTCCGATTTGAATAATTCTTTTTGTACTAGATAACCACATTCAACGGGAAGGCTATAGGCTATTTTTCATCCCGAAATTCCCACAGGAACGGGTAAAACATACTAGCCGCGGGGCGCGGCTAGTATGTTATATTTATCAACTTAACATAATCACTACGCATTTGAAACATTAGCAGCGCCCCGCGGTTTTACCCGCGTTGTACCCGTTCCCGTGGGAATTTCGGGATAAAAATAGCCTATAACCTTCCCGTTGAATGTGGCTATCTATTACAAAAAGTTTTATTCAAATCGGACTTATAATTCCTGAGATTACCTCGAACATACAAACAAACAAATTTTACCTCTTTATAATATTAGTATAGATATAGAATTATTAATATTCGTATTCTAAACTACAGTTTCCCATCAAATGACTCATTCATTCATAACTACAGACAATGACATATTGTCATCGTTCCCACGGACGCAAATTATACTACTATTACATTTTACAACCAATATCTCTACAGGTGTCAAAAAAGTTGTAAACACAGACAACTGGCCATAGACACGTGCGTCCTTTGCGGCCAGAAACAATAGAGCAAGAAAAAGTTGAGACAAAAAATGTTGCCGCCAAATTTTGACGTTCCCACGCAAATCTTTTTTTTTGTTTTTTTTAGGTAATGTATTTTTTTTTATTAAGCCGTTTAAATTCTTTGCAGGTGATTTGGTTATCCAATTTGGATAAAGGATTAGAGAAGGTTACATCTGTTTTTATTTAGTTTGTGGTTTCATTTTTAATCCATACTAGTTTTACCCCGCGGTTTCGTCCACAGCTCACACGTTCCCGTAGGAATTTCGGGATTTTTTCAATTATTATCCTTTTCCTGTGAGGCGATCTAATGGTGTAACTAACACGACTTTCTTTAATATTTACTTTTCCTCATCTTCATTTGAAATTCCATTCTTGCACTATCACTACCTAAACCTCTTTCCTCTATTCAAGGACAATTCCTACTAAACCGAAAAACGACAACTAATTAGTCCTACCTAACCAATCCTACCTAACAAAATGAGAATAAAAACCAAAACCTCACAATATTTACGGCTCACCCCATAACCCATAGACAAGACTTACCATAGAGTACAGACCGCACACGTCACCCGGATCCGACCGGATTACTTGTCTCTGCACGTGTGACAGATAGGAGATACTTTAAGAAGGATGTTACTAAAACTGGCCAAGTGCGAGTCGGACTCGCAGACGAAGGATTCCGCACCATTGTCTATTAAAAAATGTTAGTATCGATCAAGAAACGTTAACAAAATCACGTTTGTTGTATGGGAGCCTCCCTTGAAGTTTAAATTAAATGCGATGTTTTTTATTCAAAACTTCGATCATCAATACACAACTAGATGTCGGGTCGGCGCAAAAAATACGTCTCGGTGAATAACAGCGCACTTGAAACGTGAGCTCTTATCTTATTCATAAGATTTGCTACTTTATCGCTAGGTGTCATGGTTGTAATTAGGTTGAACTTTGAACTGTTTTAAAACTTGTCTCAGTTCGGTAGTAAACAAATGAAGCTGTACGAGTATATGTATATATCCACGCGGACAGCATTTAGCTTTGATTTTATACGTGACTGCAATCTAGTTGTGTATTGTTGATCGAAGATTCAAAATATCATACTTTGGCTGCAAGACTCAACCTTTTTTTTTGACTGAACTTTCTTTCATATATTAAAAAAAACGCATTCCAAAGACTAACTTTTATTTCTCTTCACCTCGTCGCGCTTAAATCCGAGACCATCAAGGTTCGAATTTCGAATTGTTAATTTTTTCCACGTCTCGAATAACGGCGAAGGGCCTCCATTCATTCAGCCAAGATGGACGCCGATATGCAAATCAATTTATTTTATTTCATTCACCACAAAATCAGTTTATTGATTATTGTTAAGAATATTAATATTTTAATAACATGCGTGTGTCTGTGCATATTTTAAGCACTGATGACTGTCACTGGGATGTTATAGGACGATACTTTACATTAGTACTCGCTTGTGATCACGTGTACTCCTCGCTGTACTAACATCTTCAGTGAGAGGTGTTTGATCTGCAGTGGGGTGTTATAGGACGATACTTTACATTAGTGGTCGCTTGTGATCACGTGTGCTCCTCGCTGTACTAAGATCTTCAGTGAGAGGTGTTTGATCTGCAGTGAGGTGTTATAGGACGATACTTAACATTAGTGGTCGCTTATGATCAAGTGTACCTACTCCTCGCTGTACTAACATCTTCAGTGAGAGGTGTTTGATCTGCAGTGGGGTGTTACAGGACGATACTTTACATTAGTACTCGCTTGTGATTACGTGTACTTCTCGCTGTACTAACATCTTCAGTGAGAGGTGTTTGATGAGCAGTGGGGTGTTATAGGACGATACTTTACATTAGTACTCGCTTGTGATCACGTGTACTCCTCGCTGTACTAAGATCTTCAGTGAGAGGTGTTTGATCTGCAGTGGGGTGTTATAGGACGATACTTTACATTAGTACTCGCTTGTGATCACGTGTACTCCTCGCTGTACTAAGATCTTCAGTGAGAGGTGTTTGATCTGCAGTGGGGTGTTATAGGACGATACTTTACATTAGTACTCGCTTGTGATCACGTGTACTCCTCGCTGTACTAACATCTTCAGTGAGAGGTGTTTGATCTGCAGTGGGGTGTTATAGGACGATACTTTACATTAGTACTCGCTTGTGATCACGTGTACTCCTCGCTGTACTAACATCTTCAGTGAGAGGTGTTTGATCTGCAGTGGGGTGTTATAGGACGATACTTTACATTAGTACTCGCTTGTGATCACGTGTACTCCTCGCTGTACTAACATCTTCAGTGAGAGGTGTTTGATCTGCAGTGGGGTGTTTATTTATTTATTTATTTATTTGGCACAGTAACAACATACAAATTAAAAACACAAAAAAAATAACACTTACAATACATATCTTAGTAAACTTGTACATCGATGACAACCATGCACAGCTCTGAAATACACACATTTATTCTACCGGTATCGACGATCGGTAGGACGATACTTAACATTAGTACTCGCTTGTGATCACGTGTACTTCTCGCTGTACTAACATCTTCAGTGAGAGGTGTTTGATGAGCAGTGGGTGTTATAGGACGATACTTTAATTTAAAAGGGGATTTTAACGTTTAAGCACACGTACTAAGTATCAGACATACAAAAGTCAACCCTAAAAAAAGTATTTATTGACAAATAAAGTCGGTAATCCGTTACAAACATACAAACAGATAAAGCACATCATCGCATCATATTACTAGTCAATCGATTGACAGAGATGTCATAACAATGACAACTGTCACACCCAATGCGGGTCTTCGCAATGTCAATAGACTATTGTTTTTTTTACCTGTGTTTTTTTTTCGGAAACGGACACGGAAGGTGTTTCTGTGCAGCCAGTAATCAGTGTGCATTTGAACCTGTTCGTGTAAGGTGCAACGAAACCTTTTTGTTGTGAAAAGAGCTTATTAGAAAAGAGGTCGCGTAACTTTGGTACTGGAACGAAGAAGTTTGCAATATTTTTTTTTGTTTTTTGAATTTTCTTTTTAAGTTCAAGTTGTTTATTCAAAAAATGAAATACCCGTGTCGCAAATTGTTTCCTAAATACACTGCAGAGTCTATTATGGAATTACGTAAGTTATTTTTTCATCACTACATATTATAAAACCGAGTCCCCTGCCGCGTCTGTCTGTCTGTCTGTTCGCGATAAACTCAAAAACTACTGCACGGATTTTGACGCGGTTTTTTTAAATAGATAGAGTGATTCAAGAGGAAGGTTTATATAAAATTCCTGAAATTCCCACGGGAACGGATACAACGTAAAGTAAAGTATTAGCCTGTAATGTCCCACTGCGGGGCAAAGGCCTCTCATCTCACTGAAGATATCAGTACAGTCTATCGATATTTAAATTTCTTTCTTTATATACGTTAAGCAACGTGAGGCTCCGCCATTTCTGAGATGGGTAGCCAATAGTGACATTTATATCTGAGCAGTACCGTGGTACAAAAGTGCACGTCAAAATTTCTCAGCGCTACAATACTATAGTTAGAGTGCACGTCAAATTGTCGGCTGCCGTTGTAAGAGGACGTCAGAGCCAAATTGTCAATCCCGGTTGTATCAATCGTTAGGCCATGTCGGAGGCCTTTAGGCGGTCTAAGGACTCCGGCACCAGGGTTGGCCACTGACCTACTCGAACTTAATTATACTTTTAAGCCCGTCACAGACTTAGCTATAATATATATTAATATACCGTACTATAATATATATTATAGCAAGCTACCACACACTGAGAAATATATATTTTGCCTTCATTAATTGATGGTCGTCCTAGTGTTAGTATATAGTAATATGCAATAATGTATATTACGGTATCGCTTGGTGACGTCACAGAAATATATATTTTAGCCGAGTGTGCGGTCACGCGAAATTAGTATAGAAAATACATAATATGCCTAGCTATAAAAATCTTATATATAAAATTCTCGTGTCACAGTGTTCGTTCGCGTACTCCTCCGAAACGGCCTGACCGATTCTCATGAAATTTTGTGAGCATATTGAGTAGGTCTGAGAATCGGCCAACATCCATTTTTCATCCCGAAATTCCCGCGGGAACGGGTACAACGCGGGTGAAACCGCAGGGCGCAGCTAGTATTAATATATATTATAGCTAAGTCTGTGACGGGCTTTATAGGAATTGGCCGGTACTAGCGGGTTGTACTCGAGGGTAGCTCGAAATAAACTTAACAGTCCTTCAAATAGTTCGAATACCGATCTTAATGGCCGCGTAACTTGATTCAGAGAGCAAATTACCTATATTTTTAATTCTCTTTTTAACTTAAAGGCATATGCAATGAGTTATGAGTTTTATGTAAAAAACTAGCCCCGCCCCGCGGTGCTACCCGCGTTGTATCGGTTCCCGCGGGAATTTCGGTATGTAATGTATCCCATGTGCTATTCTGATGTATAACCTATATTACTGTAAAGTTTCATCCAAATCCGTCCAGTAGTTTTACGTGAAAGAGCAACAAACATACATACATACATCCATACACATCCATCCTATTGCAATCTATATTTATTATCTATACTAATATTATAAAGCTGAAGAGTTTGTTTTGTTTGTTTGTTTGTTTGTTTGTTTGTTTGTTTGTTTGTTTGTTTGTTTGTTTGTTTGTTTAAACGCGCTAATCTCAGAAACTACTGAACCGATTTGAATAATTCTTTTTGTAATGGATAGCCACATTCACCGGGAAGGTTATAGGCTATTTTTCATCCCAAAATTCCCACGGGAACGGGTACAACGCGGGTAAAACCGCGGGGCGCTGCTAGTAATATTATAAAGCTGCAGAGTTTGTTTGTTTGAACGCGCTAATCTCAGGAACTACTGGTCCGATTTGAAAAATTCTTTCAGTGTTGGATAGTCCACTTATCGAGGGAGGCTATAGGCTATTTTTATCCCGAAATTCCCACTGGAACGGGCACAAAGTAAAACCGCGGGGCGCTGCTAGTGAGTTATAAGATTTACGTAAACAATTTAAAGTTATACCACTATATAAATAGGCTATACGTTTGAGGACATGCGCCCTGAGTTAACGAAATAAATCTCTTGTGAAAGACTAAATTTTGTTTTCGGAAGTATATGCTAGGCCTGAAGGTGAACTAATTAAGTATTATAATATGTTATGTTTTTTTGACACTTTGATTTTGTAAATATCTTAAGTGAGGCCGTTGCATTAAAAATATATCTTGTGATAAGCTAAATTTCGTCTTCGGAAGTATATGCTAGGCCTGCAGGTGAACTAATGAAAAATTATAATATGTTATGTTTTATTTTTTTGACACTTTGATTTTGTACTAATATTTTCAATGTGATGAGAGGCATTTGCATTAAATTACAAGCAAATACTCACTTACTTTGATTTTGAAGAAAAAATCTGCGACGAGAAGTCTTAATAGAGAAGAAGAAGATTACTTTTTTACTTCTTTTAAACCTGGAATTTTTTTAAATTAAAAATATCTGTGAAATTAATCCATTAAGTTTTGTTATCACTATTATACAGCCAAACTCATATTGTGCCTTTTTTTGCATCAAGAAAGTAAAGAAAAACAAAACCAAATAACTTTACTTAGTTAATTTATAAAGCTTACAACCCTGCCATAAACAAGAGAGGTGAAAAAAAAATACACCACCTCTATGAATAATGCAGCTGATGTGTTTTTCCCGCCAAACCATAGACAGCGTTACTTTTTCACGAAATTTTGCGCGGGAAACGTGAAGTGTCATAGAGAATGATAAATATTAATGTTTTTTCTTCGTTACGTTGAGGTTGATGCAAATTTTGTGTGCATAATGTGTTGGTGAGAATAATTAAAGTGATGTTTTGTTTTTTATATGTTAAAAAGTTGTCGTAAATAATCATAACATTTTGCATGGAATATACCTAAGTAGGCCAAGTTATATTACGTAGATTACGATTGGTTCAGTGCAAACTCCTCCCCTATTTATACGCGCTTTTAAACTCCTATAAATTCTCCCGATTTTGGGTTTCATCTATACAGCACCTCCCAAAATATTACCAAAATAATCAATAGACGGGGGTACACTTATCAATTGCCCCCTTTCAACCATTAATTCCCTCTTCAATTACCAATCCCCCCCGTTAACAAACAATTGCTCCATCCACTAAAAATTGCTCCCTCAACTAAATAATGCCCCCTCGACGAAAAGTTGCACACTAGACTAAAATTTGCACCCTCAACTAAAATTTGCACCCTCAACTAAAAATTGTACCCTCAACTAAAAACTGCTCCCCTTTCCAGCGCGTCGCAAAGACGCCAAGCCCCACCCCTACGACGCGGCTGCCAAGATGAAGGAAAAGAGTAAAAACGCCGCGCGCACGCGTCGCGAGAAGGAGAACACGGAGTTCCTCGAGCTGGCGAAGCTGCTGCCGCTGCCGTCCGCGCTGACGTCGCAGCTGGACAAGGCGAGCGTCATCCGGCTCACGACCAGCTACTTGAAGATGCGCCAGGTTTTTCCTGATGGTGAGGTTTTGATGTTTTTTATTGAGGGTGTTTAGGAGATAGGGTGCATTTAAACTAAAGCGGTGCCGGCTACTTTCTACGGATAGTAGTCGTTACTTGAGCCATGTCAGAGGCCTTTGGCGGCTCAATCACTCTGACACCAGGATTGGTCAGGTTGACCATCCACTCGATGAAGAAGAAGAAGAAAAAGAACTAAAGCGGAGCGGTGAATTAATCTACTACTAGTAATCTACATCTACACTATCTACACTATAGAGGAAAGATTTGTATTTTTGTGTCTCAATATCTAACTTTGTTACAAAAAATAAAAGGGGGAAAAATACTAGAACAATAACATATCGCAAGCATTTTGGTCTACTCCCAATAATTATCTTAATAAGGGCCAACACTGCGTCAAGCGTGCGCACGCAACGGTTCACTATTGTTTGAAACCGCGGCATGCGCACGCTTGACGCAGTGTCGACCCTTAATAAAATTATTTCTTTACCCAGATTGAATCCAAGACACTCTAGTAATTTCAACCATCTCTAATTTCTCTCAATTTCGACCCCTTTTTTAACCCCTATTGCTCCCCAGGTCTAGGCGACGCGTGGGGCGCAGCGCCGCCGCCCCCGCAGCCGCGGGAACTGTCCATCATCGAGCTGGGCTCCAACCTGCTCCAGACCCTGGATGGATTCATATTCGTGGTCGCGCCCGACGGAAAGATCATGTATATTAGTGAAACGGCGGCCGTGTTGCTGGGGTTAAGTCAGGTGAGGATTAGTCTATCTTTTAACTAATGAGATTCAACAGCCTCCGTGGTCTTGTGGTCTGAGCGCCCGGCTCACGATCCGGAGGTCCCGGGTTCGATTCCCGGTGGGGACAATATTATATCTCACAAAAATCTCTTTGTGAGACCTGTCCTCAGTTTGGTTAGGGCATTGCAGGCTGAATCACCTGATTGTCCGAAAAGTAAGACGATTCCGTGCCTCGGAGGGCACGTTAAGCCGTCGGTACCGGTTACTCTCTACGGATAGTAGTCGTTACATGAGCCATGTCAGAGGCCTTTGGCGGCTCTATAACTCTGACATCAGGATTGGTCAGGTTGACCATCCACTCGATGAAGAAGAAGACTAATGAGATAAGAAAACTACTAACCTACAAATATTAAATATACATGTTTATAAAAAATTTGAAATTCCAGCCTTCATTTGGAAAATGTAAAATTCCACCCTCTGTATTGTTAATTTAAAACTACACCATGGATATTGAAATACAAAATTAAACCCTTCATATAGAAAAAAAATGAAATTTCCTCAATAATTCCACCCTCATTAACTCCACCCTCTTTTCTAAACCTTTAAATTCCCCCCCAGGTGGAGCTCACAGGCAACTCAATATACGAGTACATCCACCAATCCGACCACGAAGAGATGAGTGCTGTGTTGAGCCTGCAGCAGTCGTACCTGGGCCACCAGTACCCTTCGCTCGGGTAAGGATACCTGTTTCACACCTCTTGAGCATTTCAATGGAAATTGACAATCAGAACGCATTGTGATTCGTTGATTCAGCTTCACTACGTTTCTATGTAAACTGAAAACGCCCATCCCCTACGCGAATAAATGCGAAAATATGTGAAAATTGATGTATGTTTGTTACTCTTTCACGAAAAAACTGATGGACGGATTTGGATGAAACTTTACAGTATTATAGGTTTATACATCAAAATGACACATGAAATAAATTGTATCCCGAAATTCCCGCGGGAACGGGTACAAAGCGGTGACTAGTAAAATTTTAAATCTATACATATAAAACAAAGTCCCCAAAAGCTGTCAGTTTGTATGAAATCGTTCTCTCAAACTACTGAACGCATTTTTATGCGGTTTGTGACTACTTTTCATGGTAATATTCCCACAGGAACGGGCACGATAAAACCACAGGATAACGCTAGTAAATGATAAGAGATCTTAATCTTCTCCCAATAACTTGTAAATAAAAGTTATTTCTTGCGCCTCAGATACCCGGTCTCTACTATAAGTAGTGTGTTGCCCCGCAGGTACCCGGTGAGCGGGTCGTGGGGCCCGACGGACGTGGAGTGCGAGCGCGCGTTCGTGATCCGCATGAAGTGCGTGCTCGCCAAGAGGAACGCCGGCCTCACCACGCAGGGGTACAAGGTGAGCGGGGTGCACTTACTATAGCAGTCGAAAGGTTAAGCAGGGTGGAGTTAGTTAGGAAGAGGAAGACAATACTCACCACGCAGGGGTACAAGGTGAGCGGGGGTGCATTTAGTATAGGGGTAAGTAGGGAATGCTGGACTTGTCACGCAGGGGTACAAGGTAAGCGAGGGTACACTTAGTATAGCAGTCGAAAGTTAAATAGGGTTAAGTAGGTTGAGATTAATATTAGAGGAATGCAGAGCTCACCAAGCAAGGGTACAAGGTGAGCGGTGACAATTTGAGCAGGGGTACGCTGTGAGAAGAGATACATTTAGTATAGAGAAGGTACACTTTGTATTAGTATTACATTTATAGGGTTAAGTAGGGTAGAGTAGGGTGTAAAAGGAATGCAGGGCTTAACACCTAGAGGTACTATGTAGGGGTACAATAGGAATAGGGGTACATTTGGTATAGAGAGGATAAACATAAAATTAGTATAGCCGTCGTAGAGTTAGGATTCTCAGGTTATATTCAACGGATGTTATGTTACAAGGTGAATAGGCCTCACCATACAGTGGTACGAGTTACGAGGTGAACAGGGGTACACTTTGAGCGGGGTACACTTTGAGAAGGGGTATACTTAGTATAGCAGTCAAAAGGTTAAGTAGATTAGGATGAAAGAAGAATACAGAGTTAACCACGCAGGGTTTTTTTTAATTATGTTCTTTACTCATAGTAAAATTAATACTCATTTCAACAAAAAATTAATTATTTCTCATGCATAAAAATGCCAGTAATCCTCGAAAATATTAATCAATATTCCTACCCTTAAATCAGAAGGGTAGCATCCCCTGCCGCTATCCAACTACTTACACGAGCTCAATTATACAAACATATGTATTTAATATTTCAATTGTTAGGGTGAGGGTGTGTTTTTACTCGATTGCGCGTGATAAAGTAGGGTTTGAGTTTGAGTTTGAATAGGAGGAAGTATTGTTTTAATTATGTTTAAAATAGAGGTTTAAAATCACTGCGAACGTCTTTTTTTTTTCATCGCCTTTTGACCCCTTACAATAACACTACAGTTATCGAAAATTGTATGAAAAAAATTTGTTTATATCTAACTACCAGTGCCCCGCGGTTTTACCCGCGTTGTGCCCGTTCCCGTGGGAATTTCGGAAATTGTTATACATATAAACCTTCCTCTTAAATCACTCTATCTATTTAAAAAAACCGCGTCAAAATCCGTGCAGTAGTTTTTGAGTTTATCGCGAACGAACAGACGGACGCGGCCGAGGACTTTATTTTATAATAACTAGCAGCGCCCCGCGGTTTTACTCGCATTGTATCCGTTCCCGCGGGAATTTCGGGATGAAAAATAGCCCATAACCTTCCCGTTGAATGTGGCTACCTAGTACAAAAAGAATCGGACTGATAATTCCTGAGATTACCTCGAACATACAAACAAACAAACTTACAAATTTTACCTCTTTATAATCTTATATATAAAATTCTCGTGTCACAGTGTTCGTTCGCGTACTCCTCCGAAACGGATCGACCGATTCTCATGAAATTTTGTGAGCATATTGAGTAGGTCTGAGAATCGGCCAACGTCTATTTTTCATCCCGAAATTCCCGCGGGAACGGGTACAACGCGGGTGAAACCGCGGGGCGCAGCTAGTATTAATATAGATATGTATGTAGTGATTACCTATTTTGAGACCTCACACTTTTGAGTCCACTTTTGACCCCTAATAATAACAGTACAGTTATCACTCGATAGGGACCAGAGAGATTATTCACTCTATTGCAGAGTTCCTGTAGGATTAGTTCAGGATTCGCGGGGATTTGCCTACACTTACTGTGGATATGTGGATTAATCCGCGGAGCAAATACGCGCGTTTTACGGATTAAATGTTATTGCGTGGGATTGTGTTAACCGATTGTATTAATAAGGAGGTTCTGCGTTTGGATGTATTTTTGAGTTTGTTAATTTAAGAAAATGTTGTATCGCGTAGACCAATAGACACTAAACTCTTCTTCTTCATCGAGTGGATGGTCAACCTGACCAATCCTGGTGTCAGAGTTATTGAGCCGCCAAAGGCCGCTGACATGGCTCATGTAACAACTACTGTCTATAGAAAGTAACCGGGACCGACGACTTAACGTGCCCTCCCAAGCACGGAATCATCTTACTTTTCGGGCAATCAGGTGATTCAGCCTGCTATGCCAAACCAAACTGAGGACAGTCTCACAAAGAGATTTTTGTGAGATATTGTCCCCACCGGGAATCGAACCTGGAACCTCCAGATCGTGAGCCGAGCGCTCAAACCACAAGACCACGGAGGCTGTAGCTAGACCAATAGATTCTAGACTTTACGCTAGCTCGACCAATAGACTGCGTTACAATACAACCTACCCTTAGGCGATACCCTAGTTTATAATACAAGCTCCCCCCACCCCAGGCGATCCACTGCTCGGGCTACCTGCGCGCGCGCCGCTTCGGCGAGGACTCCGCCCCCCTCGGGCTGATCGCGTTCGGGCACTCGCTGCCGCCCTCCGCCGTCACCGAGCTGAAGCTGCACTCCAACATGTTCATGTTCAGGGCTTCGCTGGACATGAGGATCATATTCTTGGATGCCAGGTGAGTTCATATTTGTTACTAGCTGTTCTACGCAGTGGTTCCACCGCGATCTAATAGATGTCACTAGTGTCAATCTAAACCGTCCAGGGTGCCAAACGCATACAATGACACCCGGATGGAACGAAGTTTATTTATTATCAACAAAAATAATCGTCGCGACACCACACTGTTCAATGCGAAATAGAAAGACGAAACGAAAATATCTAGCTTGCTTTCTATAAGAGAGAGAGAGAGAGAGACAGACAGAGAAACATGTGCACGCCAGAGAGAGACAGACTGTCTCTCTCTGGCGTGCGCAAGTTTCTCTGTCTGTCTCTCTCTGGCCTAAAAAGTGTCGTTCCATTTTTTTCCGTCTAGCCCCCTTTCGCAACGCGCGATAAGGAACTTCGTTCCAAAAAATCATTCCAATCGGTCCAGCCGTTTAGGAGGAGTTCAGTGACATACACACGTACAGTAGAATAACATATATAACTAACAGCGCCACGCGGTTTTACCCGCGTTGTGCCCGTTCCCGTTAGACCACGTCGGAGGCCTTTAGGCGGTCTAAAAACTCCGACACCAGGGTTGACCACTGACCTACTCGATCATACTAGTATACTCACTACTTGTAATTCATCTATCTTTATATATAAAACTAGCTGTGCTCTGCGGTTTCATCCGCATTTATTTATTCAGTGACTCTTCTTCATCGAGTGGATGGTCAACCTGAACAATCCTGGTGTCAGAGTTATTGAGCCGTCAAAGGCCTCTGACATGGCACATGTAACGACTACTATCCGTAGACAGTAACCGGGACCGACGGCTTAACGTGCCGTATTCAGTGACTGCTTACCGTTTAAACCTTCCCTGGACTACGACAAACATTTCAAAATCAAAATCAGCTGAATCGGTTCAGCCGTTCCCGAGTTTTAAGCAAACTAACGAACAGCAATTCATTTCACTACATAGTATAAAATAAAGTCGCCTCTTTTTCGTGTCTGTCTGTTTGTCTGTCTGTATGCTTAAATCTTTAAAATTACGCAACGGATTTTGATGCGGTTTTTGTAATAGGTAGAGTGATTCAAGAGGAAGGTTTTTATGTAAAAAAATTCCCGAAATTCCCACGGGAACGGGCACAACGCGGGTAAAACCGCGGGGCGCTGCTAGTTTATTTATAAGAAGAAGACTAGCTGTGGGCAAAGGCCTCTCATCTCACTGAAGATATCAGTACAATGAGTATTAGGCATAATCACCACGCTTGCCAAATGCACTAAAATTATAGGTATTTTCTCTAAGCTCTATACCTAGGCTTAGCTTGAAACAAAGGCAGCATTACATGCAGTCGCCCTGCGCAGTCGAACAATACTGAATAAAACAATTTCACGCGACGCGGGCCGTAGCGAAGCGGCTTTATGAGTGTACTGTCAGGGCAGGTTGAGTGCGGTTCAGTTGGGGTGAAAGTTGCTTGGCAAGAATCTAAATGTAGAGAAAATATAGTAGCTCGAGTTAACTCAAGTTTGACAGCAGAACAAAGGTTTGAAAGGCTTAGATTGAGACACGTAATTTATCTATACTAATATTAATAGAGTTTTTTTGCTTGTTTGAACGCGAAAATCTCAGAACCTACCGAACCGATTTGAATCATTATTTTTGTAATGTATAGTTACTTTCAACGGGGAGGTTATACGCTATTTTTCATCTCAAAATTCCACCGAAAATGGACACCACGCAGGTGAAACCGCGGGGCACAACTAGTGTAATATAAAATCATCTGTGTTATATTTGCATTAGGGGTGTTTTACAGTTTCATTTTCTGCAAGCATTTGAGTTAGAAAATAAGTTAGAGTAGGTCAGTGGCCAACCCTGGTGTCGGAGTTTTTAGACCGCCTAAAGGCCTCTGACATAATCCTTACAAGTTTTAATAAAAACAGTGATCTAAACATTTCCAAAATCTCAATTTAAACAACACATTCTTAACACTCGCTTATCACTATAGCTAGCAGTCGAAATAATCAAATTCTGGACACTAGACACCTTATTCATAAACACTCTTTAATAACACTGTTATAAAGTGTTTTGTCTCTTTTGCTCTTTGTAAAATAACGTATGTCGGAAAGAGACAAACCATTTGATAGATAAAATGCTTCCATGCCAGTCTTCTGTGACCACGGTTCCTGTAAAGGGGCCGAAACGTCAGATAAAAATGTAAAATAAAAGCGAAGTGTATCCGTAAAGATAAAATGCTGTTAATAAGCATTTATGAATCCTAGAACTTCGGATAGGGTTAAAACTTAAACGTAGAGTAAACAGAAAGGCTATTAATGCAAAAGTATTTTTTTTAAACCGAATATCGTTTTTATATCCATCAAAGACAAACGATTTTCGCCCTAAAGTTGTCAACCGCTAACTCCCCTGACAGTACCATCAAAAATAAAGGCTTAAAGATTTAATGTTACTTAAAACTTACGGCTATTAGGGTTAGTACTGAGGCACACACTGAGTATAGGTGCCGGGTTCAATTCCCAGGTCGAGGGACGCGTGTTTGAAAAATTATTTTACTAACATGTTTCGTGTCACCAACCTTTGATTACAACCTTCGATCAACAATACACAACTAGATGTCGGGTCGGCGCAAAAAATACGTCTCGGTGAATAACGCCTCATTTGAAAAGTGAGGCGTTATTCTCACTTATGTTATTCATAAGATTTGCTACTTTATTGCTAGGTGTCATGGTTGTAATTAGGTTGAACTTCGAACTGTTTTAAAACTTTTGTTTCAGTTCGGTAGTAAACAAACTAAGCTGTCACACGTCATCCACGCGGACAGTATTTAGCTTTGATTTTGTACGTGACTCGATATCTACTTGTGTAATGTTGATCGAAGATTACAACGATGTCTTCACTGTACTGATATCTTCAGTGAAATAAGAGGCCTTTGCCCAGCAGTTCAGCCCCGACTTTTTACCCGTATCATGTCTGTTCCTGGGGAAATTTTAGGATGAAAGCCTTCCCGTTGAATGTGGCTATCCATTACAAAAATAATATTCAAATCGGGTGAGTAGTTTCTGAGTTTAGCGCGTTCAAACAAACAATACTTCAAACTCAAGCTTTATATATAGAAGTATATAAAAGTAAGTATGTTTATATCTATGAGTATACTAATATATACATAACTAGCAGCGCCCCGCGGTTTTACCCGCGTTGTGTCCATTCCTGTGGGAATTTCGGGATGAAAAATAGCCTATGTTACTCGTGGATAATGTAGCTTTCGAATGGTGAAAGAATGTTTTAAAACGGTCCAGTAGTTTTTGAGCCTATTCATTACAAACAAACAAAGTTTTCCTCTTTATATTATTAGTGTAGATTAGATAACCTATTTTCTAAGAATTGCAAACAAAACCTAACACAGAGTTCTCATAGAAAATGGTTTAGTATTTCAAAACAATGTCGCCTTCACACCTGGGGGCCAGATGTTTGAAACGGGATAGCTTCGTGTAAACATAACTTTAAATGGATATTGTTTATCCATAAAAAACAATTATAACTCATCATCCAACTTTGTAATAAGAGGTAATTCTCATTGTTGGTTAAGTGTCCTATTAATATTATAAATGCGAAAGTTTGTGAGGATGTATGTATGTTTGTTACTCTTTCACGCCAAAACTACTGAACGGATTTAGATGAAACTTTACACTAACATAGGTTATAACTACATCAGAATAACACATGGGATACATTTTATCCCGAAATTCCCGCGGGAACGGGTACAACGCGGGTAACGCCGCGGGGCGCGGATAGTTACCTGTACAAGTATGACTCAGCTCTCGTGAGATAAAATTACTATCAAATGGACCAATTAAGACCTAAATTGTAAAAAAAATTACAACTTTTTTCACTCACCCACAGAGAATTTCACCCCTCATTACTCTATAGAGTAGTCCATAGTCTATGCTCCCCTAAGCTGGGGGCTCTCTGGTTAATTGGCGGAAGTCCCCAATTTTTTGTGTCAACACTTTTTCAAAAACAGTAGAGTGTGCTGTTAAAAAACACTTGATATCGTTTTGGGTACCTTATTGTTTTAACCGATGCGGCAAAAGAGTATTCTTATTGTCAGCGAAAAGCTATGATCAATAACTATCAATCTATACTTAATAATATAAAGAGGAAAACTTTGTTTGTTTGGTTCTAATGAATAGGCTCAAAAACTACTGGACCGTTTTTAAAAATTCTTTCACCATTCGAAAGCTACATTATCCACGAGTAACATAGGCTATTTTTCATCCCGGAATTCCTACAGGAATGGACACAACGCGGGTAAAACCGCGGGGCGCTGCTAGTTTATTATAAACCGGGATAAAATGTAGCCTATAGCCTTCCTCGATAAATAGACTATCTAACAGTGAAAGAATTATTCAAATCGGTTCAGTAGTTTCTGAGATTAGCGCGTTTAAACAAACAAACAAACAAACAAAACAAACTCTTCAGCTTTATAATATTAGTATAGATCTGGCTATACAATACAGAAACAATTATTCGTATCTGACTCAAACATTCAAACAAAAAGCAATCTCATCACTTTTATTTATTATAAAGTATACTAGTAGAGATAATAGTACTTAGTAACAAAACAAGTATCTGCACGTGGTTAAACACAAAACACTACTTCCGCGAGGTCAGCACAAACTGAAGTTGTTATTAATATTATTTTGAATACCTAGAAACTTGTATTTTGGTTATTGATTATGTGAATTTCACTTCCTAGTTTGGGATGAAAATAGCCTATAACCTTCCCGTTGAATGTGGCTATCTATTACAAAAAGAATTATTAAAATCGGACTGATAATTCCCGAGATTACCTCGAACATACAAACAAACAAACAAACTTTCAAATTTTACCTCTTTATAAATATTCGTTTATAGATTATTGCCTTTAATATTCTTTGCATCATTTTACCACCCCGTCCATCTCCTCAGGGTGGCGTCTCTAACGGGGTACGAGCCTCAGGACTTGATCGAGAAGACCCTGTACCACTACATCCACGGCACCGATGTCCTGCACATGAGATACTCGCACTGCACTCGTAAGTATTGCGTGTTTGTCGGTGACTTGCACGTATTGAAGTTGAAAAATGTGCGAAAAGTTCTTCTAAACTTAAGAGCTGGGCTCTTGTCGATGGAGTTCTTTCCACTTTCCTCTGTCAACAAGAGCCCAGCTCTTAAGTTAAGCTCTTAAGTGCGAAAAGTTACATAAAAAAAATTTCAGTCAAAGTTTTTTATTTTAACCAAATACAAAAAAGGAGTTGTCGCTTAGCAAAAACATCGCCCCCGTACAGTACCCCCCCTAAAACTCACAAGTATCCCCCCCTTGCAGTGCTGACGAAGGGTCAGATGACGTCGCGCTACTACCGGTTCCTGACGAAGGCGGGCGGCTGGGTGTGGATGCAGAGCCACGCCACCATCGTGCACAACTCGCGCTCCAGCCGCCCGCACTGCATCGTCTCCGTCAACTACGTGCTCAGGTACCTACTCGTGGACTCGTAAGGGTCAGCTTGAACCAGTAGGGATCAGTTTGTACCCGTAGGGGTCAGTTTGTACCAGTAGATACGGGCTGGGGCCAGTTTGTACCCTTAGGGGTCAGTTTGTACCTGTAGATACGGGCTGGGGTCAGTTTGTACCCGTAGGGGTCAGTTTGTACCAGTAGATACGGGCTGGGGTCAGTTTGTACCCTTAGGGGTCAGTTTGTACCTGTAGATACGGGCTGGGGTCAGTTTGTACCCGTAGGGGTCAGTTTGTACCAGTAGATACGGGCTGGGGTCAGTTTGTAGAAAATTGTAAATTGAAAATTGTTGTAAAAAATTAAATAAAATAAAAGAATAAAAAATCATTTATTGCTTTAAAAAATCAAACACAGATCAGTTCTTTCCAATAGACAAGTTTGTTTTATCCCGCTGCTAACGCCATCTCTTAGGTTAAAGTAAAACTAATATAGTTTGTTTTAAATAAGATAGATGGCGTTGCTTTCCAATTAGTACAACTACTCATCACTAGAGGCGCTGCTTTTCAATTAGTACTACTATGATTTCCTAGATGGAGCTGGTTTCCAATGAATACGACTACTTGGCACTAGATGGCGCTATATACTACAAAAGTGAGATTTCGTTAATCTCGTCTATCCGTCGCAATCGAACAATTATTTTTGTATCTAAATAGCCACATTAATGATTGATAATGGTGTATAGCAACGCACAGCCGACACTACTGTACTGTAAGTAAATACGTTCAAGTAGGTTTCCTTGGTTAACCTTGGCTTCGGAGTTGTTAGACCGCCGAAAGGCTTCCGACATGGAGTGACGATTGATACAGCCGGACCGACAATTAGTGTCTTAGTTAAATAGTGTTTATGGATAATGCAGTATATCTTTTTCCTTCCAATAGTACTAATGCCCTTACAATATACCTTTCTCTTTCTAATAGTTCTAATGCCCCTACAGTGAGATCGAGCACAAGCACGTGATAATGAACCTGGAGCAGGGCCAGCCGAAGGTCTCCGAGCCCATCCGGCAGGACAAGGCGCACTCGCACGTCAGCGAGAGCGAGTTCAACGGGGACTCCACGGGTAAGGTTTTATAATTTAGGGATATATATAACAGAATAAAATATTGTTTTTTCTTCTCAGAAACATAGCACAAACCGTACCACCATAAATCTTCACAGATCTGTCATAACATAAATTAGTATCAATTACTAGCTGTACCCTGCAGTTTCATCCGCATTTATTCCGTCTCTGCTTACCGTTTAAACCTTCCCTGGATTACGACAAACATTTCAAAACCAGAATCAACTAAATCGGTCCAGCCGTTCTCGAGTTTTAGCGAGACTAACGAACCAAAATTGATTTTTATAGATAAATTTTGTATTAGTCAGAATTAAATTGTTATTTCTTAGCGTAATCAACAAAACATATTCTTATCTAAAATATTAATTTCCAGGGAGCTACACATACCACGAGTACCCAATCCCGTCGCTACCAACATACGAAGCACAAGACGAGTACCAACACAACGGACCTTACCAAGAGGTATTCTACAACGAAAACTACCCCGAACAAGAAGTCGTACCAAATTACGTCTACCCTCAAAACCAGCGCCCATTTTCCGCTAGCAGCTCCTCCTGTTCATCCGCAGAAGGCTCCGAGGTAAACCAAAATCAATATAATTACACAAATTTAATATCATTCTACGGGCAAGGACAGAATCAAAATGGCGGCAGACAGATTGAAAGTTTTGGCGGGAGTTTTAACAAAATGGCGCCCAGTCCGGTGGTCCAGGAAGGAGGTTATACTAGCGTTATAGTTGATAATACTCAACAGTTTCATCACCACGGAGGTGGGGTTAATGAGTTTGTGCATTGATGGGATGGATGCTAAGGGTTGGCTTGTTATATGATTTGGGAAGCAGAAGTTAACGAGAGCGAGTATGAGTTAAAACTTTATGCTATTCAAACTTCTTGTTAAAACTATGAATTTATTTCCAATGAGGCTATGACAGATAAAAGTTGCTATTTCAGTAGTTTTTTATCGTAAAAATATTCTATTTGTTACCGCCTCTCACCGCTAGATGGCGTTACATTGTTATGTTAAATTTAAAAATTGAACATAACGTTTTTAAAAGTTCAATAAACATTTATTTTTATGTAATCTAAATAGATGCTTAATACTTCTTTAAGTACTATTTCTTATTTTATCATAGTTTCAATAAGCATATAGCTTTAAATATGGATATTTATAACTTAAAAAAAATTATAAATTAGGTAATTCTTGATAATTATTAACCTAGGATAAACTTCTTATGTAAATATTGTGTAAATAAAATTATTATAAGTAGATATTGAATGCGTTATAAATAAATATAAAATAAGGAATATGCTTGCCTGTATTAAGTGATTCGGTTACTTATATGCAAACTGCCAAAAGTGAAAAAAAAATGTTTTTGAGGAACGACACACACGCGCACAAAAATAAATCTTTACTTATTCAAAATACAAAGTTTGATTGAAACCGAATATAAAATAAGTAGTATAATAAATAAAAATTGTATAAAATATATAGGTAGTCGATAATAAATTACTAATAATACTTTATGTACTCATATTTATTAAGATACTAGCTGTGCCCCGCGGTTTCACCCGCAGCGCACCCGTTCCCGTCGGATTTTCGAGATTTTTGTTACTTATTATTCTATTCCTGACAAAGAGAAATAAAATAAAAAAGAATCATTAAAATCGGTCCAGTCTATCTCGAGTTATAAATTGTGTAACTAACACGACTTTCTTTTTATAAACTTTCTTTTAACTCTCTTCTGTTGAATTCTTGTTTTAATCAATTTGAAAACAAACTGTTTTTTGTATTATTCGTTAAAAAACAACGATTTTTACTCAAAAAAGAACAAGATTCAAAAACTATTGTTTCTAGGTTTAAGACCAGAGAACTATATAAAATAATAGACAATAACTAGTATTTAGTGTCTAGTAATTAAGATGCCTGCGTTGTAAACCAAAAATACTTTAGGCCCTACGTGTTTATACTCGGTGACAGTACAATTTTAAAATTATTACTTATTTACTGGTTAAGTTTAAGCGATCAATACTCATTTGGAATTAAAACTCCGTTTACGGAACACTTCGAGACTTCTGTGACCACGGTTCCTGTAAAGGGGCCGAAATGTCAGATAAAAATGTAAAAAAAAGCGAAGTGTAAACGTAGTTTCAATTCAATGTGACTTATTTTTACAAAATTGAGACGGATAATTTTGTGACAAGAAAATAATTTGTCACAAAATTATTTGACACTATTTTGTTGACTCTTTGAAGAAACTTGACAGTGTCAATGTAACTCATAATACTTTATATCGTAGTAAGCATATGATTTTGACAAGACTTAGTGGATTTTGTGCCATTTTTTGTAACAAGTAACGCCTAGTCTAGTTGTACATAAATATGTAAACAATTTATATTTATTAATTACTATATAAATGTAAATAGTTATTTTAAAGTACATTTTTTAATGAATTTTTGTTTGCAATTATATTTTTTATACTTATTTTTAGGATTTCGAGTGTTTTCGATTATGCAGTGTGATATAGGAACAAATTATGAATCATTTTATAGTATATATTCTCGTAACATTATAATGCCATGACAGATGTTAAAACTCATTTTCTGTAAAATTTTGAGCTTTAATGTAAAAAATATATCTTATAGAAGAGCTAAGACTCATCTTATTGAAAATATTAGCACTGTAACGAGGATTAAACGATGTAATACTCAAATTAAGTCAATTTTGAGTAACTAATTGTACTAAACTTATATTTAGAATTTTGAACTCAATTTTACAGAAAATGAGTTATGTCACTGTTGCCTATCGTAGTCGAAACATAATATACATTTTTATTATAATTTTTTATTTTGTATTTTTGAGTATTTGGCAAAATAATAAATCGAAAAATTGTGATATATGATACATATTAACTATACTTATATTTATGGTGAACTCATTAAAATGCATTATTCAATCATTTTGTATTTTTTTGCCCCTTGTAAGTGTATTTTCAAATATAATTTTAAATGACATCATTCATTTTGGACCAAAAATTAAAATACTATATTCGGATAGAATACACAATTACTAAAATATTTTACTATGACGTCCAATCTGTGCGCACAATGGTGACCGTCGTAAAAACATATTGAAAAAAAAATAATTGCGATACCTAACCTGATACGGAAAGTTGGCCGTCGATTT
Source organism: Cyclophora albipunctata (assembly GCA_963082685.1). NCBI lineage: Eukaryota > Metazoa > Arthropoda > Insecta > Lepidoptera > Geometridae > Cyclophora > Cyclophora albipunctata. Next base: position 2,964,567 of record OY720141.1, on the reverse strand, counting down.
CGATGTAAACGTCAAGCAGTGACGTAAAACTCTTCAAGACCTTTCAAATGACATAGGTCATGTCACTGTTGAGCATTCCGCCCAGGCTCCACAGTAGTCCACAGCACCTCCAGTGCTAATTCTTCGGTGGTCGAAAACACCGAGTTGGCCGCCGATTTCGATATAACTGTCTAGGAGTGACTAGTTCTTCTGCATCTTAAAACTATTTTCAAGTAGGTATTTGCTTTTAAATGTCAGTGGCGATGACAGTAAATGAAACAAAGGCGTGTGTATGAAATTAGAAGGTATTTATTATTCAATCGAGTTCAAACTCTATGATATCGTCGAGGTCAATGTCGCCGTCGGTGTCGCTGCTGTGGTTCTCCGCCGCCTGCAACAAACATAGAACATATTGACTAGCAGCGCCCCGCACGTTTACCCGTTCCGTAGGAATGAAAAGTAACCTCATTCAGAATAGGTTTTGCGGTTTAAATAGCAGATTTTATCTATAACTAGCAGCGCCCCGTGGTTTTACCCGCGTTGTGCCCGTTCCCGTGGGAATTTCGGGATTTTTTTTACATAAAAACCTTCCTCTTGAGTCACTCTACCTATTACAAAAAACCGCATCAAAATCCGTTGCGTAATTTTAAAGATTTAAGCATACAGACAGACAAACAGTGTGACAGACACGAAAAAGAGACGACTTTATTTTATACTATGTAGTGATATAAAATGAATCGCTGAATCTGTTGCTAAGCGCATAACTTCAGAACGACTGCACCAAATTGGATGATTCTTTTTTTCATGCGTTCCTTATTGTCAGGACAAGGTTTTTATATAAGAAAAATAAGGAATAAAAATCTCAAAATTCTCAAAAATTTAGTTATTTTAAATGAGTGTGTGCTCACCCGCCGCCGCGCGCGCGCGCGCCGCCGGTTCCTGCGCTCGGGCTCGTCGGGGTGCTCGGAGTCGCCCGAGCTGCCGTCCTCCGCCAGCCCCATCACGGCGTTGCGGAGCAAGCTTTCCGCTACTGGAACATGTGCGCGTTCATTACACTCACTCATTAATTCATTTATTCATTCACTCATTTATTCATTCACTCACTCATTCGTTCACTCGATCATTGATCACTCACTCATTCCTTCACTCACTCATTCATTCACTCACTCACTCATTCGTTCACTCACTCACTCATTCATTCAATTTTATTTTGTCTTGTCTAGTCTCCAAAGTCAAAGTCAAATATTTTTATTCAGTTTTGGCTCTTTTGAACTCTATCTAAAGGTTGCCAGCAGGGCAAGCATAAAAGGATAAATACCCAAAGGATAAAAATGAGACTACGCTGTCCGTCCGTCCGTCTGTCACCAGGCTGTATCTCAAGAACGGTGATAGCTGGACAGTTGAAATTTTCACAGATGCGCTGTATTTCTATTGCCGCTATAAAAACAAATTCTAAAAATAAAACAAAACAAATATTCAAGGGTAACCATACAACAAACGTGATTGTTTGACGTTTTATAAGTACAGGGACCCTCCGTGCGCGAGCCCGACTCGCACTTGGCCGGGTTAAGTAAGATGTTAGGACTTCGCCGTGCCCCGTAGGAGCGGCGAGTGCGTAAGAGACCGCTGTACAGGCGTCCCTCTCCCCCGGCGCGGTACTCACAGTCGTCGTCGTTGTCGCTGCCCGAGTCGGAGCCGTCGTCGTTGTCGGAGCCGCCCGCCAGCTCCTCCTCCTCGTCCTCCTCCTGCAACACACGCCACACATGTTACATCAAATCAAATCAACGCCCCACTCACTCTCTCTTGCGGCCCACGTCGTACACTCGCACGCACGACTCCTGCCCGCCCCGCCCCGCCCCACTCAACGCGTCGTCGTGCTGGTCTCTCTTGCGGCCCACGTCGTACACTCGCACGCACGACTCCTGCCCGCCCCGCCCCGCCCCACTCAACGCGTCGTCGTCCTGGTCTCTCTTGCGGCCCACGTCGTACACTCGCACGCACGACTCCTGCCCGCCCCGCCCCGCCCCGCCCCACTCACCGCGTCGTCGTCCTGGTCTCTCCTGCGGCCCACGTCGTACACTCGCACGCACGACTCCTGCCCGCCCCGCCCCGCCCCGCCCCACTCACCGCGTCGTCGTCCTGGTCTCTCCTGCGGCCCACGTCGTACACTCGCACGCACGACTCCTGCCCGCCCCGCCCCGCCCCACCCCGCCCCGCCCCACTCACCGCATCGTCGTCCTGGTCTCTCTTGCGGCCCACGTCGTACACTCGCACGCACGACTCCTGCCCGCCCCGCCCCACCCCGCCCCGCCCCACTCACCGCATCGTCGTCCTGGTCTCTCTTGCGGCCCACGTCGTACACTCGCACGCACGACTCCTGCCCGCCCCGCCCCGCCCCACCCCGCCCCACCCCACTCACCGCATCGTCGTCCTGGTCTCTCTTGCGGCCCACGTCGTACACTCGCACGCACGACTCCTGCCCGCCCCGCCCCGCCCCACCCCGCCCCGCCCCACTCACCGCGTCGTCGTCCTGGTCTCTCTTGCGGCCCACGTCGTACACTCGCACGCACGACTCCTGCATGCTATCGAAGTCGCCGAGGTTCTCCACGAGTGAGATCTGCGTGCCCGCGCGCGACGTGCCCAGCGAGTAGATGTTGCGCTTCACGTCTATCGTGGCTGAAATATTTACAATAAGATACTCTAAAGGGCTCCGCCCTCGCCTCGCTTCGGTTCATCAAGATTTCATGTGGGAAATTGGGTATAAAACACAGCTTCCTACATATTTTATTGAAAGTCATGTGTCATATGTCATGGGTCATGTCTGTGTCATGTCATGTTCCCCGTGAATACGTACTCGTACAGCCCCCGCGCTCCCAACCCGTACGATACAGTAGGTATAACAGCCCGCCCGCGACGAGCATTATTAATTTGTATATTTCTCATCATAATTTCGGATCGAACTGTCTTACTGAAACAGCTTAGTTCGGATCTAATTAATTGTGAATTTGTCAGGATGTATCTATCGATACTTTTTTATTTATTTTTAATAGCAGCGGCCCGCGGTTTTACCCGGTTTAACCCGTTCCCGTGGGAATTTCGGGATGAAAAATAGCCTATAACCTTCCCGTTGAATGAGGCTATCTATTACAAAAAGAATTATACAAATTGGACTGATAATTCCTGAGATTACCTCGAACATACAAACAAACAAACAAACAAACAAACTTACAAATTTTACCTCTTTATAATATAAGTATAGATATTTTTTTATCGCGTTAATGCCATAAACTAGCAATTCGATTCACACAATTATTTTTGTAATAGACACCCATATTCATCGCAAAACTTCTATGCTATTTTTCATCCCGAAATTTCTACAGGAACGGGCACAACGGGTAATCCCTAGGGGCACTACTTCATATGCTAATTCAAGTTCCCTATACTTCTTCTTGTTCATCGGGTGATGGTCAACCTGACCAATCCTGGTGTCAGAGTTATTGAGCCGCGTTGAATGAACCGATTTGAATGAAATTTGGTACACAGTTAGTCCAGAGCCTGAGAAAGGACATAGGCTACAATTTTTCGCGAAATTCTTGCGGGAACGGGTACAACGCGGGTGAAACCGCGGGGCGCTGCTAGTAAAATATATAAATACATCCGGCCAAATTCGCACACGACCTCATTCAAAGCCGTGAACACGCCTATCGTACGCTAATCCAAGTTACCTATACTTCTTCTTCATCGAGTGGATGGTCTGACCAATCCTGGTGTGAGAGTTATTGAGCCGCCAAAGGCCTCTGACACGGCTCATGTAACGACTACTACCCGTAGAAAGTGACCTATTCTATACCCACCTATGCTGGTGTAGTCGTACGCGTCGAGTGTCTTGAAGCTGGTGTCGAACTGGCTGCGCTCCTCCGTGTCCTGGTCGCTGCAGACGGCGTAGAGCACTGTGCACGACGGGTTGAATATCACCTGGAACAAGGTACATATGTTTCTGAGTAAATAAATCAATCTATACTCTATTTTTTCTTACTTGTCCTAGGAATTAGTTACTAGGAATCTTCAAACCGTTTTCCTCTTCAGGAGTAGTCGTTTTCGGCTGGAAAATTGACGACATTGGTCCACATTTTGTGACAAGTAAGAAAAAATAGAGTATATATCGCCCCACTGCTGGGCAAAGTCTCTGTCTAACCAATTTTTAACCAACATTTGAAAATTTAAAATTCTTATTGATACATCTATACTAATATTATAAAGAGGTAAAATTTGTATGTTCGAGCTAATCTCGGGAATTACCACTCCGAATTGAATAATTCTTTTTGTAATAGATAGCCACATTCAACGGGAAGGTTATAGGCTATTTCTCATCCCGGAATTCCCATGGGAACGGGCACAACGCAGGTAAAACCGCGGGGCACGGCTAGTATATATATATTATAGTAGTTTGAATGTGACAAGGTTCCAAGTATTTAACTACATATGTCCTCCTGTCCGCACACACACAACACACCGTTAACTTCACACACACAATATTAACTCACCTCTGATTTATCTAAAGTGGGCACTGTTCTTAGAAGATGGAACGTTCTTAAATCCCACACTTCAGTGTTTGATATTACCTGAAATTGCAGAAAAAAGCAAATTATAATCGTAAAGTTAGCCTGTAATGTCCTACAGCTGGGCAAAGACCTCTCGACTCACTGAAGACATCAGTACAGTGAGAAGGATTTCGTAATCACCACGGTTGCCAAATGCAGGTTGGTGATCTCAAACTCGACCCATGTTTGAAAAGTAGGAAACATGTTTTCGCTCGACCCGGGAATTGAACCCGAAGCCTGTTATGTCCCACTGCTGGACAAAGAACTCTCGTCTCACCGAACTTACTAGTACAGTGAAGATTTTAATTGTATGTATGTATATGTTACGGCTAATACCCGAAGTGCGGCTACACCTAGTTTTAGCCGGTTAGAACTAGGTGCATATATATGTCATTTTAATGAAAAGAGAGAGTTTAAACATGAAATAAAAATAACCCTAACCTACCGAATAGTAAGTAATTCGGTAGGTTAGGGTTATTTTTTTTTGATGTTTAAACTCTCTCTTTTCATTAAAATGACATACGGCTAATACCCGAAGTGCGGCTACACCTAGTTTTAGCCGGTTAGAACTAGGTGTAGCCGCACTTCGGGTATTAGCCGTAACATATACATGTATGTATGTATAGGCGACAAGTCCGTTGTCACAGTGGCAGTGAGAGCACTTACTATATCGATTTTGATTCTGATTTCAGTTTTGATCATAACTTTAGTTATTTTTCTAAATTCATCTCTCAAATTGTACACTCTTAATATCAGTGAAATACTCTATTGGTCTCCAGCTAACCATTACATAGTTATTTTTACAACACAATCGAATGAGCCCAAACCCAGCACTCACTTCTAGCCCGTTCGGGTGGAACACCCCGCTGTGCGTCTGGTTCAGTTTGTCGAACTTGTGTATCTCCCGGCCCGAGCTGACGTCCCACAGGACGCCGTCTGGAATTAAACGCTTGTTAATAGCAGCCTCCGTGGTCTTGCGGTTAGAGCGCTCGGCTCACAATCCGGAGGTTCCGGGTTCGATTCCCGGTGGGGACAATATCTCACAAAAAAAATCTCTTTGTGAGACTGTCCTCAGTTTGGTTAGGGCATTGCAGGCTGAATCACCTGATTGCCCGAAAAGTAAGATGATTCCGTGGTTCAGAGGGCACGTTAAGCCGTCGGTCCTGGTTACTTTCTACGGATAGTAGTCGTTACATGAGCCATGTCAGCGGCCTTTGGCGGCTCAATAACTTTGACACCAGGATTGGTCAGTTTGACCATCCACTCGATGAAGAAGAAGTAGAATTATGTATACTAATACATATTATAAAGAGCTAAAATTTGTAAATTTGTTTGTTTGTATGTTCGAGGTAATCTCAGGAATTATCCGTCCGATTTGAATAATTCTTTTTGTAAGAGATAGCCACATTCAGCGGGAAGGTTATAGGCTATTTTTCATCCCGAAATTTCCACGGGAACGGGTACAACGCGGGTAAAACCACGAGGCGCTGCTAGTTATATATATGAAAATTCTCAGGGTGCGTAATTGAACTCCTCTGAAACGGCTCGACCGATTCTCATGAAATTTTGTGTACATATCGGGTAGGCCTGAGAATCGGACAACATCTATTTTTCATCCCGAAATTCCCGCGGGAACGGGTACAAAGCGGGTGAAACTGCGGGGCGCAGCTAGTACTAGTATATAGGTCGGAGTAGTACCTGAGAGCACGAGCTCGTCGGTGGGGTTGAAGGTGGCTCTGTTCTTGGCGTACTGGTTGCTGATGGCGGGCGTCAGCGACATCAGCTCGCGGCCGGTGCGCGTGTCGAAGATGCTCGCCGTCTCGCCCTTGGTACCGATGATGCGCTCGTCTGACAGCTTCGAGAACTCCACGTACTCCTCATTGTCTAGCTGGAATCTGGAATTTGGAAATCCTATAATATCCTATATCCTATAATATCCTATAATATCCTATATCCTATAATATCTTATATCCTATAATATCCTATATCCTATAATATCCTATATCCTATAATATCTTATATCCTATAATATCCTATATCCTATAATATCCTATATCCTATAATATCCTATATCCTATAATATCCTATATCCTATAATATCCTATATCCTATAATATCCTATATCCTATAATATCCTATATCCTATAATATCCTATATCCTATAATATCCTATATCCTATAATATCCTATATCCTATAATATCCTATATCCTATAATATCCTATATCCTATAATATCCTATATCCTAACTAATATTATAAATGTGAAAGTTACTCTGTCCGTCTGTTACGCTTTCACGCCAAAACTACTGAATAGATTTGAATGAAATTTGGTAAAAATTTAGTCCAGAGCCTGAGAAAGGACATGGGCTACTTTTTATCGCGAAATTCCTGCGGGAACTGCGGGTGAAACCGCGGGGCGCTGCTAGTAATATATATAAATACATCCGGACAAATTCGCACACGACCTCATTCAAAGCCGTGAACACGCCTATCGTGTTCACATGAATACTTAACACCATGTCGCGAACACGCCACTTCATAGTGTTCTTATAAAAATGTCATTAACTGGTTACTTATGTTCAATTCAGCAGGGCAAGCATACAAGTGAAGACATATCTCTACTCTTCCCAAGATTTGGTAGAGAAACCGATGTTACCACTAATATATGTATTGCATAATAATTCGACGTTGCAACACCGGATTCATTCATTCAATTCGACTGGTTTCGTTTCATTTACTCTGTTATGATTGGCTGGATATTGAGAGTAAAAAAACCGGCCAAGTGCGAGTCGGACTCGCGCACGGAGGGTTCGCGTACATTAAAAAGGCAAAAAATCACGATTGTTGTATGGAAGCCCCCCTTGAATATTTGTTTCAACTGTCTAGCTATCACCGTTCTTGAGATACAGCCTGCTGACGGACGGACGGACGGACAGCGAAGTCTCATTAATAGGGTCCCGTTTTTAGGGTGCCTGTAAATTGACGCATAGCGAGCTGGCGTAGCGGAGAAACGGACAAATATAAACCAATCTTCTTCTTCTTCTGGATTGCATGAAATCTCCGGTCACATATTGTACGCATCCTTATTGGTTAATTTTACCCTTTGGGTACTGAACTGTAAAAACCAGAGTTTTCGACTTTGCATGCAGATATTATATAGATAAGTTTGTCTAAAAAGTAGACATAAAACAAAGAGAAAAGCTTAATCTTCACTTGTATGCTTGCCCTACAGAAATGTTATTTGCTTTCGTAAAAGTACTTACAACAATTCGTAGTCCTTCATATTCCACAGCGTCGACAGAGGTCGCCACGGTGTCGTCGCCGAAGCTAGTAGTAACAACCCGTCTCTGCTTGCCTAAAAAAACCAATATTAGCCATGAAACAAACATATATCAACGGACTACAATGAAATTTCCATTAGGAAACCTGAATAATCAGTTGCACCAATATGTATACTAGCAGCGCCCCGCGGTTATACCTGCGTTGTGCCCGTTCCCGTGGGAATTACGGGAATTTTTATACATATAAACCTTCTGCCTGAAACACTCTATCTATTTAAAACACCAGCGCAGACAGACAGACAGCGGAAGACGACTTTGTTTTATACTATGTAGTCTTCTTCTTCATCGAGTGGATGGTCAACCTGACCAATCCTGGTGTCAGAGTTATTGAGACGACAAAGGCCTCTGACATGGCTCATGTAACGACTACTGTCCGTAGAAAGTAACCGGGACCGACGGCTTAACATGCCCTCCGAAGCCCGGAATCGTCTTACTTTTCGAGCAATCAGGTGATTCAACAATTCTCTAACCAAACTGAGGACAGACTCACAATAAAATTTTTGTGAGACATTGTCCCCACCGGGAATCGAACCCGGAACCTCCGGATCGTGATCGCTCAAGCCTCAAGACCACGGAGGCTGTAGTTTTAAAGATTTAAGCATACATAGGGACAGACAGACAGACAGTGGAAAGCGACTTTGTTTTATACTATGTAGTGATGTTCAATATCTACCTGCATATGATAAATATATGATTCGTGAACTTGATAAGAGTTCTCCTCCACTCCGCTGAAGAGATTGAACACTCTGATATCACCGGAGGACGTCGCCGCCAGCAGCTGCTGTTGTGTTGGCTGCAGAGAAGAAGAAAAACGTTAATTTCAACGTTAGTTTATGGACGAAAGTCTATGGTTTATGGTTTTTCTCAGTTTTGTGGGTTGCTTCATGGATTTGTCAGAAGCATAACTGAATTTAATTCATCATTTAAACGTATCCTATAGGATTTTAACAAATATAATAACTCTACGGACACATGAATATGGTATATTATATCTAACACGTAGTAATACTCACATGAGAATAGTATAACAAACCTATCACGCGGGTATACTATAAGAATATAGTATAACAAATCCAACACGCAGGTATACTCACATGAACACAGTATAACAAACCCAACACGCAGGTATACTCACATGAACACAGTATAACAAACCCAACACGCAGTTATACTCACAATAAAATAGTATACATGGGTCATAGGTAGGTACACTCACAAGGATTCAGTATAACAAACCTAACACGCAGGTATACTCACAAGAATAAAGTATAACAAACCTAACACGCCGGTATACTCACAAGAATAAAGTATAACAGATCCAATACGCAGGTCTACTAACAAGAATAAAGTATACTACCAGTATACTCACAAGAATAAATTACAAGACAAGTATACTCTGATAGAATATAGTAGTAGTGAAGTATGCCGTGCTACTGACTATTTATAATAGTTATCCTAACATAGTTCGCTGGTATACACACATGGAATATGGTGGTAGTGAAGTATGCCTATAGGTTAGACTGACTATAGTTATCCTAACATGGGTTGCTGGTATACTCAGATGGAATATGGTGGTGGTGAAGTGCCTATAGTTATCGTAACATAGTTCGCTGGTATACTGACATGGAATATGGTGGTGGTGAAGTAGGCGTCGTCGTCCTGCAGGCGCAGCGTGCGCGCGGGCGCGAAGTGCGCGTGCAGGAAGCGCGAGGCGGCGCGCACGCGCCGGCGCCCGCACAGCTCGCGCCGCGCCACGCCCGCGCACACGCTCGGCGGGTCCCACCACGCCGGGCCCGCGCGCCGCGGCGACGGGCACTTGTGCGGCCTGGGGGAACCGACTCATGTACTCACTCCCACGGCTGGGGAAAGGTCTCATCTCACCGGAGATATCGGTACAATAGAAAACGAGTCAGTCCAACAGCTGCCATACACCAAGGCCAAGAACATCTTGCAAGTGTAGCTTTCAACAAGCATAAGTATAGTACATAACTAGCAGCGCCCCGCGGTTTCACCCGCGTTGTGCCTGTTCCCGTGGGAATATCGGGATAAAAAATAGCCTATGTCCCTCCCGTTGAATGTATCTATCTATTATGCTGGGGCCACACATACGAGAAATGCCATAAATTATCGCGATAATGGATATTAACCGTAGGTGTAGCCACGACTATACGTGATAATTTGACAATGGCATTAACAATGCCGTATGGCGTAGGCGATAGCTCGAGTGGCGGTACATCAAAGAGATTAATGCGATAATTAATGCGATGAAGCGGCCACACTACGTATTGTCAGTGTACGTCGAGAGCGCAACGGGTTCGGACGTATTTGTTTATTACGACGGATTTGCCTCAAAATCGCACGTTTTTGTCTATACGTACTATGGCGACAGAGTGGAGTAACGACAAAGTAAATTACTTTTCTTGAGATTCTGCAAACATGGTCTCTTTATTCGATAATGATTCAATAAAGTCAAATAATATAAATTTACACTCATGAAATATAGAGCTCTGTCGACGTCCATCTTGCCTGAATTGAAGTAAATTCAATGCCGTTTTTATTGCCAATAATGAGCATTTATGTTGACAGTTTAAGTGTAGCCACACACTTTAATGCGTTAAAAATTATGCCATAAATTATCTAGATAATGGGCATTGACTTTAAACGTATGTGTGGCCCCAGCATTACAAAAGGAATTATTCAAATCGGACTGATAATTCCCGAGATTACCTCGAACATCCAAACAAACAAACTTACAAATTTTACCTCTTTATAATATTAGTATAGATTAGTGGACACCATGTGGGACACATAGCCAGGAAGAGAGAGAGATAATATTAGGCCTCTCATCTCACCGAAGATATGGGTACAAGAGAAAACGAATCAATCCCATCTGGGCAAAAGCCTACGGGCACTTTACAGTTATCAACAAACATATTATAGTATATTAAGTAGTGAAGTAGTAGTAAATCCCACAGCTGGGCAAATGCCTCTCATCTCACCGAAAATAATCAGCACAAGAGAAAACGATTCAGTCCCACCTGGACATAAGCCTATGGGCACTTCATTGTTTTTTATATGATTTATGTTGGTCCGAAATAGAATAAAATTAGGGATGCTATGGATATGTTTCGGATATGGATTGGATACGGATAATGGAATGATTATTTTACCGGATACGGATTCGGATACGGGTATTACATTATTTTGGATTATCCGTTAGTATCGGATAATTTCGGTTACGGATGTTACATTTTTAAGGAATTTAACAGAAGAAAATAAACAATGCGTGCGGCTTGTGTTTCGACTGCGACCGGCCTTGTCATAACGTATCTGAATTAGGCTCCGCCCCTATCCGATATTATCCGAAACTTTTATTTGGGATTCGGTTACGGTTACGGATATTTTTTTATGTCGGATATCCGATAGTTTCGGTTACGGTTACGGCGCTCCCTAACATCCCTGGATAATATGTAATCAAAATCCCAAAATTCCCACGGGAACTGCGGGTGAATCCGGCAGTAAACAGTACTTACTCGAACAAGTTGAACTGCGGACACGTGACCACTGGATTCTTGCACAGCGAGTGTTGATTGTAGAGATACTCCGTTATGATGGAGTGGAGAGTGACCTTGTGCTGCGTCGAGGGAGAAGTCTCCAGCGGCACACTGTTCTGCTTCTGCAGACAGCGCTTGTCCGAAATAGTCTGCGTGGGGGTCGATGGTAACTGATTCTGCACTTTCCTGCAAAGAGAATAAGGTTTATTTTAGTTGGTTGAGGTGTCTATTTGATATTTATGTTGCGGTAGATTGAATTTAAACGCACACTTTACAAGACGACTGCTCCTGAAGAGGAAAAAGGTTTAGAGATAGGGTAAGAATGAAATAAAATCACTAAACCTTTTTCCTCTTCAGGGGCAATCGTTTTCGACTGGAAAATTTACGACATTGATACACATTGGGACTAGTAAGAAAAAACCGACCAAGTGCGAATCGGACTCGCGCACGCACGGAGGGTTCGGTACTTTAAAATAATGCAAAAAATCACGTTTGTTGTATGGGAGCCCCCTAGAATATTTGTTTTATTTTATTTTTAGTATTTGTTGTTATAGCGGCAATAGAAATACATCATCTGTGAAAATTTCAACTGTCTAGCTATCACCGTTTTCGAGATATAGCCTGGTGACAGACGGACGGACGGACAGCGAAGTCTCAGTAATAGGGTCCCGTTTTTACCCTTTGTATACGGAATCCTAAAAATAGAGTATACACTGATGTCGCTACAATGAATCTCACCGTATCTTGATAACGTGCGGCGTGGTGGGCGTGTCGTCCACTTGCATCGACGATACTGATCCGAGCGACGAGTTGAGGTCAGCGTCCTTCTGCAGCGACCCGCTGGACCCCGCTCGGGATACAGACACTCTTTGCTACGGAGGACATACAAACAATAAGTCCTACTAATATTATAAATGCCTCGCCTCAGTGGCATGTGCACTCGCCTGCCAAGACTGAGGTTTCGGGTTCAATTCCCGGTCGGAACGAAAATATAATAATAATAATATAATATACCTGGACAAATTCACACACGGTTAATTAGACCCAAAGTAAGCTCTAAGCTTGTGTTATGGAATCTAACTCACTGATACTACTACATATATATACACAAATACTTTATAAGAATATATAATGAACACCCAGACGTCGTCGCCAACAACTATGTCTTCACATATTGTTGACTCCGGGCGGGAATCGAACCCGCAACCCCCGACACAGTAAGCGCTCTCACTGCCACTGTGCCAACGGGCTTGTCAAATATGTTTCCCAACATGCTTTAGGCAAGCGTGGTGATTACGACATCCTCCTCACTGTACCCCAGCAGTGGGATATTATAGGCTTATACTTTCTTTCTTACTTTCCTACTAAACGAATTGTGGTGAATATAGCAACATAGCTTAAGATATTTTGCCAACACTAGAAGCGCCCCGCGGTTTTAATTTCGAGATGATAAATAGCATATAACCTTCCTCGATAAGTGGACTATCCAACACTGAAATAATGTTTCAAATCGGACCAGTAGTTCCTGAGATTAGTGCGTTCAAACAAACTGCAACTTTATAATCTATCTATTTAATATATAAAATTCTCGTGTCACGGGGTGCGTAATTGAACTCCTCTGAAACGGCTCGACCGATTATCATGAAATTTTGTGTACATATCGGGTAGGCCTGAGAATCGGACGTCTATTTTTTATCCCGGAATTTCGATTTCGATATAAATGTCAAGGAGTGACTTGGACAACTCTTCAAGAGCTTTCAAATAACATCAGTCATGTCACTGTTGAGCAATACCATCAGGGTCAACTGCACCTCCAGTGGTAATTCTTCGGTCGTCGAAAACACCGAGTTGGCCGTCGAATTCGATTAAAGTAATAGAGAATTTTATAAGCTTTCATTTCATCATACACTTATTTTTGCACCGTTTTTGAGATAGTCGCGAATAACCTAAAATTGAGACCTTTGTCAACCCCCCCCCCCTCCCTCCCTCCGGCGCACCTCCTAGACGTCAGGACTTTTAGTATGTTTTTTCCCTGAGCACCCTGAATACGTTTCTGAAGAAATCGCTTAGGAACCCTCTCACGCACTCTATAACTACTTTATCGATTGGACTATAGATATGACTCGAGTTTCGTGGGTTTGTAAGGAGTTGGAATACTGTTAGATTGTATTACCGTGTGTTAATATTATAAAGCTGCAGAGTTTGTTTGTTTGAACGCGCTAATCTCAGGAACTACTGGTCCGATTTGAATAATTCTTTTTGTAATAGATAGCCACATTCAACAGGAAGGTTATAGGCTATTTTTCATGCTGGAATTCCCACAGGAACGGATAAAAAGCGGGTAAAACCACGAGGCACTGCTAGTGACATATAAAAATTAAGGGTGGACCACCCTAATCACTATAAATTGAGATGTAAGCAACCCTATCTTTCAAGTTGGATCAAATTTAAAATCGGTTCAGTAGTTTAGGAGTCCATCGCGGAAAAACAACGTGACACGTAATTTGTTATGTATAAAGATATGTGTGTACTGACCCGGTGCGGCGTGGCGGGCGGCGGCGGCGGCGCGGGGCGCGGCGGCGGCGGCGGCAGGCGCGCCTCGCGCTGCAGCGTGGCCGCGCTCTCGGCCAGCCCGCGCGCCCACAGGTGCTCCGCCACCAGCAGCAGCAGCTCGCGCGAGTTGTAGTTGATGCGGGTCTGCGCCACCACGTTCGCCTGCGCCACACATACACAGTGCTGTCACCACTCATACACTAACTGTAGCTCAAAGGACCTTGGAAGATATTGGCCCACTGCTCAACAGTGACATAAAGTCGTTTTATCTACACTAATGTTGTAACATTCTACTTATGATTCCAATACTTGACTTATAATTACTACTGTTATAGCACAGACAACTAAAACACTCAATTTAAGCAATTGCACATGATGATATAATATCATTATAATATAACATTATAACATCATTATAACGCGACCAATTAACCTGGCGAGCCTTATGTCAAAATCCTCATACTAGTTGTATAAAATTTTGATATTAGGCTGGCTTTTGAAAACAGTTGGGTTATACGTGAAAACTTCGTCGAAACTACATACACAAAACTCTTTGGTAAGATCTCGCTCGCTCCTGATTGGCCCTACGCGCAGCTGCGCTCTCATTGGTTAGATTTTAATGGCGGCAAGTTCACTGTGACAATACACGTACCTACGCGTGAATTTAATGTTTCGCAATGTGTTTTGTTTTTAAAATTTTGTTTGATTAATTGCATTAAATAGTGAAGATAAAGTAGTGTATGCAACTGCATATAACACGGGTATTAAAACACTCGTTACTATTATGAAACTCGCTGCGCTCGTTTCATAAACTCACACTCGTGTTTTAATACCCTTCTTTATATGACGTTGCATAAACTACTATTTTATTTAAAGCTTCTTCTTCATCGAGTCACCCTGACCAATCCTGGTGTCAGAGTTATTGAACCGCCAAAGGCCTCTGACATGACTCATGTAACGACTACTATCCGTGGAAAGTAACCGGGACCGAACGTGCCCTCCGAAGCACGGAATCATCTTACTTTTCGGGCAATCAGGTGATTCAGCCTGCAATGCCCTAACCAAACTGAGGACAGTCTCACAAAGATTTTTGTGAGATATTGTCCCCACCGGGAATAGAATCCGGGACCTCCGGAGCATGAGCCGAGCGCTCAGACCATAAGACCACGGAGGCTTCAGGCGGTCTAATAACTCAGACACCAGGGTTGGCCACTGACCTACTCGATCTTACTTACCTACTCACTTATACACGTACAAAGAAATATGGCCGATTTTCTGACCAAAGAGAATATAGAGGTAAAGAGAAAAAAAATAGTGATGGGGTAAGATGGAATGAACTGATTGATTGATTGATACATTAGCCACGGAGGTAGGAGTTCATAATAATTTTTATCTACACTAATGTTGTAACATTCTACTTATGTTTCCAATACTTGACTTATAATTACTACTGTTATAGCGCAGACAACTAAAACACTCAATTTAAGCAATTGCACATGATGTTATAATATCCACATCGATATCGTAAAATCTCATTATAACATCATTATAACGCGACCAATTAACCTGGCGAGCCTTATGTCAAAATCCTCATACTAGTTGTATACAATTTTGATATTAGGCTGGCTTTTGAAAACAGTTGGGTTATACGTGAAAACTTCGTCGAAACTACATACACAAAACTCTTTGGTAAGATCTCGCTCGCTCCTGATTGGCCCTACGCGCAGCTGCGCTCTCATTGGTTTGATTTTAATGGCGGCAAGTTCACTGTGACAATACACGTACGCGTGAAAAACTATTGTCAGCTTTTACTCTTGTTGTTTGATTAATTGCATTAGTGAAGATAAAGTATGTAGTGTATGCAACTGCATATAACACGGGTATTAAAACACTCGTTACTATTATGAAACTCGCTGCGCTCGTTTCATAAACTCACACTCGTGTTTTAATACCCTTCCTTATATGACAGTTGCATAAACTACTATTATAGCAGTGATAGTTAATATTCTATATTATAATATGTCTGATATAAATTCAGAAGTTGCTTAATGGCTGACATAGTATCTGTTCATTGGTTTATGAGTGTGTATACATTAATTAAGTTAATCAGTCGGGTGTTTAAGTTTTTCTTACAATTCGAACAAAACTGTGTTGGTCGTGGTATGAATAGCCAAAAATCGTCATTCCAGAAAATAACACACACCAAATCAATAAACAAATCGAAGTCCAGAGAGAAAGCCAAGTTGTTAAGGAAATCGAACACAGAGGAGCACCCGTAACGTACGACATCAAGCAAACGAGACGAATGACGAACGAAGCATGGCGGCTGACTAGGTATCGGCCTGTCTTGCCAGCATAATGACAGTTCTTAGTTAACCGACAGTGGCAATACCGCTTAACTATCTATCTCAAAACTGAACATACAATAAAAAATAATCGCTTTAGCGCTAGTATATTAACGTACGTTGCTAGTTTATTTAATTAAAAGTAATACGATGATTATTAATTTGCCTGTAAGAAACAAATCACTGCAATGAACGGTGCGAGTGAGTTGAAAAAGTTCAATCAATCGATCACTTAGTTGATTTTATACTCTGTTATATTTTTTGCTAGCTTTGCTCATCACTATAGCCATAGTCAAAAATTAAGTATTTTACTATCTGTATTTTCACAACCTCACTTTTTTTTCTTTTTGTTAAAAATATGAAGTTGAAAATTAATAAAATTCATGAAGAAATCTACTATACTTACAAACTTACCTACCTACTTGCTTACTTACTTACATACTTACCCGGTGTATGTTGGCGAGCGAGGTCTCGAACTCGGCCCCCATGTGCTTGCTCTTGCCGGAGACTCGCTCCAGCAGCTCGAGCGCGTACTTTTGAAACATCACGTGCTCCTGTCGCTTCTCTTGTAAGATCGGATCGCGCATGAGCACTGGAACACAGGATTTAGCTTTTATTACGTCACTGAATTTAGATTTTATTAAGTCACAGAACTGTGTGTCAGTGTATGTCGTAGTGTGTGTGTCAGTGTATGTCGTAGTGTGTGTGCCAGTGTAACACTGTGTGTGTCAGTATGACGCTGTGTGTGTCAGTGTGACGCTGTGTGTGTCAGTGTGACGCGGTGTGTCAGTGTGACGCGGTGTGTCAGTGTGACGCGGTGTGTCAGTGTGACGCGGTGTGTCAGCGTGACGCGGTGTGTCAGTGTGACGCTGTGTGTGTCAGTGTGACGCTGTGTGTGTTAGTGTGACGCGGTGTGTCAGTGTGTCAGTGTGTGTCCCTCACCCTGTATCTGGTTGGTGGTGAGCAGCGGCAGCTTGCCCACGATCTGGCGGACGGTGGGGCAGCGCGCGAGCCCCGCCAGCGCGCGCACGTGTGTGTCAGTGTGTCGCTGTGTGTCAGTGTGTGTGTGTCAGTGTGTGTCCCTCACCCTGTATCTGGTTGGTGGTGAGCAGCGGCAGCTTGCCCACGATCTGGCGGACGGTGGGGCAGCGCGCGAGCCCCGCCAGCGCGCGCACGTGTGTGTCAGTGTGTCGCTGTGTGTCAGTGTGTGTCCCTCACCCTGTATCTGGTTGGTGGTGAGCAGCGGCAGCTTGCCCACGATCTGGCGGACGGTGGGGCAGCGCGCGAGCCCCGCCAGCGCGCGCACGTGTGTGTCAGTGTGTCGCTGTGTGTCAGTGTGTGTCCCTCACCCTGTATCTGGTTGGTGGTGAGCAGCGGCAGCTTGCCCACGATCTGGCGGACGGTGGGGCAGCGCGCGAGCCCCGCCAGCGCGCGCACGTGTGTGTCAGTGTGTCGCTGTGTGTCAGTGTGTGTCCCTCACCCTGTATCTGGTTGGTGGTGAGCAGCGGCAGCTTGCCCACGATCTGGCGGACGGTGGGGCAGCGCGCGAGCCCCGCCAGCGCGCGCACGTGTGTGTCAGTGTGTCGCTGTGTGTCAGTGTGTCAGTGTCCCTCACCCTGTATCTGGTTGGTGGTGAGCAGCGGCAGCTTGCCCACGATCTGGCGGACGGTGGGGCAGCGCGCGAGCCCCGCCAGCGCGCGCACGTGTGTGTCAGTGTGTCGCTGTGTGTCAGTGTGTGTGTGTCAGTGTGTGTCCCTCACCCTGTATCTGGTTGGTGGTGAGCAGCGGCAGCTTGCCCACGATCTGGCGGACGGTGGGGCAGCGCGCGAGCCCCGCCAGCGCGCGCACGTGTGTGTCAGTGTGTCGCTGTGTGTCAGTGTGTGTGTGTCAGTGTGTGTCCCTCACCCTGTATCTGGTTGGTGGTGAGCAGCGGCAGCTTGCCCACGATCTGGCGGACGGTGGGGCAGCGCGCGAGCCCCGCCAGCGCGCGCACGTGTGTGTCAGTGTGTCGCTGTGTGTCAGTGTGTGTGTGTCAGTGTGTGTCCCTCACCCTGTATCTGGTTGGTGGTGAGCAGCGGCAGCTTGCCCACGATCTGGCGGACGGTGGGGCAGCGCGCGAGCCCCGCCAGCGCGCGCACGTGTGTGTCAGTGTGTCGCTGTGTGTCAGTGTGTGTCCCTCACCCTGTATCTGGTTGGTGGTGAGCAGCGGCAGCTTGCCCACGATCTGGCGGACGGTGGGGCAGCGCGCGAGCCCCGCCAGCGCGCGCACGTGTGTGTCAGTGTGTCGCTGTGTGTCAGTGTGTGTCCCTCACCCTGTATCTGGTTGGTGGTGAGCAGCGGCAGCTTGCCCACGATCTGGCGGACGGTGGGGCAGCGCGCGAGCCCCGCCAGCGCGCGCACGTGTGTGTCAGTGTGTCGCTGTGTGTCAGTGTGTGTCCCTCACCCTGTATCTGGTTGGTGGTGAGCAGCGGCAGCTTGCCCACGATCTGGCGGACGGTGGGGCAGCGCGCGAGCCCCGCCAGCGCGCGCACGTGTGTGTCAGTGTGTCGCTGTGTGTCAGTGTGTGTCCCTCACCCTGTATCTGGTTGGTGGTGAGCAGCGGCAGCTTGCCCACGATCTGGCGGACGGTGGGGCAGCGCGCGAGCCCCGCCAGCGCGCGCACGTGTGTGTCAGTGTGTCGCTGTGTGTCAGCAGTGTGTGTCCCTCACCCTGTATCTGGTTGGTGGTGAGCAGCGGCAGCTTGCCCACGATCTGGCGGACGGTGGGGCAGCGCGCGAGCCCCGCCAGCGCGCGCACGTGTGTGTCAGTGTGTCGCTGTGTGTCAGTGTGTGTGTGTCAGTGTGTGTCCCTCACCCTGTATCTGGTTGGTGGTGAGCAGCGGCAGCTTGCCCACGATCTGGCGGACGGTGGGGCAGCGCGCGAGCCCCGCCAGCGCGCGCACGTGTGTGTCAGTGTGTCGCTGTGTGTCAGTGTGTGTCCCTCACCCTGTATCTGGTTGGTGGTGAGCAGCGGCAGCTTGCCCACGATCTGGCGGACGGTGGGGCAGCGCGCGAGCCCCGCCAGCGCGCGCACGTGTGTGTCAGTGTGTCGCTGTGTGTCAGTGTGTGTCCCTCACCCTGTATCTGGTTGGTGGTGAGCAGCGGCAGCTTGCCCACGATCTGGCGGACGGTGGGGCAGCGCGCGAGCCCCGCCAGCGCGCGCACGTGTGTGTCAGTGTGTCGCTGTGTGTCAGTGTGTGTCCCTCACCCTGTATCTGGTTGGTGGTGAGCAGCGGCAGCTTGCCCACGATCTGGCGGACGGTGGGGCAGCGCGCGAGCCCCGCCAGCGCGCGCACGTGTGTGTCAGTGTGTCGCTGTGTGTCAGTGTGTGTCCCTCACCCTGTATCTGGTTGGTGGTGAGCAGCGGCAGCTTGCCCACGATCTGGCGGACGGTGGGGCAGCGCGCGAGCCCCGCCAGCGCGCGCACGTGTGTGTCAGTGTGTCGCTGTGTGTCAGTGTGTGTCCCTCACCCTGTATCTGGTTGGTGGTGAGCAGCGGCAGCTTGCCCACGATCTGGCGGACGGTGGGGCAGCGCGCGAGCCCCGCCAGCGCGCGCACGTGTGTGTCAGTGTGTCGCTGTGTGTCAGTGTGTCAGTGTCCCTCACCCTGTATCTGGTTGGTGGTGAGCAGCGGCAGCTTGCCCACGATCTGGCGGACGGTGGGGCAGCGCGCGAGCCCCGCCAGCGCGCGCACGTGTGTGTCAGTGTGTCGCTGTGTGTCAGTGTGTGTGTGTCAGTGTGTGTCCCTCACCCTGTATCTGGTTGGTGGTGAGCAGCGGCAGCTTGCCCACGATCTGGCGGACGGTGGGGCAGCGCGCGAGCCCCGCCAGCGCGCGCACGTGTGTGTCAGTGTGTCGCTGTGTGTCAGTGTGTGTGTGTCAGTGTGTGTCCCTCACCCTGTATCTGGTTGGTGGTGAGCAGCGGCAGCTTGCCCACGATCTGGCGGACGGTGGGGCAGCGCGCGAGCCCCGCCAGCGCGCGCACGTGTGTGTCAGTGTGTCGCTGTGTGTCAGTGTGTGTCCCTCACCCTGTATCTGGTTGGTGGTGAGCAGCGGCAGCTTGCCCACGATCTGGCGGACGGTGGGGCAGCGCGCGAGCCCCGCCAGCGCGCGCACGTGTGTGTCAGTGTGTCGCTGTGTGTCAGTGTGTGTGTGTCAGTGTGTGTCCCTCACCCTGTATCTGGTTGGTGGTGAGCAGCGGCAGCTTGCCCACGATCTGGCGGACGGTGGGGCAGCGCGCGAGCCCCGCCAGCGCGCGCACGTGTGTGTCAGTGTGTCGCTGTGTGTCAGTGTGTGTGTGTCAGTGTGTGTCCCTCACCCTGTATCTGGTTGGTGGTGAGCAGCGGCAGCTTGCCCACGATCTGGCGGACGGTGGGGCAGCGCGCGAGCCCCGCCAGCGCGCGCACGTGTGTGTCAGTGTGTCGCTGTGTGTCAGTGTGTGTGTGTCAGTGTGTGTCCCTCACCCTGTATCTGGTTGGTGGTGAGCAGCGGCAGCTTGCCCACGATCTGGCGGACGGTGGGGCAGCGCGCGAGCCCCGCCAGCGCGCGCACGTGTGTGTCAGTGTGTCGCTGTGTGTCAGTGTGTGTGTGTCAGTGTGTGTCCCTCACCCTGTATCTGGTTGGTGGTGAGCAGCGGCAGCTTGCCCACGATCTGGCGGACGGTGGGGCAGCGCGCGAGCCCCGCCAGCGCGCGCACGTGTGTGTCAGTGTGTCGCTGTGTGTCAGTGTGTGTGTGTCAGTGTGTGTCCCTCACCCTGTATCTGGTTGGTGGTGAGCAGCGGCAGCTTGCCCACGATCTGGCGGACGGTGGGGCAGCGCGCGAGCCCCGCCAGCGCGCGCACGTGTGTGTCAGTGTGTCGCTGTGTGTCAGTGTGTGTGTGTCAGTGTGTGTCCCTCACCCTGTATCTGGTTGGTGGTGAGCAGCGGCAGCTTGCCCACGATCTGGCGGACGGTGGGGCAGCGCGCGAGCCCCGCCAGCGCGCGCACGTGTGTGTCAGTGTGTCGCTGTGTGTCAGTGTGTGTGTGTCAGTGTGTGTGTGTCAGTGTGTGTCCCTCACCCTGTATCTGGTTGGTGGTGAGCAGCGGCAGCTTGCCCACGATCTGGCGGACGGTGGGGCAGCGCGCGAGCCCCGCCAGCGCGCGCACGTGTGTGTCAGTGTGTCGCTGTGTGTCAGTGTGTGTGTGTCAGTGTGTGTCCCTCACCCTGTATCTGGTTGGTGGTGAGCAGCGGCAGCTTGCCCACGATCTGGCGGACGGTGGGGCAGCGCGCGAGCCCCGCCAGCGCGCGCACGTGTGTGTCAGTGTGTCGCTGTGTGTCAGTGTGTGTGTGTCAGTGTGTGTCCCTCACCCTGTATCTGGTTGGTGGTGAGCAGCGGCAGCTTGCCCACGATCTGGCGGACGGTGGGGCAGCGCGCGAGCCCCGCCAGCGCGCGCACGTGTGTGTCAGTGTGTCGCTGTGTGTCAGTGTGTGTGTGTCAGTGTGTGTCCCTCACCCTGTATCTGGTTGGTGGTGAGCAGCGGCAGCTTGCCCACGATCTGGCGGACGGTGGGGCAGCGCGCGAGCCCCGCCAGCGCGCGCACGTGTGTGTCAGTGTGTCGCTGTGTGTCAGTGTGTGTCCCTCACCCTGTATCTGGTTGGTGGTGAGCAGCGGCAGCTTGCCCACGATCTGGCGGACGGTGGGGCAGCGCGCGAGCCCCGCCAGCGCGCGCACGTGTGTGTCAGTGTGTCGCTGTGTGTCAGTGTGTCAGTGTCCCTCACCCTGTATCTGGTTGGTGGTGAGCAGCGGCAGCTTGCCCACGATCTGGCGGACGGTGGGGCAGCGCGCGAGCCCCGCCAGCGCGCGCACGTGTGTGTCAGTGTGTCGCTGTGTGTCAGTGTGTGTGTGTCAGTGTGTGTCCCTCACCCTGTATCTGGTTGGTGGTGAGCAGCGGCAGCTTGCCCACGATCTGGCGGACGGTGGGGCAGCGCGCGAGCCCCGCCAGCGCGCGCACGTGTGTGTCAGTGTGTCGCTGTGTGTCAGTGTGTGTGTGTCAGTGTGTGTCCCTCACCCTGTATCTGGTTGGTGGTGAGCAGCGGCAGCTTGCCCACGATCTGGCGGACGGTGGGGCAGCGCGCGAGCCCCGCCAGCGCGCGCACGTGTGTGTCAGTGTGTCGCTGTGTGTCAGTGTGTGTGTGTCAGTGTGTGTGTGTCAGTGTGTGTCCCTCACCCTGTATCTGGTTGGTGGTGAGCAGCGGCAGCTTGCCCACGATCTGGCGGACGGTGGGGCAGCGCGCGAGCCCCGCCAGCGCGCGCACGTGTGTGTCAGTGTGTCGCTGTGTGTCAGTGTGTGTGTGTCAGTGTGTGTCCCTCACCCTGTATCTGGTTGGTGGTGAGCAGCGGCAGCTTGCCCACGATCTGGCGGACGGTGGGGCAGCGCGCGAGCCCCGCCAGCGCGCGCACGTGTGTGTCAGTGTGTCGCTGTGTGTCAGTGTGTGTGTGTCAGTGTGTGTCCCTCACCCTGTATCTGGTTGGTGGTGAGCAGCGGCAGCTTGCCCACGATCTGGCGGACGGTGGGGCAGCGCGCGAGCCCCGCCAGCGCGCGCACGTGTGTGTCAGTGTGTCGCTGTGTGTCAGTGTGTGTGTGTCAGTGTGTGTCCCTCACCCTGTATCTGGTTGGTGGTGAGCAGCGGCAGCTTGCCCACGATCTGGCGGACGGTGGGGCAGCGCGCGAGCCCCGCCAGCGCGCGCACGTGTGTGTCAGTGTGTCGCTGTGTGTCAGTGTGTGTGTGTCAGTGTGTGTCCCTCACCCTGTATCTGGTTGGTGGTGAGCAGCGGCAGCTTGCCCACGATCTGGCGGACGGTGGGGCAGCGCGCGAGCCCCGCCAGCGCGCGCACGTGTGTGTCAGTGTGTCGCTGTGTGTCAGTGTGTGTGTGTCAGTGTGTGTCCCTCACCCTGTATCTGGTTGGTGGTGAGCAGCGGCAGCTTGCCCACGATCTGGCGGACGGTGGGGCAGCGCGCGAGCCCCGCCAGCGCGCGCACGTGTGTGTCAGTGTGTCGCTGTGTGTCAGTGTGTGTGTGTCAGTGTGTGTCCCTCACCCTGTATCTGGTTGGTGGTGAGCAGCGGCAGCTTGCCCACGATCTGGCGGACGGTGGGGCAGCGCGCGAGCCCCGCCAGCGCGCGCACGGCCAGCCCGCGCAGCCGGTCCGCGTCGGTGATGGGCGCCTTCACCGTCACCAGCGACAGCAGCACCTGCACGCGCACCTTACTACAACACTGCTACAGAAAATACTGAGCCGCCTAAACAACAGTGCATTTATATTTAACTAACGGCGCGGCTAGCAGCTTTTCCATTTTACTATGAATTTTGTTACGCATTTAACCGCCATCAAATTTCAATCGCGTCGGTTAAATGGATGACCGCAGCCCGCTTCGCAGCTGACGTTCGCCGCTACCTTGTCTATACGCACTAGCGGTTTAGTTTGCGGCGAGCCACCGATGAGTATAAACGTATGTTTTTTGCGATGGAACAGCTATAAACTTCAAAACTGATAAATTCATTGCAAAATTAGCCGATCAACACGACGGGCGGTTCAACCGCTATTCTAGCCACGTATCGCGGTTGAAAGAGCGGTTGCAGCGCTATGGCACAGTCACGAGCTTTAATTTGGGACCCATTTCCATTAAATGTTGTTAAAACATTCATAATGCAATAAGGTCGAAACTTTAGTTTGATAGAAACGTAAAGTTATCGATGGAAAACAATATGACATTGATATTGCGATAAAATATTAGCTCTAAATAGCGTAAGTTTGCTACACGATATTCAACCTTAGGTGGGTCCCAAATTATACACGATATTCAACCTTAGGTGGGTCCCAAATTATACATGATATTCAACCTTAGGTGGGTCCCAAATTATACACGATATTCAACCTTAGGTGGGTCCCAAATTATACACGATATTCAAACTTAGGTGGGTGCCAAATTATACACGATATTCAACCTTTGGTGGGTCCCAAATAATACACGATATTCAACCTTAGGTGGGTCCCAAATTATACACGATATTCAACCTTAGGTGGGTCCCAAATTATACCCGATATTCAACCTTAGGTGGGTTCCAAATTATACCCGATATTCAACCTTAGGTGGGTCCCAAATTATACACGATATTCAAACTTAGGTCGGTGCCAAATTATACACGATATTCAACCTTAGGTGGGTCCCAAATTATACACGATATTCAACCTCAGGTGGGACCCAAATTAAAGCTCGTGACTTTACTACGGCATACAAAGCGGATTAAAAAAAATAAGTTATTTTTTGTGTCTAAAATAATCATTAAATTCATTGCCATGGTTCCTAAGAAAAGATCTTCGTACCTCTTGCAGATTGAGACTTGTCCATCCATTCTGACCGATCTTAAAAGCCACTGTGTATACCGTATGAAGTTAAGTGCTGTTAAGTACTAGTTGAGAAACTTACAAAATAACACGTGATTAATATTAAACTTACACTTGCCCAAATAACGCAAGTATGGTCGAATTTCGACCTTTTATTATACCTTTCGATAGATTAATATTTTTGAAAATAACGATGTAAACTCACCATCTTTCTCATCGAGTGGATGGTCAACCTGACCAATCCTGGTGTCAGGGTTATTGAGCCGCCAAAGGCCTCCGACATGGCTCATGTAACGACTACTATCCGTAGAAAGTAACCGGGACCGACGGCTTAACGTGCCCTCCGAAGCACGGAATCATCTTACTTTTCGGGCAATCAGGTGATTCAGCCTGCAATGCCCTAACCAAACTGAGGACAGTCTCACAAAGAGATTTTTGTGAGATATCCCCACCGGGAATTGAACCCGGAACCTCCGGATCGTGAGCCGGGCGCTCAAACCACAAGACCACGGAGGCTGTTCAACTCAACAACACGTGACAACAACAACAACTCACCATAATCCCATTATTGGTCCTGACGCTGACCCAAACCTTCTGTATGACGTCTTCGTATGATTTTAGGACCGTTTTCTTTTTACTTGAACCGCTCATAGAGAACCTAGTCGTTGAAGAGCCGGCCTGTAACATAACGTGGGTTTAAAGAAAGCCTGAAAGATGAAAGGACAAAGGATTTTTGAAACTGATTAAGAACGAAACAGGACATTAAGTCCAAAATTTACTTTATTTTTTAACTGACTTTAAAATGAAGATTTCTCAATTCGACCGTATGATTTTTTTATTTTTACTACTGAACGGGTAAAAGGCGGGTCAAACCGCGGGGAACAGCTAGTAAATGAACACACACCCTCTGCAGCGGCGCACACACACAGTTGACCAACACATTGAGCGCTGCTTTCTGTACCTCGGGCTCCGGGACTATTTCACCGTCGGCGGCACCTACGAACAGACAGGAAACATTTTAAATATAAATTTGTTTTTCCATTAAAAATTAAGGGTTAAACTACCCTAATCACTATAAATAGAGATGGAAGCTATCCTATCTTTCAAGTTGGATCATGTTGCACACGGTGTGCAAATGACATTTATAATCGGTTCAGTAGTTTAGGAGTCCATCGCGGACAACCAACGTGACACGTAATTTTTATATATAAAGATAAATACACCCGGACGAAATTCACTCATGGTTAAGTAGACCCAAACTAAAGCTCTAAGCTTGTATTATGGAATCTAACTAACTGATACTACTACATATAGGTATGTACATACACAAATACTTTATAAGAATATATAATTGACACCCAGACGTCGTCAACAACTATGTCTTCACATATTGTCGACTCCGTTGAATAGAACCTGCAACCCTCGACACAGTAAGCACTCTCACTGCCACTGTGACAACATTTACTAAGTAAATGGTAAGTAAATGAGTAGGTTGGTGGCGTGGTCAACCCTAGTATCGATGTTTTAGACCGCCTAAAGGCCTCCGACATGACTTACTCAGCACTATATTGACGCCGGTCGTCTGCTCGTCTCTCATGTCGATCTTCTCAGTGAGTAAGAGCTGCACTCTGGGCGCGACACAACACACTGATATCACGTCCAACGCCGATCGGACTGTTTCAGATCTGAAGACAATGTATGGAGTTAAAGGCGTCGTTAAGTTTAAGCGTACAATACCATTCTTCTTCTTCATCGAGTGGACGGTCAACCTGACGGCTCTGGACACATTCGTACAATTTCCACATTCGTACAATTCCACATTCGTACAATTCCACATTCGTATAATTCCATATTCGTACAATTCCACATTCTTACAAATAGGTGCTATAAAACCGATAACTATGGAACTAGTAAAAAAAAAAATAACCCTAACCTACCGAATAGTAAGTATTTGTACGAATTTGGAAAACAATTTAGGAAAAATTGTACGAATGTGGAATTGTACGAATGTGGAAATTGTACGAATGTGACCTCACACAACCTGACCAATCCTGGTGTCAGAGTTATTGAGCCGCCCAAGGCCAATACAATACCATTTTGAAACGAA
This sequence comes from Cyclophora albipunctata, assembly GCA_963082685.1. Taxonomy (NCBI): domain Eukaryota; kingdom Metazoa; phylum Arthropoda; class Insecta; order Lepidoptera; family Geometridae; genus Cyclophora; species Cyclophora albipunctata. Next base: position 2,937,665 of record OY720141.1, on the reverse strand, counting down.
ACTTAATTCACGGATATACTTCGCTTTTAACACTAGCAGCGCCCCGCGGTTTTACCCGCGTTGTACCCGTTCCCGTGGGAATTTCAGGAATGTTTAGAAGTATGGATAACAGGGTGCCAAAACTTCAGAGAAAAATCACTACATAGTATAAAACAGTCGTTCTCCGCTGTCTGTCTGTCTGTCCCTACGTATGCTTAGATCTTTAAAACTACGCAACGGATTTTGATGCGGTTTTTATAAATAGATAGAGTGATTCAAGAGGAAGGTTTATAAGTTTAAAAAATACCGAAATTCCCACGGGAACGGGCACAACGCGGGTAAAACCGCGGGGCGCTAGTTAAGTATACTTCCTTACCTCCCGTTGAAGTTCCACTCGTAGGCGTAGCCCACAACCTGCAGCAGTAACGCGACGCCGCCCAGCTCCAGCAGCTCGTCGACGGGCGGCCAGCGGGACCACGCCACGCTCTGCACCAGCTCGATCTGTTCCTGGATCTCTTCTGGGGACGATTTCGATGCCTGTAGGACAAAAGACAAAGACGGTTGTGTGGATTAGTGGTCAATACTGGTATTGAAGTTTGTAGATGGCTGCGCGAAAAGGGTAATCATAATTTTTTTATTTTCGAGTGCAACAGTGTCTTCACCCGCCTCTTGATGAAGGTTACCGAATGTGACTGAAACGTGTTGAGGAACTCTCAACAGTAGCCTCCGTCGTACGTAAGTTCCCGTTTAAACAAATAATAATAAGAGAGGGTTGTTCTACCTTGTAAGGCGGAGGTTCCGGCACGTTATCTCCGGATTGCCTCGCCACATGTTCGGCGCGGAGGCGCAAGTGAGCTTCTAGGTATCTGCAACAATATATACCATTTAAGATAAAATTTGTAAGTTTGTTTGTATGTTCGAGCTTCTGCAATGGATAGACACATTCAACGGGAAGGTTATGGGCTATTTCACATCCCGAGATTCCCACGGAAACGGGCACAACGCGGGCAAAATCGCGAGGCGATGCTAGTATATAATATAATTGAGAAACCTCCTTTTTTAAATCGGTTAAAAAAGTAGTTATAATTCAAGTGAAGTCCGAGCGCGTCGCTCTCAGTGGGTATGCTATCAATTATAGAACTTTAATTTCATAACAGTTTGTGTGTACCAGTACGAGTGAGCGAACGTGCGTGCGTTTGTGTGTGCGTGTGTGCGTGCGTGTGTATGAACGTGAAATGAAATGAAATGAAATGAAATGAAATGAAATGAAATATATTTATTTGCGCAAACATCTATACTAATATTATAAAGCTGAAGAGTTTGTTTTGTTTGTTTGTTTGTTTGTTTGTTTGTTTGTTTGTTTGTTTAAACGCGCTAATCTCAGAAACTACTGAACCGATTTGAATAATTCTTTCACTGTTAGATAGTCTATTTATCGAGGAAGGCTATAGGCTACATTTTATCCCGGATTTCCTACGGGAACGGGCACAACGCGGGTAAAACCGCGGGGCGCTGCTAGTATGTAAATATAAAGGTGATTGATTACATTAGATAGGATCAATATGTTCTACCTCTAAGGCATGCAAATTTATAAGGCGTGCATGCTTGCATGTGTGTATATCCGCGCATATTAAAGTACGATATTCATGTAAATATTTAGTTGAAGCCATTTAAGAATAGCACCGTTAGTCTAATAGTTTTGTAAGAAGGCTTTTTATAAAGGACTAGCCGCGCCCCGCGGTGTAACCCGCGTTGTGCCCGTTCCCGTGGGAATTTCGGGAATTTTTTTACATAAAAACCTTCCTCTTGAATCACTCTACCTATTACAAAAAACCGCATCAAAATCCGTTGCGTAATTTTAAAGATTTAAGCATACAGACAGACAAACAGACAGACACGAAAAAGAGACGACTTTATTTTATACTATGTAGTGACTAGCCGCGCCCCGCGGTGTAACCCGCGTTGAACCCGTTCCCGCAGGAATTTCGGGATAAAATGTATCCCATATATTATTCTGATGTACATTACTGTAAAGTTTCATGCAAATCCGTTCGGTAGTTTTTGCGTGAAAGAGCAACAAACATACATCCATACATACACCAACCCTCGCAAACATTCGCATTTATAATATATGTAAGTAGGAAGTAGGATAGCCACATTCAACAGAAATATTATAGGCTATTTTTCGCTCCTAAATTCCCACGGGAACGCGCAGAACGCGGGTAAAACCGCGGGGCACTGCTAGTATTACATATCACAGAATGAAGTTCAAGTATTGATTGCGCACGCCGCTATGTGTTTGCAATAGGGTATTCAAGTTAACAAATTTGGAGCGCACGTCTCGTCGTCCGACATATAGTGTATAGTGTGAGGCGACATGCGACTGACCGGCGCAGCGCGACGCAGACGTGGCGCACGTCTCGTCGTCCGACATATAGTGTATAGTGTGAGGCGACATGCGACTGACCGGCGCAGCGCGACGCAGACGTGGCGCACGATCTGGCGCGCGGCGCACGTCTCGTCGTCCGACATATAGTGTATAGTGTGAGGCGACATGCGACTGACCGGCGCAGCGCGACGCAGACGTGGCGCACGATCTGGCGCGCGGCGCACGTCTCGTCGTCCGACATATAGTGTATAGTGTGAGGCGACATGCGACTGACCGGCGCAGCGCGACGCAGACGTGGCGCACGATCTAGCGCGCGGCGCACGTCTCGTCGTCCGACATATAGTGTATAGTGTGAGGCGACATGCGACTGACCGGCGCAGCGCGACGCAGACGTGGCGCACGTCTCGTCGTCCGACATATAGTGTATAGTGTGAGGCGACATGCGACTGACCGGCGCAGCGCGACGCAGACGTGGCGCACGATCTGGCGCGCGGCGCACGTCTCGTCGTCCGACATATAGTGTATAGTGTGAGGCGACATGCGACTGACCGGCGCAGCGCGACGCAGACGTGGCGCACGATCTGGCGCGCGGCGCACGTCTCGTCGTCCGACATATAGTGTATAGTGTGAGGCGACATGCGACTGACCGGCGCAGCGCGACGCAGACGTGGCGCACGATCTGGCGCGCGGCGCACGTCTCGTCGTCCGACATATAGTGTATAGTGTGAGGCGACATGCGACTGACCGGCGCAGCGCGACGCAGACGTGGCGCACGATCTGGCGCGCGGCGCACGTCTCGTCGTCCGACATATAGTGTATAGTGTGAGGCGACATGCGACTGACCGGCGCAGCGCGACGCAGACGTGGCGCACGATCTGGCGCGCGGCGCACGTCTCGTCGTCCGACATATAGTGTATAGTGTGAGGCGACATGCGACTGACCGGCGCAGCGCGACGCAGACGTGGCGCACGATCTGGCGCGCGGCGCACGTCTCGTCGTCCGACATATAGTGTATAGTGTGAGGCGACATGCGACTGACCGGCGCAGCGCGACGCAGACGTGGCGCACGTCTCGTCGTCCGACATATAGTGTATAGTGTGAGGCGACATGCGACTGACCGGCGCAGCGCGACGCAGACGTGGCGCACGATCTGGCGCGCGGCGCACGTCTCGTCGTCCGACATATAGTGTATAGTGTGAGGCGACATGCGACTGACCGGCGCAGCGCGACGCAGACGTGGCGCACGATCTGGCGCGCGGCGCACGTCTCGTCGTCCGACATATAGTGTATAGTGTGAGGCGACATGCGACTGACCGGCGCAGCGCGACGCAGACGTGGCGCACGTCTCGTCGTCCGACATATAGTGTATAGTGTGAGGCGACATGCGACTGACCGGCGCAGCGCGACGCAGACGTGGCGCACGATCTGGCGCGCGGCGCACGTCTCGTCGTCCGACATATAGTGTATAGTGTGAGGCGACATGCGACTGACCGGCGCAGCGCGACGCAGACGTGGCGCACGATCTGGCGCGCGGCGCACGTCTCGTCGTCCGACATATAGTGTATAGTGTGAGGCGACATGCGACTGACCGGCGCAGCGCGACGCAGACGTGGCGCACGATCTGGCGCGCGGCGCACGTCTCGTCGTCCGACATATAGTGTATAGTGTGAGGCGACATGCGACTGACCGGCGCAGCGCGACGCAGACGTGGCGCACGATCTGGCGCGCGGCGCACGTCTCGTCGTCCGACATATAGTGTATAGTGTGAGGCGACATGCGACTGACCGGCGCAGCGCGACGCAGACGTGGCGCACGTCTCGTCGTCCGACATATAGTGTATAGTGTGAGGCGACATGCGACTGACCGGCGCAGCGCGACGCAGACGTGGCGCACGATCTGGCGCGCGGCGCACGTCTCGTCGTCCGACATATAGTGTATAGTGTGAGGCGACATGCGACTGACCGGCGCAGCGCGACGCAGACGTGGCGCACGATCTGGCGCGCGGCGCACGTCTCGTCGTCCGACATATAGTGTATAGTGTGAGGCGACATGCGACTGACCGGCGCAGCGCGACGCAGACGTGGCGCACGATCTGGCGCGCGGCGCACGTCTCGTCGTCCGACATATAGTGTATAGTGTGAGGCGACATGCGACTGACCGGCGCAGCGCGACGCAGACGTGGCGCACGATCTGGCGCGCGGCGCACGTCTCGTCGTCCGACATATAGTGTATAGTGTGAGGCGACATGCGACTGACCGGCGCAGCGCGACGCAGACGTGGCGCACGATCTGGCGCGCGGCGCACGTCTCGTCGTCGGACACGCGCGCCTCCTCCTCGTCCGACCCGAGGATCGGCAGCGTCGAGATCACGTTGTACAGCTTGCGGAGCCCGTCCTGCGACACAACCATCACACTAATCACTCTAATGAGTTTGTCAAATTAGTATATCAAATGAGTTTGTCAAATTAGTTTTTCAAATGAGTTTGTCAAATGAGTTTTTCAAATGAGTTTTTCAAATGAGTTTGTCAAATGAGTTTGTTAAATGAGTTTGTCAAAAATAGTTTTTCAAATGAGTCATTTACATTATAATATAGAGTCTGGCTAACGAAAGTAGATACTGGATTTTTTTGCAAACTTTTTATATGACAACACTAAAGTGTTCCTACCATCGGATATTTACCCTACAAATTGGGGTATTTTAAGCAGAAAGTACTTAGGAACAATTAATGCCACAAAGGCGTTTTCAAAACAAACTTATTTTAAACATTTTATAAAATGAGTTTTAAAAATTCGTACGTGTGCTAAAATTGTATTCATCGAAAATAAGTATCGTATGTACGTGTTGGGGATCATTTCAAGAGCAACACTAAGCCTTTAGTTGGTCTAATAAATAGCTTAATTAATTAGGTACACTATTTACTAGAGAAAAACTTGGCAAGATTATTTTAAAGAAATTAATTGTCGGCTGTTTTCCGAAAGATTTGGTAAAATCAGAATCAGTGAATGGTATCCCTATCTCTGACGCAACAAGATGGCGTGTTGTTGATGTTTCGTTGTGGCTGACTTGCGTATAGTTTTGTTGTGATATATTCGTGTTATTGCTATAAAAATGAATAAAACTATAAAGAGTGAAGTGCGAAAACTATTGTTTTGTATGATTTCGAAATATGAAGAGAAAAAGCTTGTGAAACAAGCCGTATTGCGAGAAAAACAGGATTGTTTACGTACTGTGACTGATTTTTTAGGTTAGTACGGTCAAAATGTCTTGATATTTTTTATTTTAAATAAGTACATATAGGTACTTTATATAATTTTATTGTTCTTTTACAGATAGTCTTGAGGATAATGCACGAACTGCTGAAGTAAAACAAGCAATTGAAAAGATCAGAGATTTAGATCAAAAAGATATGATGAAATCGCAGAACCAGTACTTAGAAAAACTATCTTCACTCACCGGTAAGTTTTCACTCAACGTTAATCTTAGACTAGTTTTGTAATACTTGTGTATTTTCTATTATTTCTTAGTTATGAGACTCACGATAATTGACATTTTATTTTATTCCTTTTACAGATGTAAGTGTTATTACATTGAAGAGAATTAAAAAAGAAGGTGCGGTGAACGAAGGGGTCTGGAGGACTCCAGGTAAAAAACGACCTCACCCTTCAAAAGTGTCGAACTTAGATAGTTTCGATATGGATGTTATTCGCAATAAAATAAACGAATTTTACATTGCGAGGAAACAAGTACCAACATTAAGATCTTTGTTGGTAGAGTTAAAAGAAAGTATAGAATTTGGTGGATGTCGTGAAACTCTCCGTCGCATATTATTAGCCAACGGTTATGAATTTAAGAAAAACAAAAATGAACGTTCATTATTAATTGAACGGTATGATATAGCTGCATGGAGACATCGCTTTTTGCGTACCATTGCATCGAAACGTGCAGAAGGCAAGCCAATAATCTACTTAGATGAAACTTATGTCCACAAAACCTATAAGCCTAAAAAATGTTGGCAAGGCCCATCAACAAGTGGAATAATTGAAAATATATCGTCAGGAAAACGATATATTATTGTGCATGCAGGATCAGAGAAAGGCCCTGTTCCAAACTCATTGTTAGTATTTAGCACCAAATCGAAAATGGCCGACTACCACCATGACATGAATTCCACAAACTTCAACAAATGGCTTCAAGAAAAGCTTATGCCCAATTTGAATGAACCAAGTGTAATTGTAATGGACAATGCATCATACCATTCTGTCATAATAAATAAAGCGCCCACATCTCAAAATCGAAAGTTAGAGATACAGAATTGGCTTACATTGAATGGTATTTCATTTGAAACATACAATTCAAAAGCAGAGTTGCTCTGCTTAGTAAAACAGAACTCACCAGAACCTATTTATGAAGCTGATGAACTTTTAAGCCAAAACGGTCATGAAGTGCTAAGACTTCCTCCATATCATTGTGACCTAAATGCTATAGAACTCATATGGAGTCTAGCAAAAAGAAATGTGGGAAGCAAAAATGTAAGCCGAACTCCAAAAGAGTTCGAGGATCTCTTAAAACAATCTTTTGAGTGTATTACAGCAGATGATTGGAAAAAAATGACAGACCATGTCATTCATGTGGAAGACAAGTACAAAAGAAGAGACCATATTACTGAAAATAATCTAGAAAGCTTCATCATCAATTTAAGAGACAGCAGCGACTCCAGTGATAGTGACGATTCACTCCATGTTGAATTTTTAGATTCAGATTTTGATTATAGTGATTAAAAAACAGTATAAAAATATATGGTGTTGTTTTCTTTGATACATACTCACATAGATTTACAAATATTTAAACTCATGATAATATTGATACTCATCATAGTGTTTGATAGACTGTTTGTTCCTTTAATACGCCACAATGGAGTGACGTATCCGTGTGATGTTTGGTATGGAGTTAATAAAGAGTTAACAAGTGATATAAGCTACTTTTAATCTCGTCATAACGCGGACAAAATTGCAAGCATCCACTAGTAAAATAAAAATAAATGTCAAAGTATCAAAGTGAGTTGTTCCAACTTTCCTTTTTACTTTAGGGCTGCCATGCTGATATTTTTTAAATTTGCCGCGCTTTTTCAGTATCAACTTTCATTAGCCAGACTCTACAGTCGATTTGGCCATTTAACAAGTATTTTAAATAAGGAATTTAAGAATTAATAATCTATTCTCGTTTTAATAATTAAAGACATATTTTTAATCAAAAAAGTGAAAGTAAAGTATTAGTATCTTCTTATATATAAAATTCTCGTGTCACAATGTTCGATCCCGTACTCCTCCGAAACGGCTCGACCGATTCTCATGAAATTTTGTGAGCATATTGAGTAGGTCTGAGAATCGGCCAACATCTATTTTTCATCCCGAAATTCCCGCGGGAACGGGTACCGTGGTTGAACTCCTCTGAAACGGCACGACCGATTATCATGAAATTTTGTGTGCATATCGGGTAGGTCTGAGCATCGGCCAACATCTATTTTTCATCCCGAAATTCCCGCGGGAACGGGTACAACGCGGGTGAAACCGCGGGGCGCAGCTAGTTATATATAATATTATACTAGTAAACACTACATAGTATAAAACAAAGTCGCTTTCCGTTGTCTGTCCCTATGTATGCTTAGATCTTTAAAACTACGCATCGGATTTTGATGCGTTTTTTATAATAGATAGAGTGATTCAAGAGGAAGGTTTACAAGTATAAAAATTCCCGATATTCCCACGGGAACGGGCGCTGCCAGTAGAGTATAATATGGTATAAACGTACCTGATTGTCAAACTCCTCTAAGATAACTCTGAACTGGAAGGACAGCCCAAAGAACATAGTAGCGTGGCACCGACCCGAGTCGTGAGAGCATTCTAACAGCCACAGGGCGTATCTGTCGACAAAGTCATGTATTACCTTAGTATTTGTCCCTTGTGATATTTCGTGATTTTTATGACCCCCCCCCCCCCTTTCAAGCTTCACGTGATTAATAGACCCCCCCTCCCCTTGTGATATTTCGTGTTTTTTTTGCCCCCCCCCCCCCTTTCAAGCTTCACGTGATTAATAGACCCCCCCTCCCCCTTGTGATAATTAGTGATTTTTTATGACGCCCCCCTTCAAGCTTCACGTGATTAATAGAGAGTAGGTAATACATTATTTTACTATGAATTGAAACGTACGTTAATTTCATTATTATTTGTTCAAACGGGAACTTACGTACGACGGAGGCTACTGTTACTGCAGTGCGGAGGGACGCTGTCGCTGTTGCTACACCCAACTCCTGATAAAGGTCACCGTACGTGACAGAAACGTGTTGAGGGACACTCAACAGTAACCTCCGTCGTACGTAAGTTCCCGTTTCAACAAATAATAATGACATCAACGTACGTTTCAATTAATAGTAAAATAATAAGTAGCTATTATATCTATACTAATAATATAAAGCTGAAGAGTTTGTTTTGTTTGTTTGTTTGTTTGTTTGTTTGTTTAAACAATCTAATCTCAGAAACTACTGAACCGATTTGAATAATTCTTTCACTGTTAGATAGTCTATTTATCGAGGAAGGCTATAGGCTACATTTTATCCCGGATTTCCTACGGGAACGGGCACAACGCGGGTAAAACCGCGGGGCGCTGCTAGTATATATATAATTGAAGACAATAAGCAGCTCACTTGACGAGGTCGGCGAGCGTGCGGCGCGGCAGCAGGCACACGCGCTCCATGGCGTCCTCGCAGTAGGCCAGGTAGTAGAGGCAGATCGACACGCCCGTCGCCGCCACCGACGGCCGCGGCACCTCCAGGAACTTCTGCAACCACACAATAGAGAATAGGTCACTCACCACAATTAAATATCACTACATAGTCAAAACAAAGTCATGTCTGTCTATGTATGCTTAGATCTTTAAAACTACGGCAACGAATTGGATAATTTTTCTACCGGAAATTCCCGCGTGAGCACAAAGCAGGCAAAACCGCGGCGTTAAACTATATTGTGTACTAGCCGCGCCCCACGGTGTTACCCGCGTTGTATCAGTTCCCGCGGGAATTTCGGAATAAAATGTATCCCATGTGTTTTTCTGATGTATAACCTATATTAGTGTAAGGCTTAATCTAAATCCGTCCAGTAGTTTTTACGTGAAAGAGCAACAAACATACATCCATCCATACATCCATCCTCATAAACTTTCGCATTTATAATACTAGTAGGAAGTAGGATAGTAGGAAGTGGAAAGAGCGAAGTGGAGGAGAAAAATAAGGAAGGCTGACCCCACCATTATGTGGGACACATAGCCAGGAAGAGAGAGGGGATGTTAGGAAATATAACTAGGAAGTAGGATAGTAGGAAGTAGGATAGTGTGGGGTATTGTATAATTGTGCGAGAGCTGACGCGTGCGAGTTGCATTTGTGTGTGTTAGATTGTAAGTTAAATAGTTTAATAAAACCAGTTGTCATATAACATCCGTGCGTATCACTTGTATTGTATCCAAACTCCCTACACTACATTGAACAGTGGCACATAACAGTGGTGACCTCGACGTGACGTAAGAAATAGGAAGTAGGATAGTAGGAAGTAGGATAGTAGGAAGTAGGATTGTAGGAAGTAGGATAGTAGGAAATAGGAAGTAGGCAATAGGAAGTAGGATAGTAGGAAGTAGGATAATAGGAAATAGGATAGTAGGAAATAGGAAGTAGGCAATAGGAAGTAGGATAGTAGGAAGTAGGATAATAGGAAATAGGATAGTAGGATAGTAGGAAATAGGAAGTAGGCAATAGGAAGTAGGATAGTAGGAAGTAGGACAGTAGGAAGTAGGATAGTAGGAAATAGGAAGTAGGCAATAGGAAGTAGGATAGTAGGAAGTAGGATAGTAGGAAATAGGAAGTAGGCAATAGGAAGTAGGAAATAGGAAGTAGGCAATAGGAAGTAGGATAGTAGGATAGGAATACACGGTGTCGTACGAACCTGCAGCCCCCCGGTGTTGATGAAGTCGATGGAGAACTTCTTGTGGCACAGCAGCGCGGCGAGGTACTTGAGCGCCTCGAAGGCGAGGCGGGAGTCGCGAGACTCGCGCACGTTCAGGTACCCTAGGATAAGCCCTAGGGCATTCTGCTCAAACACGTGCGATAAGAACTGGAATGAAAGCGATACTGATTAGCACGCTGTTGAAAAAGATAACTATATATGATGTTAATTGATAGCAGCAATTGTTTTTGCACTTTTTATATTCCCTGTAAAGAACCGAAACGTCAGATAAAAAATCTATAATATAAAAATGAATCGCTGAATCTGTTGCTAAGCGCATAACTTCAGAACGACTGCACCAAATTGGATGATTCTTTTTTTCATGCGTTCCTTATTGTCAGGACAAGGTTTTTTTTTTTTTTTTTTTTCTTTAACCTATATCGTCCCACTGCTGGGCAAAGGTTTTTATATAAGAAAAATAAGGAATAGAAATTTCTAAATTCTACGGGAACAGGGGCGCTGCGGGTGAAACCGCGGGGCACAGCTAGTATAAAATAAAAGCGAAATGTATCAGTTAACGTAGTTACAATTCAAAATGAGTAGTGTTCGCTTAGGTGACTGTCCATTGACGCGGAGCGAGCTGGCGTAGCGGAAAAGACAAATATAAACCAATAGAATTGCGTAACAGCCTCCGTAGTCTAGTGGTTTGAGTGCCCGCCTCACGACCCTTAGGTTCCGGGTTCGATTCCCGGTGATGGGATGTCTCACAAACTCATCTCTTTGTGAGACTTTCCTCAGTTTGGTTAGGGCATTGCAGGCTAAATCACCTGATTGCTCGAAAAGTAAGATGATTACGTGTTTCGGATGGCACGTTAAGCCGTCGGTCCCGGTTACTCTCTACGGATAGTAGTCGTTACATGAGCCATGTCAGAGGCCTTTGGCGGCTCAATAACTCTGACACCAGGATTGGTCAAGGTTGGACATCCACTCGATGAAGAAGATAGGATTGCGTAAAATATCTGACCGCAGATTTCATGCAACCCTATTGGTTTATATTTGTCCGTTTCTCCGCTACGCCAGCTCAATCCGTGTCAATGGACAGGCACCCTTAATCTTAAGAAACCAGTAAGCATTTTATCTAATACTAGCAGCGCCCCGCGGTTTTACCCGCGTTGTGGCCGTTCCCGTGGGAATTTCGGGAATTTTTTTACATAAAAACCTTCCTCTTGAATCACTCTACCTATTACAAAAAACCGCATCAAAATCCGTTGCGTAATTTTAAAGATTTAAGCATACAGACAGACAAACAGTGTGACAGACACGAAAAAGAGACGACTTTATTTTATACTATGTAGTGATATATACTACAATCTGTCTCCATCATGGGACATTCAGCAGTATGTTGGTTGGTGCTATCGCTGGCTCGCTCGGTATGTGACCTGGGTTACATGTTACATCCTCATTATTTAGACAGTAGTTATATCTGCTGTGATTGGATTTGGTCTTGAGGTATTTTGCACTTTAATCGTCGCTGTTTGTTGTGATTCTTCATTAGTGGCCGAGCCAGACTATTTGGGTGTTGTTGGATTCGTTCTTTATAGGAATTGGTATGGCGTATGATCTCCTGCTCCACAGTGGGCATTCGTAGGTCACGGTGTGGTAGTTCGTTGGGTACAAACAAGGGCGCGTTGCTTATCATACGCAGAGCTTTATGAGAACCGTATGGAATTGGAACTCATTGTCATATTTACCTCCTGATATTCTCCCATAGGTGTAAGATATCTCAATATTAACATTTGTTTGGTCGCGTCCGTCGGCGGATGGATTTGAATATTACCTGAAATATTAAAAGTAAAGTAAATTATTAACTTGTAATGGCCCACTGCTGGGCAAAGACCTCTCATCCCTCTGAAGATATCAGTACAGTGAGGATGTCGTAATCACCACGCTTGCTAAATGCGGGTTGGTGATAGCCCGAGCCATGTTTGAAAAGTAGGGAAAATGATTTTTAGTGATGAGGTAAAATTTGTTTGTTTGTTTGTATGTTCGAGCTACTCTCAGGAATTAACCGTCAGATTTGAATAATTCTTTTTGTAATAGATAGCCACATTCAACGGGAAGGTTACAGGCTATTTTTCATCCCGAAATTCCCACCGGAACGGGTACAACGCGGGTAAAACCGCGGGGCACTGCTAGTATTTATATATACATTTATGATTACTGACCGATAACATAAGTTTCCATTTCTGCCCAGCTTGAGTTAGACGACGTCTCGTGGTGCGCGAGCGGCGGCGGCGGCCGCGCCGGCGGCGACATCAGCCCCGCCGGGGACTGCGGCACCGCTGGGGACAACACAACATTCATATTATTACATTACAAATTTAAAAAACCTTCTATGCAAAACTGTCGGACCGATTTTTGACAAACATGGTTAAGAAATCTGGCTTTCAAATGACAAAAGCTGCATCTAAATGGGTGCAACCAGACAGATTCAGCCACACAAACACACGCCCACACACACATTCACTCTCCCACACACACACCCACCCACTCACTCACTCACTCACTCTCTCACACACACACACACACACACACAAGCGCGCGCGCGCCCGCGCGCGCGCTCACATATATTAAAATTTGAGGTATCTATATATCTATACTATTTTTGTATGCTATTTTTCATCTCGAAATCCCCACGGGAACGGGCACAACGCGGGTTAAACCGCGGGGCGCTGCTAGTTTATAATATTAGAAGGATGTACATACACTTACAGTTGTAGTTCTTGACAGGCGTCTCCGGGTCCCGACTCGGGCGCGGCGGCGTCTCGTCCACTATCATACTGTCGCCGCCGCCGCCCTCGTCTCTGTCACGGTCTGAAACATACGGGCCTGTAAGTACAGGACAGGACACAGGCTTTTTACATAACTAAATATAGATTTTATTGACTGATATAAAACGTGGAATGAGATCTTTGTGTGTTCGTGTGTGTGTGTGTGTGTGTGTGTGTGTGTGTGTGTGTGTGAGAGTGTGAGAGTGTGTGTGGGTGTGTGTGCGTGCGTGTGTGTGAGTGTGAGAGTGTGTGTGTGTGTGTGAGTGTGAGTGTGTGTGTGTGAGTGTGAGAGTGTGTGTGTGTGTGTGTGTGTGTGTGTGCGTGTGTGTGTTATGTGTGTGTGGTAGTGTATGTCTGTGTATCCTATGTCTCCGGCACAGTAGCTCTGAAACAGCTGGACCGATTTCGATGCGGTTTTTCAATTTAATTTTTATCTCAATTTGCTGGTTCTTAACTATGTTTGATAAAAATCGGGCAGCCGTTTTGCGTATGTTTTTTTTATTTCTTTTAATTCAACCTATATCCCGTTATATCCCGACGGGATAGCGATGACTAACCTCTTTTATCCCCATTAGGCCCGTTGGTCTTGTATTCATTACTCCTCTTTTTGTCAAATCGGGCGAAATGCCGCGTCTGACTCGGCGGCGTTACTGTGTTGTGATTACACTGAAAAATGTACAGTATTTTTTGGATTAGAAAAAGTATTAGCCTGTAATGTCCCACTGCTGGGCAAAGACCTCTCATCTCACTGAAGAGATCAGTACAGTGACGAAACTAAAAGTTAAAAAATTATAACTTTTATATAATGTTTGTTTATACTTCGTTACTTTATATTCCTCGTCACTGTACTGATATCTTCAGTGAGACGAGAGGCCTTTGCTTAGCAGGGGGACATTACAGGCTAATACTTACTTTACTCATTATTAACAACTTATTAAAATACTTTTAATATTAAAGTTAAAGTCAGTGCCAAAACTATCTCTCATATCTCTCTCTCTCTCTCTTCTCTCTCTCTATCCCTCCCCCGCCTTTCACTCGCCCCCGCCTCTCTCTCTTCCCTCCTGCCTCTCACTCGCCCCCGCCTCTCTCTCCTCCCTTCTGCCTCTCACTCGCTCCCGCCTCTCTCTCTTCCCTCCTGCCTCTCACTCGCTCCCGCCTCTCTCTCTTCCCTCCCACCTCTCCCTCCCGCCTCGCTGTCTTCCCTCCCGCCTTTCACTCGCTCCCGCCTCTTTCTCTCTCCCTCAATCACTCTCTCTCCTGTACATACCTGATTTCTCTCCTCCTGCGCCTTATTGATAAGTCCGTGTAGCCTCCTCAGCATTAGTGGTACTAGCATTACGTTTAAATCCCTGCAATAGATATATAAATAAGCAATTAGTAGAGAAAGGGTCAGTGGCCAACCCTGGTGTCACAGTTCTTGGATCACCTAAACGCCTCCGGCAGGGTCATACGATTGAAACAGCCGGGACCGACAATTGGGCTTTTGAAAAAAAAAATTTTTTGTGATAAATGGAAAGATTATATATTAGTTTTATAACAAAACTATTTTTATTTTATTTTTTTTCGCAATAATTCAAAAGTTATTTCAAAATAAAAATTAATTTTTGAATCCAGTACCGAAGACACGCCGACAACTCCCGAACAAACTCGAGCGCGTGTGACGTCATAATGATAATTAATGTTAATGAAAAGAGGTTCGGTTACATCGCAAACTTTTGGAGGGAAAGAGAGCCCAATTTTACGTGCCCGTTGAAGCACGTATAAGTAAAAGAATAGTATCAAGGTCTGTTTTCGCCGTTATCCACGTTAATCACCTGAGCTCGATCACCCAGGTGATTGTATGGGCCGATTATGTCTATTCGGTAGGTTAGGGTCATTTTTGTTTATTTACTAGATAAAAGTCAGGTGTAAAGCATAGTCTTTTAAGTCACAGAACTAAAATGTCTAACTAATTATGTCTTCTGTGCTCCTGGGGGATCTCAGAAGACATAATCGGCCCATACAATCACCTGGGTGATCGAGCTCAGGAGATTAACGTGGATAACGTGCTGTTTTCGGAAGTGACCGCACGGTCAAAATTTCATCTATAGTTTTAGTCGCCAAAAACGCGGCTATTTACCTAAAATTAGTAGCAGTACGTGCGTTATTTATTTCATTGAATGTAATATGTTTGTTACTCTTTCACAAAAAAACTACTGGCCGGATTTGGATGAAACTTTACAGTAATATAGGTTATAAATCAGAATAACACATGGGATACATTTTATCCCCAAATCCCCTCGGGAACGGGTACAACGCGGGTAACACCGCGCGGCGCGGTTAGTAAGCAATAATTTAGTCGCTCAAAAGCCGGCTATATACCTAAAATTAGTCGCTATCTCGTGCACCTCCATGGCGGCCGCGAGCAGCCCGGTGGCGTAGCACTGCAGCGGCTCGGGGGAGTTGGTCGCCCACCCCACCAGACGGTGGATTAGGGCGTCGTTGTCCTGGAAAAATATATAGACCTAGATTAAATAACTTTAAGAGATTTTAGTCTAAAAAGACATCCGACGTTTGAAACAACCGGGACCGACAGTTTAACGTGCACACCGAAGCACGGTAGCGCTCAGATAGAAATGCCACTATCGGCCACCCATCCAAGCAATGGCCAAGCTGCACGTTGCTTAACCATCGCAATGAGCTAACATTTAGTAAAGCTTAGTACCTAGATTAAGATCAATTTCTTTTTAACCCTCGGCGCAAAGACCCCTCTTTTAAATCAGGGGTTACTTGTTATAAGTTAGACCACGGTTTTGCCCGCGTTGTGTCCGTCTTCTTCTTCATCGAGTGGATGGTCACCCTGACTAATCCTGGTGTCAGAGTTATTGAGCTGCCAAAGGCCTCTGACATGGCTCAAGTAACGACTACTATCCGTAGAAAGTAACCGGGACCGACAGGTTCGATTCCCAGTGGGGATATCTCACAAAAATCTCTTTGTGAGATTTTCCTCAGTTTGGTTAGGGCATTGCAGGCTGAATCACCTGATTTCCCGAAAAGTAAGATGATTCCGTGCTTCGGAGGGCACGTTAAGCCGTCGGTCCCGTCACTTTCTACGGATAGTAATCGTTACATGAGCCATGTCAGAGGCCTTTGGCGGCTCAATAACTCTGACACCAGGATTGGTCAGGTTGACCATCCACTTGATGAAGAAGAAGAAATCCCATTATTCCCCTACTAACACGCTCATCACAGGCAAAGCCTGCTGCTTAACAATCGTCATCCATACCTGGAACACGACACTCATCTCCAAGCCAGGCATGAGGTCCAGGGTGAGTCTGCAGGCCGCCACGTTCAGCTTGAGCACGTCCCTGCCTGTGATGTTCTGCCGCGAGTAGTACGTGTCGCGCACGTAGTCATTCACCAGCTGGAAATTGAAGAGAGGTTTGTAGAATTAAAATTTCATTGAATAAAAAATCTATATAACTCTATTTCTTTTGGATTGGCACAAAATGTGGACCAATATCGTCAATTTTCCAGCCGAAGACGATTGCTTCTGAAGAGGAATAAGGTTTAGTGATTTTATTTCATTAAGACGATTGCTTCTGAAGAGGAAAAAGGTTTAGTGATTTTATTTCATTCTTACCCTATCTCTAAACCTTTTACCTCTTCAGAAGCAATCGTCTTCGGCTGGAAAATTGACGACATTTAACCACATTTTGTGCCAATCCAAAAAAAATTGATTATACTAATATTCATTCATTAACTTCGAGTCAGTGGCCAACCCTGGTGTCGGAAGATTTTAGACAGTTTTTAACGTATATTTCAATTAATAGTATAATTAGCAGCGCCCTGCGGTTTTACCCGCGTTGTGCCCGTTCCCGTGGGAATTTCGGGAATTTTTGTACTCATAAACCTTCCCCTTGAATCACACTATCTATTTAAAAAAACTGCATCAAAATCCGTTGCGTCATTTTTAAGATCTAAGCATACATAGGGACAGACAGACAGTGGAAAGCGACTTTGTTTTATACTATTAGTGATAATTCCTTGCTTACCTTAGTCATAAAGTTGTCTTTCTTAAACATAACTTTGAGCGCATGTCCCAGCGCACACTCGGGGTCGGTCCGCGACGGGTGCCGCTCATCGAACGGGTCCGGATCTTTCTTCATAAAGTTCTCTGTCTCCGCTTCTATTATCTCTGCTATTCTGGAATGTTAATGGTTATTGTTTGTAGAATTTATCTTTATGTATATAATTCTACTGTACGTGTGTATGTCACTCAACTCCACCTAAACGGCTGGACTGATTTGAATGATTTTTTTGTATGGGTTTGGTTGGCACATTGGATTAAAATTCATACTAGCAACATCTATTGGGTCGCAGGTGGAACCACCACTCGAGACAACTAGTTTTTTCCTAAAATTTGAAGAAATGTAGGGGATTTTCCAGCCAGATATTTCCTTCTGAAGAGGAAAAACGCTCAGTAACTTCATTGCTACCGTATCACTGAAGCTTTTTCCACAATAGAAGAAATTGTCTTCAGTCTAAATTTTAAGTCCGATTGAATAACTCTCGTAAGAAAAAATTTAATAAGACTTTTGCATCCTTATCAATTGATACCTTCAGTGACATGAGAGGTCTTTGTGCTCATGTCTCGTATCATACAAAAAGTATCGCCTGGTAGTCACAAAGGTTAGTATATTCAAACAAACAATATCTTAAGCTTTATTATATGAGTTAGATCAGTGATGGGCAAAGTACGGCCCGCGGGCCAACTCCGGCCCGCGAAGGTATTTAATCCGGCCCGCCAAAGGTCCATCGACATGGACAACACACGATATGGAGTATATGGCCCGCTATAGTTACGTTTTAACGGTCAAGAAGTATAAAGTAGATTTTACATAGTAGATTAATAGATGCATAATCTATAGGTGAAGCTAAACTAGCCGCGTAGTTCATGTGTTGCGTAATACGGGGCGCAAAGCGTGGTGAAATGAGAGGCGCGAGCGGCGGGGTCGTTACCATGGCAGGGCCTTCGAATAAAAGTTAAATTTAATTACTATTTATGTTTCAATACTAATGTTTTTATTATTACATATTATGATTAAAAGCTTTCACACAAAATGCATTTTTTCTTTAATTCTGGCCCTCCTCTAGATTTTTTTTGAACTTTGTGGCCCCCCATTAATAATGTTTCCCCACCACTGAGTTAGATCAATCAAACACAATATAATTTTTATATGCGATGTAAAACAATTCTGTATTGAGAACAATTGAAGATTGTGATCCTATGAGATCATGATATAGCTAGTACTGATGGGAAAATTTGTAGAAAAGTCACTAAAATCTACTTTACTAGCAGCACCCTGCGGTTTTACCCGCGTTGTGCCCATTCCCGTGGGTATTTCGGGAATGTTTATACATATACGCGTCAAAATTCGTGCAGTAGTATATGAGTTTATCACGAACAGACAGACAGAAGTGGCCGGGGACTGTTGTTTTATCATATGTAGTGATTGATAGCAAAATTAGTAGTAAAGTCACTAAAATCTACTTTATATTGGATATAATATTGGACTAATAGTATCAGTGCCCAAATATAAGCGTTTTCTTTAAATTATATTATAAAATAGGGATAATAATTGTTTTTACAAAATTTTATAAAAATATTTTATAATAACAATTCAATGATTCACACGTGAATTGCACAATATTATATAAATTTAATCAAATTAGCCGAAAATAGTTTTAGCACATGTATTTTTTATCAAACACAATTTCGATTTTTGACATAAGGGGAATATATCAAAACATACGGTTTACCTCGTCAGTGTGGGAATGGGGTCGTATGTTGGTGTCGTATGTTGTTCCTCCCATTGTCTTAGGAGCTCCGTCACTTCTTGAGCAGGCGGCGAATCCATTATAAACTATTTTTTTACAAAAATTACAATTCTAACCTCGCTACGAACAAAAATTCAAAGTCGCTTTTTATCAATCACACACAACACACATTCATTATTTTGGTTAATTTAGCAGTAATTAAACGTAGTATTACATTATTTATAGTAAAAATGACTAAATTATTGGATTTCCTAAATATTTTACGCTATTTACTTCCGAGCACAGTTTCTTTGCAAAATTTCATTTGATATTTTAGAGTTGCCAGTATCTAGTATGTTAAATTACCGTAAGAGCGTTTTCACATTATCCGATCCGATATCGGTGTCGGACGCCGATCCGATATCGGGGTTAAGTAAAATGTATGAAATAAGTACCTGTCTTTCATATTGTCCGGCCCAAAATCGGAACATATTTCATACATTTGACTTACCCCGATATCGGATCGGCGTCCGACACCGATATCGGATCGGATAATGTGGAAACGCTCTAACAAGTACCTCTACCTTATTATACTCCACTGACCTCTATTTAAATGGACTGGCTGTTACCATACAAATGACAGCTAATTTTGTGTGGCAACTTGAAGCGCCCCTACGAGTATCCCGAGAACTAATTCTGACGTTCACTGCAAGCAAATAGGGTACCACAGTCGACATAAGTCATAACTAATTTTAGTTCCATGGAGATTCGTATCTGCCTACAGTGGCCTACAGCGCCAAAATGGCGACACTCAAATAGGCACAAAATTATTATGACTGCAGCCTGCCAGTGTATATAGAGGTCAGTGTTATACACAGAACAAATGTTTTTTTATTACCTATTACGGTGCAAAGGTCCTTTGCCCAGCAGTGGGACAATATAGGTTAAATAAAAAAAAATTAAAAAAAAATACGGTTCAGAAATTCACAATATCATTAAATTTATGAATTTACATGACGATGTTTAACAAATAAACATACAGCTAAAGTAGTATTTATTTAATTACTCCATCGGCAGATTGTACATGCTATAGCCAAGAATGTTTTATATTAATTTAATTTTAAGTAACTTTTATCTGTTAGTGCATTTTTATCGAAAAAAATATTTTTCAGTAATAATATAAAAATATCATGATAATGCTAACCACAGCTTACCTTACCAACTATTTCAGATATCATAATATTTCTGGCAACATAGCTGGCCATAAACAGTCTCGAACTGTATTTTTTTTTGGCTTGGTTGATTGCTTTGCTTGGTCTAGTTTGCTAATGTGTTTCACAGTTTACTAGATAATTCGTTGTAACCATGGAAGAGATAAGTACTTTTACCATTCATCACTATCCATGGAAGTTTTAATTTGACTCTTCTACATCTGTATTCGCGATATTCGACGATAGTGTTAATGGAGCCAAAGAATAATATCATTATTTTATTATACTCTACGAGCCAAACTCTGCTTCATCGCCGATCCGATCGCCAACCAACGCCAACCACCGATGCCAATCAATCAAAGTTATCAATCGATCGAATAAATATGTCAGTCACTTCAGTCCTGGTCTGTGATAAACATCAATCAAATGATCAAATCAATCAATCAATGCGTGAGTGAATCTGTGGCGCGAATGCCTGAATGGAATGGAATGGACTTATATCTATTTTTTCTCTAGTCTTTTTTAGTTTTATTGTAAAGTAATAAAATAACGTATATAAACATAATGTCGCTAAATGGGACCCAAACGTCTCGGAGCAGTCTGGGAAGTCACGATCGGAAATTACGCTACAGAGCTCTACTTGAAGACTTGTCAACTTTGGGTCTGTTTGTTTACATATTTTGTTGTTCAAATATTCTTCGGCGTATGGCGGACTTACTTGATTTTACCCTATTTGCTAGGAATATTAAGATGAAAAGAAGCCTAGCACTAAAGTTTTGAATTTCATTCGGTAGGTCTTAGAGCTTTTATACAAAAAACAAGTACCTCTAATATATAAGTATCTCATTATATATATAAGTTACTATAAGATCTCATTCACTAAAGAAAACTGTTTTAATCCCTTTTCAACTCAATAAAAATCTTATGTATACCTATCTATTCTATGTTTTTTAATTACAAATATTATTAATAACACTACGGTCTTCTATAAAAAAAATTATAGTGGTATGTGCACTCGCCTGCCAAGACTGAGGTCCCAGGTTAAATTCCCGGGTCGAGCTATAACACGTTTCATACTTTTCAAACATGGCTCGGGTTTGAGATCACCAACCCGCATTAGGCAAGCGTGGTAATTCCTCCTCACTGTACTGATATCTTCAGTGAGATGAGAGTCCTTTGCCCAGTAGTGGGACTATATTGGCTAATACTTACTGCTTCTAAAATTCCAGAGGATGACGTTGGTGATAATGATCAGTGTATGGAGAAGACGGCCACCGCGGTGAAGAAGGCTCAGGAACTGCTTGCCGAAGGAGGCGTTGAGGAACGGGTCAAACATCCAGGTAAACACTACACAGTAGATAACAAAGTGGCTCTCTGCTGTCTGTCCCTATGTATGCTTAAATCTTTAAAACTACGCAACGGATTGTGTTACGGTTTTTTTAATAGATAGATTGATTCAAGAGGAAGGTTCATATGTATAAAAGTTCCCGAAATTCCCTCGGGAACGGGCACCACGCGGGTCAAATCTCGGGGTTCACTGCTAGTAAAAAACTTCTAAAAAATCTAACCCTCTTCAAGAATCAGTAACTAAATCGATAGAAATAATGTAGGTAATTAGTCGACTTCCTGACTAAGTTGCATATATTGAAGATAGTGCCACAGGTTTACTTCCTTTGGAGCCTCTAGTCTGGTGAGGTTTAGCTGAGGAGTTGATGGCATCGACTCTAATTAAGAGTGTATACTACCTCAAATCGCTTATTTTCAACTCGGCGGGATCTCCATATATTCCTCGTTACTCAATATTTAACTTTGAAACGTATGTATGGTAAAGTTCATGATATAATCTATCGATCATATGTTTCGAAAACACGACTCCATGAAATTTTCTCGATAGAAAAAAATCGCAAAGTTATCTCTAAATTTTTACTAAAATCTTAATATCTCAATAAATACAAAAGTTGTTGAATTAAAATAAAGTGTAGTAAATTGAATAGGGTTTACAGAACAATTCATATGTTGCGGTTTTTTCAAATGAGTACCATAATGTTTGTAGGGAGCAAATACCTACAATTCGCGGGCCGAAACACCAAGCGCTCAGGTGTTTCTGTCCCGCTTCGGCTCAGGGGAAAATCTGAATACGCGAACTGAGGTAGTGTACACTCTTAAGTATCACCGGTTAAAACACAAAACTATCATTGTGAAAGAAACTTCCTAAGAAGACAATTTGACAAAGAAAAAACTTGAGAGGTGTCAAGGGACACCCGGATGTAACGAAGTTTATTTATTATCAACAAAAATAATCGTCGCGACACCACACTGTTCAATGCGAAATAGAAAGACGAAACGAAAATATCTAGCTTGCTTTCTATAAGAGAGAGAGAGAGAGAGAGACAGACAGAGTTTCTCAGTCCGTCTCTCTCTGGCGTGCGCAAGTTTCTCTGTCTGTCCCTTTCTGGCCTAAAAAATGTCGTTACCATTTTTTCCGTCTAGCCCCCTTTCGCAACGCGCGATAAGGAACTTCGTTCCAAAAGACGGTCTAACATCATGGTCGACCTTCCGACCAACATACGCAAAATGGACGCTTCAAGGACGCCTAATTGCGGAAGAAACGGGCAACAGTAACACACGTCTGACAGGCTAACTTTACTTCCAGGTGAGGGTTATCTGGACTCCCGAGTGCTGCGAGCCACCAGCGACCTGGCTGTGAGGTGTTCGGAGGCAGTCAGCGGGAACGTGAACACATATGATAAACATCAACTGGCGCAGCATATTGTAAGTTAATGCTACACTTCAGTGCACTGCTGTTAACCTACATTGTGTCAAGTTCCTGTGGGAATTATGACTTAAAAAGATGATTTTGTTTACACTTCAGCACACTGCTGGTAATTTAGGTATACATTGTGACCCGTTCCTGTAGGAATTTTGGCTTAAAAAGCTAATGTTAAAGAGATATAAAACTGACGATCTGAATAATTCTTTTTGCATTGGATAGCTTATTTCAAGAGTGAGGTGATAGGCTTTTTTGATCCCGAAATTCCCACGGGAACGAGCGCTTGGATAATATGGCCGGCTAGTCCTACTTCCTACTATATATCACTGCATAGTATAAAATAAAGTCGTCTCTTTTTCGTGTCGGTCACACTGTTTGTCTGTCTGTATGCTTAAATCTTTAAAATTACGCAACGGATTTTGATGCGGTTTTTTGTAATAGGTAGAGTGATTCAAGAGGAAGGTTTTTATGTAAAAAAAAATCCCGAAATTCCCACGGGAACGGGCACAACGCGGGTAAAACCGCGGGGCGCTGCTAGTAATATTATAAATGCGAACGTTTCTGAGGGTATATGTATGTTTGTTACTCTTCACGAAAAAACTACTGGACGGATTTCGATGTAACTTTACAGTTATGTAGGTTATACATCAGAATAACACATGGGATACATATTATCCCGAAATTCCCGCGGGAACGAGCACAGCATGAATAACACTGCCGGCTAGTAATTCAATAAATCATCTTGTAGCGAGAGAACCCGGATCACTGGTGCTTCCCGCTGCCCCGCGAGGTGCCCCCGCTCAGCTTCCTGTTCGGCTCGTTCGAGGCGGCGCCGCTGGAGCCCCGCCCCCGCGCGCCGCGCCAGCGGGTGGAGCGCCAGCAGGCGCAGGCGCTCAAGGCGCCGGAGAATGTTGATAAGTAAGCTTCACCATAATCAGTCTAATTTTTTTTTCTAACTAATATTATAAAGAGGTAAACTTTGTAAACTTGTTTGTTTGTATGTTCGATCTAATCTCGGCAATTTCCAGTCCGATTTGAATAATTCTTTTTGTAATAGATAGCCACATTCAACGGGAAGGTTATACGCTATTTTTCACAATGGGCACAACACGCTTAGTCAAACTTGAATTGAACTGGCATCGCTTAGTCAAACGACACGAGCAATACCCGTTTGGTGAAAACTGTATTCTTCTTCTTCTTCATCGAGCGGATGGTCAACCTGACCAGTCCTGGTGTCAGAGTTATTGAGCCGCCAAAGGCCTCTGACATGGCTCAAGTAACGACTACTATCCGTAGAGTAACCGGGACCGGCGGCTTAACGTGCCCTCCGAAGCACGGAATCATCTTACTTTTCGGGCAATCAGGTGATTCAGCCTGCAATGCCCTAACCAAACTGAGGACAGTCTCACAAAGAGATTTTTGTGAGATATCCCCACTGGGAATCGAACCCGGAACCTCCGGATCGTGAGCGCTCAAACCACAAGACCACGGAGGCTGTTTAACCGTTCAATGAAAAGTGTATTCAATGATCAAGTTCCTAATCTCCTTTACAGACTGGAGAAAGTAGAAGAAGGAAGTGAGATGATGAGTCGGGTGCACCGATTCATCTCCAAGCTATACCGCACGAACAACGAGCCCATCTCATACTTCCACATAGTGCTGGATCCCGAGAGCTTCTGCAGGACTGTCGAGAACATATACTACTTGTCCTTTCTTGTCAGAGATGGAATGATCAGCATACAGCTTGGTAAGTACTTCATGCTACTAATATAAATGCGAAAGTTTGAGGATGTATGTATGTATGTTTGTTACTCTCACGAAAAAACTACTGAATGGAATTGGAAGAAGCTTTGCAGTAATATACTCGTAGGTTACTAGCCGTGCCCCGCGGTTTTACCCGCGTTGTACCCGTTCCCATCAGGATTCCGGGATGAAAAATAGCCTATAACCTCCCCGTTGAATGTGGCTGTCGATTGCAAAAAGAATTATTCAAATCGGACTTATGGTAATTCCCGAGATTAGCTCGAACATACAAACAAACAAAAATAAAAAAAAATCCTCTTTATAATATTAGTACAGATACATCAGAATAACAAATTGGATACATTTTATCCCGAAATTCCCGCGGGAACGGGTACAACGCGGGTCGCGACTAGTCTGTCTATACGTACTAGCAGAGCATTCGGTTTTACCCGCGTTGGGCCTGTTAATTGAATAATACTTTCTGCACTGGATAGCCACATTCAACGGGAAGGTTATAGGTTAATTTTCATCCTGAAATTCCCACGGGAACGGGCACGAAGTGGGTAAAACTGCAAGGCGCTGCTAGTTTATTTATTTATTCAATTCTATTTCAGATGAAGAGTTTGAGCTTCCCTTCGTGACGCCTCTCTCTGAACAAGCGAGACAACAGGATAAGCAGAACTTGTCAGAGGAGAATCAGTTCATAGTGTCAATGGATATGATACGATGGAAGGTTAGTTAGAAAGATTATTGCCCCACATCGGTCCCGGTTACTTAGATAGTAGTCGTCACATGAGCCACGTCACGTAACAGCCTCCGTGGTCTAGTGGTTTGAGCGCCCGGCTCACGACCCGGAGGTTCCGGGTTCGATTCCCGGTGGGGATATCTCACAAAAATCTCTTTGTGAGACTGCCCTCAGTTTGATTAGGGCACTGCAGGCTGAATCACCTGATTGCCCGAAAAGACGATTCCGTGCTTCGGAGGGCACGTTAAGCCGTCGGTCCCGGTTACTTTCTACGGATAGTAGTTGTTACATGAACCATGTCAGAGGCCTTTGGCGGCTCAATAACTCTGACACCAGGATTGGTCAGGTTGACCATCCACTCGGTGAAGAAGCTGGAGTTTGACGTTTTAAAGACGAGTACACTGGCACTTGGTCTTGTGAGCTTAAAACATATTATTTAGTTTGTTTTTTAATATATTTTTTTCTTTCACAGGAACTTATAGAGGCTTTTGACATTAAAAAACCGCTGATGGTGTTAAAAAGACAATGAAAAACAATGACTTTAAGTAGAGGACAATGACTTTAAGTAGAGGTAGAGGACTTTGCCCAGCTGTGGGCTAAATGGCTGTGTACTTAGGACATAGTTCATAAGTATCAACTATTTTATTTTGTAAAAGGCATTAGTAAGTTAGATTAGTAGCTCTGTTGTTTTTAGACCGCCTAAAGGCCTCCGCGGTCTAACGGTTGAAACGACCGGGACCGACAAATTACCGTACCCTCCGAAGCACGGCAGCGCTCAGATAGAAATGCCACTATCGGCCACCCATCCAAGTAGGGGCCGAGCTGCACGTTGCTTGACAATCACAATGAGCTGCCTTCGCGTAGTAAACTACGCCACGGGCGCTTACAACATTGTCAAATCAACAGTAATTTATTCCGTTATAAGGAATTATATTAGTTATCTTATTTTTGTATAGATTGTAAGGTGTAATGTAAAATATTATTTTTGAAATAAAAAATATTCATGACATTTTTAGTCTTTTTCAAGGTTCCGTATCCAAAGGGTAAAAACGGGACCCTATTACTGAGACTTCGCTGTCCGTCCGTCCGTCTGTCACCAGGCTGTATCTCAAGAACGGTGATAGCTAGACAGTAAACATTTAGTGTAGAGCCACATCTGCGGAACGTACAGCGCCGAACCTTCCGCAAAATACGCTCGTAGTGTATTTCAAGTTATCTATGACACATCAGTACGCGGCGTAATTTCGACTGATGTGTCATAGAGCGGAAGGTTCGGCGCCGTACGTCCCGCAGATGTGGCCCTACACTTAAACAGATGATGCTTTTCTATTGCCGCTATCAAAAAAACAAATATTCGAGGGGGGCTCACATACAACATACGTGATTTTTTTTACCGTTTGATACAGAACCTTCGTGCGCGAGTCCCACTCGCACTTGGCCGGCTTTTTAACCCAATTCCGACATTGAAAATAAAAAACAAAAATGGATGCCACAAAATATAATTCATTAAACATAACCACAATTCAATAGACTTTATAACAATACTTTATAATACATTACAGTAATACATTTATGTATGAATCAAATGTATAGAAAATAACGGTGTTATAGGACGATACTTTACATTAGTACTAGCTTGTGATCACGTGTACTCCTCGCAGTACTAATATCTTCAGAGAGAGAGGTGTTTGATCTGCAGTGGGGTGTTATAGGACGATACATTATTTTTCATACATTTGATACATAGTTTTGAGGTAATATTTAAAATATACATTTACATTGAAAACTCTGTGTCGAAAATACATTTCAATATTAACAATTATAGTTGAATAACGAATGGAATAGACAAAGTCAATGAAATTAGTCACGGATTTTCGATGAAAGCTAGTGTCGCCAATATAGCTCACTGAGACATTACTGTGTCAGTACGATCCCTGAGTTATTATTGGTCGAAACCAGCGGAATGACAACCAATCACAGACTGTAATTTTGACACAAGTGATATAATCGTACTTGTCACAAGTAGTGTCGCGCACATACTATTTTCATTGTTACGTAATAAGTACTTCGGGCTTCTATTATTAATAAGAGGGTATATTTGCAATAGTATTCAATGAAAAATATTCAATATATGTCACAGAGCTCTATACAATACATATTACAATATACACTTTTGACACAAAAAAATAATACAATGTCACAAAACATAATTACAACGTGACAAAGGATTATAATGCCACTAAATATGATAATACGTCAAAATAAGGCGGTAAAATTAAATTTGGAATGTCAAACTCAGTTCTAAAAGCACCACTAAATAGCGATATCTTTTATGACGTTTTTAAATGTCAGATTGATATGTCAAAATTAAATATTTTAAACTTTTTTTCATTTTGTGGAAGAGCATGTTTTTACGAGTATGTTACGATTTAAATAGAAAATAATAAATTAATAAAAAGTAATATTTTACAACGATTTTTTGGAATATACTAAGTTTTTAAATTATTTAGTGAGAGAGGGAGAGAGAGAAAGAGAGAGAGAGATAAGTCAAATATAATAGGCTGAAGAGTTGATGTTTTGTTTAAACGCGCTAATCTCAGAATCTACCAATCCTATTTATATAATTACAAGCTGTGTCCCACGGTTTCACCCACAGCGCACCCGTTCCCGTAGGAAATACGGGATAAATAGTATCCTATATCCGTCTCCTGGTTCTAAACTACCTCCCCACCAATTTTCAGCCAAATCGGTTCAGCTGTTCTCGAGTTATAAATAGTTTAACTTTCTTTTATACAGGTATATAGAATATAGATTTTTGTATTAGATAGCCACATTCAACGGGAAGGTATAAGCTGTTTCTCACCGCGAAATTCCTACGGGATCGGGTGAAACCGCGGGGCGCTGCTGGTTAATAAATATCGATGTTGTTTTTCAGTGTTCGGAAATTCAGTAAGGAATCATTTTACCTTTGGAAGAGGGGCTCAATTCGTCGGAATTTTATTTTTAACTTGATAATGTCAACCTAAATTTGAATGATTCTTTTTGTAATAGATAGCCACATTCAACGGGAAGGCTATAGGCTATATTTTCATCCCGTTATTCCTATGGGAACGGGCACAACGCAGGTAAAACGCGGGGAGTTGTAGTTTGAGATAACACTACTGAACAGTAGAACAAAGAGCGAGTTTATTCGCTGTAAAGTCGGCTATCGGATAGTGAACTCGCTTATTGTAATAAAGATGACACTTCAGATATGACACTTGACAGGTGACACTTCTATAAGTAATTTAGTAGTAAGATCATTGATCAACAATACACAACTAGATAACGGGTCACGTACAAAATCAAAGCTAGTTGATATAAACTTATACAGATTCATTTGTTTACTACTGAACTGACACAGAAGTTTAAATAGTTCTAAGTTCAACCTAATTACAACCATGACACGTTGCAATAAAGTAGCAAATGTTATGAATAAAATAAGAGCTCACGTTTCAAGAGCGCTGTTATTCACCGAGACATATTTTTGTGCCGACCCGACATCTAGTTGTGTATTGTTGATCGAAGAGTATGATAAATAGTTAAATACTTTTCTTATACTACAGTTTATATTTTATTTCGCGTCCGTCGTCGTGGTTTTTTGTTCTTTTAGTCGAGATATTTCTGCTCCCAGGGTGT
Organism: Cyclophora albipunctata; assembly: GCA_963082685.1. Classification (NCBI taxonomy): domain Eukaryota; kingdom Metazoa; phylum Arthropoda; class Insecta; order Lepidoptera; family Geometridae; genus Cyclophora; species Cyclophora albipunctata. Next base: position 2,908,532 of record OY720141.1, on the reverse strand, counting down.
CCATGTTTTCCTGTAAAATATATATTATAAGCAATTTACTAAATAAATTTCATCAAATTTTGAGTTAATGAAAATGTATTTCGATTAATAATTTAAACTAAATAATGAATTTAAGAATACCCATTGTGTTTATTATTTATGATGAATCTATAAATTGCATCATAAAAAATAAACGCAGTCGGACACAAATGTCGATAAAGTTGACATTCGGACACATGTCAAAAATTGTCAAAATGCCATGACTCAGAAAATATTTCAATATTTAATACGGTGAGTACGCCTAAGCCTCTTCACTGTATTAATCTTTGGTGAGACGAGTGGCCAATTCATGAGGCCAACAGTGGGACATTACAGGATAATATATATTTTTATATGATACTGTCGCACCTGTCAGAATCGGTTAACATTTCTATATGACACTGTCGCACCTGTCAGAATCGGTTAACTGTCATATTTATGGAACTGTCATATTTACAGAACTGCCATATTTACAGAACTGTCACATTTGTGGAACTGTCATATTTACAGAACTGTCACATTTGAGGAACTGCTATATTTATGGAACTGTCATACTTATGGAATTGTCAATTATGACAGGTACGTTTCAATTAGCCACCTTGACTTCGAAAGCCTGTGCCCTGTACCTTGAGCGTGATGTTGTTGAGCAGCGTGTCCTCGAGCACGGCCTGCAGCCTCCGGTTCATCTCGAGCGACAGCTCCAGCGTCATCCCGTTGGGGTCTCCGCCGTACACCGCCGCCATCGCGCCGCCGCCCAGGCGCGCTATTTCCTTCTGCAATGTCAGAATGCTTTATAAACTCACACGATTTTGCATTATTCTCAACTAGCCGCGCCCCTATGTTTTATACCTGTTCCCGCGGCAAATGTAATGTAAAGAGAAACAAAAATACATACATACATCCTCACAAATTTTCGAATCCTTCTAATATTATAAATGCGAAAATTTGTGAGCATGTCACTATGTATGTTTGTTACTCTTTCATGCAAAAACTACTGAACGGATTTGAATGAAACTTCACAGTTATATAGGTTATACATCAGAATAATATATTGGGTACATTTTATCCCGAAATTCCCACGAGTATTTTGAAATGTGACGTCACAAGATTTCGGACTATATTTAGTGCTTACCTTGGTCAATTTCTTAACGAGCTTTAGCGGCATTGACAAAAAGCAAACATTACACAAGGGTTAAACAATCTCATACATCTCATATTTTATTTACATTAGTGGGGGCAGGTTGTGGTCAATTGCAGATAAGGGTGCTAAGGGTGTGTTTTTATTAAAGCGGATTGGAGCTATCCGGAGTTCAACTGACTAATCACAACGCATTACGAAAAGATTTTGACAATGTCAATGCGTTGTTTGACAATGTCAATGCGTTGTTTGACAATGTCAATGCGTTGTTTGACAATGTCAATGCGTTGTTTGACAATGTCAATGCGTTGTTTGACAATGTCAATGCGTTGTTTGACAATGGCAATGCGTTGTTTGACAGTCACATTGTGCTGTGATTGGTAATTCTGCTCCGTTCTGCTTCAATGGATATTCACCCTTAGGAGCTCTTAACACCATTTAATGTAAAACAGAGGGGTAGAAACCCCTCCTTATAAAGCTTTGCCTTTACCATACTCCAACCACAAAAAAAACAGGTTTTCACATTGAAAAACCGCATCCACATTGGGTCATCCGTTTGACAGCTACGGACACACACACACACACAGACACAAGAACACACACCCACACCAGAACACACACACACACGAACACCGTCTGCATAGTCGTTTGGGGTCTTTGGGGGTCGTATTGTGGATTATCTGTGTTTGACGACCCCCCACCTTCGCCCCCCACACACAGACTGTACGTCTAGACGTGAGGCGAGTACGTGCGTCGCGATACCTTGTTCAAGTCGCGCGTGTGGCTGGCGACGGCGCCGGCGGGGCGCTCGCTGAGCATGTGGCGCAGCAGGCGCGACTTGTTGGCGAGCTCGGCCGTCAGCTGGCGCGAGTGCTCCTCCAGGAACTCGCAGCGCTCGGCGCGCCGCGCCGCCGCGCGCTGCAGCGACACGATGCGCTCGATCAGAGCCTGCTTGTCGGGCGAGCGCACCTGCACCCCACAATCATAAATAAATTAATAAATAATATTATCTATAATATAAAAATGAATCGCAAAATGTGTTGGTAAGCGCATAACTTCAGAACGACTGCACCAAATTGGATGATTCTTTTTTTAATGTGTTCCTTATTGCCAGGACAAGGTTTTTATATAAGAAAAATAAGGAATAAAAATCTCAAAATTCCCACGGGAACGGGGGCGCTGCGGGTGAAACCGCGGGGCACAGCTAGTTATTTATAAAAAATCATATTATTATTTATAAAAAAATATATTTTATTTATTAAATATTTTTTTTTTTATTGCCATTTGAAAAAAAAATGACACGTGTGCTTAGAATTATACATAGAATTGAACCAATACAGAATATTATCTTTATCTTCTATATATAACATTCAAAGTCCTGACTGACTGACTGACTGACTGACTGATAATCAACGCACAGCCTCAACCGCTACACCTAGAAACATGAAATTTGGCAGGAAGGTTCTTCAAGTGACGTAAGTGCACACTAAGAAAGGATTTTCGAAAATTCCTACGGTAACGGGCTCAACGCGGGCAAAGCCGCGGGGCGCTGCTATACATATTTAATGCTACTGTACGTGGGTATGTCACTGAACTCCGGCCACGTCTGTCTGTCTGTTAGCGATAAACTCAAATACTACTGCACAGATTTAAATAGAGTGATTCAAGAGGAAGGTTTAAATGTATAAAAAAATCCGAAATTCCCACGGGAACGGGCACAACGCGGGTAAAACCGCGGAGCGCTGCTAGACTAATATATATCTAACTAAATCAACACTAGGGTTGTAAATAATCTAACTAACAAATTCAACTAACAATATTCATATTATCCTTACAAATAAATCCAATATTATTAAAATTTATACTTTTACATAATATAACAGATGCTTCCTCATCTAACCTTAGTAAAAAAGCTGCCTAGAAAACTTGGGCATTTTATCTGAAATAGCAACAAAATAGAAAGTAAAGTATCGTCCTTTAATGTCCCACTGCTGGGCAAAAGCCTCTCAGCACACTGAAGATATCAGTACAGTGAGAAAGATCAGATGTACTCATTAAACGCCGTTAGAGTCGAATCTTTACAAATCTAAAATACTATAATGAAGCTGAAAAGATTAGTTTTTTGTTTGTTTGAATACGCAAATCTCAGAAACTGCCAATCCGATTTCAATAATTCTTTTTGCAATAGATAGCTACATTCAACGGGAAGGTTATAGGCTATTTTCATCCTGAAATTCTTACAGGAACAGGCAAAACGCGGGTAAAACTACGGGGCGCTGCTAGTACTAAAACAATAAAAAAAAGCTTAATTTTTGTTTCTTAGAACACGCAAACCTTAAAAATTATCAGTCCGATTTGAATAATTCTTTTTGCACTAGATAGCTAGCTTCAAGAGGAAGGTCATATGCTATTTTCATCCCGAAATTCCCACGGGAACGGGCACAAGGCACATAGTTGGTGCAGTACTAACCTGTAGATCGGGCATTGTATCTGAGTGTCCATTATGAAGTCTTTCCTCTTGAGGACTACTCTCACTACTGCTCAATGACGTCACAGAGCCTGAAAATTAAAGATTTAATTAAAGTTATTAGTAGATCGATGTATAGACGACTAGACACACCCCGCGTTGTCCCCGTTCCCGCGGGAATTCCGGGATGAAATGTATCCCATGTATGATTCTGATGTGTTAGCTACATCACAGTAAAGTTTCATCCAAATCTGTTTAGAAGTTTTTGCGTGTAAGAGTAATAAATATACGTACGTCCATCGTCACAAGATTTCTCATCTGTACTAATATGTATTATAAAGAGGTAAAATTTGTAAGTTTGTTTGTTAGTTAGTTTGTTTGTTTGTTTGTTTGTATGTTCGAGATAATCTCAGGAATTATCAGTCCGATTTGAATAATTCTTCTTGTAATAGATAGCCACATTCAACGGGAAGGTTATAGGCTATTTTTCATTCCGAAATTCCCACGGGAACGGGAACAATGCGGGTAAAACCGCGGGGCGCTGCTATTTATAATATTAGTATGATTTTTGAGCACAATAAACCGCGGGGTGTGGCATGTCCTACTAATATTATAAATGCGAAAGTTTGTGAGGATGTATGTATGTTTGTTACTCTGTCACGAAAAAACTACTGGACGGATTTGGATGAAAGTTTACAGTAATATAGGTTATACATCAGAATAACACATGGAATACATTTTATCCCGACATTCCCGCGGGTACGGTTGAATATATTCACCTGTTCTAGTGGAGGCCGTGTCTGGCGGCGGTAGTTTCGCTTCCAACTGCTCGCATCTCTTTAATGATCGTTGTAATTCTCTGTTTAATTCCTGTAAAAATAATATTAAAAAAGTTAGAAAAAAGTATTAGCCTGTATTGTCGCAGTGCTGGGCAAAGGCCTCTCATCTCACTGAAGATATCTGTATAGAGATGAGGCCTTTGCCCAGCAGTGGGACATTCAACGCATTGACATTATCAATATATTTTCGTAGTGCGCGTGGTGATTACGACATCCTCCTCACTGTACTGATATCTGAGGTGAGACGCGATGGTTTTGCCCAGCAGTGGGTCATTACAGGCTGTTACTTTTTGTCTTATATGCCTAAGTAAGTAAGTATTAGCCTGTATTGTCCCACTGCTGGGCAAAGGCCTCTCATCTCACTGAAGATATCAGTACAGTGAGGAGGATGTCGTTATCACCACGCTTGCCTAATGCGGGTTGGTGAGCTCAAACCTGAGCCATGTTAGAAAAGTACGAAACGTGATCCGGGAATTGAACCCGGGATCCCAGTCTTGGCGGGCGAGTGCACATACCACTAGACCACCGAGGCGTTATACCTAAAATATAGTTAACTAACATCGCCCCGCAGTTTCACCCGCGTTGTACCCGTTCCCGCAGGAATTTCGCGATAAAAAGTAGCCTATGTCCTTTCTCAGGCTCTGGACTAACTGTCTACCAAATTTCATTCCAATCGGTTCAGTAGTTTCGGCGTGAAAGCGTAACAGACAGACAGAGTTACTTTCGCATTTATAATATTATGTAGTTAGGATTTTGATGTTCTAGATATTTAGTTTTGTATTTCCCTTACTTTGATGGCACTGGCGTGCTTCTTCTTCAGCACCCCGTTCTCTCCTCGCTCCCAGTCCAGCTTTTTGTTCGCTTCCGACAACTCCTCGGTGAGTTCAGCCACCTGGATCACGGAAAATATTGTTGTTTAGTTTCACAAGGACTTCATAAAAAACACTTTTTAACAAACTCATTATTTGACATTTGTCATGATCGTGCATTGTTTCTCTTCCCCCCTCCCCTCTCTTACCCTCTCTCCCGTTCTCTCTCTCTCACAGAGATAGCCTAACTACCCCGCTAGCACCCTGCGCTCTTACTCCCCCCCCCTCTCTCTCTCTCTCTCTCTCAGAGATAGCCTAATTACCCCGCTAGCACCCTGTCCTCAACTTAACCCCCCCCCCCTCTCTCTCTCTCAACCCCAGCCTACCTTCCTCGCTTGCACCAAACCACCCTCTCTCTGTCTTCCCCCTATATCTATCTCTCTCTCTGTCTCGCACCACGCCCTCTCTCCCATAGCCCCGCCTACCTTCCTAGCGAGCACCCGGTTCTCCTTGTTCCTCCGCTCCGTCTCCTCGCCGAGGCAGACCTGGATCCGGGAGCACTCCTCCTCCAGTGACGTCACTCGCTCCCGCAGGTTTTCATTCTCCGCTGAGAGCGCTTGCGCCTGGAATACATTCATATGTCAGGACAATCCTACTTCTATACTATACATTTATTCAGTCACTAGCAGCGCCCCGCGGTTTTACCCGCGTTGTGCCCGTTCCCGTGGGAATTTCGGGATAAAATGTAGCCTATAGCCTTCCTCGATAAATAGACTATCTAACAGTGAAAGAATTATTCAAATCGGTTCAGTAGTTTCTGAGATTAGCGCGTTTAAACAAACAAACAAACAAACAAACAAAACAAACTCTTCAGCTTTATTATATTAGTATAGATTGAGAGTAGGTCAGTGGCCAACCCTGGTGTCGGAGGTATTAAACCGCCTAAAGGCCTCCGACATGGTACTACTTCTATACTTCTTCTTCATCGAGTGGACGGTCAACCTGACCAATTCTGGTGTCAGTTATTGAGCCACCAAAGGCCTCTGACATGGCTCATGACTACTATCCGTAGAAAGTAATACTAATATTATAAAGAGGTAAAGTATCTAACTTTGTAAGGTCTAATCTCAGAAACTACCAATCCGATTTGAATAATTCTTTTTGTCATGGATAGCCACATTCAACGGGATGGTTATATCCAATTTTTATTCCAAAATTCTCACGGGAACGGGCACAACGCGGGTAAAACGGCAGATTGTGAGTATGTTTATTGCTTTTCCACGAAAAAACTACTGAACGGATTTGTATGTAACTTTGCAATAATACAGGTAAGACATCAGAATAGGAGATGGGATACAATTTACTTGTAAAAACGCATAAGTAGATAAAACTTGTAAAAATGCAGTAAATACGCGCGGTGATGACGACAACCTCCTCACTGCACTGATATCTTCAGTGAGTTAGAGGCAGCCCCAGCAGTGGGACATAACAGGTTAATACTTTTTTTATGTCTTGCCTTATCAAACTAATAATTAAAAATATTTAACTAAAAAACATAATTTCATGATCATCGAAAATCTCCTTTTTAGCTCTCAATCAGTTGATATAAACTTTGGACATCTAATATATAAAATTCTCGTGTCACGGGGTGCGTGGTTGAACTCCTCTGAAACGGCTCGCTCGACCGATTCTCATGAAATTTTGTGTACATATCGAGTAGGTCTGAAAATCGGACAAGATCTATTTTTCAACCTGAAATTCCTGCGGGAACGGGTACAACGCGAGTGAAACCGCGGGGCGCAGCTAGTATATGTATAAAATATGTATAACTAAATAATATACAGTTTATACAGCACCCGCGGTTATGCCTACAATACCCGTTCTTGTGGTACATTCGTGGTGAAAGTAAGACTAGTTTACGTAACCTTCATACTAGATGGCGCTAGAGGTAAAGTTAGAACACGCTAACGTTGTGTTCTGACGATGACGTTGTATTCTAGCTGGTTAGGGAGTTCAATTTTGCTTGTTGCTTATGTCCTTGGCACTACCTTGGTGCTTGTAATGTACTTTTTGGAAGAGAGTTCAGTAAGTCGATTGTTAGTGGACTCTCAATAGGCATGATGACTAATTTTCCAAACTCCTCTATGATATTCACAAGTATCTATTATGTCTAAAACTAGCTGCGCCCCGCGGTTTACCCGCGTTGTACCCGTTCCCGCGGGAATTTCGGGATAAAAAATAGATGTTGTCCGATTCTCAGGCCTACCCGATATGTACACAAAATTTCATTAGAATAGGTCGAGCCGTTTCAGAGGAGTTCAACCACGGTACTCGTTCCCGCGGGAATTTCGGGATGAAAAATAGATGTTGGCCGATTCTCAGACCTACTCAATATGCTCACAAAGTTTCATGAGAATCGGTCAAGCCGTTTCGGAGGAGTACGGAAACGAACATTGTGACACGAGAATTTTATATATCACTACATAGTATAAAATAAAGTCGTCTCTTTTTCGTGTCTGTCTGTTTGTCTGTCTGTATGCTTAAATCTTTAAAATTACGCAACGGATTTTGATGCGGTTTTATGTAATAGGTAGAGTGATTCAAGAGGAAGGTTTTTATGTAAAAAAAATCCCGAAATTCCCACGGGAACGGGCTCAACGCGGGTAAAACCGCGGGGCGCTGCTAGTAAGAATATATCATACTAACAGCGCTCCGCGGTTTTACCCGCGTTGTACTTGTTCCCGCAGGAATTTCGCCATAAAAAGTAGCCTATGTCCTTTCTCAGGCTCTGGACTAACTGTGTACCAAATTTCATTCAAATCTGTTCAAGAGTTTTGGCGTGAAAGCGTAACAGACAGACAGACAGAGTTACTTTCGCATTTATAATATTAGTTAGGATTAGGATTTCTTTATAAAGAAAAGAAATAAGGTTTTTGTGCAACAAAAATACATTTAAATTTTGAGTTTCAAAGTCACGTCAAAACGCTCGTCGGTGTCATGGCGGCGTCTGTCATTACGTCACGGCTCAGCAGAAATGCAGAGATCACATATACGCTTAAGCGAAACTAAATGACGTTTACTAAAACGTGACGTATTTTCTCTGATTGGTGTTTAAGCTATCATGGCGGGTTGTTGTATTTTACAGATTTATTTTAACAAATAAATTATTAATGCCGACATTAATAAGAGAATAGATTTGAAAAAATCATTTATCATTTCGCCCCCACTGACCTTGGCCCGGTGTCTGTCGGCGTCAGCACTGCTGACGACGTGCGCGGCCGTCAGCTCAGCGACGTGCCTCAGCGCCGCCGCCTCGCGCTGCACGCACGTCTCGCTCCGCGCCAGCTCTGACGACAAGGCTGATTCCGCTTCTATAGCTCGGGTTGATTCTCTGTCGATGTAAAAGAAGAGTATTAGTATGAGCAGTAATATAAAAGTATTGGAACGAAGTTCCTTATCGCACGTTGCGAAAGGGGGTTGCGAAAGACGGAAAAAATTAAGACGAAAAGTTTGTTGAAAAAACGACACTTTTTGCGTTAGAGAGAGATAGACAGAGAAACATGCGCACGCCAGAGAGAGACAGACGGAGAAACATAAGAGAGACAGACAGAGAAACATGCGCACGCCAGAGAGAGAGACAGACAGAGAAACATGCGCACGCCTGATGTTTCTCTGTCTGTCTCTCTTTGGCGTGCGCATGCTTCTCTGGCTGTCTCTCTCTCTCTCTCTCTCTTATAGAAAGCAAGCCAGATATTTTCGTTTCGTCTTTCTATTTCGCATTGAACAGTGTGGTGTCGCGACGATTATTTTTGTTGATAATAAATAAACTTCGTTCCATGCGGGTCGGGGGACAAGCCACATGGTACCGATCATGGTAGAAGTGTTTGTTGTTATAGTTACGTGCCTTTACGAGATAGCTTGCCGGTCCCTTGACACCTCTCAAGTTTTTTTATTACGCCTAAACCTACTCACTGTACTGATATCTTCAGTGAGATGAGAGGCCTTTGACCAGCAGTAGGACATTAACGGCCTTATTCATAAACGCTTATGAACAGCATTTTAGCTACCAAACGTTTTGTCCCTTTCCGACGTACGCTTATTTGTAAAGAGCAAACGAGAAAAAACACATTATAAAAGTGCGGAGGGCACGTGAAGCCGTCGGTCCCGGTTACTTTCTACGGATAGTAGTCGTTACATGAGCCGTGTCAGAGGCCTTTGGCGGCTCAATAACTCTGACACCAGGATTGGTCAGGGTGACCATCCACTCGATGAAGAAGAAGATAAAAGTAAACGTGTACCTTTGTAACTGCACGCTTAGTGTATCAGCTAAGGCTGCTTTAGCTCGTAACGCAGCTAATTCAGCGGCTTCCTCTTCCAGCTTTAGATTGTTCACCTTCAGCTCTTCGATCTGCATAAGATTTCGATTTTTTAAAACTATTAGCAAAAACAGCTGCTTGGAGGGGGGAGGCAGACAGCAGTAGGCTAAGTAATGTCTAAAATAACAAAGGCCACAATAATATGAATCGGGGTGGTGCGAGTGAGACAACCGATAGCGGTGTCTCTCTTCCTTCGACACGAGTCCAGCTGCTGCGTGAGTGACGTCACACACACACACAGTAACTCACCTCAGCGGTGGCGCGAGTGAGACAGCCGGTAGCGGTGTCTCTCTCCCTCCGACACGACTCCAGCTGCTGCGTGAGTGACGTCACTCGCCGCTCTAGCTCAGAGTTGTCGTGACGACACAGTATTAAGGCGGCGCGACACTCCTTCAACTCCGCTTCTGTTGAACAAAATAAATAGTCTTTCAAAAAACCATATCACATTCGGTTAGACCATGTCGGAGGCCTTTAGGCGGTCTAAAAACTCCGACACCAGGGTTGGCCACTGACCTATTCTAACCTACTGACATTCGGTTAACTAAACACACATAAACACGCTTCTTCTTCTTCTTCTTCATCGAGTGGATGGTCACCCTGACCAATCCTGGTGTCAGAGTTATTGAGCCGCCAAAGGCCTCTGACATGGCTCATGTGACGACTACTATCCGTAGAAAGTAACCGGGACCGAAGGCTTAACGTGCCCTTCGAAGCACGAAATCATCTTACATCGGAATCAGGTGATTCAGCCTGCAATGCCCTAACCAAACTGAGGACAGTCTCACAAAGAGATTTTTGTGAGATATCCCCACCGGGAATCGAACCCGGAACCTCCGGATCGTGAGCCGAGCACTCAAACCACAAGACCACGGAGGCTGTCACACACACATGCACGCACGGACAGAACATCCCTTGGTTATTTCTGGATGCAAAGTAGCTTATATATTGTATGTTTTTCAATATTTGTGCAGCATTTGTACAGTAGTACAGAGATTGACTATTTGCTTTTTCTAGCAGCGCCCGCGTTGTGCCCGTTCCCGTGGGAACTTCGGGAATTTTTATACATATAAACCTTCCTCTTGAATCACTCTATCTATTAAAAAAGCCGCGTCAAAATCCGTTGCGTAGTTTTAAAGAATTAAGCATACATGTGGACAGACAGCGGAAAGCGAGTTTCTTTTTTTAATACTAGCAGCGCCCCGCGGTTTTACCCGCGTTGTGTCCATTCCTGTGGGAATTTCGGGATGAAAAATGGCCTATGTTACTCGTGGATAATGTAGCCTTCGAATGGTGAAAGAATTTTTAAAAACGGTCCAGTAGTTTTTGAGCCTATTCATTACAACCAAACAAACAAAGTTTTCCTCTTTATAATATCAGTGTAGACTATGTAGTGATAATACATTGTATACATACAAAACAAACTTTCGCATTTATAATATTAGTAGCATTCGAAGTTCTTTTCTTAGGAACCATGTCATCGATTTTATAAGAAGAAAATCTATAAGTACTATCACATTTAGGGTAGTGTATATTTATACCGAATTGCTTAGCTCTCAGCGTGTCCGCGTTATTGGCGGCCGCGATTTCTTTATTCGCTTCCAACTCCGTGACTTGTTGTTGCAACTTCTCGGCGCGTTCTGAACTTTCCTGCAAACATGATAAGGTACATATTTGAATTGGCGGTAAATTGGTGACAATTGAGTATTTGAATGTTTTTTTTTATTCTTCCTATTAACTTATCTTGTTATCACGACTAAAATTATGATCAAAACTGAAATCAGAATCAAAATCGTCTAATAAATAAAGAAATTATAAAATCTGAAATATTCTCTCCTGTCTGATGCTGTCCCTTTCTTGCAAAACGATTTTTTGTATGCGACGTCTATGGCGCTCTAACATTGTGACGTCACACTAGTAGTAGTGCTGTCTCTGTCTAATCAGCAACTTTGACCGCCTGTAACTCTCGAAATAATAACGATATAAAAAAACGGATTTCAGTTTCTTACACGTGATAACAAGATAAGTTAATAGGAAGAATAAAAAATTATAGTTTAAAAAAACTAAAAAACACGCTTTTATTGCAAATTGAACTAAAAACTAGAAAATAATTTTTCACCTCAAATCAAAATTATAATAAAATTTAAGTTATTAACACAATGATTCAATTCAGAGTAAAAAGCGTGGGGTGCTTAATATTTTTTTTAAATATTACAATCATCATTGGTATCTATGAGAGGATAGTTATGAACTACAGTAAAATGCACCCCACGCTTTTTTACTCTGAATTGAATCATTGTGTTAATAACTTAAATTTTATTATAATTTTGATTTGAGGTGAAAAATTATTTTCTAGTTTTTAGTTCAATTTGCAATAAAAGCGTGTTTTTTAGTTTTTTTAAACTATAATTTTATTTTTTATTTTTTAGTAAATCTGGCAAATCCATCATAGCCATATTCAAGCATAACATTATATGCAACTTTTCATCCCGTAATTCCCACGGGAACGGGCCCATCACGGGAAAACCACGGGACGCTGTTAGTGTCTATAGTACCATTTATTATATTCAAGCATACCATTATATGCAACTTTTCATCCCGTAATTCCCACGGGACACGGGAACGGGCCCATCACGGGAAAACCACGGGACGCTGTTAGTGTCTAGTACCATTTAGTAAAATAAAACAGAACTCCCGTTCCGTCCCACAGCGAGCGCCCGTTGATGTCTTTTATATGAAGTAATATTTTTTTAGTAAATCTGGCAAATCCATTAAGGATAACGGGAAACTGTTATTAAATTATTGCATTGTCATCGGTCCTTGATACATATGCAAAGTTTCAAATTAATCAGACTTCTGGAAGTTGGTGAAAATGATGTTCAAAGATTTCATTACATACGTACATACATACATACAGGCCAAGCTAATAAAAGCGTGTTAAAAAACCGCATCAAAATCCGTTGCGTAATTTTAAAGATTTAAGCATACAGACAAACAAACAGACAAAAGTAGCGACTTTGTTTTATACTATGTAATGATTTTTATCTGATGTTTCGGCCCCTACAGGAACCGTGGTCACAGAAGACTAAGGTGTTATGGTGTTATGGTCTTCAGTGACTACAGTACCTGTAAAGGGGCCGATACGTGAGTAGTGTTCGCATAAACTTAAATTGACAAGCCCGTTGTCACAGTGGCAGTGAGAGCGCTTACTGTGTCGGGGGTTGCGTGTTCGATTCCCGCCCGGAGTCACCAATATGTGAAGACATAGTTGTTGGCGACGACCCAGACGTCGCCAACAACTATTATATATTCTTATAAAGTATTTGTGTATGTATATGTGGTAGTATGAGTGAGTTAGAATCCATAATACAAGCTTAGAGCTTAGTTTGGATCTAATAACCGTGTGTGAATGTATAAAAAAAATTAAAACTTGAGAAACCAGTACTGCTGTACCTTGTAAGCATCCATTTCCATCCGCAGCTTGCTCTGCGTCCACTTGAGTCTGCCCTCCAGCTCCTTCAGGTCGTCGCGCACTTTGGACACTTCTCTCTCACTGTTGGCTAGATCATGGCACTGTAACATAAATAGGTGATATGGCAACATTTATAAAGGTTAAAAAAAATAACTACATTAAATGAAACGGGTCTGTAATTAGTTAGTTTTAGTTTTAATTAGTAAAAAATTTAATTAATTATAAATAAATTATGAAATAAACTAGCAGCGCCCTGGGGTTTTACCCGCGTTGTTCCCGTTCCCGTAGGAATTTCGAAATGAAAAGTAGCCTATAACCTTCCTATTGAATTTGGCTATCCATTACAAAAAGAATTTTTCAAATCGGACCAGTAGTTCCTGAGATTAGCGCATTCAAACAAACAAACAGACTCCGCAGCTAAGGGCTGATAGGTGTGCACTGGGCACATCCTTACATTAATTACTTTAGTTAAAGTATAGTTACATCACGATACCACATGGGATACATATTATCCCGAAATTCCCGCGGGTACAACGCGGGTAACACTGCGAATCGCTACTAGTCTTCTTCTCTTCATCGAGTGGATGGTCAACCTGACCAGTCCTGGTGTCAGAGTTATTGAGCCGCCAAAGGCCTCTGACATGGCTCATGTAACGTAGAGAGTAACCGGGACCGACGGCTTAACGTGCTCTCCGAAGCACGGAATCATCTTACTTTCTGGGCAATCAGGTGATTCAGCCTGCAATTCCCAAACCAAACTGAGGGCAGTCTCACAAAGAGATTTTTGTGAGAAATTGTCCCCACCGGGAATCGAACCCGGAACCTCCGGATCGTAAGCCGAGCGCTTAAACCGCAAGACCACGGAGGCTGTTGGCGCTACTAATATTACTTTCGATGTATAATGTACCTTATCATCATACAACTGGATGATCCGCTGCTTCTCCGCGTGAGCTGACTTCAGCTTATTATTCAGCAGCTCCACTTCGTTTTGGGCGGCCTTCTCCGCCCTAGCCGCGTTGTCCGCCGCCCGCCTAGCCTCGATACCCGAACACTCGACGCTCGCGTAACGCATCACCGCCGCGTCTTTCTCGCGTTCCGCTTGCTCTACTCTCTTACTCATCTGTGGATAAGCAAAGTTTTAATTTTTTTTAAACTAACGCCTTCTCACTGTACTAATATCTTCGGTGAGATGTGAGGCCTCTGCCTAGCAGTGGGACATTACAGGCTAATAATTTTCTTTTCTTTCTCAAAAACCGCTAGACCACACCATAGCTATTATAGCCCATAGATCGAGACCAATAGACCATAGCAACAATATCTAAGAACCACTGTAAGGAAATTAGCTGTCAAGTGAAAAAAACGCATCGAAAATGGTCCATCTGTTTGACAGCTAAGATGCCACAGACCAACACACACATACATCGACATAAAAGTTATATTATAACACCTCTCTATTGTGTGGGGGTAAAATGGCAGAGGGAAGGAGGGAAGGCAGGAGGGCAAGTAATTATGTCAGATAATTATTACTATCCTACTAATATTATAAATGCGAAAGTTTGTGAGGATGTACATATGTTTGGGTGCAAGGGCTTTGCTAGCCTGTGAACTGGACGGAGGCGAGGCTGTAGGGCGGGGGGGACTCTTCCCCCTTGTTTGAATGCTTGCATTATGTTCCTTTGGTTATGTTTTTCATTATGCTCCTTTAGCAAAAAAACTACTGAAGTACTTAATAAGAAAATAATATGGAATAGAAAACTTACTAAATCCAATTTCATTTCTAATTCTTTGAATGTCTGATCTTTTTCTTGCATCTCATCTACTTGTTGTTTCACTCTCTCTCTCAGTGAAGCATTCTCTTTCCTTTGTTCAAACACGACTCTTTCTAAAGACTCAATTTGCAACTTTAACACATCAGATTTAGGGTCCGTTTCTGCTTGAGACAAATCATCACCCATCTCTTTCTGTTCTTCTTTTTTAACATTCTGTTCTACATTCAAATTTAACAATTTGTGTTCATTTGAAGTTTGATTTATATTATTATCTGTGTTGTTTTTCGGGGCTTCTGGTTGGTCAGCTTCAGTGTTGTCATCCTCAAAAATTTCATTCATAACTTTTGTATTTGGAATAACTTTTGTTTTCATAGGTTGTTTGTTTTGAACTGTTGTTCTTTGTGTGTATGCATGTTTGAGACTACCGCTGACAGATGAAAATATACCGTGAACATTTTTGACAATACTACCTATATCTTGGGATAAGATTTCTTTTGGTATTCGGGGATATCTATTGTCTAAGCCAGGATTTTGGCCAGATTTATCTATGGTTATGGGTCCATTTAATCCACTCTTTTCTATAGTAAAAGGCCCGTTTTCAGGTATTTTCTGAGTAGCACTAGCTTTATTCTTTTGGCTCATAAACTGAGATAACACTTGGTTTTGGTCTATGTCTTTTTCTTCGGAATTTGAAGTTGATATATTGGTTGCTGTGAGTGATATGTTTTCAACGCTACGGCTGTAGGGTTTCTCAATACAATGCTTTGTTTCTTCATGGTTCAAACTTGCAGTGGATGCAGCGAAATCACTGTTAAACGTTAAGTTTGTTACATGATCTGATTTTTCAGTTAGTAGTTCAGTTCTTCTCATTTTTTCGTCGATATTTGGGTTATTATCTTTGATATCATTGTGAGATCCGAAGAACTCTTCAGCTGGACTGTAATCAGATGTAACAGACACAGGACTGGACAAAGAATCACTTTCTATTTCAGTTTTGCCTTCGACATACTTAGATTCGTCAGCAGTTTGAATTTCGCTGATAAAATCGGTTGAAATACTTTTCAGAGGTGAAAGTTCGGAATCAGAAGACGGAAGGAAAGCAGAAGAACATACATCAGTAACATCAACACCAGAATCACTCGTTTTTTCACTATTTAGCTCATTTTCTTTTACTGTGTTGTTGACGTCAACTGGTTCGGTTTCTTTCACTATTATTTCGGTGTCTGGATTTGTACAAGACATTCTGGTTATTTATTTTGTTATCATATAGTTTTTATTAACATTTGGTATCACATAGGCCATGTATGTTATTTTAAAATGTATTTATAAATAAAAATAAACAGCACTGCCTGACATCCGTTGTCGATTTTTTCTTTCATTGATTTGTTGTTTGAGTGGAGTGACGTTTATTTGTTGATTGACATTGACAGTTAGTCCTTAGTTCCTCAGACATTTGTAAAATGTCAGTGTTCCATAATTTGATTGAAGTATTGCCAGTCACATTTAAATCATAAGTTCTTTTATGTGTCGTTTTTTAAATTTGTATGTGTTCTGCTTGCTATTTCTTTGTGCATTACATATTTTTAGCACATAAATACTCGTGAATGTATAATATCAAAGTAAAAAGTTAAAATAACATCTCAGTTCCACTGTTTTAAGTTATAGCTTTTGTCGACTTATTTTATTAAATTTTAAGTAGGTAGGTACACAAAACTTCAAAGTAAAATTTACTCTTAAAAAAACCTACCATATAAATGTACCGCCAGATATAAAAACGTTTTGAAATTGGTAGAAATTTATACAACCTTACAAACATTTACGCAGCTTTTTTCTCTCCTCTTATATTTCAATTGTATTGAAATATTAGTCAGTTAATATGGTTTTTGGTATTGTATCGAACTCGTCTAATTATATATAACTAACAATCGCAAAAAATATAAATTATGCATCAATTCAATTGTACCGGAAGTGTACCCGACTGTCAGAATTTAATTAATAAAGTAGCAACATTGCAGGAAAACGTCAAGTCATTTTCATTTGGTTTGCGATAGAATTGAAACGGAAAATTAGGTCGTCAGTATTGATTTTTACATTATTCTTTCTTCAACAAACAAAAGACCTAGCCTCATTCTGTGTTTGCGCGTTATTTTCCATGTTCCTGTGATTTTCGACGTTGGGATTCTCCAAAATGCCTGTAAGTAAAACATTTGCGACATGTGATCCAGGAAATATGATATCATGCTTTTGATGCAAATTTCTTTTGTAAAAACTAGTTAAAATGCTTTGTTCTTGTAATTAACGTGTAGTTAAAGATATAATTTCGTGTTATGTGTAATTTTTAGAGGTTTTCTGTAGTTTTTATTGGTTGAGTCATCAATTTTAGGTCAGGGCCGTTGAGTTTCTGTGTAGGCGTGCTTGCTGCTTACGTAGATCGTACGTTGCTAGCAATAAGTACATTATCTGCGCAATAGTGAACGATAACGTAATCCGCCATCTCTTTTTACACTATTTCATTTGCATTATTTCCTCCTTCCGTTCTTATTGGAATCATTTATGAGTTGGTCTGGATTCAAAATGGCCTGTAAAAAAGGCGCGGTTTTGATTTTTGACAATTTAAATCCGTTTGTGACTCTTAATTTTAATTTTACTTGTAGTAGAATAGTCTAGAATGAGTCTACAATTTATTTCCCGTTAGTAACACATTATTTTAAATTCTAACCTATTTTTGCATGCATTGCATTAATGTGACTGGCCATTTTTCTTTCGCAATGTTTGAACAAAATGTATAACTTCATATATAGAACATAATTCCTGTGCTATCTAGGTATCTATAACTGTAAGATCTTAATAAGTGTTTTCTATACATATTATTGATATATGGTAACAAAGCCAGAAGATTCTAGACTATTACCATCACTAAACCAAGGTCTAATATTTTATACTTCCAAAAGCATAACCAATGATAAACTAATAAATATGGCTGCTATTTGTTCGTTGGTAATACCAGTCATATTAAAATAAAACCTTTCTCTTGCCAATAAATTACTAATTAAACTTTGTATTTATGTACTAGCAGCACCCTGCGGTTTTATCCATGCTGTGCCCGTTCCTGTGGGAAATTTGGGATAAAAATACCCTTTAACCTTCCTCTTAAATGAGGCTATCTATTAGCAAAAGAATTATTCAAATCGGACTGGTATTTCCTGAGATTAGTGCGTTCAAAGAAACATTATTTTTTCTCTTTAGCGTATGTACCTACCATATATATATAGTATGGATGTATGACATTGATAAACTCCTAAACTTTTTAAACTCACACGATTTGCACTCATTATACTAAATGAAACGGGTCTGTATCGTGTTAGATAATTTAACGTATTTACTAAAATACGTACCCGACGTTTCGAGTGGATTACACCGCTCGTGGTCACGGGAAGACAGTCAGTCAGTCTCGAAACGTCGGGTACGTATTTTAGTAAATACGTTAAATTATCTAACACGATACAGACCCGTTTCATTTAGTATATTGATAAACTCCTACTCATATTGAGTTTAATCTGCTATTAAAAAGGCTAAATTAAAATGTTTATTAGCTGTTGCCATAGACAACTCCCACAAGTAATCCATTTGATTAATGTAAATGAGCTGATTATGCCAGTTACTTAATAATATGAGCACCCTGTGGTTTTATTGCATCGTGTGCTTTCCTGTGGCCATTTTGGGTATAAAAATAGCCTTCCTCAATGTAACTATTTAATACAAAAATATATTAATTGAATTTGACTGTATTTCCAGAGATTGAAGTGTTCAAACAAAAGTAAAATTTAGTATAGAACTGTACAGCATAAAGCATTTTTAATACTATCTTTAACTAGCAGCGTCCTGTGGTTTTACCCCATTGTGCTCGTTCCCGTGGGAATTTCGGGAATTTTTATACATAATATAAACCTTCCTCTTGAATCTCTCAATCTATTTAAAATAACCGAGTCTAAATCTGTGCAATCGTTTTTGAGTTTATCGCGAACAGACAGATAGACGCGGTCAGGGACATTTTATAATATGTAGTAATGAATGAAGTAGAATATGATTACATATTTCAGAAATTAGTGTTGTTTGAATTTAATTTAAATTAAATTGTATTGGAATGAAAAACATAAAATTACTCTACCTTTATTAAATAGATTCAAGCGGCCACCACCAGGCTTTCCATTACAACTACAGAGACGGTACTCTAACTAACCTCCAACGTGTCCCCAGAGCGCGTTTCTTTGCCAGTAAAATCGGTTACAGGAGCCTTGTTAGAGTACATGCAAGACGTGGAAGCTAGGAGTAGAAGTGGTCACCGGGGCCGAAATCATCTGGAGGACTATTATTACTAATAGATTCAAGTTTTAAAACATAATTATATTTTGAATTGAAATTATGTTTACGGATACACATTGCTTTTATTTTATATCTATAACAGACGTTTCGGTCCCTAAAGAATGGGTAAAATTAATTTTAACTTTATCCTTTATTAGAAACCCGCCTTCGCTTTGCTTCACTACATAGTATAAAATAAAGTCGTCTCTGTTTCGTGTCTGTTTGTCTGTTTGTCTGTATGCTTAAATCTTTAAAATTACGCAACGGATTTTGATGCGGTTTTTTGTAATAGGTAGAGTGATTCAAGAGGAAGGTTTTTATGTAAAAAAAATCACGAAATTCCCACGGGAACGGGCACAACGCGGGTAAAACCGCGGGGCGCTGCTAGTCAGTTAATAAAGATCTCGCAAGGTTCCCGTAGGAATTCTAGGATAAAAGACGTAGCCTCCATTTTTAATTGTGTCTGTTAGAAAAACCGCGTGTAAATCTATTACGTAGTTTTTTTGAGTTTAGCGCAACACAGATATTTAAAGACAGATGGACGTGACGAGGCAATTGC
Source organism: Cyclophora albipunctata (assembly GCA_963082685.1). Lineage (NCBI taxonomy): Eukaryota > Metazoa > Arthropoda > Insecta > Lepidoptera > Geometridae > Cyclophora > Cyclophora albipunctata. Next base: position 2,888,726 of record OY720141.1, on the reverse strand, counting down.
TTTCCAAAAAATATTGCTTAAAACAAAAACAAAGACCTAAAAACGCCCAAAATTTCTTAAAACATTAATAAATAAGGTAACAATTCTATAAATAAACGTAACTGCGCAAATTGTAATAATCACCAACATTGAAAACATAATCCAAATTGTAGTACCTTACCACCTGCATAGACTAGACACGGGGTGGGGTCACCCCCGACCCCCTGTGACCCGGTGCGACCCCCTCTGACCCCCTGGGGGGAGGGGGGGGGGGGACAGATGAAACTCCGCTTTGCATCGTATGCAGTGTTTTAGTCTGTGGCTTCGCGTCGTGGCAGCAACAGTCTACGTTCCGATGTTGTAAATTGTAGTATGTACCATGATAGTAGCAGTGTTCATTGTGTAGAAAACAGTTCCATTTAAACTTTGGTCTTTGAAGAAAATGACTGATTTTGCAAGAAATTGTATGGTTTCGAAGAATATTTTATGAAGAAAAGAGAATTGTTGCGACTTCTTGTCGAAATTGTCCGGAACTTGTCGTGGAAATTTTTGATTATCGATTAAAAATAGCTTGTTTTTCGAATAATTTAACTAAAGTTGACGAAAATAGCTAGTTTTCTGAATAATAGTACTTCGGTTTTTATAAAATCTGGAGTGTTGTAGTTTTTGGATTAAATTGGTGATGTTAATTCATTTACAAAATGCACAGATCGTGCTATAGAATCTATATTGTTTTGGTACATCGTGGAAAAGATACGGATTTTAAAATGAGTAAGTTGTTACATTAAGGAGGAATTATTTTTAGCAAGCGCCCGCGTTTTACCCGCGTTGTGCCCGCTTCTTTGTAATTTCGGGACCTTCTTCATCGAGTGGATGGTCAACCTGTCCAATCCTGGTGTCAGAGTTATTGAGCCGCCAAAGGCCTCTACTATCCGTAGAAAGTAACCGGGACCGACGGCTTAACGTGCCCTCCGAAGCACGGAAGTGATGTTAATAAGCTTTTTTGAATAAGGCCATTTGAGTCGGACTGGTACTGGTTAGCGTGTTCAAACAAACAAACAAATAAACTCATTAGCTTTATTGTATTAGTACAGATATTAAGACACTCTTTCGTCAGAACATCAGCGCTGCCAGGGTCACACGTCCGTGTCGTTCAGATCTCACACAGTATTTCTGTTCGTGTAATTGTTCTGTATGTTATTTAATGTATGTTCTATCTGTAGTTTTCTTCTTCCTTTTGTTGTGAGATTGTCTGAATAAATGTTTCTATATCTATTTTCTTTTGGAAACAATCACCTACAAGTAAGACCTTTGTAAGATTTAACCAAAATGGTTGCTTACAGTTATCCTAAAGTACATCCCTTAAACTCATTCTTAATCATTTCTTTCATTATTTTACATTAACAACGCAGAATACTGGCCTAAACTCGGCACTCCTCCTTTTGTGTTGAGAGAAGTAAAAATCAGAATATTAAACCTAAAATGTCCCTTTGCAAGGCCAAGACAAAGGCCTGTCATATCATTGATGCAGCCTCCGTGGTCTAGTGGTTTGAGCGCTCGGCTCGCGATCCGGAGGTTCCGGGTTCGATTCCCGGTGGGGATATCTCACAAAAATCACTTTGTGAGACTGTCCTTAGTTTGGTTAGGGCATTGCAGGCTGAATCACCTGATTGCCCGAAAAAGTAAGATGATTCCGTGCTTCGGAAGGCACGTTAAGCCGTCGGTCCCGGTTACTTTCTACGGATAGTAGTCGTTACATGAGCCATGTCAGAGGCCTTTGGCGGCTCAATAACTCTGACACCAGGATTGGTCAGGTTGACCATCCACTCGATAAGAAAAAGAAGATCACTGATGATATCAGTATAGATAGTTAAACTCATCTTCACGCGCGGCTCTGGGTGTGGGTAACCTTTCTTAGTACAAAGAAATGTGATTAGAATATATTATTGTGTTCTGACGAACAAATGCAAGTTGTATAATTACAAACGTAGCTATACATAGCGTGCTAAGATGAGTTCAAATAGTATACAGTGCTTAAAATAGCATCTATATTTATACTAAAAAAATAAAGAAAAGTATTAGTCTGTAATGTCCCACTGCTGGACATAGGCCCTTCATCTCACTGAAGATATCAGTACAGTGACTAGTTATATCTATATTATCATTTATATAAAGTTGGACAGTTTTATTTCTTTGTTTGTTTAAACGCCCTAATATCAGAAACTACTCGTCCGATTTGTATAATTCTTTTTGTATTAGATAACCACATTCATTTTGTTTATTTTTATCCCGAAATTCCCACAGATAAAACACCAAGCGGGTAAAACCGCGAAGCGCTGCTAGTAAATAAAACAATTCATAACTCCCAAACAATGCCATTACTGTAATTAACCGATTATGTTGAAATTCGAACGTCCTACTGACCTGGTTGGCGTGACCTATTTGTGTCAAAGTAGGTCACGAGTTGCGTCAACCGTTTGGTTGGTACTTATGATGATCTAGTTTCTTTGTTTGGCTTGTACATGGTACAGTGGCTAGTTAACTAGTTTTGGTGTTTCACTTTTTCAAATATGGCTGTGGTTTGATATCATCAACATGCATTTGGCTTCTTGATGCCTAATCCTCCTCACTGTACTGGTATCTTCAGTGAGATGATTGCTCCTGAAGACGAAAAAGGTTTAGAATGAAATAAAATCACTAAACCTTTTTACTCTTCACAAGCAATCGTCTTCGACTGGAATATTGACGAAATTGGTACACATTTTGGGACAAGCAAGATAAAATAGAGTATACTCAATCTCTGAACGGAAGTGATGCGAGGCAGGTCCTTAGTTAAATTATATATATGCATCAGTTTATTTATTTCACATCGTGATGAATCAGTTTACAATTTTCATGACGTGACGGAAAGATGAACACTAAGTTCTCAGAATAGATTAAATGAGGTCACAGCTTGGTCGTCGAATTAAATACGTTATGCACATTAGAAGAACTAGCAGTGCCACACGGTTTCACCCGCGTTGTGCCCGTTCCCTTGGGAATTTCGGGATGAAAAATTACAAACCGATTTCAATAATTATTTTAGAATTGGATGAAATTATTAAATAATAATATGCCGGTTCCAATCCTGGTTTTGACGTAAATATTTTATTTTCTAAATATTTACTTTTCTTATGCTTTCGTCCTAATGCTCCTCACTGTACTGATATCTTCAGTGAGATGAGGGGCCTTTGCCCAGCAGTGGGACATTACAGGCTAATTACTTACTATGCTTTCATCATTATACGAGTATCTATGAACTTATAATGTCATGAATAGTTTGAGCTTTAATTGATCATTTAGTTTCATTTACCTCCTCCGGTCCATTAAAAAAACCGGCGAAGTGCGAGTCGGACACGCAGACGAAGGGTTTCGTATCACTATTAAAAATTATTAGTATCGAGCAAGAAACGGTAACAAAATGTCGTTTGTTGTATGGTAACCCCCCTTGAATATTTGTCTCCCATACAACAAACGTGATTTTTTGCCGTTTTTTAAAGTACGGAACCCTCCAAGCGTGAATCCGACTCGCACTTAGCCGGTTTTTACTTTACACTTTGAACAGATAGCTGATCAGTAATCACATTTTCCCACAGGACGCCGAACTTGCAGCATCCACCGTCGAAAATGTGCGCGTGGTCGTACGAGTCCGTCCCATGGACCAACGGGAAAAACTCGACGGGTCCTACTGCTGCATCTCAGTCGACGCTGTCAACAACACTATCGCGGTGACAAGAAATAATGTGACGCCGCCCGAGCCTCCCAGAGTGTACGCGTACGATGCTGTCTTCGACTCGAATAGTAGCCAGGTATGTCCGATTTGTAGGTCAGGTGGTATACGGGTGTGATGCTATGGACCTACACCGTATGTCCTATTTGTTAGGTCATGTGGCGGAATGTTGCGATGCTATGGACCTACACTGTATGTCCTATTTGTTAGGTCATGTGGCGGAATGGTGCGGTGCTATGGACCTACACTGTATGTTCAATTTGTAGGTCTGGTGGCCTACTTGGTGCGATGCTATGGACCTACACCGTATGTCCTATTTGTAGGTCTGGTAACCTACTTGGTGCGATGCTATGAACCTACACTGTATGTCCTATTTGTAGGTCTGGTGACCTACTTGGTGCGATGCTATGGACCTACACCGTATGCCCTATTTGTAGGTCTGGTGACCTAGTTGGTGCGTTGCTATGGACCTCCACAACTCATTTACGAACCTACTTCTTTGCTTGTGGTTTATATATGACAAAAAATGACAACCACACTGAGTTTCTTGTTAGTTCTTCTCAGTAGGTGGCACGTACTAACGTAAACTTAATTTTAAGCTGACGATTATATTGTAATGATCTCGTGAAAAAGTCAAATATTTTTATTCAGTTTTGGCCTCAAAGAGGCTCTGGAACCTAGCACCCATTCGGAAGAACATCGGCAGAGAAGAATGGGCATAACATATCTTTCAATTGTAACAAGTGCTAGTCTATACCTACTAATATTATAAAGAGGTAAAATTTGTAAGTCGTTTGTTTGTATGTTCGAGGTAATCTCAGGAATTATCAGTCCGATTTGAATAATTCTTTTTGTAATAGATAGCCACATTCAACGGGAAGGTCATAGGCCATTTTTCATCCCGAAATTCTTACGGGTACGGGCACTACGCGGGTAAAACCGCGGTGCTCTGCTATCATATATGTTGATATAAAGACTTCCGGGCATCATTAAGAACCGAATACCAGCACTAGAAGACCAGCTCTTGAAGACTTCACATCACATATCCACCTTTCGTCCTGACTGCTGAGTGATGAATGACCATCAGTCTTGTCGAATGGTGGGTCGGTGGTGTGACCTACCCACAGAACAGAACAGAACGGAAGACAGAAGATTTATACTTAAGGGGCTTTATTAATAAACGCGAATTAAAAACATATTAGCTATTTATTGGTTGGTCACTTTCTGACATACGCAATTTTCAGAAGAGCAAAAGAGACAAAACAGTTTATAACAGTGATTTTGTTATACAGAGCGTTTATTTATAAAGCGGATAATGTTTAAGTATAGAGCTATAGGTACTTTTTTTGTATATCTATACTAATATTATAAAGCTGAAGAGTTTGTTTTGTTTGTTTGTTTGTTTGTTTGTTTAAACGCGCTAATCTCAGAAACTACTGAACCGATTTGAATAATTCTTTCACTGTTAGATAGTCTATTTATCGAGGAAGGCTATAGGCTACATTTTATCCCGAAATTCCCACGGGAACGGGCACAACGCGGGTAAAACCGCGGGGCGCTGCTAGTTATACGTATATACTAATATTATAAGAAGGTATAATTTGTAATTTTGTTTGTATGTTTGAATTTATATCTGAAATTACCACTCCGATTCGAATAATTCTTTTTGTAATAGATAGCCACATTGAACGGGAAGGTTATAGGCTATTTATCATCCCGAAATTCCCACGGGAACGGGTACAACGCGGGTAAAACCGCGGGGCGCTGCTAGTGCTTTATAAGCCGATCAGTCGCCCTAGGACAAGTAGTTTAAATTCACGGATTATGTTAATTAAGAAACAAATATTGCAAAAGGGTTTATGTAAATAGTTAAATAATTATACTAAGTTCTACAAGAAGACATGAAGACCAAATGACATGGCGTAACGTTCTTATTGCATCTTGCATAAGGTCGAGATTAGTCTTTGACGAGCAAGACATTAAGATATACTTAGTGCTAACTGCATCGGGAATGTTACGCCAAAAAACATCATGATCCTGAGAGAAGAGAAGATTAAGTATGTTTAAGTCGTGAAATAAGAGTATAAATAAACGTACTCACACTGGTGAACTGTTCACCCGCGACCACGAGAGGTGCAATCCCCTCGAAACGTCGGGAAATAAAAAGTAAGTTGTTACTTGCTTTATTAACTTTCTGACGCGAAAAACCCGTGTGAGTACGTTTACTATGTGTTCATATCGTGTAGGTTTAAAAAAGACTATTAAAAACCATTTAAACCATTTATTTCTACACCACATATAGAACATGTAAAGAAGCAATATGTATATACTATGAACTAAATACTAAAATATATGTAATTAAAACTAAGTACAGTGGTAGTGATGTAGAGGACAGACTCAGTGTACGCTATGGGATTGTTACACCCCACAGCACTGGTTTTCAGTCTGCCCCATTCTCTATAAGGTTTTACACAGAATATTTTTTCATGGAGGGTAATATTCTAATTAATAAATGAGATCACATGTATACTCTATTTCTTTTGGATTGGCACAAAATGTGGACCAATGTCGTCAATTTTCCAGCCGAAGAAGATTGCTCCTGAAGAGGAAAAAGGTTGAGTAATTTTATTTCGTTATTACCCTATCTCTAAACCTTTTTCCTCTTCAGAAGCAATCGTCTTCGGCTGGAAAATTGACGATATTTAACCACTTTTTTGCCAATCCAAAAAAAAAGATTATAAACAAATAAATTATCTAAACAAGTGTTATGTTAGTGCTAAAAATTAGTAATATAGAAATTTAAATTTTTCAATTCTCGGCGAAACACCGGTTTTACCATGTACACGGGCCTAAGCCAAGTGTACATCAGTTAAGTGTGATGAGGTGGTGGCTATGATTATGTTTTCGGAAGTAGGTTGGTCGGTTTGTAAAAATTTGCGTACTATTCGGCATGTATTAAGTATTGCAGCTTTTTGAAGTAAAATGTATATTCTGGTATCTTAAAGGTTGACGGAGTTGAATAGGAATGACACCAGTGGTGGAAATGACTATTGGGACTATTGTAACTCTATTGAGGCGCCACATGCGGGTAATTTCGTCTTTAAGGTCCTGATATTTCGCTAGTTTCTCAGCTATTGTCTGTTGCAGGTTGTATGTATTGGGAACAGCAATATCTATGATGAGAGCTGATTTATTTGTTTTATTTATGAGGGTTAAATCAGGTCTATTAAAGTGGGTTGTTCGGTCTGTTAGAATTGCCCTGTCAAAGTATAGCTTGTGCGTAGTGTTCTCTAGTACTGGGTCGGGTGTGTATTTGTAGTATGGTGTGTATGTGGTGATCAGGTGGTGTTTGAGAGCTAATTTTTGGTGAATGATGTTGCAACCTGATCGTGACGATGTTCGTAGCCAGTTTGTACTATTGATTTACAGGCGCCTGTGATGTGTTGGATAGTTTCCGATGCACTGTTACAACGGCGGCACAGATCTGTAGGTAAGTTAGTGTTTTTAATTATGAGTTTTTGGTAATTTCTTGTTTCTATTACTTGGTCCTGTATAGCCACCATGAACCCTTCAGTCTCCGGGAAAAGCTCTCCCCGATTGAGCCATTCGTTCGACGCATCTTTGTCGACGTTGGGTTGGCTCAAATCGGAGTGATGCCTTCCGTGTAGAGACTTCTGGGCCCAGGCACTTATTTTACTCCTTTGATCTATTTGGTTTTCGTTAGGTTGGGTGTTAGTGTCGTGTAGATTGAGTGGGGTAAATCTATTGTCCTTGTGTACTATTGCTCTATGTAAGTCAGATTGGGAGGTCCAATCTGACACTAAATAAATAAATAAATAAATAACTGGTGGAAATGTACCCTAAAAAGATTATCTTATATGTATATAAAATTCTCGTGTCGCAGTGTTCGTTCGCGTACTCCTCCGAAACGGCTCGACCGATTCTCATGAAATTTTGTGAGCATATTGAGTAGGTCTGAGAATCGGCCAACGTCTATTTTTCATCCCGAAATTCCCGCGGGAACGGGTACCGTGGTTGAACTCCTCTGAAACGGCTCGACCGATTCTCATGAAATTTTGTGTACATATCGGGTAGGTCTGAGAATCGGACAACATCTATTTTTTATCCCGAAATTCCCGCGGGAACGGGTACAACGCGAGTGAAACCGCGGGGCGCAGCTAGTTAATTTTATAAGCCTTTAACGATAAACTACTATTAATCTATACTAATATTATAAAGAGGTAAAACAATGTTATTTTGTTTGTATGTTCGGGCTAAGCTTCGAATAATTATTTTTGTATTGAGTAGCTACATTCATGAGGAAGGTTACAAGCTATATTTTATCCCTAAATTCCCACGGGAACGGACACAACACAGATGAAACCACTGAACGCGGCTAGTAGTAGTAAATTGTACCTAATATACTTAATGAGTATTAATTAAATTGGTACGTTCAAAAGAGCCTCTATGGGGCCAAAACTGAATAAAAATATTTGACTTTGACTTGACTTTAATAATTATGATGTTATTATGGTTATAGGAATAATATAGCATACTCGTATACACTGTAAAAATAAATTGGTAAATAAAAAGCCCGTGTGTCCCACTGCTGGGCAAAGGCCTATTATCTCACTGAATATATTTATATCGGCAGTTGTACCTAAACCTTTAATCCTAATGTCCCTTTTCAAACCATTTATTTCACTGATATTATAAGTGTACAATTTGAGAGATGAATTTAGTAAAATAACAAAATTTATGTTAAAAACTGAAATCAGGATTAATCGATTTAAAATAAAGAAATTATAAGCTCTGAAAGATTCTCTCCTGTCCCTTTCTTGCAAAACGATTTTACGGGGCTACAAGCTTGTGACGTCACAGAGCTAGTACTACTGTCTCTGCCTAATCAGCAACTTTGACCTCCTGTCTCTTTGAATATTTGGACGAGGTGATCGCTAGAATGGCATGAACTGTATGGTTTAAGCAGCGTTTAGATTGAGAGAGAGAGAGAGAGAGAGAGAGAGAGAGAGAGAGAGAGAGAGGTGGGAGAGGGAAAGATAGAATCCACCTGCAGGATTAGCCACTAACCTACTCCAACGTATCACTACATAGTATAAAATAAAGTCGTCTCTTTTTCGTGTCTGTCACACTGTTTGTCTGTCTGTATGCTTAAATCTTTAAAATTACGCAACGGATTTTGATGCGGTTTTTTGTAATAGGTAGAGTGATTCAAGAGGAAGGTTTTTATGTAAAAAAATTCCCGAAATTCCCACGGGAACGGCCACAACGCGGGTAAAACCGCGGGGCGCTGCTAGTATTAATCTATAGCATTAAAAGTCACGTTATAATAAATTCATCTCAATAAATACAGAAGCTGAAATATTATGTTTTTAAATAGAGCTCGCGAAACGTGAATTGTACAAAATACTTCGTTTTGTAAAAAAATACGTCGCTCATCCTATAAATAGATTACGTTAGTACAGTCACGGACAAAAGTGTTCAGAAATTTTTAATGGCAGATTTTAATTATTAATCTACGTTCTGATTCCTACTTATATTGGAAATGCGGAAGTTTCTGTATGTATGTGCCTTTCAAAAATAAAATTGATAGGTTTATTTAGATACTAGGAAATCGCCATCGCCACAGGGAAAGTTAAACGGTAAGCAGGGACGGAATAAATGCGGGTGATACCGCGGGACATAGCTAGTCTTATATATAAAATTCTCGTATCACAATATTAGTTACTATACTATACGGCTTGACCGATTTTCATGAAATTTTCAGTACATATCGGTACATATATTTTTCATACTCCTAAATGTTAAGGGTGGTCCACCCCTTAACTTTTTTATTTCAGAACACCGTTTGCCTGGTCAGCTAGTAATCTATACTAATATTATAAAGCTGAAGAGTTTGTTTTGTTTGTTTGTTTGTTTAAATGCGCTAATCTCAGAAACTACTGAACCGATTTGAATAATTCTTTCACTGTTAGATAGTCTATTTATCGAGGAAGGCTATAGGCTACATTTTATCCCGAAATTCCCACGGGAACGGGCACAACGCGGGTAAAACCGCGGGGCGCTGCTAGTATTTAATAATACCGCCTGCCAACGCCTGTACTACCTACATATTCGGCCTTGCTTCGTACGATGACGACACTTGGCCTTGGGCACAATGTTGTTCAAACAGCTTAATGTGCCCGAGCAGTTTTTGTGATATGTATTTCTGTTGCGGTGCCCGATTTTACAATCCTACTAATATTATAAATGCGAAAGTTTGTGTGGATGGATGTCTTTTTTTACTCTTTCACGAAAAAACTACTAGACGGATTTGGATGAAACTTTACAGTAATATAGGTTATACATCAGAATAACACATGGGATACATTTTATCCTGAAATTCCCGCGGGAACGGGTACAACGCGGGTTACACCGCGGGGCGCGGCTATTATAGATGCGAAAGTTTGTGAGGATGTATCTACATATGTATGTTACACGAAAAAACTACTGGACGGATTTGGATGAAACTTTACAGTAATATAAGTATTACATCACAATAACACATGGGATACATTTTATCCCGAAATTCCCTCGGGAACGGGTACAATGCGGGTAACACCGCAGCTCGTGGCTAGTATTTTATAATATACGAAATAAAACAGTAAAAAGAACATCATATGTTTATTAAACATATATAACGCCTTATTTATAAACGATATTTAACTTAAACAATTGTTTTAATGTGTTTTGTCTCTTTCGCTCTTTGGCTAATAGCGTATGTCGGAAAGGGACAAACCATTTGACAGCTAAAGTGCTTTTAATAAGCGTTTATGAAAAAGGCCCTTAGGCGCTAAGAATTTCTGTGCCCTAAAAGTCAGATTTAAAAAAAATCATGGCTGTTACAGTAAGGCTGTAATAGCCATGTTTTTTACATAGTATAAAATAAAGTCGTCTCTGTTTCGTGTCTGTTGTCTGTTGTATTTAAGAGGAAAGTTATATTATAAGGTACATTTCGCCCGAAAATCCCTCGGGAATTGGCTCAACGCAAGTAGAACGATCAGAGGATGCTATTGGATAAATAAATTGTTAGATGCCTCTTGGGATGAGCCTTCAAATTACAATTAGCATTATCCGGAGAACATAAGGCTAATTTAACCAACCAGGAAATGGTTGAGCCTTGAATAAAATAGCCGGTAATGTCCCACTGCTGGGCAAAAGCCTCTCATCACACTGAAGATATCAGTATACTTATGAAAATTAGGTGAAATGACCACGCTAGCCTTATACTGCTTGATCTCAAACCCGAGCCATGTTTGGAAAGTAAAAAAACATGTTTTTGTTCAACCTGGGAATTGAACCCGACACCTCAGTCATGGCAGGCAAGCGCACATACCAGGAAACCACCACGGCTTTAAATTAAAACCTGAATAAAACAGACATACTTTATGATATGGATCTTATAAGTTACTACTGGATCAATGGTCCTTGTGTATATTATACTAGCAGCGCCCCGCGGTTTTACCCGCGTTGTGCCCGTTCCCGTGGGAATTTCGGGATTTTTTTTACATAAAAACCTTCCCCCTGGAATCACTCTACCTATTACAAAAAACCGCATCAAAATCCGTTGCGTAATTTTAAAGATTTAAGCATACAGACAGACAAACAGACAGACACGAAAAAGAGACGACTTTATTTTATACTATGTAGTGATAATCTCGCCTAAATGCTAAGGTATCGGAGTAAAACCAGAGAAATAAGATGAATCACAACGTCACAATCATCATTCTTCAACATCATCAGTCATATTAAAAACTAGCAGCGCCCCTCGGCTTTGCCCGCGTTGAGTCCGTTCCCGGAGGAATTATCGAAAATCCTTGCTTAGTGTGCACTTACGTCACTTGAAGAACCTTCCTGCCAAATTTCATGTTTCTAGGTGTAGCGGTTGAGGCTTTGCGTTGATTATCAGTCAGTCAGTCAGTCAGGACTTTGAATTTTATATATATATGTACTCGTATATATAGATGGCAACCCCACTGAGTTTCTTATTAGTTCTTCTCAGTAGTTGGAACGATGCGAACTAACGTAAACTTAATTGCAAGCTGACGATTATAAATTGTTTTAATGATCTCATATAATAAAGGCCATTTGAATTTGAACAACCTTCCTGATGTGGCTATCAAACGAGCTGTGACTTCTGATCCTGTCAATGGCCCTTAATCTTTTCCGGTCCAGTATTTAGCTAACAGAAGGGCAGCATCTGATACGTTCATTAAGTCTTGGTACAGGTGGTAGGGCATAGAGGGCAGGACAACTGGTGGGACATGTCCAGGTCTGGAGCGCTACAGTCACACTCCCGCACAGAAGAGTAGCCCCACTTAACTAAGTTTGATCTGCAGCGACCTACTCCTGTCCGAAGACGGTTGATTGTACGCCAAATAGGCCACTGCAGTTCATGTCCAGCTGGTAAGGTCTCCACTGGTTGTATGAAATCTGGAGGGCCGGGGCCGTTTAAGCTTCAAAGATGCTCCAAAGAGGTGTGGCTTATCCATAGGTACTGACGAAGCTCCTAACATGCTGGTGGCCCAGTATAGATACATCTAAAAAGGCTACTCTTTAAAACGCACTCACACATAGAAGCTAAACTTCTTTATTTCAAATTATAAATAAACTAGCAGCGCCCCGCGGTTTTACCCGCGTTGTGCCCGTTCCCGTAGGAAATCCGGGATAAAATGTAGCCTATAGCCTTCCTCGATAAATAGACTATCTAACAGTGAAAGAATTATTCAAATCGGTTCAGTAGTTTCTGAGATTAGCGCGTTTAAACAAACAAACAAACAAACAAAACAAACTCTTCAGCTTTATAATATTAGTATAGATTAGTATAGATAAATATTGTCAACAATTTATCCTGCAAATTATAAATAACGTATTATATAAGAAAAACTGCTCCTCATCTCTCCTAAAAGTGATGTCCGACAGGTCCATAACTGTTGCGTATTCTTAAGTTTATCATCTAGAAAAATAAACATTATGGAACGTAATCGATTTGAATTGAATTGGAGCCTGTTACGCGACATTCTGAAGGATTTCAACGTTTTTATTTGAAGACTAGCAGCGCCCCGCGGTTTTACCCGCGTTGTGCCCGTTCCCGTGGGAATTTCGGGATAAAATGTAGCCTATAGCCTTCCTCGATAAAAAGACTATCTAACAGTGAAAGAATTATTCAAATCGGTTCAGTAGTTTCTGAGATTAGCGCGTTTAAACAAACAAACAAACAAACAAACAAAACAAACTCTTCAGCTTTATAATATTAGTATAGATTTGTTACGAAAGGGGTATGCGTAACAAACGTCAGCCTTACGGATGTATTTTGTGATGGTGTTCTGCCCTGACATGTTAGTCCACGGCTGTAACGGTCATTTCCCTGTCCTGAGCTCGCTAAGCAAGCCAGCTGGTGTCTTGCCCAGCTTGTTTGGGCGTACAAAACTATAATAATAATCTCCAAAGGGCCTCTACCAGTTGGATCTGTACCCCTTCCTCTCAAAAAGACCGGACTTGACCCGTGACTCCCAGGAGAAACTATAAAACTAAATAATAAACACACCCAGAAAATTCACACACGGTTAATTAGACCCAAATAAGCTCTGAGCTTGTATTATGGAATCTGACTAACTGATACTAATACGTACTCGTATAAATACTTTTAATTGACACCCAGACGTCGCCAACAACTATGTCTTCATACATATATTGTTACTCCGTTCAATCAAACCCACAGCCCCCGACACAGTGAGCGCAAACACATGCCACTGTGACAACGGGCTTGTCACAAACGATACACAATGACTAAACTTTCAGCTTCGTATACTGTATTTTTTCTTACTTGTCTTACTGAAGAGGAAAAGGTTTAGAGATAGAGTAAGAATGAAATAAAATCACTAAACCTTTTTCCACTTCAGGAGCAGTCGTCTCCGGCTGGAAAATTGAAGACATTGGTCCACATTTTGGGACAAGTAAGAAAAAATAGAGTATATAATATCTGTATTTCCATGTGTTAGTTTCATTTCTTGACAGTCAAGGTAAAGTTAAACCTGAAACACTATGTTGTCATTTTTACATTCAAAAGTAAAAAAACTATGAATGCTTTAAATGATCCGAAGAAGAAAGGACATGAGGAATGTACGAGGATTTCAAGAGTTCATGATTTAGAAACCGCAATACTAAAATTTTGAAGTAGGTTTTCTCTGTCAGTAGCCATCTTGATGTCGCCATTTTGTTAACGAGATTAATTTGTCATTACTTTTCTTCCGTACTAACATCTTCAGTGAGAGGTGTTTGAGCTGCAGTGGGGTGTTATAGGACGATACTTTACATTAGTACTCGCTTGTGATCACGTGTACTCCTCGCTGTACTAACATCTTTAGTGAGAGGTGTTTGATCTGCAGGGGGTGTTATAGGACGATACTTTACATTAGTACTCGCTTGTGATCACGTGTACTCCTCGCTGTACTAACATCTTCAGTGAGAGGTGTTTGATCTGCAGTGGGGTGTTATAGGACGATACTTTACATTAGTACTCGCTTGTGATCACGTGTACTCCTCGCTGTACTAACATCTTCAGTGAGAGGTGTTTGATCTGCAGTGGGGTGTTATCGGACGATACTTTACATTAGTACTCGCTTGTGATCACGTGTACTCCTCGCTGTACTAACATCTTCAGTGAAAGGTGTTTGATCTGCAGTGGGGTGTTATAGGACGATACTTACATTAGTACTCGCTTGGGATCACGTGTACTCCTCGCTGTACTAACATCTTCAGTGAGAGGTGTTTGATCTGCAGTGGGGTGTTATAGGACGATACTTTACATTAGTACTCGCTTGTGATCACGTGTACTCCTCGCTGTACTAACATCTTCGGTGAGAGGTGTTTGATCTGCAGTGGGGTGTTATCGGACGATACTTTACATTAGTACTCGCTTGTGATCACGTGTACTCCTCGCTGTACTAACATCTTCAGTGAGAGGTGTTTGATCTGCAGTGGGGTGTTATAGGACGATACTTTACATTAGTACTCGCTTGTGATTATGTGTACTCCTCGCTGTACTAACATCTTCAGTGAGAGGTTTTTGATCTGCAGTGGGGTGTTATAGGACGATACTTTACATTAGTACTCGCTTGTGATCACGTGTACTCCTCGCTGTACTAACATCTTCAGTGAGAGGTGTTTGATCTGCAGTGGGGTGTTATAGGACGATACTTTACATTAGTACTCGCTTGTGATCACGTGTACTGCTCGCTGTACTAACATCTTCAGTGAGAGGTGTTTGATCTGCAGTGGGGTGTTATAGGACGATACTTTACATTAGTACTCGCTTGTGATCACGTGTACTCCTCGCTGTACTAACATCTTCAGTGAGAGGTGTTTGATCTGCAGTGGGGTGTTATAGACGATACTTTACATTAGTACTCGCTTGTGATCACGTGTACTCCTCGCTGTACTAACATCTTCAGTGAGAGGTGTTTGATCTGCAGTGGGGTGTTATAGGACGATACTTTACATTAGTACTCGCTTGTGATCACGTGTACTCCTCGCTGTACTAACATCTTCAGTGAGAGGTGTTTGATCTGCAGTGGGGTGTTATAGGACGATACTTTACGTTAGTCTTTCTTTACTGCACTAATTGTCACTGTTCCATAGTCAATACAATCTCAGTTATTATCAGCTCGATTCCAATAATTCCTTTTGTAATAGGTAGCCACATTCAACAGCAAGGTTAAGGCAAGGCTAATTTTCATCCCGAAATTCCTACGGGAACGGGCACAACGCGGGTAATTCCGCGGGGCGTTGCTAGTACAACGTAAAGAGGGACACAGTTTGTCAGGGCGGGGTTATTATCCACGGACGGATGTGCATCGTGACCTATTTGCACTGCGCATGCGCGGCGTGAACCGTGGAAATAGGACGATAGCTTATTTCACGGGAGTAGTGTACTACTAAGAAACGCCCTAGTTTTGTATGTTCCGATTTTCTATTGTTTGTTTACCAGTACTTATCTGTACTAATAATATAAAGAGGTAAAATTTGTAAGTTTGTTTGTTTGTATGTTCGAGCTAATCTCGGGAATTGCCAGTCCGATTTGAATAATTCTTTTTGTAATGGATAACTACATTCAACGGGAAGGTTATAGGCTATTTTTTTATCCTGAAATTCCCACGGGAACGGGCCCAACGCGGGTAAACCGTGGGGCGGCGCTAGTTATATTATAACTTATCACCAACACGCATTAGGCAAGCGCGGTGATTACCCCTAATCGCCCTTTCTGTACTGATATCTTCAGTGAGATGAGAGGCCTTTGCCCAGCAGTGGGACATTACAGCTACTTCTACTATCTTCCACTAATGTAACATAGTCAATCAAGCTAAGAAATGATTTATATCTTCTATCACTACATAGTAAAGTAAAGTCGTCTCTTTTTCGTGTCTGTCACACTGTTTGTCTGTCTGTATGCTTAAATCTTTAAAATTACGCAACGGATTTTGATGCGGTTTTTTGTAATAGGTAGAGTGATTCAAGAGGAAGGTTTTTATGTAAAAAAAATCCCGAAATTCCCACGGGAACGGGCACAACGCGGGTAAAACCGCGGGGCGCTGCTAGTAATATTATAAAAATGAATCGCTGAATCTGTTGCTAAGCGCATAACTTCAGAACGACTGTACCAAATTGGATGATTCTTTTTTTAATGTGTTCCTTATTGTCAGGACAAGGTTTTTATATAAGAAAAATAAGGAATAAAAATTTAAAAATTCCCACGGGAGCTGCGGGTGAAACCGCGGGCCACAGCTAGTATGGGAATAAATGTCAAATTTAACAGTGACCTAATCGTGAACTTTTTAACAAATGTATGTTACGTTAACCTTTTGAAGCAATCCATCCTTAATGCGGGATTTACATTACGAAACTAGTGTCATGCAAGATGAAACTAGTTTCGTGAAAGTAATTTCAGCACATGTGAAACTACTTTCGTTGAAATTATAGTGTCGTGAAATTATCGGTATCACGGAGATAATGGCCTTGTCAATATCATAGCTATTGGTGCTGCTGTCTCTGAAATGCTGTCGCGACACTAGTTTCGCGTTGCATCTACACTATGAAATTAGTTGCATGACACTAATTTCACCTAAAAATCGCGCAGGGCACGAAACTAATTTAGTTTCACGAAAGAATGCATGCATAGTGAAACTGAACGTTTACACGTGAAATTACTGGTGAAATTAGTGTCACGAAATTAATTACATGCCACTAATTTCGTAATGTAATTTAGGCTTAAAGTTAACGAATAACTACGACGTCCGATGACGTATATAAAATTAACTAGCTGCGCCTCGCTGTTTCGTCCGCTTTGTACACGTTCCCGCGGGAATTACGGGATAAAACGTATCCTATGTGTTATTCTGATGTATGATCTATATTGCTATAAAGTTTCATGAAAATCCGTTGAGTAGTTTTTGCGTGAAAGAGTAACAAACATACATACATCCTCACAAACTTTCGCATTTATAATATTAGTAGGTTATAAATTCTGTCATCTCATCTCAAAAAAAAAAAGTATTAGCCAGTAATGTCCCACTGCTGGGCAAAGGCCTCTCATCCCACTGAAGATATCAGTACAGTGAGGAGGATTAGGCATAATCACAACGCTTGTCAAATGCGGGTTGGTGATCTCAAACTCGAGCCATGTTTGAGAAGGAAACATGTCATCTCAAAAACTCCTCAAAAATCTAGATTATTAAACGCGATACGACAGTAAATACAACTTTGATTTTGAATATTATTTTACAAAATAAAGAATGAATCGCTGGACATAAATTCAACTCTAGATTTTAAATACTGACCAGTGCTCAAACCACTTAATAACTGAATAAATTAATATAAAGCAAAATAACAACCCTATTACTACGACATAAGCTCTACATTCCTTTATCAAGTGCTAGATATTTCATCATGTTTTACTGTGCAAGCCATTTTAAACTCTATGCTATAAGGTACAAAACACAATTTCAAATGACAGTAATACTACAATTCATAAATTGACATGCCATTTGCAGCTCTAAGTATACTGAAATAAAAGGTATATTTCTTTAAATCGGCACCCCAGACCCCTAAATGAATAATCGAAACTTGAAATAATTTGCAAAGGGTGAAACATGATGACCCTTTCGGTTTTTATTAAAAAACTAGCAGCGCCCCGCGGTTTTACCCGCGTTGTACGCGTTCCCGTGGGAATTTCGGGAATTTTTATATACATATAAACCTTCCTCTTGAATCAATATTTATGAAAAAAAAACCGCGCCAAAATCCGTTGCGTAGTATTAAAGATCTAAGCATTCATTGGGACAGACAGACAGCGGAAAGCGACTTTGTATACTATGTAGTAATGACCAAAACATATAAATAGTTGCAGTGCCCGCGGTTTTACCTGCATTGTACCTGTTCCCGTGGGAATTCTGGGATAAAAGTAGGCTATATAGTAGCCTATATAAGTAGCCCCTTGACTGTGATTTTCTAATACAAAAATCCAATAAATCCCCTTTTGGCATGATAAAATTAATGAAATCAAAAACACTTTTTCAAAAAAAATATCTAACCGCCTTCAAAATCTAGTGAGTACAAAAATTTAAATAATCCATTTCGACTACCTGACAAATTTTAAAGTTGAATCAAGTTGAAAAAATAATCCTCCTCCTTTTTTTGAAGTCGGTCAAAAAATAGACTACCAATCGTTCTTCTTCTTCATCGAGTGGATGGTCAACCTGACCAATCCTGGTGTCAGAGTTATTGAGCCGCCAAAGGCCTCTGACATGGCTCATGTAACGACTACTATCCGTAGAAAGTAACCGGGACCGACGGCTTAACGTGCCCTCCGAAGCACGGAATCGAGTTTGGTTCGGGCAATTAAGTGATTCAGCCTGGAATGCCCTAACCAAACTGAGGACAGTCACACAAAGAGATTTTCGTGAGATACCTACTCGTATTGTCCTCAACGGGAATCGAACCCGGATCCTCCGGATCGTGAGCCGGGCGCTCATACCACAAGACCACGGAGGCTGTTATCTGGCTGATCGTTCTGACAAATTACGAATCTGAAAATTAAGAATGTTTGTACTCGTTCAACTAGCGACTCTGGGTCGAAATTCAGAATTTATAGCGAAAAATTTAGTCAATAAATTAATGGTTGATTTTTCTGACTACGACAGCCAATTTTGACAAGCCCGTTGTCACAGTGGCAGTGAGAGCACTTACTGTGTCGGGGGTTGCGGGTTCGATTCCCGCCCGGAGTCAACAATATGTGCAGACATAGTTGTTGGCGACGACGTCTGGGTGTCAATTATATATTCTTATAAAGTATTTGTGTATGTATAAGTAGTAGTATCAGTGAATTAGATTCCATAACACAAGCTTAGAGCTTACTTTGGGTCTAATTAACCGTTAGTGAATTTGTCCCGGTATATTTTATTTAATTTAATTGCCAATTAAATAGTTACTTTTACAGTTAACCTAATTTCCCCTCCACATTATAACCCCCAGTAATCTCTCACGTTGTATCATTCCCGAGCCACACACTTGCATCGATCGATAGCTTGCAGTGCGCATCGGGGTCGCGCTTCTGGTACACTGGGCCACGCCTCTTGCATCTACCGGGATTATCTGTAGTGGTGTGAATAGGTGTCGAATCATTTGAACAATGTGTAGCTTGGACATCAATATAAAAATGAATCGCCGAATGAGTTGTAAAGCGCATAACTTAAGCTTGTATTATGAATTCTAATTAACTGATACTACTACATAAATATACACAAATCTATAATATAAAAATGAATCGCAAAATGTGTTGGTAAGCGCATAACATCAGAACGACTGCACCAAATTGGATGATTCTTTTTTTAATGTGTTCCTTATTTATTGTCAGGACAAGGTTTTTATATAAGAAAAATAAGGAATAAAAATCTCAAAATTCCCACGGGAACGGGGGCGCTGCGGGTGAAACCGCGGGGCACAGCTAGTACTTTATATGATTGATTACCTATAATAATTGACACCCTGACGTCATTAACAACTGACTGAACATCGTTGAATCCGTTGAATCGAAGCGGAGATCACCACAGTTTTAATACGCGAAATAGAAATAAGCTTGCTGCTGTTAAGTCCAGGTTAGCGCGAACCGGGAAGTCTTTCATTGGTAGATGTATTCAATTTTATAATAAAATTCCCAAGGAGGTAACTGGGCTTAGTGAAGGTAAATTCAAATCGTACGTTAAAGACGTTTTATTGACTAAAGCATACTATAGCGTTACTGATTACATTGAGGACAAATATGTCTGGAGTCAAATTCCTGCACCAGCAACACAACCTGATTTTTGACATGTAAACTTATGTACTTATTAGTATTCAATTGTATTATACCTCGATTTAAAAAAAATAACCAGCAGAGTTTCTTGCCCATTCTTCTCTGCTGATGTTCTTCCGAATGGGTGGAACGTTCAAAAGAGCCTCTATGGGGCCAAAACTGAATAAAAATATTTGACTTTGACTTTGAATCAAACCCGCTACCCTCGACACAGCAAGTGCTCTGACATGCTGTTGTGCCAACGGGCTTGCCGATTACTTGGATTACCCCGCGGTTTTTCCCGCGTTGTACCCGTTCCCGTGGCAATTTCGGGATGAAAAATAGCCTATAACCTTCCCGGTGAATGTGGCTATCTACATATTACAAAATAATTATTCAATTCGGATTGATAGTAACTGAGATGAGCGAGTTCAAACAAACAAAGAACATTCTTCAGCTTTATCACTACATAGTATAAAACAAAGTCGCTTTCCGCTGTCTGTCCCTATGTATGCTTAGATCTTTAAAACTACGCAACGGATATTGATGCAGTTTTATTAAATAGATAGAGTGATTCAAGAGGAAGGTTTATATGTATAAAAAATCCCTAAATTCCCACGGGAACGGGTACAACGCGGGCAAAATCGCAGGGCGCTGCTAGTCTATCCTACTAATATTATAAATGCGAAAGTTTGTGAGGATGGATGTATGGATGTATGTTTGTTGCACTTTCACGCAAAAACTACTGAACGGATTTGGATGAAACTTTACAGTAATATAGGTTATACATCAGAATAACTATGGGATACATTTTATCCCGAACTCCCTGCGGAAACGGGTACAACGCGGGAAAAACCGCCGGGCACTGCTAGTCTATACTAATATAAAGCCGAAGAGTTTCTTTCTTTGTTTAAATGCGTTTATCTTAGAAACTACCAATCCAATTTGGATAATTCTTTTTGTAATCTATCCATTACAAAAAGAATTATTAAAATCGGATTGGTAATTTCTGAGATTAGAGCGTTCAAACAAACAAACTCTTCAGCTTTATTATATACTAGCAGCGCCCCGCGGTTTTACCCGCGTTGTGTCCATTCCTGTGGGAATTTCGGCATGAAAAATAGCCTATGTTATTCGTGGATAATGTAGCTTTCGAATGGTGAAAGAATTTTTTAAAACGGTCCAGTAGTTTTTGAGCCTATTCATTAAAACCAAACAAACAATGTTTTCCTCTTTATAATATTAGTGTAGAAAATGAATTGCTGTTCGTTAGTCTGCTTAAAACTCGAGAACGGCTGAACCGATTTGGCTAATTTTGGTCTTGAAATATTCATGAAAGTCCAGGGAAGGTTTAAACGGTAAGCATTGACTGAATAAATGCGGGTGAAACCGCAGGGCACGGCTAGTATTAGTATAGATACGAGTATGTCCTATACAAAATTACTAGTACATCAACTAAAGAGGTAATCACTACATAGTATAAAAAAAATTATAGTTTAAAAAAACTAAAAAAACACGCTTTTATTGCAAATTGAATTAAAAACTAGAAAATAATTTTTCTCCTCAAATCAAAATTATAATAAAATTTAAGTTGTAACACAATGATTTAATTCAGAGTAAAAAGCGTGGGGTGCATTTTACTGTAGTTCATAACTATCCTCTCATAGATAGTTACCAATGATGATTGTAATATTTAAAAATATTAAGCACCCCACGCTTTTTTACTCTGAATTAAATCATTGTGTTACAACTTAAATTTTATTATAATTTTGATTTGAGGAGAAAAATTATTTTCTAGTTTTTAGTTCAATTTGCAATAAAAGCGTGTTTTTTTAGTTTTTTTAAACTATAATTTTATTTTTTATTTTTTAGTAAGCATAACATTATATGCAACTTTTCATCCCGTAATTCCCACGGGAACGGGCCCATCACGGGAAAACCACGGGACGCTGTTAGTGTCTAGTACCATTTAGTAAAATAAAACAGAACTTCCGTTCCGTCCCACAGCGAGCGCCCGTTGATGTCTTTTATATGAAGTAATATTTTTTTAGTAAATCTGGCAAATCCATTAAGGATAACGGGAAACTGTTATTAAATTATTGCATTGTCATCGGTCCTTGATACATATGCAAAGTTTCAAATTAATCAGACTTCTGGAAGTTGGTGAAAATGATGTTCAAAGATTTCATTACATACGTACATACATACATACATACATACATACATACAGGCCAAGCTAATATGTAAAAGCGTGTTAATAAAGTCGTCTCTTTTTCGTGTCTGTCACACTGTTTGTCTGTCTGTATGCTTAAATCTTTAAAATTACGCAACGGATTTTGATGCGGTTTTTTGTAATAGGTAGAGTGATACAAGAGGAAGGTTTTTATGTAAAAAAAATCCCGAAATTCCCACGGGAACGGGCACAACGCGGGTAAAACCGGGGGGCGCTGCTAGTACCAGATAAACACAAAATGCAAACGCGCTGCAGTAAATCAATATTACTGTCATGCGCGTTCCGTGTTCTACTCGTATTTAGGTTAATATAATCAGGGAGGCAAAGGGGGGTGCAGAATAAACTCACCCCCCTGGGCGAAGTGGAGAATAAACTTACCCCCACTGGGTGAAGGGAGGAGGGGGCGAAACGTGCTAGGGAGGCCACAGGGGTGACGAAGGCGCAGGGGGAAGGCTTTCGAGGGTGGAAATCGATGTTGGAACGCATGCGTAGTGCAAACTGGTATATAGGACAACGCATTGCTGAAGTCTTTGTCTATGTACTTGGGGAACGGGTTGGTGTTTCACTTGTTTATGGTTTTTGTATAGAGTATAGAGTTGGCAGTTGTGAGGAATTGTTTTTGATGATTTTTAGATGATGTAGTTAATGGGTGGAAATAGAATGACTTGAAAACAAATGTATGATTTTTTTGCAGGAGTAATTCAACCGAATTTATCTTATTATCTTAGTATAGCGCTCGTGGCGTAATTTGACTAAGCGATGTCAGTTAATTGCGATTGTGCGCTACCGTGCTGCAGAAGACACGTTAATTTGTCGGTCCCGGTTGTTTCAATCGTTAGACCATGTCGGAGGCCTTTAGGCGGTCTAAAAACTCCGACACCAGGGCTGGCCACTGACCTACTTGAACATATTTACTTTAGCACCTTTCCATCGCATATGCTATAAGTTTAATGCTTTGATATTAAAATGGCTTAGGATAATGATATGTTCGGTGAGATCCAAAGGCATCTCGCCTTTGCCCAGTATTGGGACATTACAGGCTTCTTCTTCATCGAGTGGATGGTCAACCTGAACACTCTGGTGTCAGAGTTATTGAACCGCCAAAGGCATTTGACATGGCTCTTGTAACGACTACTATCCGTAGTAAGTAACCGGAACCGACGGATTAACGTGCCCTCCGAAGCATGGAATCGTCTTACTTTTCGGGCAATCAGCCTTGAATGTCCTAGCCAAACTGAGGGCAGTCTTACAAAGACATTTTTGTGAGATATTGTCCCCACCGGGAATTGAACCCGGAACCTCCGGATCGTGAGCCAAGCGCTCAAACCACAAGACCACGGAGGCTGTTGGCTTATTACAGGCTTAAATACTTCTTTATGTATAATGCAAATTTTACTATCCGTCGAATTAATAGTACTTCACAATTTTATGAATAACATAATCTAGTTTTCAAAACTAAAGTTGCCCAAATTAACCGATTACCACGTTGCCCACAGATGGACATCTACGTCCAGACGGCGAGTCCGATAGTCGAGGAGGTGCTCAAGGGGTACAATGGCACTATATTCGCGTACGGTCAGACGGGTACTGGTAAAACGTTCACCATGGCTGGCGGTAACACGGCGCCGCAGGTCAGGGGCATCATACCGAATTCATTCGCACATATCTTCAGCCACATAGCGAAGGCAAATGATAATGAAAAGTGAGTATATTACAATCTTTATAGATACAATTATATTATAACCCCTCGGTCTTCTTCTTCATCGAGTGGATGGTTAACCTGACCAATCCTGGTGTCAGAGTTATTGAGCCGCCAAAGGCCTCTGACATGGCTCAGTAACGCCTACTATCCGTAGAAAGTAACCGGGACCGACGGCTTAACGTGCCCTCCGAAGCACGGAATCATCTTACTTTTCGGGCAATCAGGTGATACAGCCTGTAATGCCCTAACCAAACTGAGGACAGTCTCACAAAGTGATTTTTGTGAGATATCCCCACCGGGAATCGAACCCGGAACCTCCGGATCGTGAGCCGAGCGCTCAAACCACAAGACCACGGAGGCTGTTACCCCTCGGTGGTCTAGTGGTATGTGCGCTCGCCTGCCAAGACTGAAGTCCCGGGTTCAATTCCCGGGTCGAGCGAAATCATGTTTCCTTTTCTTTTCAAACATGCCTCGAGTTTGAGATCACCAACCCGCAAAGCAAGCGTGGTGATTACGACATCCTCCTCACTGTACTGATAACTTTAGTGAGATGAGAGGCCTTTGCCCAGCACTGGGACATTACAGGCTAATACTGACTTACTTACTTATAGATAAAAATGACATGTCGCTTTGTTTGGCCGCGCTGGACTCCTAAACTATTGAACCGATTTTAAATTTGATTTGCATGCTGTGCGCAATTTGATCCAACTTGAAAGATAGGATAGCTTACATCTCAATTTATAGTGATTATATCACTACATAGTATAAAATAAAGTCGTCTCTTTTTCGTGTCTGTTTGTCTGTATGTTTAAATCTTTAAAATTACGCAACGGATTTTGATGCGGTTTTTTGTAATAGGTAGAGTGATTCAAGAGGAAGGTTTTTATGTAAAAAAATTCCCGAAATTCCCACGGGAACGGGCACAACGCGGGTAAAACCGCGGGGCGCTGCTAGTAATTTATATATAATTTATAGTGATTCAGCCTGCAATGCCAACCCGGAACCTCCGGATCGTGAGCCGGCCGCTCGAGCCACAAGACCACGGAGGCTGTTCATGAAAACGCTTTACACCTGTTTCTAGGTTCCTAGTGTGTGTCACCTACCTCGAGATATACAACGAGGAAGTGAGAGACCTCCTCGGGAACAACCCTCATCAGAGCCTGGAGGTGAAGGAGAGGCCTGATATAGGAGTCTTTGTGAAGGATCTTACTGGTATCTACTTTTATAATTATTGGCATTATATAATCCGAACTGGTCTGATGTCTTTGGTGAAATGAGAGGCCTTGGCGGAACTGTGTGATATTACAGGGTAATGAAATTTTTAAACAGGGTGGCTTTTTAATATTCCGTACCCAAACGGTAAAAACGGGACCCTATTACTGAGACTTCGCTGTCCGTCCGTCCGTCTGTCTGTCACCAGGCTGTATCTCAAGAACGGTGATAGCTAGACAGTTGAAATTTTCAGTTTTCACAGATGATGTATTTCTATTGCCGCTATAACAACAAATACTAAAAATAAAATAATACAAATATTCAAGGGGGCTCCCATACAATAAACGTGATTTTTGCCGCTTTAAAAAGCACGGAACCCTCCCCGCGTGAGTCCGTTTGGCACTTGGCCTTTTTTTATCTAACGTTTCGGACCCTTTACAGGAACCGTGGTCACAGAAGACACTTTTGTCTTCAGAAGACACTTCTTAGCGATGTGTTAACGTAGTTCCAATTAAAAATGAGTACTGTTCGCTTAGACTTGAGATACCAGCTAAATACTTTCCTTCATTTCTCAGGGTACGTAGTCCACAACGCGGACGAGCTGGAGAAGATAATGGCTGTGGGCAACAAGAACCGGCACATCGGAGCCACCGCCATGAACACGGAGAGCTCGCGCTCGCACGCTATCTTCAGCATCACGGTGGAGAGCAGCAAGCGCGGCGCCGACGGCAAGATGCACGTCAAGATGGGGAAGCTGCACCTCGTCGATCTGGCGGTCAGTGGCTCAAAGTCAAAGTCAAAGTCAGTCAGTCGGTTAGTCAGCCAGTCAGTCACTCAGTCAGTCAGCCAGTCATTCGGTTAGTCAGCCAGTCAGTCGGTTAGTCAGTCAGTCAGTTAGTCAGCCAGTCAGTCGGTCATGAACACGGAGAGCTCTCCAACATGAGAAGACATTGCAACTCCTTTATCTGGCTATCTGTTCAGCGTACATTAATGGCTCAGTCAGTCAGTCAGTCTGTCAGTTGGTCCAGTTAGACGCTGCCGCTGCGTTCGTCTGTTCAGTCTTTTCTTAGACTGCGTGTCTGTCAGTCTGTCTGTCACCGATTTTGAGATTACCAACAAGCATTTGGCAAGCGTTGTGATTATGGCTAATCCTCCTTACTGTACTGACATCATCAGTGACATAAGAGGCCTTTGCCCAGCAGTGGGACATTACAGGCTATTACTTTTTAATACATCCCACTGCAGGTCAAAGGCCTCTCACTCAAAATGATCTAATTTTATTATTTTTCTTTCTCAGGGTTCGGAACGCCAAAGCAAGACCCAGGCGACTGGCACGCGACTCAAGGAGGCAACTAAAATCAACCAATCTTTGTCGGTCCTCGGCAACGTGATATCGGCTCTGGTCGACGGCAAAAGTACCCACATTCCGTACAGGAACTCGAAACTGACTCGATTACTGCAAGACTCGCTGGGAGGGAATTCGAAGACTGTTATGGTAAGTCAATCAATAACTAACTAAGTATCGAGTGGATGGGCAACCTGACCAGTCCTGGTGTCAGAGTTATTGAGCCGCCAAAGGCCGCTGACATGGCTCATGTAACGACTACTGTCTATAGAAAGTAACCGGGACCGACGGCTTAACGTGCCCTCCGAAGCACGGCATCATCTTACTTTTCGGGCAATCGGGTGATTCAGCCTGCAATGCCCTAACCAAACTGAGGGCAGTCTCACAAAAAGATTTTTGTGAGAAATTGTCCCCACCGGGTATCGAACCTGGGACCTCCGGATCGTGAGAATAAATTTGTTAATGTATAAATTTGTTAATGTTCTGTATCTAATTTATTTATGTCATTGTTAACACGACAGATAGCCACGGTGGGCCCGGCGGACACGAACTACGTGGAGACGATCAGCACGCTGCGCTACGCCAACCGCGCCAAGAACATCGAGAACAAGACGCACGTCAACAGCGAGCCCGGCGACGCGCTGCTCACCAGGTGGGCTTCGCTCGCCCATACTCACATACACCTACCTAGCAGCGCCCCGCGGTTTTACCCGTGTTGTACCCGATCCCGTGGGAATTTCGGGATCAAAAATAGCCTATAACCTTTCCGTTGAATGTGGCTATCCGTTGCAAAAAGAATTATTCAAATCGGAGCAGTAGTTCCTGAGATTAGCGCGTTCAAACAAACAAACTTTATAATATTATTAGTAAAGATTTATAAACATTACGTGTCACGTTTTTTGTCCGCGATGGACTCCTAAACTACTGTAAAAAAAAAGTATTAGCCTGTAATGTCCCACGACTGGGCAAAGGCCTCTCATCTCACTGAAGTTATCAGTACGGATTAGGCATAATCGCCACGCTTGCCAAATGCGGGTTGGTGAGCTCAAACTCGAGCCATGTTTGGAAAGTAGGAAACATGTTTTCGCTCGACCCGGGAATTGAACCCGGGACCTCAGTTTTGGCAGGCGAGCGCACATACCACTAGACGCCTAAACTACTGAACCGATTTTAAATTTGTTTTGCACACCGTGTGCAGTTTGATCCAACTTGAAAGATAAGATAGCTTACATCTCAATTAATTAATCTATATATATAAAAATGAAACCCGTTTTCCTTGGTCGCGGCATCACGCGTGAATGGCTGGACCGATTTCCACGGTTTTGCATTCGTTGGAAAGGTCTCGGGCTCCGTGAGGTTTAAAGGGAATAAAAATCAAAATTCCCACGGGAACGGGGGCGCTGCGGGTGAAACCGCGGGGCACAGCTAGTAATCAATATATTATATCCCGAAATTTCCGCGGGAACGAGTACAACGTGGTAAGTAATTTTATTAATTTTGTGTTTTCTTCGCAGATTCCAACAAGAAATCGACCAGCTTAAGAAACAACTGGAAGAAAGCGTTAACGGTAAGGAAAATTAATTTAAATAATAAATAAAATATTTTAAAAACCGTACGAACAAACGGCTGGATCGATTTTTACCAAACACACCTGAGAATTACCAAGGAAACTATACGTATTTTTTGCGCCGACCCGACATCTAGTTGTGTATTTTTGATCGATGCTGACAACACAGAAAAACTGTCCGAGCACCGTTGTCATAAAATCGTTGTCATTATTACATTGTTATTATATCGTTTGCAATGACACTTACTCAAATGTAGACGTTACGTTGAAGTGTTCAATGTCGCTTGTACGCAAACTCGGCGCACTGCGTCATGCGCCGAGTTTTTGCGCGGATTTTTTTTTGTCTGATTGTAACTTTATAGGAATCTAACTCAATGCCTCTGATGCATAAAAAATCTCCAAAGCTTTAAATATTTTTTAACACCGCAATTTGTTACCCCGACTCTTCTTCAACAGAGGTAGAAGAAGGCGAAGAGGAGATCTCTGGAGAAGAAGAAGAAGAAGAAGAAGAATTATCAGACGACACGCTCTCTCCCTCACTCGACTCGTTGGACCCAGAAGAGAAGAAGACGCGACGTAAGATGAAGAGAGAGGAAAAGGTAAGTTATTAAAACCTTTTTTTATTCTTAACTACACTAATATTATAAAGAGGAAAACTTTGTTTGTTTGGTTGTAATGAATAGGCTCAAAAACTACTGAACCGTTTTTAAAAATTCTTTCACCATTCGAAAGCTACATTATCCACGAGTAACATAGGCTATTTTTCATCCCGAAATTCCCACAGGAATGGATACCACGCGGGTAAAACCGCGGGGCGCTGCTAGTCGTTTATACTTATACTAGCAGCGCCCCGCGGTTTTACCCGCGTTGTGCCTGTTCCTGTAAGTGTTTTGGAATAAAAAATAGCCTATAACCTTCCCGTTGAATGTGGCTATCCATTACAAAAAGAATTATTCAAATCGGTTAGGTAGTTTCTGAGATTAACGCGTTCAAACAAACAAACTCTTCGGCTTTATATTAGTACTAGCTGCGCCCCGCGGTTTCACCCGCGTTGTACCCGTTCCCGCGGGAATTTCGGGATAAAATGTATCCCATGTGTTATTCTGATGTCTAACCTATATTACTGTAAAGTTTCATCCAAATCCGTTCAGTAGTTTTTTCGAGAAGGAGTAACAAACATAAATATATCCATTCTCACAAACTTTCGGATTTATAAGTTGCATTTAGTTACAAACATATTTATTTTTCAGGAGAAAATCAACCGTGAGAAGGCTTACCAAGCGAGAAAAGTATTGGAAGAGAAAAAGGCAGAATTACAAAGAACGAAGTAAGTATGGAATTATAGAAAATAAAAACCGGCCAAGTGCGAGTCGGACTCGCGCACGGAGGGTTCCGTGCGCGAGTCTTTAAAAAACGGCAAAAAATCACGTTTGTTGTATGGGAGCCCTTGAATATTTAGCGGCAATAGAAATACATCATCTGTGAAAATTTCAACTGTCTAGCTATCACCGTTCTTAAGATACAGCCTGGTCACAGACGGACGGACGGACGGACAGTGAATTCTCAGTAATAGGGTCCCGTTTTTACCCCTTGGGTACGGAACCCTAAAAATGAGTATTAGCCTGTAATGTCCCACTGCTGGGTAAATGCCTCTCATCTCACTGAAGATATCAGTACAGTGAGGAGGATTTCGTAATCACCACACTGGCCTTATGTAGGTTGGGCATCTCCAAACCCGAGCCATGTTTCAAAAGTAAATTGGAAACATGTTTCGCTCGACCAGAGATTTAAATACTGGACTATCGAGGCGTTAAACATAAAAATAAAATAAATTAAAAACTATATTATGCTGCTGTCCCGCGCGGTGGTTCCACCCGCGGCCCAATAGATGTCGCTAGTGCGAATCTAAACCATGCAGGGTGCCACCCAACAAAAAACATTAAATCACTCCAGCGGGCTTACAAAAAAATCGTTTAAATCGGTCCAGCCGTTTAGGACATCAGTGACATACACACGTACAGCAGAATTATATAAATAACTAGCTGCGCCCTGCGGTTTCACCCGCGTTGTACCTGTTCCCGCGGGAATTTCGGGATGAAAAATAGATGTTGGCCGATTCTCAGACCTACTCAATATGCTCACAAAATTTCATGAGAATCGGTCGAGCCGTTTCGGAGGAGTACGCGAACGAACACTGTGACACGAGAATTTTATATATAAGAAGATACTAACCTTCTCCTACTTTCTTACTTAACTCCCCAGGAAGCAACAGGAGGAGCTGAAGGAGAAGCTGCAGCGGCTGGAGTCGAAGGTGCTGGTGGGCGGCGAGAACCTGCTGGACAAGGCGGAGTCGCAGCGCGCGCTGCTGGAGCAGACGGCGCGCGAGCTGGAGCGGCGCGCGCAGAACGAGATGCGCCTCAAGCAGCATCTGCAGCAGAAGGAGGTATCCATATTAATACTAACTAATCACTACATAGTATAAAATAAAGTCGTCTCTGTTTCGTGTCTGTTTGTCTGTTTGTCTGTATGTTTAAATCTTTAAAATTACGCAACGGATTTTGATGCGGTTTTTTGTAATAGGTAGTATGATTCAAGAGGAAGGTTTTTATGTAAAAAAATCCCGAAATTCCCACGGGAACGGGCACAACGCGGGTAAAACCGCGGGGCGCTGCTAGTATTATTAATGCGAAAGTAACTCTCTGTCTGTTACGCTTTCACGCCAAAACTACTGAACCGATTTCAATGAAAGTTGGTACACAGTTAGTCCAGAGCCTGAGAAAGGACATAGGCTACTTTTATTATTTATTTAAACGGGAGCTTGCGTACGACGGAGGCTACTGTTGAGAGTTCCTCAACACGTAATCCTCAATTAATCCTCAATTAATAATAAAATAGGCTACTTTTTATCGCGAAATTCCTGCGGGAACGGGTACAAATGCGGGTGAAACCGCGGGGCGCTGCTAGTTTACTATATTTATTTTATTTATATAAATTTAAACCTATTTCCTTTACAGGCCGAACGTCTAGACTTAGAAGAACGCTACTCCAGCCTGCAAGAAGAGAACGCGGCTAAAACGCGTAAATTAAAACGCGCTGTACAACTCCTGAACTCTGCCAAGGCTGAGTTGGCAGACCAGCAGAGAGAACAGCAGAGGGAGATGGAAGGGATTCTGGATAGTGTGAGGGCCCTGAAGAGGGAGATACAGCTAGCTGACTTGGTCTTAGATGCTTATATACCGAAGGAATATCAGGTACTAGCAGCGCCCCGCGGTTTTACCCGCGTTTTGTCCATTCCTGTGGGAATTTCGGGATGAAAAATAGCCTATGTTACTCGTGGATAATGTAGCTTTCGAATGGTGAAAGAATTTTTAAAAACGGTCCAGTAGTTTTTGAGCCTATTCATTACAAACAAACAAACAAAGATTTCCTCTTTATAATATTAGTGTACATAGTGTAGATTGATGTTATATCCTATCTATACACCTATACATATAAATAAAATTGAAGTGTATGTTTGTAATATTAAAATAAACGCCTTTTACTACATACATAAGAATATACTAGCTGCGCCCCGCGGATTCACCCGCGTTGTACCCGTTCCCGCGGGAATTTCGCGATAATAAGTAGCCTATGTCCTTTCTCAGGCTTTGGACTAACTGTGTACTACATTTCATTCAAATCGGTTCAGTAGTTTTGGCGTGAAAGCGTGACAGACAGACATAGTTACCTTCGCATTTATAATATTAGTTAGGATATACGGGTATATAATATAATAATATAATATACCTGGACAAATTCACACACGGTTAATTAGACCCAAAGTAAGCTCTAAGCTTGTGTTATGGAATCTAACTCACTGATACTACTACATATATATACACAAATACTTTATAAGAATATATACCAAAATAATTTATTTTTCAATTTTTGTCTGTCAGTAGTCTTATGTAAGTGTGTTACACATTATTCCTCGCTGTATTTGATTTGTAATGGGGTGTTATAGCACATTGTTCAACCGTTTTTGATGACATTTTCAGGAGCTGATAGATCAGTACGTGCATTGGAACGAACAGCTTGGCGAGTGGCAGGTGAAGTGCGTGGCGTACACCGGCAACAACATGAGTGCGCCCACACAGCACACTACCGCTCAGCCGCAGAAATATGTACGTAGTTTAGCTATCTATTACAAACTCGTGTTGTACACGTTCCGGCGGGAATTTTGGGATAAAAAGTACCCCGTTTTCGTGTATGTGGCTATTATAGTAAAATGTGTTACGAAACGTTCTGTTTCATAAGGTCTAGTGTCCTAAATCGTCTAGTTTGCTATAACGTCTACTGTCCCAATTCGTCCAGTCTCACTTTGTCAAGTGTACCATAAGGTCTAGTGTCCTAAATGGTCTAGTGTCCTAGAACGTCTAGTGATCTATATATTGTCCCTCCTTGTCTAGAAATGTGTACATATACTATCCAGTTTGTGCCATAATAGTGTCGACGGAGCTCCGCTGCGCGAAACTCCTATTTCCGCCTAATTTTGGCCCTTCGGGCCTGATATAAACTTAACCTAACCTAACCTACGGTTGTCGATTGTTAATTAGAGGTTACTAGGAAGTCATAACAATCTGAATACCTAACTTGTGCATACCTAGGGGAAATCTAATGTCCCTAACTAAGATACCTGGGGGAAATCTAATGTCCCTAACTTCACTGGACGTTATAGGACTGGATGAAATGGGAACTAGACATTTTTACACTAAACAATATGGTACACTTAAAGAAGTGAGACTTGACGAATTGGGACAGTAGACGTTATAGCAAACTAGACGATTTAGGACACTAGACCTTATGAAACAGAGGCTTTCGAAACTATTGGTAGTACCACAAAAATAACTGCGAACTTAGTTTTATTATATTGGTATTAGAAAGAAGAAAGAAAAACATTTATTCAGACGAATCACACAACAAGAAACGAAAAAACAAAAAAAAACAAAGCAAAGACAGAAAAGAGAACAACAGTTATTACATATAAAACAATTACACGGACAGAACTGCTGTGTGAGGTCTGAATAGGCCTCGTCTCAGCGTAATGCCACCACGATCTTGTGACCCTGGCAGCGCTGATTTTCAGACGAGGCCCATTTACCACGTATTAGTAGAAACAGCCCGCGGGATCACTTGCGATGTTCATGTTTCGTAAAGAAAAGTACACTATAACCTTTACACATGACATCACATGGCTGAATCACCTGATTGCCCGAAAAGTAAGATGATTCCGTGCTTCGGAGGGCACGTTAAGCCGTCGGTCCCGGTTACTTTCTACGGATAGTAGTCGTTACATGAGCCATGTCAGAGGCCTTTGGCGGCTCAATAACTCCGACACCAGGATTGGTCAGGTTGACCTCCCTCTCGATCGAAGAAGAATGACAAAAAAACCTTTATTGATACAATATCTATTGTAGATGGACCCGCCAGATCTCTCCGACCGCTACCTCTCGTACGCGACGATAACGCCGCGTCCGCAGTCGCGCGCGCGCCCGCACACCTCCGCCGTGCCACGGCCGCACACCGCGCGACGGCGACAGTAGCCGTGGTCAACTATGTTACATTTATAGACGGACCGTGGTCATTGTGGTCACCTGTAGACTAACGCCCCGCAGTATAAGTGGTCACCTATGTTTGTTTCATTCATTTGTAGGAAGCTTTACCCAAATTGTACCAGTTACAGTATTTTGGGATGAATTGTGATTAAAAAGACATGTGTTTATTTATTAATAACAGCGGCCTGCGATTTACGAAACGCGGGATGAAAATGGCCTATACCCTTCCCGTTGAATGTGGCTATCTATTACAAAAAGAATTATTGAAATCTGATTGGTAGTTGCTGAGATTGACGTATTCAAACAAACAAAATAATCTAATTCGTCAGCTTTATTTTTTAATATAGATGATGGAGAATGGTCATAGATGAAGCTATAGATGGAGAGTGGTCATCTACACCTATACATAGTCAATAGATGGATAGATGTCACCTATGTTCCTTGCCTATCTATGTCTTATATTACATTCGCTTTAATATTATTTAATTAATCTCTTGATCTCATTTTCATGTTTTATTCTAACCAATTTTTTTTTGTTATTACACGAACATTCCTTTATTTAATATTATTTTAATAGTTTTTATTTACAAGTGTTTAGAGATATATCCCCATCAGTGGGATGAGATGCCTTTGTCCAGACGTGGGACATTATAGGCTAATGATATTTTTTCACTGTACTGATATTATCAGTGAGAGAAAAGCTTTTGCTGATATGTATTTGTTATAAGCCGATTATTTCTTTATTATTGAAGGTATTACATATATTTTTAAATCTATATGTATCTTTAAACCACAGAGTAATAACTCTGTGGTTTAAATTTATTAAACCGTGGGTTTTTTAATGTGAATTCTAGTCCTTTTACGACAAAAGAATATTATATCCAATCTACATTCAAATTTATAATTCGAGGCAGAGATCTGACCTATAGCAATGTCAGATTAACTAATATAATTAAAAATAAAAATAAAACAGTTTTTAAAGGAATATTATTTATTCAGTTTATAACAATATAATATGAAAGTGTAGGGCCACATCTGCGGAACGTACGGCGCCGAACCTTCCGCTAAATACGCTCGTAGTGTATTTCAAGTTATCTATGACACATCAGTACGCGGCGTAATTTCGACTGATGTGTCATAGAGCGGAAGGTTTGGCGCCCGTACGTTCCGCAGATGTGGCGCTACGCTAAGTGTAGGGCCACATCTGCGGAACGTACGGCGCCGAACCTTCCGCTAAATACGCTCGTAGTGTATTTCAAGTTATCTATGACACATCAGTACGCGGCGTAATTTCGACTGATGTGTCATAGAGCGGAAGGTTCGGCGCCGTACGTTCCGCAGATGTGGCGCTACACTTAGTCGCATATGTTAACCTTCAAATACCGCGATGGGCCTTAAGTTGAAGAGATAAGGTTGAATTTCCTATGTTAACTTTCAGATGTCTTTGCTCTACAACTATAGGCCTTAAGTGCAAGAGATAAGGTTGAATTTACTATGTTCACTTTCAAATATATTTGCTCTACGATGATAGGTCTTAAGTTGAAGAGATAAGGTTGAATTTCCTATGTTAACTTTCAGATGTCTTTGCTCTACAACTATAGGCCTTAAGTGCAAGAAATAAGGTTGAATTTACTATGTTCACTTTCAAATATATTTGCACTAAGATGATAGGTCTTAAGTTGAAGAGATAAGGTTGAATTTCCTATATTAACTTTCAGATGTCTTTGCTCTACAACTATAGGCCTTAAGTGCAAGAAATAAGGTTGAATTTACTATGTTCACTTTCAAATATATTTGCTCTACGATGATAGGTCTTAAGTTGAAGAGATAAGGTTGAATTTCCTATATTAACTTTCAGATGTCTTTGCTCTACAACTATAGACCTTAAATGCAAGAAATAAGGTTTAATTTCCAATGTTACTTTTGAACTTGCTTCGTTAGTATAAATTCGCACTTGTTTGAAAAGAAAAACGGTTCTGAAATGTATTTTTAATATTATTCAGTATTAATTTAGTATTTTGCACAAAGATTTTAGTGTGATATTTGTAGTTTTTTTTAATAAACACGATTTACTAAACCATTTGTGATGTGTTTTATTTACCTTTATCAGTTTAAACAATAAATGGACGTATTAAATTATAAATAAATGTCGAATAAATGTCATCAAATGTAATAAATGTAAATCAAAATGCAAAATTATAAATTAAATAATGTAGCAATAGGAGACGTCTCAGCTGAGGCCGTACAGAGCTTCTGTTTATAACTAAGCTTGTGTTATGGAATCTAATTAACTGATACTACTACATATACATACACAAATACTTTATAAGGATATATAATTGACACCCAGACGTCGTCGCCAACAACTATGTCTGCACATATTGTTGACTCCGGGCGGGAATCGAACCCGCAACCCCCGACACAGTAAGCGCTCTCACTGCCACTGTGCCAACGGGCTTGTCAAAACTAGATGTCGGGTCGGCGCAATAAATACGTCTCTGTGAATAATAGCGCACTTGAAAAGTGAGCTCTTATTTTATTCATAAGATTTGCTACTTTATTGATAGGTGTCATGGTTGTAATTTATCTGACTGGACTGTTGTAAAACTTTTGTCTCAGTTCGGTCGTAAACAAATGAAGCTGTCACCACGTCATCCACGCGGACAGCATTTATTTTTGATTCTGTAGGTGACCCGTTCCGCTATCTAGTTGAGTATTGTTGATCGAAGATTAAAACATTTAAAACCTACTAGATTACGACAACTAGTTATCATTGTCAAAATTAATAAGTATTTATCATTTAATAAAACTTAATTTAAAATAACTACAATTTGCGTTCACTTACCCGCAGTAAGCGAGTGGTGGCATTCTCACTGTACTGATATCTTCAGTGCAAAGTCTTGTTCTTAACCTCAAACCTTTGTACTTCGTAATGACATTAATTGGTGCTATATTAAACAAGGTGAGATCACAAGAGTCGTTGAATAAGAAGTATGTATCACCTCCTCCAGAAATGAAAGTGAAAATAATTAGGAAAAAGCCTATTGACATGGTAAGTGTAATCTAATCTGTTCCTCTCATTTTATCCGGATTGGTCAGGTTGACCATCCACTCGATGAAGAAGATTAGGGTAAGGGTCTGATCTGTTCCCCTCATTTTATCCCGATCCCGTGGGAATTTTGGGTAAAAAAATATCCTATAACCTTCCCGTTGAATGTAGCTATTCAATCCTATCCTATCCTATCCTACTAATATTATAAATGCGAAAGTTTGTGAGGATGGATGTATGTATGGATGTATGGATGTATGTTTGTTGCTCTTTCACGCAAAAACTACTGATCGGATTTGGATGAAACTTTACAGTAATGTATGTTATACATCAGAATAACATACGGAATACATTTTATCCCGAAATTCCTGCGGGAACGGGTACAACGCGAGAAGCACCGCGGGGCGCAGCTAGTACAATAATAATTATTCCAATCGGATGTGTAGTTCCTGAGAATAATGCGTTCAAACAAATAAAAAATCAAACTTCAACTTTATTATATTACTACTAGCTACCTCGCGGTTTCCCCCGCGTTACCCGCGGGAATTTCGGGATAAATGTATATCCCATGTGTTATTCTGATGTGAAAGTTTCATCCAAATCCTTTCAGTAGTTTTTGCGTGAAAGAGTAACAAACATACAGTCATCCTCACAAACTATAGCATTTATAATATTAATCTACACTAATATTATAAAGAGGAAAACTTTGTTTGTTTGGTTGTTATGAATAGGCTCAAAAATTACTGGACCGTTTTTAAAAATTCTTTCACCATTCGAAAGCTACATTATCCACGAGTAACATAGGCTATTTTTCATCCCGAAATTCCCACAGGAATGGACACAACGCGGGTAAAACCGCGGGGCGCTGCTAGTCAGATATAAAGTATTTGTGTTTATATGTAGTAGTAATAGTTAGTTTTTCATAATACAAGCTTAGTGTTTGGGACTAACGAATATAAACCAGGTGAATTTGTCCTGTAAATATATATTTAAGTCCAGCTATCTCTTTCTTTCCTACGTTTCAAACATGGCTCGGGTTTGAGATCACCCACGCGCAGTAAGCAAGCGTGGTGATTACGACATCCTCCTCACTGTACTGATATCTCCAGTGAGATGAGAGGCCTTTGCCCAGCAGTGGGACATTACAGGCTAATACTTTTTCTATCTCTTGTAGTACAGTGATGTCAAAGCTCGCGTGGACACTTCACCCCCTGTGTATGACCCCACAGTGTTGCTTCACGGACTGGTGACCTGGCAGAACAGGTTTGAGAGAGAAATTTTTGACAATATGAATCTGTTGACCGTTATCAAGACTTTTCATTTTACACGAGTGAGTATGAAGGCTTAGCCTTATAAACGATATTTAACTTAAACAGTGATTTAAAGTGTTTTGTCTCTTTCGCTCTTTGGCTAATAGCGTATGTCGGAAAGGGACAAACCATTTGATAGCCAAAGTGCTGTTAAAAAGCCTTTTTGAATAAAGCCCTTATTCTTAAAGTGTATCTATTAACAGCATTTTGCGGAGAGCACGTTAATTTGTCGGTCCCGGTTGTTTCAATCGTTAGACCATGTTGATAGCCTTTAGGCGGTCTAAAAACTCCGACACCAGGGTTGGCCACTAACCTACTCGCATTTACTTTACTTAGCTTCTGTCTGAATTCTTCTGTGACCACGGTTCCTGTAAAGGGGCC
This sequence comes from Cyclophora albipunctata, assembly GCA_963082685.1. Lineage (NCBI taxonomy): Eukaryota > Metazoa > Arthropoda > Insecta > Lepidoptera > Geometridae > Cyclophora > Cyclophora albipunctata. Next base: position 2,850,201 of record OY720141.1, on the reverse strand, counting down.
GAAACGTCAGATAAAAATCACTACATAGTCACTATCACTACATAGTATAAAACAAAGTCGCTACTTTTGTCTGTTTTTTTGTCTGTATGCTTAAATCTTTAAAATTACGCAACGGATTTTGATGCGGTTTTTTGTAATAGGTAGAGTGATTCAAGAGAAAGGTTTATATGTATAAAAATTCCCGAAATTCCCACGGGAACGGGTACAACGCGGGTAAAACCGCGGGGCGCTGCTAGTATAAAATAAAGTCGTGTCTGTTTGTCGTCTGTTTGTCTGTCTGTATGCTTAAATCTTTAAAATTACGCAACGAATTTTGATGCGGTTTTTTGTAATAGGTTGAGTGATTCAAGAGGAAGGTTTTTATGTAAAAAAATCCCGAAATTCCCACGGGAACGGGCATAACGCGGGTAAAACCGCGGAGCGCTGCTAGTATTCTTATAAAGTATTTGTGTATGTATATGTAGTAGTATCAGTGAGTAAGATTCCTAATTACAAGCTTAGAGCTTAGTTTGGGTCTAATTAACCGTGTGTCAATTTGTCCAGGTATATTTATTTATTTTCAGGGTAAAGTCGACAGTCGTTGGAAGCACTATCCAGAAAAAAGTAGACGTGGCTACGAGCAGAGATGCCACGATCTTAAGATTATTAATACTATGAATAAAATTATCTACAAGAGACTTATTAATGCTGTAAGTACTTTGCGCTGCGTAGTTATACCCTTCCTGTGAGTTCCTGTGGGAATTTCGCGATATTACCTGTGTTCTTTCGTAAAGTTTCATCTATATCAGTACCAAATTTCATCAAAATCAGTACAGTGGTTTAGACTAATAGACAGACAGACGGAGTTACTTGTGCATTCATAATATTAGTAGGAACTAACAGCTCCGCAGTTATAAACGTTCCCGAGGGAATTTTGGGATTAAAGTAGCCTAGGTCCATTGGTCCGTCGCCAAGATTTAAAGAGTCTGGCAAATTTTTACAAATCTATACTAATACTAGCAGCGCCCCGCGGTTTTACCCGCGTTGTGCCCGTTCTCGTGGGAATTTCGGGAATTTTTTTACATAAAAAATCACTCTCACCTCTTGAATCACTCTGCCTATTACAAAAACCGCATCAAAATCCGTTGCGTAATTTTAAAGATTTAAGCATACAGACAAACAAACAGACAAAATAGCGACTTTGTTTTATACTATGTAGTGATAATAAAACGGAAGAGTTTCTTTTTTTGTTTTTTGAACGCATCTCAGAAACCACCAATCCGATTCGAACAATTCTTAATGTAATAGATAGCCACATTCAACGGGAAGGTTATAGGCTATTTTTCATCCCGAAATTCCCACGGGAACGGACACAACGCAGGAAAACCGCAGGGTGCTGCTAGTTCATAATATTAGTAGGAAAGACAGGGATACATTTTCCAGACACCCAAGATAGATACGACGAAAGAACTGCTCCGAGATTGGCGAAGGAACAGAAAGATGATGGTGGAACAGGCCACGATGCCGTTCCTCCTCTTCCCTCCTATCCCGCAGGAGATCATGGAAGAGGCCGCCTTTGCAGCTCCTCCAGGAGTTAAAAGGATAAGGTTAGAGTTTAGAGTTAGAGAGATAGAGAGTTAGAGCTCTTGTTTCCGAAAAGTCTGAAATACTAGGCCGTTTTCGATGGAAGTCCTATATGTCTTGGCAACAGTTGCAGTTATATGCTAACCCGTTGTGCCAAGCCCGTTGGCATTGTGGCAGTGAGAACGCTTTCTGTGTCGGGGGTTGCGGGTTCGATTCAACGGAGTAACAATATGTGCAGACATAGTTGTTGGCGACGACGTCTGGGTGTCAATTATGTATTCATATAAAGTATTTGTGTATGTATATGTAGTAGTATCAGTGAGTTAGATTCCATAACACAAGCTTAGAGCTTACTTTGGGTCTAATTAACCGTGTGTGAATTTGTCTGGGTGCGGGTATATTATGTTAGAGTTGACTCTTGTTTCTGAAAAGTCTGAAATACTTGACCGATTTCGATGGAAGTCGGATGTCTTGGCAACAGTTATGCTATGCTACGATTAATATCCGTCATTGTATCGGAAACTTACTTGATTTTCTCCAATCATATATTCCTGAGATTTTCATAGCGTCATAGCGATTTTCATAGCGTATCATAGTAATTGTGGTAGCATTGTACCGTAGCATAGCAGCGTAGCATAGTGGCGTAGCAAACCGTAGCAAACACCGTAGCAAGCAGCGTAGCAAGCAGAGCATTTCGAATGATCAGTACAAATACATCAGACCCCTTTAAGTGGGTTCAAATCTCCGACACCAGGGTTGGCCACACCGAATTTACCACCACATTGCCCCAGGGTATACCTGAAGCTGGGCATCAAGGACGGCGCCACCCTGGGCGACTTGGCGGTGGAACTGTTCAGCGAAGCCTGTCCATCCACGTGTCGGCTGTTCCGAGACCTGCTCGAGGGAGACGGGGTGGGCTACGGATATGTGGGCACCAGGTTCTATACGTAAGTGTTATGATTTTTCGAAATGGCGTGCGAGTGAACTAGGTCATATTATTTAACTTAATGTTGAAATACTACGCAATAGCACTTCTACACATTTTCATTAAATTTGTTGCATTTATGCCCCTGCCTGATCCTGGTGGGAATACGTCGAGTTACCAATTAAAGCCCTGTATATCTTATATATAAAATTCTCGTGTCACAGTGTTCGTTCGCGTACTCCTCCGAAACGGCTCGACCGATTCTCATGAAATTTTGTGAGCATATTGAGTAGGTCTGAGAATCGGCCAACGTCTATTTTTCATCCCGAAATTCCCGCGGGAACGGGTACAACGCGGGTGAAACCGCGGGGCGCAGCTAGTTTTCTATATATCTCTGTATATTCATCAAACCTTTAACAGCGATATACAGCGCTTTAAATTCAAAATTAAACCTTTTTACCACATACATAGCCAACTCTTTTAGAATCTGTCAAATTCCTATAAACATCAAATAAACTTCAATAAAACGTCAAACTCTGACATTGACTTTCTGACTGATATTTCAAAATATTTTGAATTCGTAATTTTCTTTTTATATTAATTTTGGTGTCTTAAAAGGCGAATAATTGAACAAATTGAATAACCATGCTGTTATCAGACTCTGTTATAAATGGCAGTAACGAAATATTCATTAAAATAGTTAGTCCTGAAGGCGTTATATTCACGGCCTTTTTCACCGAAGACACACTCATTGAAGAAGTCAAAAACAGGGCGTTAGACTACTTTTATCCAACCGGAGAAACTGGCTCTAGCAGGTTTAAAATAGTGAGAGTATTCGACACGACAACTTTGCATGACTTCCTCACATTATCCCAAGAACAAGTGGTCGCGCAAGAAGAATTATTGTTGGTCGAAAGGAGGTTACCAGAGTCCGGAACTCTTTGGGATTTAGGAGCTGTCCGGGCTCCTCAACCAGGCACAATTGCTGCCGCCACAGCATCGCTACCAGCCCCTCAAAACGCAGTCCGACAGCCTAATCTCCAATCATTACTATCAACCAACGAATTATCATTTGAGTTGAGGAAAATTTTGATATCTTTAATCGAAGCTGGTGCCCGATTAGCAGCCTCGGGAAGAAATTATGAAATGACGTTGGCGCAACTGTCAGCGGCTTTGGACGAGCCAAGGAGGACGCAAAGAGCTGTCATTCAGGTTATAACTCCTGAGGATTTAGCAGCTAGACTTAACGAGGCAGTCTACACAGGCGAAGCGGTCCCTATAACCAATCAGACGGATGGTGACGATACCTTCAGAAGAGCAGAACATTTGCAAAGGTTCTTGGAGAAATTCAGGAGCTGGCGAGCAAAGATCGCTGAACCGCCAAACCTAGAAGCGGTTTCAGCGCTTAAAGATTTAGGTTTCACACAAGAAGAGGCTGACAAAGCGCTGAGAAATACTGGAAGCAACGTTCCAGCGGCTGCTTCTTGGCTGATTGGTGAACGAGGGTCGAGTGTCTTCGAGTTGGTTAATGGTCTTCCTGATGGCTTGATTTTGCAGACTTTGCTCAAGCAACCGCAGATTCAAAGGGGACTTTTGAACACGAGAATGCTGATTGCTTTCATAGCCATGGTCGGGCAGACGGGCAGCGCCTCCTTATGGCTCAACTCCCCTCATGGAAGTCCACTGCTCTCCCAAATTTCAAGAACTTATCACTCGGAGAAGTATTGTCTTGCTGTTAATCAGTTTTCAGCGGAAAGACATGAGGAAGCTTCAAATCCTTCTACTTCTAGGCAGAGGCACTGATCTTAAGATGTTTGTGTTTGAATAAATTGTCTTTGATTAATGCTTCGTCTTTTTTGACACCTTGAACGATTTGCCACACTAGATGCGTCAGCGGTCAGGTGTAAGTGAACGCTGCCCGCATTATGGGTCTCATTATATTTTGTATAAAAATGCGTCCTGACGGCGAAGGCGGTAGGTATTTGGTATAAATCTGAGGCCGTATTAAATGACTATGAATTTCTGAATTCTACGTCAAAGCTAACAGCACGTCAGTGAGAGGCTCAATTGATGCATTGTGCTGCGTCTTTTTTTAACCGACTTCAAAAAAGGAGGAGGTTTCAGAGGCATATATATTTTATGAGATGCTCCATTACGTTGCGTCATCGCACATTTCGTCAGGCCATGTCCGAGGCCTTTAGGCGGTCTAAGAACACCGACACCAGGGTTGGCTAATTACCTTCTTGAAATTACTTACTATCGCATGCGACGTTTCAATGAATCGACTGACGACGAAGCAGGAGGTCCGGTGCGTTACGCTGCATCACTGCGTAGTCGAAGCGCTTACACTGCGACGCTGTGACTTCATTGAGCTACTGCATATAGTGGCTTCTTCTTCATCGAGTGGATGGTCAACCTGATCAATCCTGGTGTCAAAGTTATTGAGCCGCCATACGCCTCTGACATGGCTCAAGTAACGACTACTATCCGTAGAAATTAACCGGGACCGACGACTTAACGTGCCCTCCGAAGCACGGAATCATCTTACTTTTCGAGCAATCAGGTGATTCAGCCTGCAATGCCCTAACCAAACTGAGGAAAGTTTCACAAAGAGATTTTTTGTGAGATATCCCCACCGGAAATCGAACCCGGAACCTCCGGCTCGTGAGCCGGGCGCTCAAACCATAAGACCACGGAGGCTGTTGTGATAGATATAGTGGCTGATAGTGGCTTTCCTGACCGGAGTAACTTCCAAGGGCACGTTAAATTGTCGGTCTCGGTTATGTCCATTGTTAGATCATGTCTGAGGCGTTTAGGAACTCTAAAATTTATCAAACTCTTAAATTCTTTAACAAACTGTTTTACTTTATCTTCTTCATCTTATTTCCATCAGTAAAGTACCAGGACTTTATTGGAGTGGTGGAGACGTGGTACATAATAATGGCTTCGGCTGCTACGCACAGAAAGGGAGAACTACCCCCATAGGAGCAGAGAACTATCACTTCCCGCACTCCATGCCAGGTGAGTCCTATAACACCCCACTGCAGATCAAACACCTCTCACTGAAGATGTGAGTACAGCGAGGAGTACACGTGATCACAATCGAGCACTAATGTAAAGTATCGTTCTATAACACCCCACTGCAGATCAAACACCTCTCACTGAAGATGTTAGTACAGCGAGGAGTACACGTGATCACAAGCGAGCACTAATGTAAAGTATCGTCCTATAACACCCCACTGCAGATCAAACACCTCTCACTGAAGATGTTAGTACAGCGAGCAGAGCCGGATTAACCCTGTCATGGGCCTGTAGGCACTACAATTTTCGGGCCCCTTTTCTTTACCTATTCTGACTGACTAAATCATGTGATGTATTTTTTTTGCCTTCTACTAGGGTTGCCAACATTTTAGTGTCAAAACATAGTATTTTTTAAGAAAAGCTTTTAAAAATATAGTACCTTGCACATAAATATAGTATTTTAGTAGGGAACAATAAAAAATAACCTAAGTTACATTTTACTAATTTATTTTTTATTTTTTACTGGCCAAAAACTATATTTTTTTGCACTTCTTGCATTTTTTTAACAATTTTTTCTCTCCAATAAAACTGGCAGAAGGTTTATCGCAGTAAATTTTTAAATTACTATAAATCAAAAGCTCATTTTTAGTAGGTATAAAAGATATATGTGCTCTGTTTCTTTCTTCACACCATTTCGAATTCTTAATCCTTTCTATGAATGCCGAAATAGCGGGAACAGAACGCAGAACATTGATATAAAATATAGTATTTTCGCGTACTATATAATTATTTCTTCAACAGTACTCGTATATAGTACGGAGTCCCGAAATATAGTACAATCTTATATATAAAACTAGCTGCGCCCCGCGGTTTCACCCGCGTTGTACCCGTTCCTTATATATAAAATTCTCGTGTCACAGTGTTCGTTCGCGTACTCCTCCGAAACGGCTCGACCGATTCTCATGAAATTTTGTGAGCATATTGAGTAGGTCTGAGAATCGGCCAACGTCTATTTTTCATCCCGAAATTCCCGCGGGAACGGGTACCGTGGTTGAACTCCTCTGAAACGGCTCGACCGATTCTCATGAAATTTTGTGTACATATCGGGTAGGTCTGAGAATCGGACAACATCTATTTTTTATCCCGAAATTCCCGCGGGAACGGGTACAACGCGAGTGAAACCGCGGGGCGCAGCTAGTACTATATATTATAGTCCGGTTGGCAACTCTACCTTCTACCCACATTTCTGAATATAATTCCAGATATAGGCATATGGATGACATGACGTCCTAACTCCTATGGGTTCAGACATCGCAGGCTCTATCCGTGCTCAACGCGGATTGGTTCCGTGTTAGTACAGAACAGTCTTTCGCGCAGCACACGCTTAGAGTAAGCGTACGTTTGATTTCGCCCTAAGTCTAGGTGTTTTCTATGTATAAGTACATGAAAAATTAAACGCTACTCAATAATTTTTAATTTAAAATATATATTTAGCCAAACGCAATAAACAAAGGAAAAAGTGAAGTACAGTTCTGTTAATTTAAATAGGGACTTTTCTAACTTTCTTAGATATAAAGTCGTTTACGACTTCTTCGATGTGGACCTTTTCCAATATATCATTTTCAATTGCCATTATCGACAATGAATTTAAACGATGTTGAGACATTGTTGCTCGGAGACAATTTTTTAATAATTTTAATTTTGAAAAATTTCTTTCTCCGGTCGCGTTTGTTATCTTCAAACTTCTATAAATTTGCAATGCTATCATAACATTTGGGAAAGCTGATTGAACCATATTATTAAATTTCATTTCAATAATTTTAATACTGTCGGTAAGGATTATATTAGTTCTAATATTAGATACTAGATGGTTCTGTATGTATAAAGTGTTACAAGTGTTGAAAAAGAAAGAATAGTTTTGTTAATTATCATTTTCGTTCAATTCAAAAAAAAATATTTTCGGAATGCAGTGCAGTGGGCGGGGCCCCTGTCGATGCTGGGCCCCTAGGCAGTTGCCTACTCTGCCTTAAGGTTAATCCGGCTCTGACTGTGGTGACCACAACACGAGTCGAGCGAGCGACGCGAGCGGGTCATATTTTGATTAAGTCGTAATACAAACCGGCAGTGTTTTTCTAAACGACTCGCCGGAATGCAATACGGCGAGTTACACAATCCAACTGCGACATCTTTATTAAACAAAATATTAGTTTTATTTAGTTTCCTCCTCATTGTACTGATGTCTTCAGTGAGTGAGAGGTCTTTGTCCTGCAGTGACATTACAGGACATTTTAAGTGTGATATTTTAGTTTGTGAAAAATGAGAAATATTGTGATCTTTATAGCAGGTACGTTATTCTCGTTGACATTTATACTAGCAGCGCCCCGCGGTTGTAACTGTTTTGTACCCGTTCCTGTAGGAATTTCGGGATGAAAAATAGCTTATAGCCTTCCCGTTGAATGTGGCTATCTATTAGAAAATAAATTATTCAAATCAGTGTGGTAATTTCTGAGATAAGTCCTTACAAGCAAACAATAATATTTTGTATTGCACGAAATAGGGAAGGTTATAGGCTATTTCATACCGAAATTCCCATGAGAACGGGCACAACGCGGGTATACCCACAGGGCCCTACTAGTCTATAATATAAAAATGAATCGCTGAATCTGTTGCTAAGCGCATAACTTCAGAACGACTGCACCAAATTGGATGATTCTTTTTTAATGTGTTCCTTATTGCCAGGACAAGGTTTTTATATAAGAAAAATAAGGAATAAAAATCTCAAAATTCCCACGGGAACGGGGGCGCTGCGGGTGAAACCGCGGGGCAGAGCTAGTTTATAATACAATTGTGAACGAACAACTTCTGTTTCTTACATATCTAGGTACAAAATAATAAATTAAGAGTGAATCTTTGAATGAATCTTTTAATCACTACATAGTATAAAATAAAGTCGTCTCTTTTTCGTGTCTGTCACACTGTTTGTCTGTCTGTATGCTTAAATCTTTAAAATTACGCAACGGATTTTGATGCGGTTTTTTGTAATAGGTAGAGTGAATCAAGAGGAAGGTTTTTATGTAAAAAAATTCCCGAAATTCCCACGGGAACGGGCTCAACGCGGGTAAAACCGCGGGGCGCTGCTAGTGTTATATATAAGTCAGTTATTGATTTTAGTGATGTTCGCTCATTGCGATTGTCAAGCAACGTGCAGCTCGACGCCTACAAGGATGGCCGAAAGTGGCATTTTTCTCAGCGCGCTTCAGTATTTCGGAGTGCACGTTAAATTGTCGGTACCGGTTTATTCGAATTCAAAGAGTCGGTCTAAAATCTCCGACAAAATTAAAAAAGTATCTAAGTTAGTGTTACTTCTTTTAATAACTTTTTTATTTTACTATTAATTGGAACGTTCGGTGATGTCATTATTATTTATTAAAACGGGAACTTACGTTTCTCCTCAACACGTTTCGGTCACATTGGTGACGGTGACCTTCATCAGGAGGTGGGTGAAGCGCAAACAAATTATAACTTTTTTTATTGTTTCTTGTGGAAATTATATTTTTCAGTACTGGTGCAGTTAGCTGCCGCTGTCAATCAATTCCCTGATAGGAAACCAGGCAGGCCAGGACCCACTACGGAAACGGTAAGATTATCCACAAGGTTTTTTTATATAATTTACTATCCACGCAGTTTCCCGTAGGAATTTTGCCATGATAATTAGTCACAAACCTTCCTCTTGAATCACTCTGTATGTTGATAAAAACCGCATGTAAATCCGTACAGCAGTTTTTGAGGAAATCTATTACATACAAACAGGAAGTTTTTGGGGACTTTGTTTCATATGTATAGACTAGCACCGCACCGCGGTTTTACCCGCGTTGTGCCCGTTCCCATGGGAATTGTGGAACGAAAAATAGCATTAACTTTCCCGTTGAATATAGCTATCCATTACAAAAATAATTGTTCAAATTGCGCATCTTCCTCGCACAGCTACCTAGCGTAGCGTAGCGTAGTATTGGTGGAAACGGTCACACATTATCATAGCGTAGATTTCACATCTTCGCAGCATAGCTGTATATCACATCTCTGGTGGAAAAGCACCCTTACTGTGGTCACAGCCATACATTATGTTGCGCAGGAAAACTCTTATTAAAATTTATTTTTCCCTCAGCCGTTGAAATGCGCATTACCCGCGCCTCCAAGGAATGGCAAGTACCAACTTCTTGGCAGATGGGAGCGAATGCCTGCGGTGGGAGAGTTAGTGTTCGGATATGTGCTGGACGTGAGCTGCGACCGTGGCTTCACCTCCACGGGGCCTATCCTGGCGGGGTGTGATGAAAGAGGTCGGAACGACCCTATCCCGGAATGCGTGGGTACGTAGAATTAGAACTACTTGCGTGCCGAACTTTAACGAATCGTTTTTAGAGTTCGGCACGCAAAGGGTAAAAACGGGACCCTATTACTAAGACTTCGCTGTTCGTCCGTCCGTCTGTCTCAAGCTGTATCTCAAGAACAGTGATAGCTAGACAGTTGAAATTTTCAAAGATGATGTATTTCTATTGCCGCTATAACAACAAATACTAAAAATAAAATAAAACAAATATTCAAAGGGGGCTCCCATACAACAAACATGATTTTTTGCCGTTTTTAAAAGTACGGAACCCTCCGTGCGCTAGTCCGACTCAAAATATTTTCCCCTCATCTGCTGTCGCTTCACGCCGCGACCGCAGGACAGCACGCCGCGTCTGCAAGCAGCGACTGCCGACCGCAGCAGAAGTGTCACCGCGCGCTCGAAATTTCATACAAACTAGTAGTGAAGCTGTGTCTGCAGTTGCAGTCTCCTATTCAAAATAAACTTTTATTCATTAGCGCTTATTATCAGCATTTTAGCTGTCAAATGTTTTCTCCCTTTCCGACATACGCTATTTTACAAAAAGCAAGTGAGACAAAGCACTTTGTAACAGTGTTTAAGTTTGTGAGCGGTTAGGACATAAAATATTACACTTATTTAAATAACTAGTGCCCCGAGGTTTTACCCGCGTAGTGCCCGTTCCCGTCGGAACTTCGGGATGAAAAATAGCCTATAGCCTTCCCGTTGAATGTGGCTATCTATTACAAAAAGAATTATTCAAATCGGACTGATAATTCCTGAAATTACCTCGAACATACAAACAAACAAACCAACAAAATTTTACCTCTTTATAATATTAGTATGGATAAAGCATTTTCTTATATCATCAACAGCTGTATGCAAGAGGTCTACTCCGGACCTGATCAGCTGTGGGGCAGACCCCAGCGGCGGTGAGGCCAGATGCCTGATCCCGGAGGACAACGCTCTCGAGAGGGCTCTCGGCACACCATTCACAAACGCTTCGAGCACCACTGCAGCCTTCGTGACGGAAAAGCAAAGATTCAGTATGTATTCGTACATAAGTTTAGGATAAATCAACTTCAACTTCAACAGACCAGGTTTTCATGAGAACTACTACTTTTTTGTTCAAATTGGTTAAACAAAAAGGGACCATTATATAGTTCTGGTCCATATGGGGAAAGAGTTTTGGAAATCGGTTCTAAAACGACGTAGATATCAGGTAGTAAACAAACAACTAACGAACGAATTGAGAAAATCCTCCAGAAGTGTTTTCAAAAATTGTGATCAACGCCTCGGTGTATGTGCACTCGCCGGTCAAAACTGAGGTCCCGGGTTCAATTCCAATGTCGAGCGAAAACATATTTCCTACTTTTCAAACATGGCTCTAGCTCTCTATCAAGTATGGGTTTAAAATCACCAAACCGCGCGAGTCAGATAAATAAAATAGTCAAGCGCTGTGGTGATTACGACATCGTCCTCATCGTACTGATATCTTCAGTGAGATGAGACGTTTTCACCCAGCAGTTTTTAACAGCCTCCGTGGTCATGTGGTTTGAGCGCCCAGCTCACGCGATCCGGAGGTTCCGGGTTCGATTCTCCTGGTGGGGAAAATATCTCTTTGTGAGACTGCCCTCAGTTTGGTAGGGCATTGCAGGCTGAATCACCTGATTGCCCGAAAAGTAAGATGATTTCGTGCTTCGGAGGACACGTTAGGCCGTCGGTCCCGGTTACTTTCCACGGATAGTAGTCGTGACATGAGTCATGTCAGAGGCCTTTGGCGGCTCAATAACTCTGACACCAGGATTGGTCAGGCTGACCGTCCACTCGATGAAGAAGAAGACCCAGCTATAGGACATTACAGACTAATACTTTACTTTGTGAACACCTCTCACTGAAGCCCTAAAACGCCTTCAACAGCCTGTGGGGAGATCCCCAACATCTTCACGGCCGCAGTGGCCGGCGGCCGACTGGCTGGCAAGAAGGAGGTGCCGTGGCACGTGGGGGTGTACACGAAGACCACCAAGCCGTACATGCAGATCTGCGGGGGCACGCTCGTGGGGCCGCGCATCGTCATATCAGGTAGACCCTTCAGTCTCTGCTATCAGTACAGGTACACTCTCTTTCTGCTAATAGTCAGGTGAACTTAAAAATGGTAAACTAGTGTTTCTGCTATTCTGTTCTCGGTTTACTCTCTTTTCTGCAGCATATCTACTTCAACTCAATAATTACAATGGTTCTTAACTAATTGGCGTAATTTTTCATACATGTGAAAATCGCTCGATTTCTCTAGTAGGGGGCACTTGACGTCTCTGTGGACAGACGTCAGTGCTTCGTCAGTGTGTCAACGTTTCTGCTGTAACGTTCCTTTCCATCTGATGTGAACTTTATGTTTTCTGAAATTCTAACTGTACCCAAAGTTGAGTTTCCATAAATTAAATCTCAAAAATAACTTAATCTAAAAAATTAACAGCCTCTGTGGTCTTTTGGTTTGAGCGCCCGGTTCACGACCCGGAGGTTCCGGGTTCGATTCCCGGTGGGGATATCTCACAAAAATCTCTTTGTGAGACTTTCCTCAGTTTGGGTAGGGCATTGCAGGCTGAATCACCTGATTGCCCGAAAAGTAAGATGATTCCGTGCTTCGGAGGGCACGTTAAGCTGTCGGTCCCGGTTACTTTCTACGGATAGTTGTCGTTACTTGAGCCATGGCAGAGGCCTTTGGCGGCTCAATAACTCTGACACCAGGATTGGTCAGGTTGGCCATCCACTCGATGAAGAAGAAGAAATCTCAAAATCACTAATTAACCTGTCTTAAGGAATCACTAGAGGCTATGGGCGCGGAAGTTATTCTCTACTCTTGTATATATTTGGGACTCCGCCCCGCAGCCGCTCACTGCTTCTGGCACGACATCACGAAGCAGCAGCCCGCGGCGCAGTACGCGGTCGCCGCGGGGAAGGTGTTCCGCCCGTACAACGATGCCGAGGACGAGGCGGCGCAGAAGTCCGACGTAAGATATGAGATAGGACGTCAGATATCAGGCGTGAGATACGCGGCGTATGGGTGCGTCCATTGAAGCAGAGCGGAGCTGTGCGAAGCTCAACCGACCAATCCAATCACAACACATTACGAAGAGATTGACAATTGGGCTTTTGGAAAAAAAAAATATTGATTTTTTATATGTATTTTAAAACTTTATTATTAATAATATTGATATTTAATGCAAAAAACTTAAAAAAAATATTTTGTTCAATTAATTATAAACAATTAAAAATTGATGAAATTTGAATAAAAGTCACGTGACTATAAACGCGCCATAATTGGTCACCATAGTTGTGACGTGATAATGATAGAGCTAATAACCATAAGTACGTACAGCGGCTATTACACGTGTAACCGAATGGGGCTACACATTATGACGTCACACGCGCTCGGGTTTGTTCGGGAGTTGTCCGAGTGTCTTCGGTACTGGATTCAAAAATTAATTTTTATTTTGAAATAACTTTTGAATTATTGTGAAAAAAATAAAATAAAAATAGTTTTGTTATAAAACTAATAATCTTTCGATTTATCACAAATTTTTTTTTTTTCAAAAGCCCAATTCAATGCGTTTTTTGAAAAAAAGAAGTTTTTTGAAAAATTTGACAAGTTCCGCTCGGCTTCAATAGAAACGCATCCTTGGTGCCTGTCTATTGATGAGGAGCGAGGCTGCGGTTCGGAGAAACGGACAAATATAAACCAATAGAATTGCATGAAATCTGCGGGCAGATATTTTGTGCATTCCTATTGGATAATATTTGTCTCCGCTCCGCAGCCTCGCTCCGGATCAATGGACAGTCACCCTTACACCCCTCTTTTTCGTCGAGGGTTAAAAATATCTTGTTTCCTCCCCAGGTGGTGGAGATCAGAATCCCGCCCCGCTACCAAGGCGCAGCCACGAACTTCCAAGACGACATCGCGATCGTCTTCACCACGCGCGAGTTCACTTTCGGCCCCTACGTGGTACCGGCCTGCCTGGACTTCGCGTTTGACTTCGACGAGACGCAGCTCAGTCACAAGAGGAAAGGCAAGGTAATCGTTAAAGAAGGTTACACTTGTGAAAATTGTTCCTAAAGGTGCGATTCTGGAGAAGTGGAGTGGAGCTGTGCAGAACTCAACCAATCACAATGTGATACGAACAGATTTACGTAGATCGATAGATCAATCACAATCCTTCAATCGTTCTCTCGCTCAGTCGTTCAACCGTTTCACTGTTCATTCGTTCAATCATTTATGCCATCATTACATCATTCGTTCAATGGAAATGCATCCTAGGTGTTTTTTTAATATAAATTTTATACTTATTTTCAATACATATCTGTATATTATTCAGTCCAAACTCCCATAGTTAAGTAATCAACATCTTCGATTCCGTTCTCGGCAGGTGGCGGGCTGGGGCCTGACGAGCGCGGACGGGCCTGCGTCTCAAGTCCTGAGGGTCGCCGAGATGCCCGTCATCGAAATTCAGCAGTGCATCGCGAGCTCGGACGCGGGTGCGCTCGCCACCATCACTAGCGACAAGATATGCGCCGGGTATACTAACGGTAGGTGCCACAAGCTTTGATGGCTTAGTACTAGTCGGGAGGAACTGGGTCCCGGAAGAATTCAGGGTACAAAGTAAATAAGTACGGAGCGGAGCTGTGCGGGGCGCAATCAACATTGCAATTGTCAAAAACACATTGTAAGTAAAAAAAATCGCACCCTTGTGATGTCCTACAGCTGGACAAAGGCCTCACTAAAGACAGCAAGGACAGGAGGAAGTCTCTAAGAGGAAGTGACGCACTTAGCCAATCAGCAAAATGGTTTGTTCATTCATTCAAAGTGATGGCGATTCAAGTGCGATATTGTTTAAATAATGTCACGGTACGAATTGAAACGCAAACCTAAACTAATCTGCTTGGATCTTGAGACGCCATCTAAGAAGTCATGGTATGGCAGCAGTTCATTAAAGATAATTGATGGTCCCAATGTTTGAATCGTCAGACCATGTTGAAGGCTTTTTAAGCGGTCTAGAAACTCCGATCAGGGTTGACCACTGACTTATACCAACTTACTTATTTTATTTTGAATTGAAACTACGTTTTTTTTTATTTTTACCTGACGTTTGGACCCCTTTACAGGAACCGTGGTCACAGAAGACTTATTTTAATTGGTATATGGATTATTGAGGTAAAAAAGTGAATAAAAGTAAATAAATTCAGGGAATAAAGTCGTACTTTATTAGCCGCGTACCCACCTAGCGCACAGGCTCGCGAGGCAGCCTCGGTGTCCGGCTCGCGAGCCATGGCTCGCGAGCCAGCCTCAATAGTTTTGTTCAATTTACACGAGGCCGCCTCGCGAGGCAGGCTGAGCCATCATAAGTCGTGTATATTCAGCTGCAGCTATTTTCCTAGCTTCGCGCGCGAGCCCAAAACATAACCGTACCCACCTAACACACAGCGCTCACCGAGGCACCTTTGAGCGCGTCAAGTTTACCGACAACAGATGGCTCGGGGCCGAGCCGTGCTCAGCCGAGCAAACGCGCGCCCGAGGCAGCCCGAGGCACGTCCACACAAGCCGAGCATTTGGCTCGCGAGGCTGCCGCGCGAGCCTGTGCGCTAGGTGGGTACGGGGCTATTAACGTTTTACCCCGATTGTCATGTATTTTATAATACAGTATTGCAATGTTAGTATGACGTGTGGTGTGTGTTGTGTTACAGTGGTTTCTGCGAGATATCCATAGAAGTAAAGCGGTGCGAAGTCCAATTCTCCAATCACAACGCATGAGATTGTCTAAATGATGCGTTTAGATTGGTCAACTAAGCTCCACTCCTTCTAAAGAAACCCTAATTCTTGTCGGTCAGGCACCGCGGTCTGCCGCGGCGACAGCGGGGGCGGGTTCCTGGTGCCCGAGGTGCTCTCCGACCACAAGAGGTTCTTCCTCCGAGGAGTTGTCTCCACGGCGCCCAAGAACGACCACAAATGTAACGTGTACACTGCAGCGAGGTTCACGCACGTCGTCAGACACGAGCACTTCATTAAGAAGGCTGTAAGTATCAGCTCGTTTGAAGATTATATGTAACTAGCAGCGCCCTGCGGTTTAACCTGTGTAGTACCCGTTCCCGTCTCCAACAGCCTCCGTGGTCTTGTGGCTTGAGCGCCCGGCTCACGATCCGGAGGTTCCGGGTTCGATTCCCGGTGGGGATATCTCACAAAAATCACTTTGTGAGACTGTCCTCAGTTTGGTTAGGGTATTGCAGGCTGAATCACCTGATTGCCCGAAAAGTCGATAGGTCGGTTCAGCTCGGCACAGCTCCGCTCCGCTTCAATGGCACCGCACTCCTATGTGTGTCGAGCGCTTAACCTACTCAAAATAGCATTTTCCATTCTTTTGAAATTGAATCTTCTTCTTCTTCATCGAGTGGATGGTCACCCTGACCAATCCTAGTGTCAGAGTTATTGAGCCGCCAAAGGCCTCTGACATAGCTCATGTAACGACTACTATCCGTAGAAAGTATATCTTGAAATTGAATAATAATCTTAATAGGCTTTAGATCTATACGCTGCACTACCAAGAACGGAGTAACGCTGGAAACTTAGATCAACAAAACTATTGGAAGCAGTTTGAAAACCTCACGTTTTCGGACGAAGGAAAAATTATCATCAGAGACACAGAAGGCTTAAACGTTTTCCAAATTCTCGGTAACAACACCCCAATTAATATGCCAGCATTTTCGAAAAACGTGACTGAAAAAGGTATAGGTCACCTGGGACATTCCAAAAATGATACAGAACAAGAAATAGTTGATGACTCTAAAAGATTTCATGAAGATTCCGTTAAAAATGGCGACAAAATTAACGGGCGTAATGATATTGAAGATGTTATAAATATAAAGAATACTGCTGATAAATCCCAATTCGAAAATGGAAGAGATAGCAGTTTCGTTAAAAGCTTCGGAACGAATCTGATTGAAATTGGAGAACAATATGAGAATGAATATAAATTCAAGATTAATGGAACGCAGATGAATGATAATGGAATTGAATTACCCACTGAAGATAGTATTACAAATAATGGGATTAGTTTAAGTTACAGATTAGATAATAATTATAGAGTTAGTGCTGTAATTTTTATTGTAATTGTACATGTTTTAAATAAATAAATCATCCAAAAACCTTTTTTCTTTGTATATTTTGTACTTTTTATAGATGTTCCAGGAGTTTCACTCGCAACGCCAATAGATGGCGCTAGTTTAAAAAGAAATGTAGATCGCTTGCGTTATTTTCTCAGGTTAAGTGGGGTCGACTGACGGACCTAACAGGACCAGACTAAGACAATGTGTATGTACAATTAGCTTCACAAGTATGACTCGGGGGCACTCGTGAGATAAAACTAGATAGTACCTACCAAGGAGAATAAAATAGGTTTTAATAAGGTTTTAATATAACGGTATGTCAGTGTACTGCACGGAATTACGTGTTTTGGTATACCTAATATATAGTAATACTAGTGGCACTTCACGGTTTTACCCGCGTTGGGCCCGTTCCCGTGGGAATTTCGGGATAAAAAATAACCTGTAACATAATTATAACCTTCTCGTTGAATGTAGTTATCCATTACAAAAAGAATTACTCAAATCGGACTGGTCATTCCCGAGATTAGCTCGAACATACAAATAAACAAACTTACAAATTTTACCTCTTTATAATCTAACTAGCAGCGCCGCGCGGTTTTACCCGCGTTGTGCCCGTTCCCGTGGGAATTTTGGGATTTTTTTTACATAAAAACCTTCCTCTTGAATCACTCTACCTGTTACAAAAAACCGCATCAAAATCCGTTGCGTAATTTTAAAGATTTAAGCATACAGACAAACAGACAAACAGACACGAAACAGAGACGACTTTATTTTATACTATGTAGTGATAATATTCTAATATATAAAATTCTCGTGTCACGGGGTGCGTAATTGAACTCCTCTGAAACGGCTCGACCGATTCTCATGAAATTTTGTGTACATATCGGGTAGGCCTGAAAATCAGACATTTTTTTTTCAGAAATTCCCGTGGGAACGGGTACAACGCGGGTGAAACCGCGGGGCGCAGCTAGTATTAGTATAGAAGAATAGATAATAAAGCTGCAGACTTTCATTTTAAGCTATTGCATAGCTTCTATCGCGGGCCTTGAGCGCGGGGACCGAATCCAGAAATTCCGTAATGAAAAAACCTCACGTGAAAAAACCTCACGCTCCCCACTAACGCCATCTAGTGATACAAAAAATAACTATGCAATAGCTTTACCGCGGCAGTCCCCGAGTGCCACACGTCTTTTTGTTTGTTTGAGCGCTCTAACCTCAGTAACTACACGTCCAATTCAAATAACTCTTTTTGTATTAAATAAATAAATAAAAAAACTTGAGAGGTGTCAAGGGACACCCGGATGGAACGATGCTGCAAATCGACCACATTTTAACTCTCGTAAGCAAAAATAAAGAACAACACATGTATACGTTTATAAATTTATTTATCTACACTAATGTTGTAACATTCTACTTATGTTTCCAATACTTGACTTATAATTACTACTGTTATAGCGCAGACAACTAAAACACTCAATTTAAGCAATTGCACATGATGTTATAATATCCACATCGATATCGTAAAATCTCATTTTATCATCATTATAACGCGACCAATTAACCTGGCGAGCCTTATGTCAAAATCCTCATACTAGTTGTATAAAATTTTGATATTAGGCTGGCTTTTGAAAACAGTTGGGTTATACGTGAAAACTTCGTCGAAACTACATACACAAAACTCTTTGGTAAGATCTCGCTCGCTCCTGATTGGCCCTACACGCAGCTGCGCTCTCATTGGTTAGATTTTAATGGCAGCAAGTTCACTGTGACAATACACGTACCGTGAAAAACTATTGTCAGCTTTTACTCTTGTTGTTTGATTAATATATAGATAGATAGTATACATAGATAAAGCTGAAGAGATAAGTATTGTTTGTTTGACCGCTCTTATCTCAGGAACTACCAATCCGATTTTGATAATTATTTTTGTAATGGATAGCCACATTCAACGGGAAGGTTATAGGCTACTTTTCATCCTGAAAATCCCACGGGAACGAGTACAAAGCGGATAAGGCCGCAAGGCGCTGCTGTCTATAATATAAAAATGAATCGCTGAATCTGTTGCTAAGCGCATAACTTCAGAACGACTGCACCAAATTGGATGATTCTTTTTTTAATGTGTTCCTTTTTGTAAGGGCAAGGTTTTTATATAAGAAAAATAAGGAATAAAAATCTCAAAATTCCCACGGGAACGGGGGCGGTGCGGATAAACCCGTAAGGCACAGCTCGTCAATTATAAACTGAAGTTTTTAATATTCCGTATCATTATTGAGTTAGCAACCAGAATTACCACATTATACAAATAATAGGAAAATGCTTAAAGAAACTCTACATGTAACAATAATAACAAAAAATATCCAGTTTGTTATTAAACATATACAGATAGTGACACACAGACGTCGCAGTCACATTGTATAACTCGCCGTATTACATTACGACGAGCCGGTTAGCCGGATTGTCATTTCGAGACGTTTTACAATATGGCAGCTGACGTTTAGCCTTATTGTACTTAACAGAAAATTGTAATATTTAAAGTACCGCTGTCTCCGTGGTCACCCTACATTGTAAAATAAAAGTGCGTCTCGATTGAAGCGCACCGGAGCTGTGCGGAGTTGTGCGAAGCTCAATCAATCACAACGCATTGAAATTGTCAAATCTTATCGAACTGTGTTGTAACAGATAACGGTACTTTAAATATTTAAATTATCTTCCTGGTGTCCCGTAACCTGTAGGTACAAATTTACTAGTAATGTCTGGGTTATGTTAGGTTAGGTTAGAACTGTGACCACAACACGAGTCGAGCGAGCGACGCGAGCGGGTCATATTTTGATTAAGTCGTAATACAAACCGGCAGTGTTTTTCTAAACGACTCGCCGGAATGCAATACGGCGAGTTACACAATCCAACTGCGACATCTTTATTAATTCAACAAAATATTAGTTTTATTTAGTTTCCTCCTGATTGTACTGATGTCTTCAGTGAGTGAGAGGTCTTTGTCCTGCAGTGACATTACAGGACATTTTAGGTGTGATATTTTAGTTTGTGAAAAATGAGAAATATTGTGATCTTTATAGCAGGTACGTTATTCTCGTTGACATTTATACTAGCAGCGCCCCGCGGTTGTACCTGTTTGTACCCGTTCCTGTAGGAATTTCGGGATGAAAAATAGCTTATAACCTTCCCGTTGAATGTGGCTATACATTAGAAAATAAATTATTCAAATCGGTGTGGAAATTTCTGAGATAAGTCCTTACAAGCAAACAATAATATTTTGTATTGCACGAAATAGGGAAGGTTATAGGCTATTTCATACCGAAATTCCCATGAGAACGGGCACAACGCGGGTATACCCACGGGGCGCTACTAGTCTATAATATAAAAATGAATCGCTGAATCTGTTGCTAAGCGCATAACTTCAGAACGACTGCACCAAATTGGATGATTCTTTTTTCAATGTGTTCCTTATTGTCAGGATAAGGTTTTTATATAAGAAAAATAAGGAATAAAAATCTCAAAATTCCCACGGGAACGGGGGCGCTGCGGGTGAAACCGCGGGGCAGAGCTAGTTTATAATACAATTGTGAACGAACAACTTCTGTTTCTTACATATCTAGGTACTAAATAATAAATTTAAGAGTGAATCTTTGAATGAATCTTTTAAATAAGTCAGTTATTGATTTTAGTGATGTTCGCTCATTGCGATTGTCAAGCAACGTGCAGTTCGACGCCTACAAGGATGGCCGAAAGTGGCATTTTTCTCAGCGCGCTTCCGTATTTCGGAGTGCACGTTAAATTGTCGGCCGTGTTTCAGAGTACACGTTAAATTGTCGGTCCCGGTTTATTTAAATTCTAAGAGGCCTATAGGTGGTCTTAAATTTCCAACTAAATTAAGTATCTATGTTACTTTTATTTCTTTTAATAACTTTTTTATTTTACTATTAATTGAAACGTACGTTGATGTCATTATTATTTATTTAAACGGGAACTTACGTACGACGGAGGTTACTGTTGAGTGTCCCTCGACACGTTTCGATCACGTCCGGTGACCTTCATCAGGAGGTGGGTGAAGCGCAAACAAATTATAACTTTTTTTATTGAGGAAACTAACTATATTGTTGTGGAAATTATATTTTTCAGTACTGGTGCAGTTAGCTGCCGCTGTCAATCAATTCCCTGATAGGAAGCCAGGCAGGACAGGACCCACCACAAAAACGGTAAGATTATCCACAAGGTTTTTTTTATAATTCACTAGCCCCGCGGTTTCACCCGCGTTGTGCCCGTACCCGTGGGAATTTTGCCATGACAATTAGTCACAAACCTTCCTCTTGAATCACTCTGTATTTTGGTAAAAACCGCATGTAAATCCGTTCAGCAGTTTTTGAGGAAATCTATTACATACAAACAGGAAGTTTTTTATGGACTTTGTTTTATAATATGTATAGACTAGCACCGCACCGCGGTTTTACCCGCGTTGTGCCCGTTCCCATGGGAATTGTGGAACAAAAAATAGCACATAACTTTCCCGTTGAATATAGCTATCCATTACAAAAATAATTGTTCAAATTGCGCATCTTCCTCGCACAGCTACCTAGCGTAGCGTAGCGTAGCGTAGCGTAGTATTGGTGGAAACGGTCACACATTATCATAGCGTAGATTTCACATCTTCGCAGCATAGCTGTATATCACATCTCTGGTGGAAAAGCACCCTTACTGTGGTCACACCCATACATTATGTTGCGCAGGAAAACTCTTATTAAAATTTATTTTTCCCTCAGCCGTTGAAATGCGCATTACCCGCGCCTCCAAGGAATGGCAAGTACCAACTTCTTGGCAGATGGGAGCGAATGCCTGCGGTGGGAGAGTTAGTGTTCGGATATGTGCTGGACGTGAGCTGCGACCGTGGCTTCACCTCCACGGGGCCTATCCTGGCGGCGTGTGATGAAAGAGGTCGGAACGACCCTATCCCGGAATGCGTGGGTACGTAGAATTAGAACTACTTGCGTGCCGAACTTTAACGAATCGTTTTTAGAGTTCGGCACGCAAAGGGTAAAAACGGGACCCTATTACTAAGACTTCGCTGTTCGTCCGTCCGTCTGTCTCAAGCTGTATCTCAAGAACAGTGATAGCTAGACAGTTGAAATTTTCAAAGATGATGTATTTCTATTGCCGCTATAACAACAAATACTAAAAATAAAATAAAACAAATATTCAAAGGGGGCTCCCATACAACAAACATGATTTTTTGCCGTTTTTAAAAGTACGGAACCCTCCGTGCGCTAGTCCGACTCAAAATATTTTCCCCTCATCTGCTGTCGCTTCACGCCGCGACCGCAGGACAGCACGCCGCGTCTGCAAGCAGCGACTGCCGACCGCAGCAGAAGTGTCACCGCGCGCTCGAAATTTCATACAAACTAGTAGTGAAGCTGTGTCTGCAGTTGCAGTCTCCTATTCAAAATAAACTTTTATTCATTAGCGCTTATTATCAACATTTTAGCTGTCAAATGTTTTCTCCCTTTCCGACATACGCTATTTTACAAAAAGCAAGTGAGACAAAGCACTTTGTAACAGTGTTTAAGTTATGAGCAGTTAGGGGTTAAAATGTTACACTTATTTAAATAACTAGTGCCCCGAGGTTTTACCCGCGTAGTGCCCGTCCCCGTGGGAATGTCGGGATGAAAAATAGCCACATTCAACGGGAAGGTTATAGGCTATTTTCATCCCAAAAATCCCATAAGAACGGGAACAATGCAAATTGTTTATATGGGTAAGAGTAAGTATATATTATACTAGCAGCGCCCCGCGGTTTTACCCGCGCTGTACCCGTTCCCGAGGGAATTTCGGGATGAAAAATAGCCTATAACCTTCCCGTTGAATGTGGCTATCTATTACAAAAAGAATTATTCAAATCGGACTGATAATTCCTGAAATTACCTCGAACATACAAACAAACAAACCAACAAAATTTTACCTCTTTATAATATTAGTATAGATAAAGCATCTTCTTATATCATCAACAGCTGTATGCAAGAGGTCTACTCCGGACCTGATCAGCTGTGGGGCAGACCCCAGCGGCGGTGAGGCGAGATGCCTGATCCCGGAGGACAACGCTCTCGAGAGGGCTCTCGGCACACCATTCACAAACGCTTCGAGCACCACTGCAGCCTTCGTTACGGAAAAGCAAAGATTCAGTATGTATTCCTACATAAGTTTAGGATAAATCAACTTCAACTTCAACAGACCAGGTTTTCATGAGAACTACTACTTTTTTGTTCAAATTGGTTAAACAAAAAGGGACCATTATATAGTTCTGGTCAATATGGGGAAAGAGTTTTGGAAATCGGTTCTAAAACGACGTAGATATCAGGTAGTAAACAAACAAGTAACGAACGAATTGAGAAAATCTTCCAGAAGTGTTTTCAAAAATTGTGATCAACGCCTCGGTGTATGTGCACTCGCCGGTCAAAACTGAGGTCCCGGGTTCAATTCCAATGTCGAGCGAAAACATATTTCCTTCTTTTCAAACATGGCTCTAGCTCTCTATCAAGTATGGGTTTAAAATCACCAACCCGCAGTAGTCAAGCGCTGTGGTGATTACGACATCGTCCTCATCGTACTGATATCTTCAGTGAGATGAGACGTTTTCACCCAGCAGTTTTTAACAGCCTCCGTGGTCATGTGGTTTGAGCGCCCAGCTCACGATCCGGAGGTTCCGGGTTCGATTCTCCTGGTGGGGAAAATATCTCTTTGTGAGACTGCCCTCAGTTTGGTTAGGGCATTGCAGGCTGAATCACCTGATTGCCCGAAAAGTAAGAGATTCCCGGCTTCGGAGGGCACGTTAGGCCGTGGGTCCCGGTTACTTTCCACGGATAGTAGTCGTGACATGAGTCATGTCAGAGGCCTTTGGCGGCTCAATAACTCTGACACCAGGATTGGTCAGGCTGACCATCCACTCGATGAAGAAGAAGACCCAGCTATAGGACATTACAGACTAATACTTTACTTTGTGAACACCTCTCACTGAAGCCCTAAAACGCCTTCAACAGCCTGTGGGGAGATCCCCAACATCTACAAGGCCGCAGTGGCCGGCGGCCGACTGGCTGGCAAGAAGGAGGTGCCGTGGCACGTGGGGGTGTACACGAAGACCACCAAGCCGTACATGCAGATCTGCGGGGGCACGCTCGTGGGGCCGCGCATCGTCATATCAGGTAGACCCTTCAGTCTCTGCTATCAGTACAGGTACACTCTCTTTCTGCTTATAGTCAGGTGAACTTAAAAATGGTAAACTAGTGTTTCTGCTATTCTGTTCTCGGTTTACTCTCTTTTCTGCAGCATATCTACTTCAACTCAATAATTACAATGGTTCTTAACTAATTGGCGTAATTTTTCATACATGTGAAAATCGCTCGATTTCTCTAGTAGGGGGCACTTGACGTCTCTGTGGACAGACTTCAGTGCTTCGTCAGTGTGTCAACGTTTCTGCTGTAACGTTCCTTTCCATCTGATGTGAACTTTATGTTTTCTGAAATTCTAACTGTACCCAAAGTTGAGTTTCCATAAATTAAATCCCAAAAATAACTTAATCTAAAAAATTAACAGCCTCTGTGGTCTTTTGGTTTGAGCGCCCGGTTCACGACCCGGAGGTTCCAGGTTCGATTCCCGGTGGGGATATCTCACAAAAATCTCTTTGTGAGACTTTCCTCAGTTTGGGTAGGGCATTGCAGGCTGAATCACCTGATTGCCCGAAAAGTAAGATGATTCCGTGCTTCGGAGGGCACGTTAAGCTGTCGGTCCCGGTTACTTTCTACGGATAGTAGTCGTTACTTGAGCCATGGCAGAGGCCTTTGGCGGCTCAATAACTCTGACACCAGGATTGGTCAGGTTGGCCATCCACTCGATGAAGAAGAAGAAATCTCAAAATCACTTATTAACCTGTCTTAAGGAATCACTAGAGGCTATGGGCGCGGAAGTTATTCTCTACTCTTGTATATATTTGGGACTCCGCCCCGCAGCCGCCCACTGCTTCTGGCACGACATCACGAAGCAGCAGCCCGCGGCGCAGTACGCGGTCGCCGCGGGGAAGGTGTTCCGCCCGTACAACGACGCGGAGGACGAGGCGGCGCAGAAGTCCGACGTAAGATATGAGATAGGACGTCAGATATCAGGCGTGAGATACGCGGCGTGTGGGTGCGTCCATTGAAGCAGAGCGGAGCTGTGCGAAGCTCAACCGACCAATCCAATCACAACACATTACGAAGAGATTGACAATTGGGCTTTTGGAAAAAAAAAATGATTTTTTTTATGTATTTTAAAACTTTATTATTAATAATATTGATATTTAATGCAAAAAACTTAAAAAAAATATTTTTTCAATTAATTATAAACAATTAAAAATTGATGAAATTTGAATAAAAGTCACGTGACTATAAACGCGCCATAATTGGTCACCATAGTTGTGACGTGATAATGATAGAGCTAATAACCATAAGTACGTACAGCGGTTACGGCTATTACACGTGTAACCGAATGGGGCTACACATTATGACGTCACACGCGCTCGGGTTTGTTCGGGAGTTGTCCGAGTGTCTTCGGTACTGGATTCAAAAATTAATTTTTATTTTGAAATAACTTTTGAATTATTGCGAAAAAAATAAAATAAAAATAGTTTTGTTATAAAACTAATATATAATCTTTCGATATATCACAAAAATTTTTTTTTTCAAAAGCCCAATTCAATGCGTTTTTTGAAAAAAAGAAGTTTTTTGAAAAATTTGACAAGTTCCGCTCGGCTTCAATAGAAACGCATCCTTGGTGCCTGTCTATTGATTAGGAGCGAGGCTGCGGTTCGGAGAAACGGACAAATATAAACCAATAGAATTGCATGAAATCTGCGGGCAGATATTTTGTGCATTCCTATTGGATAATATTTGTCTCCGCTCCGCAGCCTCGCTCCGGATCAATGGACAGTCACCCTTACACCCCTCTTTTTCGTCGAGGGTTAAAAATATCTTGTTTCCTCCCCAGGTGGTGGAGATCAGAATCCCGCCCCGCTACCAAGGCGCAGCCACGAACTTCCAAGACGACATCGCGATCGTCTTCACCACGCGCGAGTTCATTTTCGGCCCCTACGTGGTACCGGCCTGCCTGGACTTCGCGTTTGACTTCGACGAGACGCAGCTCAGTCACAAGAGGAAAGGCAAGGTAATCAATAAAGAAGTTACACTTGTGAAAATTGTTCCTAAAGGTACGATTCTGGAGAAGTGGAGTGGAGCTGTGCAGAACTCAACAATGTGATACGAAAAGATTTACGTAGATCGATAGATCAATCACAATCCGTCAATCGTTCTCTCGCTCAGTCGTTCAACCGTTTCACTGTTCATTAGTTCAATCATTCATGCCATCATTACATCATTCGTTCAATGGAAATACATCGTGTTTTTTTAATATAAATTTTATACTTATTTTCAATACATATCTGTATATTATTCAGTCCAAACTCCCATAGTTAAGTAATCAACATCTTCGATTCCGTTCTCGGCAGGTGGCGGGCTGGGGCCTGGCGAGCGCGGACGGGCCTGCGTCTCAAGTCCTGAGGGTCGCCGAGATGCCCGTTATCGACATTCAGCAATGCATCGCCAGCTCGGACGCGGGTGCGCTCGCCACCATCACTAGCGACAAGATATGCGCCGGGTATACTAACGGTAGGTGCCACAAGCTTACATGACTTAGTACTAGTCGGGAGGAACTGGGTCCCGGAAGAATTCAGGGTACAAAGTAAATTCATTATAAATATAAATAAATAAATGCAATTGTCAAAAACACATTGTAAGTAAAAAAAATCGCACCCTTGTGATGTCCTACAGCTGGACAAAGGCCTCACTAAAGACAGCAAGGACAGGAGGAAGTCTCTAAGAGGAAGTGACGCACTTAGCCAATCAGCAAAATGGTTTGTTCATTCATTCAAAGCGATGGCGATTCAAGTGCGATATTGTTTAAATAATGTCACGGTACGAATTGAAACGCAAACCTAAACTAATCTGCTTGGATCTTGAGACGCCGTCTAAAGAGGTCATGGTATGGCAGCAGTTCATTAAAGATAATTGTTTGTCCCAATGTTTGAATCGTCAGACCCTGTTGAAGGCTTTTTAAGCGGTCTAGAAACTCCGATCAGGGTTGACCACTGACTTATACCAACTTACTTTTTTTTTTTGAACTAGCAGCGCCCCGCGGTTTTACCCGCGTTGTGCCCGTTCCCGTGGGAATTTCGGGATTTTTTTTACATAAAAACCTTCCTCTTGAATCACTCAACCTATTACAAAAAACCGCATCAAAATCCGTTGCGTAATTTTAAAGATTTAAGCATACAGACAAACAGACACGAAACAGAGACGACTTTATTTTATACTACGAGTATGTTATGTAGTGATGAAACTACGTTTACGGATACACTTCGTTTTTTTTCATTTTTACCTGACGTTTGGACCCCTTTACAGGAACCGTGGTCACAGAAGACTTATTTTAATTAGTATATGGATTATTGAGGTAAAAAAGTGAATAAAAGTAAATAAATTCAGGGAATAAAGTCGTACTTTTTTAACGTTTTACCCCGATTGTCATGTATTTTATAATACAGTATTGCAAAGTTAGTATGGCGTGTGGTGTGTGTTGTGTTACAGTGGTTTCTGCGAGATATCCATAGAAGTAAAGCGGTGCGAAGTCCAATTCTCCAATCACAACGCATGAGATTGTCTAAATGATGCGTTTTGATTGGCCAACTAAGCTCCACTCCTTCTAAAGAAACCCTAATTCTTGTTGGTCAGGCACCGCGGTCTGCCGCGGCGACAGCGGGGGCGGGTTCCTGGTGCCCGAGGTGCTCTCCGACCACAAGAGGTTCTTCCTCCGAGGAGTTGTCTCCACGGCGCCCAAGAACGACCACAAATGTAACGTGTACACTGCAGCGAGGTTCACGCACGTCGTCAGACACGAGCACTTCATTAAGAAGGCTGTAAGTATCAGCTCGTTTGAAGATTATATGTAACTAGCAGCGCCCTGCGGTTTAACCTGTGTAGTACCCGTTCCCGTCTCCAACAGCCTCCGTGGTCTTGTGGCTTGAGCGCCCGGCTCACGATCCGGAGGTTCCGGGTTCGATTCCCGGTGGGGATATCTCACAAAAATCACTTTGTGAGACTGTCCTCAGTTTGGTTAGGGTATTGCAGGCTGAATCACCTGATTGCCCGAAAAGTCGATAGGTCGGTTCAGCTCGGCACAGCTCCGCTCCGCTTCAATGGCACCGCACTCCTATGTGTGTCGAGCGCTTAACCTACTCAAAATAGCATTTTCCATTCTTTTGAAATTGAATCTTCTTCTTCTTCATCGAGTGGATGGTCACCCTGACCAATCCTAGTGTCAGAGTTATTGAGCCGCCAAAGGCCTCTGACATAGCTCATGTAACGACTACTATCCGTAGAAAGTATATCTTGAAATTGAATAATAATCTTAATAGGCTTTAGATCTATACGCTGCACTACCAAGAACGGAGTAACGCTGGAAACTTAGATCAACAAAACTATTGGAAGCAGTTTGAAAACCTCACGTTTTCGGACGAAGGAAAAATTATCATCAGAGACACAGAAGGCTTAAACGTTTTCCAAATTCTCGGTAACAACACCCCAATTAATATGCCAGCATTTTCGAAAAACGTGACTGAAAAAGGTATAGGTCACCTGGGACATTCCAAAAATGATACAGAACAAGAAATAGTTGATGACTCTAAAAGATTTCATGAAGATTCCGTTAAAAATGGCGACAAAATTAACGGGCGTAATGATATTGAAGATGTTATAAATATAAAGAATACTGCTGATAAATCCCAATTCGAAAATGGAAGAGATAGCAGTTTCGTTAAAAGCTTCGGAACGAATCTGATTGAAATTGGAGAACAATATGAGAATGAATATAAATTCAAGATTAATGGAACGCAGATGAATGATAATGGAATTGAATTACCCACTGAAGATAGTATTACAAATAATGGGATTAGTTTAAGTTACAGATTAGATAATAATTATAGAGTTAGTGCTGTAATTTTTATTGTAATTGCACATGTTTTAAATAAATAAATCATCAAAAAACCTTTTTTCTTAGTAAATTTTGTACTTTTTTATAGCCGTTCCAGGAGTTTCACTCGCAACGCCAACAGATGGCGCTAGTTTAAAAAAATGTAGATCGTTAGCGTTATTTTCTTAGGTTAAGTGGGGTCGACTGACGGACCTAACAGGACCACACTAAGACAATGTGTATGTACAATTAGCTTCACAAGTATGACTCGGGGGCACTCGTGAGATAAAACTAGACAGTCACGAGCGTTAATTTGGGACCATTTCCATCAAATGTTGTTAGAACATTCATAATGCAATAAGGTTGAAACTTTAGTTTGATAGAAACGTAAAGTTATCGATGGTAAACAATATGACATTGATATTACGATAAAATATTAGCTCTAAATAGCGTAAGTTTGCTAACGATGTAGAGAATAATCCTTTCCTATCGGCAAAACTCGGAACAACGATAACACCCGAATGGTGCCGATGTGTCTATGAATTACTGTATTATTAAATTACGTGTAGGTATCAAATAAAGTCGCATACTTTATTTATCAACCTACCAAGGAGAATAAAATAGGTTTTAATAAGGTTTTGATATAACGATATGTCAGTGTACTGCACGGAATTACGTGTTTTGGTATACCTAATATGTATATAGTAATACTAGTGGCACTTCACGGTTTTACCCGCGTTGTGCCCGTTCCCGTGGGAATTTCGGGATAAAAAATAACCTGTAACATAATTATAACCTTCTCGTTGAATGTAGTTATCCATTACAAAAAGAATTACTTAAATCGGACTGGTCATTCCCGAGATTAGCTCGAAGATACAAACAAACAAACTTACAAATTTTACCTCTTTATAATCTAACTAGCAGCGCCGCGCGGTTTGACCCGCGTTGTGCCCGTCCCCGTGGGAATTTCGGGAATTTTTTTACATAAAAACCTTCCTCTTGAATCACTCTACCTATTACAAAAAACCGCATCAAAATCCGTTGCGTAATTTTAAAGATTTAAGCATACAGACAAACAGACAAACAGACACGAAACAGAGACGACTTTATTTTATACTATAAATAAAATAACTAGCAGCGCCCCGCGGTTTTACCCGCGTTGTGCCCGTTCCCGTGGGAATTTCGGGAATTTTTTTACATAAAAACCTTTCTCTTGAATCACTCTACCTATTACAAAAAACCGCATCAAAATCCGTTGCGTAATTTTAAAGATTTAAGCATACAGACAGACACGAAAAAGAGGCGACTTTATTATATACTATGTAGTGATAGTGATAATCTAATATATAAAATTCTCGTGTCAAGGGGTGCGTAATTGAACTCCTCTGAAACGGCTCGACCGATTCTCATGAAATTTTGTGTACATATCGGGTAGGCCTGAAAATCAGACAACATTTTTTTTTCCGAAATTCCCGCGGGAACGGGTACAACGCGGGTGAAACCGCGGGGCGCAGCTAGTATTAGTAAAGAAGAATAGATAATAAAGCTGCAGACTTTCATTTTTAAGCTATTGCATAGCTTCTATCGCGGGCCTTGAGCGCGGGGACCGAATCCAGAAATTCCGTTACGAAAAAACCTCACGTGAAAAAACCTCACGCTCCCCACTAACGCCATCTAGTGATACAAAAAATAACTATGCAATAGCTTTACAGCGGCAGTCCCCGAGTGACACACGTCTTTTTTTGTTTGTTTGAGCGCGCTAACCTCAGTAACTACACGTCCAATTCCAAATAACTCTTTTTGTATTAAATAAATAAATAAAAATGAGAGGTGTCAAGGGACACCCGGATGGAACGATGCTGCAAATCGACCACATTTTAACTCTCGTAAGCAAAAATAAAGAACAACACATGTATACGTTTATAAATTTATTTAAAGGTCCAATTCTTATTTAATTGTTTGTTTTTTCAAACACAACTTTAGACACCTGAATAGTAACGCTACCATTTTTAGATTTGTAATTATAATTTTGTTTATTGTACTGCATAGATTGTTCGGGGGTAGTTTCAATTTCTTGAAAGTAGATCGGAGAGTGTGGCAACATTATAATTTAATCTATAGTAAATTATTTCTATATATTTATTTATTTAATATAGGTGGCCAATGGCTACAACATATTAAATTATGACTACAGCACTATAAAGGTTCTCATTCAAATATGTGTGCCTCTTACAAGCATTCACAGCATTCATTACAACATGCACTATCACTAACAATGTGTATCACAAAAAATACCTAATTATAACAATAATTAAACAATAAAAGATATATACATAAATATACGCCTTGGTGGTCTAGTGGTATGTGCGCTCGCCTGCCAAGACTGAAGTCCCGGGTTCAATTCCCGGGTCGAGCGAAAACATGTTTCCTACTTTCCAAACATGGCTCGAGTTTGAGATCACCAACCCGCATTTGGCAAGCGTGGTGATTATGCCTAATCCTCCTCACTGTACTGATAACTTCAGTGAGATGAGAGGCCTTTGCCCAGTAGTGGGACATTACAGGCTAATCCTTACCTACTAATAATATTATAAATGCGAAAGTTTGTGAGGATGGATGTATGTATGGATGTATGTTTGTTGCTCTTTCACGTAAAAACTACTGTATGGATTTGGATGAAACTTTACAGTAATATAGGTTATACATCAGAATAACACATGGGATACATTTTATCCCGAAATTCCCGCGGGAACGGGTACAACGGGGGTAACACCGCGGGGCGCGGCTAGTACATTCATATATATAACTCAATATTTCTTACAATATTTTAACAATGCTTTTCATTTTTTCTACAATATTCTTAAACCTCATTATGCAAACCAAACAAAGAAACTTGATACTTTTTGGTATGCTTTCTCAACCCGTTTGCATCCGACGGTTTACCATTTAAATGGGTTTATTTTACTACGATCAAAATGGCGTGTTTCAGATCCCGTTATATACTGGCTGTAGTTGGCTTCGTACTTGATGTTAGGATTTAATTCTTCATTATCTTCTTTTTCTTCTTCCTTGTCGTTGCTTGTAGACATTTTTATGAATTTTAAGTAACTGTTGTTTGGTTTTGTTTCTCCTGTACTTTCAATAGTTTCTTGCGGGTTCTTTGTGCTTGTATTTTGAATACTGATAAAATCTTTCTTGGGATTATTTCGTTTGTAAAACACATGTAGTGGTGCGCTGATGGTTAATTTCACATCGTTTTCAGGGTACTCTTCTTTGTCTTCATATGTATGCGAAGTATTGTATTTTTTTTGGTTCTCAGAAACTTCGCTATTTATTTGCTTACTGTAGTTAGTCAGAGGAGATATTATTGTAGTGTCTTGTAGATCTCTTAACTGCAAAAGAAAATAGTAAGTTAAGCAAAATAAATAATGTCCCACTGTTGGATTCTCTCTCAGTCACTGACCTCTCATGTCACTGAAGATATCAGTGCAGTGAGAAGGATGTTTTAATCACCACGGCGCGGTTGCCTAATGCTCGTTGGTGATCTCAAAGTCGTAACATGTTTGTAAATTGGATTTTAATATCGTCCAAACATTGGAATAAAAGAATGAATGCTATTCAATAAAACTATTCCGTTTGCTAGAGAAAGGATACTCCTTGGAAAATATTATTAATGAATCGACCGAAGACCGAATATAGAACGATTAATGAAGAACAATCTCGATTGACAATGAATGAAGAACTATGAACGATTGATAAAGATTGAAGTGTTTATTAACGACAGAAGATTCTTATTAATGATTGACGATTGATGAAGATTGAAATGTGGATAAATAAAGATGATGATATGATGATGATTTCACGATTGACTATTGACATTAACGCTTGACATTTAAGCAATGACCGATAGTTGATCGAAGATCGAAATTAGAGATTGACGACTGACAGCAGACAACTGAGGACTGACGCTGACTTACCGCGGCGGTGATGAACCGCTGGTGGGCGGCGAGGCGCGTGAAGGTGGGTGCGACGTACGAGTCGCACGAGTGCGCGGTCTTCCGCGGCGCCGCCAGCACGCCGCGCACGAAGTGCCGCTCCGCGCCGCCGCCCGCCGCCACCGCCGGCACCGTCAGACCGCCGCCGTTGTCCGTTTGACAGATCGTTGTACCTGACACAAACAAGTTATGCATCAACTGGGGTCAGTTCAACTGGAAACAGATCAGCGGTCACAGGTCACCACGGGTATCAGGGCCACGGGTCACGGGCCACATATCACACATTAGGGGTCAAGAATCACGAGTCACTTACCACTTATCACAGGTCACAGGTCACAGCTCACGAATCACGCTTACCATTATCATATCCAGCGCATATCTTGTCGCTGGTAATAGTCTCGACGAACGCTAGCTTCTCCAGGAGTACTCTCTGGAAGCAGTCCTCGATCCTGATGTTCGGGAGGAAGGCGACGGATAGCACGGGAGACGTGGCACTGGTCCAACCAAACCCGGATAGCTGCAATATTAATTATACTGTTTAGTTCAGTCCACATCATACCAGAAAGGCACCACCAGTTGTGTCAGTTACCAGAATGGCACCGCCGGTGGTGTCATTGTCACCACTGAGGGTTCAGGAGATGACTCAGGGGCGAGTGAGATAAAACAACGATACCTACTAGGGTCTAACTACATTTATCGACCGCAATCGGCTAACGCCGGTAAAAAAAGCCTTTATGTCTACGAAATAAGGGTGTTACTAATACCATTAGCATCGGCTCGGCTCGGACGTGCGGCGCGATGCCGGCTGATGAAACGAGCCGTTTGTCGATCAGCTGATCGCATCCGTACGGCTCTGAATCTAGCGGAACGTTTCCGACTGCTGCCGAACAAGCCGGCTGCTGATCGGCGACACTATGTTTGTTACTCTTTCACGCAAAAACTACAGGACGGATTTGGATGAAACTTTACACTAATATAGGTTATACATCAGAATAACACATGGAATACATTTTATCCCGAAATTCCCGCGGGAACGGGTACAACGCGGGGTGTGGTTAGTACGTTAAAAATGCACTCTATGCTTACTTACCCTTCCCAGCTTCCCGTGTATCAATTGCGCTTCTTCAAATTCTTCATCAAAGTCCAAGCAAGCGGGAGTAATGAACCCGTTAAATACAAATTCCCTTATCGGGATCACAAGTGCGATATTATCCTGGAAATTCGTCTCCGCTCCTCGAAATCTCGGAGGAATCCTTATGTCTTGAACCTATAAATGTATTAATTAATATCTCACTTCATAATTTATGTTATACTAGCTGTCCCGCGTGGTGGTTCCACCCGCGAACCAATAGATGTCGCTAGTGTGAATCTGAACCATCCAGGGTGCCCGAACGCAATTTTTTTACCGCCTAAAGGCCTCCAACATGGTCTAACCATTCTTCTTCTTCTTCTTCATCGAGTGGATGGTCAACCTGACCAATCTTGGTGTCAGAGTTATTGAGCCGCCAAAGGCCTCTGACATGGCTCATGTAACGACTACTATCCGTAGAGAGTAACCGGGACCGACGGCTAACGTGCCCTCCGAAGCACGGAATCGTCTTACTTTTCGAGCAATCAGGTGATTCAGCCTGCAATGCCCCAACCAAACTGAGGAAAGTCTCACAAAGGGTTTTTGTGAGTTATCCCCACCGGGAATCGAACCCGGAACCTCCGGGTCGTGAGCCGGGCGCTCAAAGCACAAGACCACGGAGGCTTTCAAACTGTCTATTGAAACAACCGGGACTGACAAATTGACATGCCCTCCGAAAGACGGTAGCACTTAGAGAGAAATGCCACTATCGGCCACCCATCCCAGTAGGGGTCGAGCTGCACGTTGCGTAACAATTGCAATCAACTAACATCGCTTAGTCTAACTACGCCACAAGCGCTGCCATCAGTTACATTAACGAACGTTTCCATTAGTAGTCAAGCGACAGAATACTGACCCCAGACTTCTGAGCCCCACTATCCCTCTTATCGCCCCAAGGTTGGTATATCTTGCCGGCCGCCAACAGATAGTTCGCCGGCGACTGTATCTTCGTCATATCATGCCAAAAGCAGTGGGCGGCTGTAACAATTCATTCATTCATTAGCCCGTTGTACCCGTTCCCGCGGGAATTTCGGGATAAAATGTATTCCATGTGTTAATCGGATGTATAACCTATATTACTGTAAAGTTTCATTCAAATACGTTCAGTAGTTTTTGCGTGAAAGAGTAACAAACATACATACATTTGTATCAATATTGTCTAGTGTGCATCATAGTCCGTGTTGAAATCCTGACAAAAGTGTAGTTAACGGAGAAAAG
Organism: Cyclophora albipunctata; assembly: GCA_963082685.1. Classification (NCBI taxonomy): domain Eukaryota; kingdom Metazoa; phylum Arthropoda; class Insecta; order Lepidoptera; family Geometridae; genus Cyclophora; species Cyclophora albipunctata. The sequence continues at coordinate 2,814,781 of OY720141.1, read as the reverse complement.
TCATTCGATGGTTATTCGAGGAATATAATAAAAGTATGACCCAGGGGCGCTCGTGAGATAAAACCACGGTGCCTGATATCGATATGATAACACGTCATCCTCCTCACTGTACTGATATCTTCGGTGGCACGAGAGGCCTTTGCCCAGCGGTGACATTACAGAGCTTTACTTATTGAAGTGAAAACTTCTTTATCGGCGTTGTGCACTTTTTTGTGATGGGTAAACAATGTTAAACTCGCGTCAGGTCACGTGACCTGATCGAAAATTCGTAACACGTTTCGACGTTAATATTCAAGTGTTTACTGCTGCCGGCTCTCCCGGAGCACAACCCGGTGTTTACCCGATATAACAAGTCTATTGCTGATGAGCGTTCCTCCACAGATCTGCTTGTATGGTTTGATGGTCTTCAAGTAGACGCCCACAAACCAGCCGACGTCCTCTTTCGAAGCTTGCACCGCGCCTTTAACTGCCTCTCCGGGTTGCTTAGGCACTATGCCGCATTCTAAAAGGAAAATGAAGACGGTGTTATAATGTTTATGCTTAAGTATTCACTAGCAGCGCGGTTTTACCCGCGTTGTGCCCGTTCCCGTGGGAATTTCGGGAATTTTTATACATATACACCTTCCTCTTGAATCACTCTAGGTATCTATTTAAAAAATCCATGCAGTAGTATTTGAGTTTATCGCGAACAGACAAACGGACTGTGCAGAATTCCTCTATCATAAAGAACCACTTACTATATTCCTTCCTACTCCTGGCTGGTATCTCCAGCTGTGACGTCATCGCGCCCAGCACGAAGCACTTCGCCTCTTGGCCGGTGAAGCTGAACCCGCAGTTCACGAGATCGGACCTCTCTGTCTTACAAAACGCTGGAAAATGATTCTATATAAATATATAGCAGCTTTTCTCCAATCAACGTACCTGACTATGAATCTATGCAAAGTCTCCCAAAGTCCCCAGATACCTTACATTTTACCTGTACCCAAAGAAAAGTCCCTCCGTACCGTACTTTTAGCTGCCAAAAGTCCCCACATACCTCACGTTTTATCTCACAAAGCTCCCCAACCCCTAACGTGTATACTCACGCACACACTGCGGCAGTGCGTCCGCACTCCGCTCGGTGTCGCAGGAGACCATGTGGAACCCGGTGAGCTGGTACCCGGGGTCGCAGGACACGCGCAGCAGGTACGAGTACAGCCGGTCCCCGGCCTTGGGCTGGACCTCCCAGCTGCCTGGATAATAATATAAATGAACTAGCCACGCGGTGCTTCCCGCGTCGCGTTATACCTGTTCTCGCGGGAATTTCGGGATAAAATGTATCCCATGTGTTATTCTGATCTATAACCTGTATGACTGAGAAGTTTCATCCCATCCGTCCTGCAGTTTTAGCGTGAAAGAGTAACAAACATACATACATACATACATACATACATACATAGGTACATACACAAATACATCCTCACAAACTCTCGCATTTATTATATTTCTACTAATATAACTTGTATTATAATTATTATATAAGTACATATACGAGTATATTATATTGTACATATAATTTTTATAAGTTCCTATGCATTCCGCCCCGAGTCCATTCATATTCACATCCATATTCATATTCACATCACAGGTATGCTCGTGCAAGTAGCTGGTATGCGAGTTACTGGCACGTGTATTCCTCCTTACCTTCCACCACAAAGTGTCCGTTTCTGATCTGTTGCGGGATGACGCATGCGTTTTTATCGTCACCGTAATCGTAGTCTGATGAACTGGAACAATATAATATAATAAACAAGGGATGAAAATAGATGTTGTCCGACTCTCAGACCTACCCGATATGCACACGAAATGTCATGAGAATCGGTCAAGCCGTTTCGGAGGAGTTTAACTATATACACCGCGACACGAGAATTTTATATATTAGATCATAATAATATAATACACCCGGACAAATTCGCTTACGGTTAATTAGACCCAAACTAAGCTCTAAGCCTGTATTATAATCTAACTAACTGATACTACTACATATACATACACAATACTTTATAAGAATATATAATTGACACCCAGACGTCGTCAACAACTATGTCTCACATATGGTCGACTCCGTTGAATCGACCCCGCAACCCCCGACACAGTAAGCGCTCTCACTGCACTAAAAGAAAGTAACTATATTGGTGCGTATCCACTGAAGAAAAGCAGAGCTGTGCGGCTTTAATCATCTTTATCGAGTGGATGGTCAACCTGACCAATCCTGGTGTCAGAGTTATTGAGCCGCCAAAGGCCTCTGACATGGCTCATGTAACGACTACTATCCGTAGAAAGTAACCGGGACCGACGGCTTAACGTGCCCTCCGAAGCACGGAATCATCTTACTTTTCGGGCAATCAGGTGATTCAGCCTGTAATGCCCTAACCAAACTGAGGACAGTCTCACAAAGAGATATTTGTGAGATATTGTCCTCACCGGGAATGAGCGCTCAAACCACAAGACCTCGGAGGCTGTTGAGGAGCGGAATTACAACCCATCACGAAAAGATTTTCACAAGTCACAATACGTTGCATTCAGATAGATATGCCACAAACGGCCACCCATCCAAGTGGGCGTCGAGCACATTACTTAACAATCGTAATGAGGTAAAATAACATCATCGGTCATATAACGATCATTATTCGAGATGGCAATGAAGTGAATAAAACATGGCGCCACGAATGCAACCGCACTGTTCACGAATCGCTTGCGGTTGCGGTTTGCGGTTAACTGGGATTTTCACCTTCATATTTTGTTACAAATACGATAGAAATAAACTTGTTTTATACTTACTCTTGGGGCTGTTGCGAATCAGCGCCAAATAAGACCACTGCAAGAATAAACAAAAAAATATCAGCTGAGTTCGGTAAAATATGAATATAGGAATGTTTGTGCTATCCACCCTTGTCACTACATAGTATAAAACAAAGTCGCTTTCCCCTGTCTGTCTGTCCCTATGTATGCTTAGATCTTTAAAACTACGCAACGGATTTTGATGCAGTTTTTTTATTAGATAGATTCAAGAGGAAGGTTTATAAGTATGAAAAATCCCGAAATTCCCACGGGAACGGGTACAACGCGGGTAAAACTGCGGGGCACTTCTAGTTGGTCCTTTAAAACTGTCTAACTCCAGTCTTGCTTGACTATACTGTTTAGACTCTACGATACTATTTTTTAAAAGACTTCTAATACCGAAGTACGGTGTTTTCAGTATAACAATATGAAAAACTACTCCGATTTGAATAATTCCTTTTGTAATAGATAGCCACATTCAACGGGAAGGTTATAAGCTATTTTTCATCTCGAAATTCCTACAGGAACGGGTACAAACAGGTACAACCGCGGGGCGCTGCTAGTATAAATGTTAACGAGAATAACGTACCTGCTATAAAGATCACAATTTTATCCATTTTTCACAAAAAAATATCACTCTTAAAATACCACTCACTCTGATACCAGGATTGGTCAAGTTGACCATCCACTCGATGAAGAAGAAGACACTTAAAATGTTCTTTAATTTCAATACAGAAAGACCTTTCACTCAATGAAGACATTACAATAGGAGGAAACTAAATAAAACTAATATAATGTTGAATGAGTATAGACACGGGTATAGATGTCGCAGTCGGATTGTGTAACTCGCCGTATTGCATTCCGGCGAGCCGTTTAGAAAAACAGTGCTGATTTGTATTACGAAGTTATCAAAATATACTAGACTAGCAGCGCCCCGCGGTTTTACCCGCGTTGTGTCCATTCCTGTGGGAATTTCGGGATAAAAAATAGCTTATGTTACTCGTGGATAATGTAGCTTTCGAATGGTGAAAGAATTTTTAAAAACGGTCCAGTAGTTTTTGGCTTGGTTACAACCAAACAAAGTTTTCCTCTTTATAATATTAGTGTAGACATGTCGACGTAGCGCTCGTGGCGTAGCTTAGCTAAGCGATGTTAAGTCAATGCTATTGTTGCGCAACGTCCAGCCCAGCCCCTATTCGGATGGGTGGCCGATAGTGGCATTTCTATCTGAGCGCTACCGTGCTTCGGAGGGCCCGTAATCGGTTCCTGTTGTTTCAATATTCAAAGTACCCTTGTCTCCGTGTTCACCCTACATTGTAAAATAAAAGTGCGTTTCCATTGAACCAACCAATTGACCAGTTATGAAGTTATGAAAAGATTTGATAATGTCAATGCGTTATGATCGATTGAGCTCCGCATAGCTCCGCATAGCTCCGGTGCGCCTCAATCGAAACGCACTTTTATTTTTCAACTAGCTGTGCCCCGCGGTTTCACCCGCAGCGCCCCCGTTCCCGTGGGAATTTTGAGATTTTTATTCCTTATTTTTCTTATATAAAAACCTTGTCCTGACAATAAGGAACACATAAAAAAAAGAATCATCCAATTTGGTGCAGTCGTTCTGAAGTTATGCGCTTACCAACACATTTTGCGATTCATTTTTATATTATAGAAGACTAGCAGCGCCCCGCGGTTTTACCCGCGTTGTGCCCGTTCCGGTGGGAATTTCGGGATTTTTTTTACATAAAAACCTTCCTCTTGAATCACTCTACCTATTACAAAAAACCGCATCAAAATCCGTTGCGTAATTTTAAAGATTTAAGCATACAGACAAACAGACACGACTTTATTTTATACTATGTAGTGATAAGATGTAGGGTGACCCCGGAGACAGCGGTACTTTAAATATTAAAATTATCTTTTAAGTATAATAAGGCTAAACGTCAGCCGCCATATTGTAAATAGTCTCGCAACGACATTCCGGCTCGCCGTCACGTAATATCGCGAGTTATACAATGTGACTGCGACGTAGACACATCTATCTCTCATTATAGGTATTGGTGTTTAATAATACTGGATAACAATATGTTTTTGTTATTATTATTACATGTAGAGTTCCTTAAAGCATTTTCCTGTTCTTTGTAACAGGATAACTGTTATGTAAAACAGTTTCGCGTGCACTTGGCAACAGACGTGCGCCACTGCACTGAATTATTTTATTCAATTCACGGTTCGCGCGGCGATCGCCGCTCGCTACGAGTACTAGGCTGTCAAAATGGCTGTCAAAAACGAGCATAGCGTCTGTGCCATGGCCGAAGTTTCCGTCGTGCATATCTGCAGGAGCAATTTCACCGTGAAGATCGGAATGGTGAAAGTCCTCCTTGAGTCGATCGGCAAGTTCGACCCCATGCTGATGAAATCGAAGATGTTGCTCTACAGGAGCGATGTCTATGGTGAGAAGAGTCTTCAGGACATCATCGCTATGGTTAAGCCGTTTGCACGCCAAGCAGTTGGAGGCGCGTAACAAAATGAACTTCAACTTCTTTGTTCAACTGCCGAGCAGGAGAGGTTCCTGAAGGAGAAGCTGTGGCCTGCGGGAGTTGTGGTCAGCAAGTTCCGCGGGCGCCGCCAGCCGCCGGGCACATGCCGACCCCGCTCCGCGCACCAACTCTCTGCTGCAACGTGACGCGCGTAACTTAGTTTTTAGTTTGTTTATAATTTGTTTGACAAGCCCGTTGGCACAGTGGCAGTGAGAGCGCTAACTGTGTCGGGGGTTGCGGGTTCGATTCAACGGAGTAACAATATGTGAAGACATAGTTGTTGACGACGTCTGGGTGTCAATTACATAATAAAGTATTTGTGTACCTATATACTTTATATGTAGTAGTATCAGTTAGTTAGATTCCATATTACAAGCTTAGAGCTTAGTTTGGGTCTAATTAACCGTGAGTGAATTTGTCCGGGTATATTTATTTACTTATTATAATATGTATGTTAGTCTTTTAGGTATTTGTTGTATAATATTTAAGAGAACTATTGCCTAAGATACAGGCTCGGCCTAGTTTAGACAATAGTGTTCAAGTAACCATGTTATATGAAATGGTTTTCAATAAACAATAACATGACGGAATATTAAACACTCCAGTTCATAATTGTTGCTGTGCCCTAAGGGGAATTTCAGGATATTTATTACTTATTTTTATTATTACTTTCCCTTTCCAAGCGTGAACCTGGAACCTCCGGATCGTGAGCCGAGCGCTTAAACCACAAGACCACGGAGGCAATGTCATGTTAGTAATAATCTAGACAGACACAGACCCAGTCGTCATGTCGCGGGCGTGCTTCATATTACTGGTTCTAAGTGAGTATAATACACATAAATCTTTTAAAGTATATACACCGGGGCCGTCCATTAATGACGTCATGTTTCATTTGGCATTTTTAGACCGCCTAAAGGCCTTCGGCATGGTCTATTGATTGAAAAAACCGGGACTGACGTGCCCTCCGAAGCTCGGAACGCTCAGATAGAAATGCCACTATCGGCCACCCATCCAAGTAGCGGTCGAGCTGCACGTTGCTTAATAATCGCAATGAACTAACATCGCGTAGTCAAACTATGCTACGATAGCTCTATAACCAAAACAATGTTATAAAATGTCTTGTCTCTTTTGCTCTTTGGAAAATAGTGTAGGTTGGAAAGGGACAAACCATTTGATAGTTATACTGCAGCTGTTAATAAGCGTTTAAGAGTAATACTAACAGCGCTCTGCGGTTATACCCGCGTTGTGCCCGTTCCCGTAAGAATTTCGGGGTGAAAAATAGCCTATAACCTTCCCGTTGAATGTGGCTATCCATTACAAAAATAAATATTCGAATCGGACCAGTAGTTCCTGAGATTAGCGCGTTCAAACAAACAAACTCTGCAGCTTTATAATATTGATAAAGATTCAATCTTTTATCGACTTTTAAAACATACATTGACATCAAACCGGTTTCATAAAAAGGTTCACGTTTTACAAAGTTTCAAGGTCGGCGAAGTTAAATTATTTATTACTAGCCGGGCCCCGCGGTTTTACCCGCGTTGTGCCCGTTCCCGCAGGAATTTCAGGCTACAATGTATCCCATGTGTTATTCTGATGTATAACCTATATTACTGTAAAGTTTCATCCAGATCCGTTCTGTAGTTTTTGCGTGAAAGAGTAATAACATACATACATAAACATACATACAAACTTACGCATTTATAATATTAGAAACTATAGGATTTGTGTATGTATATGTATGTCTTTCAAGCAAAATCTACGGGACGGATGCTTAAGACTGAGGTCCTGGGTTCAATTCCCGGGCCGAGTTAAAACATGTTTCCTACTTTTAAAACATGGCTCGGGTTTGAGATCACCAACCCGCAAGGCAAGGCAAGCGTGGTGATTACGACATCCTCACTGTACTGATATCTCCAGTGAGATGAGCCTTTGCCCAGCAGTGGGACATTACAGGCTCATATTTTTTAAACTTATTTTTATTCCTGTATCTTGTATATTTGTTACAGATCTCCATGGCTCGGAATCAGTAGTAGACACCAAAAGTGGTCAATTTGGGTAATTATTCATTCATTCGAGTAGGTTCGTGGTCAACCCTGGTGTGGGGGTTATTAGACCGCCAAGGTTCGTCACTAACATACTAAAATTTACTTATTTGCGATTCTCTTTTTAAAATATAGTCCCACTGTGGGACTACGGTATAAGACTATGAGCGCATTTTTAAAGAAGCAGAACTGAGCAATCATAACGCATTGAAACTGTCAAAATCTCTTCGTAATGTGCTGTGATTGGACTATTGCGTTCTGCACCGCTCCACTCCGCTTCGACGGAAACGTTTTTTTATTTTTTTACCGACGACCGACAAAAAAGGAAGAGGATTTTTCGAATACGCCTGGACCGATTTAAGAAATATTTTTTTTATCTGAAAGGTTGCACCGCCTCGGTGGTCCCATGGTAAGGAAACCAGGGTCTAATGATGGGATCCCAGTGAAATCGAGTGGAACTCAAAAATTGTACAGGCAACTAGCCTGTTAATTTTTCTATTAAATATTTTATAGCACTAATGAAGGTCTAGAGTCGATCTGATGATGGAACCGTCTTATGATGAAAACGACGGATACTTAGGGAACTCCTCCACGGTTTACTGCAGTTACCTTGTGTTTGGGTTTAATTAACTTTTAACAACGGGCTTGTCATATTGAATATTGTTGCAGCAAACTATGTACCATACCTCATCCCCCACAAAATGGTGCCTTCGAATCGAAAGACGATAAAGTTGGAGACAAGCCAGGGGATAAGGTGGACTGCTACGATATATCCTTCACCTGCAACCCAGGGTATAAGATCCAGGGAGCAGATAGCCTCCTATGTATTTATGGATTTAAGACTAAGGATACCATACCTGAATGTTTACGTATGTATTTTGACCTACAGACTACCCTGTAAATCAATTCTACTGCGATGAGGATGTATGTATGGATGTTGGTAACTCTTTCACAAAAAAACTACTCAACGGATTTGGATGAAACTCTACAGTAATATAGGTTATGCATCAGATTAATACATGGGATACATTTTATCCTGAAATTCCCGCGGGAGCGGCTAGCACTTAATATAATAAAGCTGAAGTGTTTGATTTTTTGTTTGAACGCGCTGACTTCAGACACTGCTATTCCGATTTGAATAGTTCTTTTTGTAATGGATACCCACGTTCAACGAGAACGTTACAGGCTATTATCATCCCGAGATTCCCACAGGAACGGGCACAACGTGAGTAAAACCACCGAGCGCTAGTAACGTATAAATTTATTTGTTTTAGCAATCTGCAACGTTGAAGGGAATGTAGTGTCAATCCCAGCGACAGGTGACAGATGTATCCTGGATGGATCCGAGCCAACAGGGGCCGTTGCATTGAGAGCTATTCAAGCGCTGCAGGGCGACGGTAAGGTAGCACACGGCGTATTTTATACGTGCAGGCGACGCGCGTATTACGAACGCGCGTCTTGGGCGCCATAGACGCTGATTGTTGCGTTTGCATTGATGATACAAGCGCGCGCATGAACCGCGTACAAATGAGCAGTGTTGTGTCAACCGACGCCATTGTATAACTGGAGACTGGAGAGGTCTCTGGTCAAAACGTAAAGGCTACGAGCGGCTACAGCGCGTACACGCGCAGGAGACGCACGTTTCATGATCGCCCCGTGTGCCTAGGTTACGAGGTTGCGTTCAAATCTTGTTTGACGCTCGTATACGCGCGTCATCTGCGCGTCGCCTGCGTGTATAAAATACGCCTTGTGCTATGGGCCTAAGTCACGTAGATTAAGGATTCCGTTGAAGCGGAGCGGAGCTGTGCGGAGGTCAACTGTCCAATCAGAACGCATTACGAAGAAAATGACAGTTCCAATGCTTTATGATTGGTGAATCGGGCTTCGAGCAATGGAAACGCTCTCGAACGGGGTGCCACAGCGCAGTAATGGCGGTGACAGCTGGCGAGTCTGTTGCGTCGTTACACTGTGGCACCCCTTCGGAGTGGACCGGTGCGGAACTTAATTAAATAATACAACGCATTGAAACTGTTACAATCTTTTCGTAATGACCTGTTTACATGGGCTTAGTACGAGTATATATACAATATGATAGGTATATAAAAAACAATCGTGGTTCGTTAGTCTCGCTAAAACTCGAGAACGGCTGGACCGATTTAGTTGATTCTGGTTTTGAAATGTTTGTCGTAATCCAGGGAAGGTTTAACGGGAAGCAGTGACGGAATAAATGCGGATGAAACCGCGGGGCACGGGTAATATACGAGTATTATGTGAATTTCAGATTGTGGTATAGAGTGGACAGGCCGCTATGATAAGATACCTGTCATATCCGGCGGTTGGGAAGCCCTCGAAGGACACATGCGACCAAGGGAGGCGCCCTGGCATGTGGGCATATTCTCCAAATCATTTGCGCCTTACAAGCAAATATGTGGAGGAACTGTAGTTTCCAAAAAAGTGGTGGTTTCAGGTAAGATGACGGTATGATTAGGGTGCCTGTCCATTGTAGCGGAGCGAGGCTGCGGAGCGGAGAAGTAGAGAAATATTAACCAATATTTCTCCACTTCTCCGCTTTTTAAACTCACACGATTTGCACTCTTCTTCATCGAGTGGATGGTCAACCTGACCAATCCTGGTGTCAGAGTTATTGAGCCGCCAAAGGGCTCTGACGTGGCTCATGTAACGACTACTATCCGTAGTTTCTTTTTGTATGCGTTTGGGCAGCACCCTGGATGGTTTAGATTGACACTAGCGACATCTATTGGGTCGCGGGTGGAACCACCGCGCGGGACAGCTAGTCTAATATATAAAATTCTCGTGTCACAGTTTTCGTTGCCATACTCCTCCGAAACGGCTTGACCGATTTTGATGAAATTTTTTGCGCTTATCCGGTATCTATGAGAATCGGCCAACATCTATTTTTCATCCCGAAATTCCCGCGGGAACGGGTACCGTGGTTGAACTCCTCTGAAACAGCTCGACCGATTCTCATGAAATTTTGTGTACATATCGGATAGGCCTGAGAATCGGACAACATCTATTTTTCATCCCGAAATTCCCGCGGGAACGGGTACAAAGCGGGTGAAACCGCGGGGCGCAGCTAATCTAATATATAAAATTCTCGTGTCGCGGTGTATATAGTTAAACTCCTCCGAAACGGCTTGACCGATTCTCATTAAATTTTGTGTGCATATCGGGTAGGTCTGAGAGTCGGACAACATCTATTTTTAATCCCCCTTAATGTTAAGGGTAGTCCACATACATACATATACAATTACTTCGTCCTAGACAGCAATAAAGTTTATCTATCTATCCCTCAGCTGCGCACTGTTTCTGGAACGACTTGACGAAGAAGCAAGAAGCGTCCATGTACGCTGTCGCCGCCGGGAAGATATACAGACCGTACAATAATCCGAAGGACGTGCGTGCACAGAAAAGAGATGTGAGGGTCATAAGAGGTCCCCTATAGTCACTAGAGTCGGTAGCCCTTGTAGCTTAGTTGTTAAGCGATGTTAGATCATTGCGAGTCGAGGCGGCGTCGAGGTAGCGTCGAGGTGGCGTCGAGGTAGCGTCTAGGTGGCGTCGAGGTGGCGTCGAGATGGCGTCGAGGTGGCGTCAGCGTGGAGTCGACTTAGCGTCGAGGTTGCGTCGAGGCAGCGCAAAGACATCGTATATCGTGAATTCCTTTGCCCAACATTACCTGCTAATACTGTACTGTTACTTTATCCTATTTCAGGTTCAAGACATAAGGATCCCTCCTCGGTTCCAAGGGTCAGCCACCAACTTACAGGATGACATCGCTCTCGTGATCGTCAGCAAACCCTTCGAATACACCATGGCGGTGAGACCAGCTTGTCTGGACTTCAGCCCGGAGGCGGAGAGAAGACTCTACAAGGAAGGAAATTCTGGCAAGGTAGATAACTTATACTGTAATCTTCTTCATCGAGTGGATGGCCAACCTGACCAATCCTGGTGTCAGAGTTATTAAGCCGCCAAAGGCCTCTGACATGGCTCATGTAACGACTACTATCCGTAGAAAGTAATGTATACTGTAATGTGTGTCACAGACTAGATCATAGGCTATAATCTAGTCAAACGTAATTTTCTTATATTCTAGATAGCTGGCTGGGGCCTCACAGGGGAGAACGCCCCCGCAGCTCAAACCCTGAACCTGGCTAACCTTCCCTACGTGGACATAGAGGACTGCATCAAGGGGTCTCATGCTGCCTTCCTCAAATCCATTACCAGCGATAAAATATGCGCGGGACACACTAATGGTAAGCCGTTGAGAAAGGAACAGGTAACGCTGACTTACTGACTTGATGATAAGATTGGCACAGTAGCATGTGAGAGCGCTTACTGTGTCGGGGGTTGCGGGTTCGATTCAACGGAGTCGACAATATGTGCGGACATAGTTGTTGATTAGGTTGAGTAGGTTCCACCCGCGTTGTACCCGTGCCTTCGGGAATTTCGGGATTAAAAAGTAGCCTATGTCTTTTCTCAGGCTCTGGACTAACTGTGTACCAAATTTCATTCAAATCGGTTCAGTAGTTTTGGCGTGAAAGCGTAACATACAGACAGAGTTACTTTCGCATTTATAATATACTAGCTGTGCCCCGCGGTTTCACCCACAGCGCACCCGTTCCCGTAGGAAATACGGGATAAATATTATTCTATATCCGTCTCCTGGTTAAAATACCTCCCCACCAATTTTCATCCAAATCGGTTCAGCCGTTCTCGAGTTATAAATAGTGTAACTAACACGACTTTCTTTTAGATTTTGTAATGGATAGCCACATTCAACGGGAAGGTTATATTTTCACTCCGAAATTCCTACGGGAACGAGTTCACCCGGGTTAAGCTGGGTAGCGCTGCTTCTCGATTTGTTCTTTCGACAAATCTGAAGCAACTCAGAAAGTTTTCAGTATCGTATTTTCAGATAGACTTTATTATTTTTTCAGGCACAGCTGTTTGCCACGGCGACAGCGGCGGCGGGCTTGTTTTCTCCGACGGAGAGAGGTACTACCTCCGAGGGGTAGTGTCATCGGCGCCCGACAGCGACCAGGCCTGCAACGTGTACACTTGGGCGGCCTTCACTGACGTTGGGCGGCACGAGAGATTCATTACTGGTGTGGTGAGTTCATTTAGCTATACTATACTAGACTTACTATATGTCAGAGTCGAAGGATTGATCAAGCTATCGAAGTAGTTTGTAAATTCAGCTGATTGATGGAATCTGTAGTGTTGTTGTTCTGTGACGTGAGTTCTACCTTCGTGGTGTAGTCTATGGTATGAGGATAGACTGTACTGATAGTTCTTCGATAGAGGGATGAGGAAAATGGAGTTGGTGGTAGTGAAAACATGGCAGTGGAAGAATTATGTGTTGACGAGATCACGATCGTATTGCGAATCAAGCATAGAATTGAATGCGCTGTACCTCTGCACCGAATCTGACATTTTCCAGTAAAACCGGATCGGTTTCGGATCGGACCGGAATCGGATGTCAACTTTAACAAGATCCGGTTTTTTTGCCGTGTTTTGAAACGTACAGTCCCACCATCTTATCTGTTCAGTTGACAGCGTCGCTGGTGGAGAATTTGGTTTTGCCATAATATAAGAAATTCACCAAGAAACAAAGGTAATTAAAACATGTCTTGCAAGTCAGTCTATAGATATCATTAAAATTTAGGAAACTACAATATCAATCATATAAAGCCTAACTAAGAGAGAGATTCAATATGACGCGGCTGTAGTTCCCATTTTGCCCACCTGAACAGTTAAGTTGGTGGCACTGTAATGCACGTGTGAACTCATCCATTGAAATACTGTTGCCACTAAACCAAATCCGGCAAAAAACCGATTCGGTAGAGAAACACTCAACGCCGGGGGAACGTACCGGGTAACGATATTCTATGGGGTGAAGGGAGGTCGTTTAGATTCCATCAATTAATTGAATCTAGACGTATATAGCCTGTGGTGTGACGTATAGAACCACTGCTGGGAATAGGTGGGAGACCCATATTTCCACCTGGTTCTATCTTTTGTATTTCTCTATAATAAAATATTATATTTTATTCTTTTTACAGCTGAAAGAGCTCGAACATCAATAATACCATGGAGTGCGTTATAGCATTAAAAACTATTCATATCATATACCGCCTTAATAAACGCTCTGTAAATAAAACAGTGTTATAAAATATTTTGTCTCTTTTGCTCTTCAGAAAATTGCGTATGTCGGAAAGGCTAAAATGTATTATAGATTAAGAAATTAAAATTAAACACAAATTATAATCTATTCTTATTTCTTTGTTTTACTTCCCCCTTAATAATAATACTTATCTAGTTTCATAGGGCCTCTACGAGTTGGATCTGTATCCCCTCGCATGCCTCTCAAAAAGACCAGGCTTGTCCCGTGATTCTGAGCAGAAACACTATAATAACTCTAACTAAAATTATAAATGCGAAAGTAACTCTGACTGTCTGTCTGTCTGTTACGCTTTCACGCCAAACCTACTGAACCGATTTGAATGAAATTTGGTACACAGTTAGTCCAGAGCACGAGAAAGGACACAGGCTACTTTTTATCGCAAAATTCCTTCGGGAACGGGTACAACGCGGGTGAAACCGCGGGGTGCTGTTAGTATTAGTTATATGGCTTCATTCTGTCTATTCGTTTGTTTACGTAATCTATTAGCTAAATTTAGTTAGAAATGCCTGGGTTATTCAAATCGGATATATATTTACCTAACCTGGCTTTTGAAACTTTATAAGCTTTCTCAGTACTGATATCTCCAGTGAGATGAGAGGCCTTTGCCCAGCAGTGGGACATTACAGGGTTATACTTACTTACTATGACATTTCTCATATTACTGACACACGCATCCGTAGTATACGTCTGGTGCAAAGCATCCGTAGCACACGCGCGTAGCACAAGCGCGTAGCACACGCGCGTAGCACACGAGCGTAGCACATATTCGTAACACATATTCGATTTTTTTACTAGCAACGCCCCGCGGTTTTACCCGCGTTGTACCCGTTCCCGTGGGAATTTCAGGATGAAAAGTAACCTAGAACATTCCTGTTGAATGTGGCTATATATAACAAAAATATTTTTTCAAATCGGACCTGAGATTAGCGCGTTCAAACAAACAAACAAACTCTACAGCTTTCTATTATTAGTATAGATTAATTGTCCGTTTAAAACATGAAAAGACCATTAGTTTTCATCTGATTATGTGATTACGTGTCATGCAAACAGCAATTATAAATAACTAGCAGCGCCCCGCGGTTTTACCCGCGTTGTGCCCGTTCCCGTGGGAATTTCGGGATTTTTTTTACATAAAAACCTTCCTCTTGAATCACTATTACAAAAAACCGCATCAAAATCCGTTGCGTAATTTTAAAGATTTAAGCATACAGACAGACAAACAGACAGACACGAAAAAGAGACGACTTTATTTTTTACTATGTAGTGATTATACTAGCCGCGCTCCACGGTGTTACCCGCGTTGTACGCATTCCGGCGGGAATTTCGGGATATAATGTATCCCATGTGTTATTCTGATGTATAACCCATATTACTGTAAAGTTTCACAGAAATTCGTTAAGTCGTTTTTGCGTGAAAGAGTGACAAACATACACACATTCATCCTCACAAACATTTATATTATAGATAGGACTATAATCTACCTAAATACATAGGTATTACTAAGCTATTGCAGCGCTTGAGGTGTAGTTTGACTCATTGCGATTGTTAAGCAACGTGCAGCAGCTGATGGGTGGCCGATAGTGGCATTATTAACTGAGTAATATTGTGCTTTGGAGAGCACGTTAAATTGTTTTTAAAAATACCTAGGTAAAGAAAAAACACATACTGACATTTCAGTCATGTACACATACTCATACCAAACTCCAAAACGCAAAAGGCCTCACTCAGCGCTCCGGATCGGAAAAGCCGTATGTACACCATTTGCAAATTTTGGAAAAGATTTCTGTGAAGAAACCAGTATCCATGGATTCAATCATATAGCAGAACAAAAACGACATTGGATTGAAAGGTAAGATAGGATCTGCAGTGGGGTGTTATAGGACGATACTTTACATTAGTACTCGCTTGTGGTCACGTGTACTCCTCGCTGTACTAACATCTTCAGTGAGAGGTGTTTGATCTGCAGTGGGGTGTTATAGGACGATACTTTACATTAGTACTCGCTTGTGATCACGTGTACTCCTCGCTGTACTAACATCTTCAGTAAAAGGTGTTTGATCTGCAGTGGGGTGTTATAGGACGATACTTTACATTAGTACTCGCTTGTAATCACGTGTACTTCTCGCAGTATTAACATCTTCAGTGAGAGGTGTTTGATCTGCAGTGGGGTGTTATAGGACGATACTTTACATTAGTATTCGCTTGTAATCACGTGTACTCCTCGCAGTATTAACATCTTCAGTGAGAGGTGTTTGATCTGCAGTGGGGTGTTATAGGACGATACTTTACATTAGTACTCGCTTGTAATCACATGTACTCCTCGCTGTATTAACATCTTCAGTGAGAGGTGTTTGATCTGCAGTGGGGTGTTATAGGATGATACTTTACATTAGTACTCGCTTGTAATCACGTGTACTCATCGCAGTATTAACATCTTCAGTGAGAGGTGTTTGATCTGCAGTGGGGTGTTATAGGACGATGCTTTTTTCCTCAGGGTGCTATGGATGTGCGTCACCAGCCTGGCTATTTGGGGAGCTCTGAACGTGTCTTTGGGTCAGCTCCAACGGTACAATGAGAACCCGACTGTGGTGACCTTGGAGAAAGATTTCAGGTCTTGGAGATTCAGTCTGCCTGGAGTTACTGTTTGTCACAAGGTAAGAGTGCGTTCGGAGTGGAGCGGAGCTGTGTGAAGCTCAATTGACTTATCTCAATGCATTAAGCCGTATACAGAAAGAAAGCTGGAAACTTATAAGCGCTTAGCGGCGCTTGACAGCGCTGGTAACCCGCGCAGGAAAATATATGAACGCGCGCCGATAAGCACTGAACGGTGCCGACAAGTTCCGACAAGCTTCAACACGCGCTGGTCAGCGCTGGGCGCTGCCATTTAAAATTCTAACAAAACCAAATCATCGTCCGATGAGTCTGACATTTTGCCTGGTCTGCTTTAACCTGCTTCCTTTGTGTAGAACGGACCAGCGCTCTCAAGCGCCGGTAAGCGCTTATAAGTTTCCAGCTTTCTTTCTGTATACGAACTTACGAGTAGTACGTAGCTCGTAGCGTTTGTACAAACATGGTACCAACGCTACGAGCTACGGATGCTACGGATGCGATTGCAGAACAGAACATAACGTCAGTTTTTTTTGGCCCCTCAGCTTTACCTGCCTTGTGCCCCTTCCCCGTAAGATTTCGGGATAAAAATTGCCTTTAACATTTCGATTGAATTTGGCTATCCATTACAAAAATAATTATTCAAATCGGACTGTTAGTTCCTGAGATTAGCGCTTTCAAACAAACAATCTCTTCAACTTTACCTTATACTAGTAGTGCCCAGCGGTTTTACCCGCGTTGTGCCCGTTTCGTTGGGAATGTCGGGATGAAAAATAGCCTATAGCCTTCCTCGATAAGTGAACTATCCAACACTGAAAGAATTTTTCAAATCGGACCATTAGTACCTGAGATTAACGCGTTCAAACAAACAAAAAACAAAATCATCAGCTTTATAATATTAGCATAGATAATGAACATTCTTGTACCTTCTTAAACATCCCTATTTCATCCCACAGGACCGAGTCAGCCAGAAGAAAGTGGCTGAAGTCATCAAAAACATCTGGGAAGTGGAACCAGCTGATGAAAAATATGATTACTACGTGAAGTTCCTGGATGTGGTGGCGAACTCCGACATCCTCCATCTTGACGGGTACCAAGAGTTCGAAGGTGATGAGGAGCTGGATGTAGACCTCTATGATCTCGTGGTAGATGTGAGTATAGTGCTGTCCCAATCTGTATCTTCATTCTAAACTAATATTATAAAGAGGTGTTTGAATTTTGTTTGTTCGAGATTCATTCATTAATTTCGTTTAGGTTAGTGGCCAGCCCTGGTGTCGGAGTTTTTAGACCGCCTAAAGGCCTCCGACATGGTCTAACGATTGAAACAACCGGAACCGACAGGTATTTCGGAAGGCACGTTAAGCTGTCGGTCCCGGTTACTTACTGCAGATAGTAGTCGTTACATGAGCCATGTCAGAGGCATTTGGCTCAATAACTCTGACACCAGGATTGGTCAGGTTGACCATCCACTCGATGAAGAAGATTTACTTATCCTCAGCTGCTCCCGGAGCTGGATGCCAAGGGCCTGACGTCGGTGGACGCGTCGCTGCGATGGACCCAGGTCATGACGGAGACCGGGGCTTGCTACTCCACCAACTCAATGGCTATCAACGACATAGCTTTGTCGTAAGTGTAGCATTGCATTCATTTCTAGTAGGTTAGTGTCGGAGGCCTTTAGGCGGTCTAAAAACTCCGACACCTGGTTTGGCCACTTACCTACTCGAAATGAATAAATGAGTAGGTTAGTGGTCAATCTTGGTGTTGGAGTTTTTGACTACCTAAAGGCCACCGACACGGCCTGACGATTGAAACGAGTGGCACCGACTGCTGAACGTGCACGTGCCCTCCGAAGCACGATATCACCCAGATAGTAATGCCACTATCGCCCGACGATCCACGTAGGGGCTGAGCTGCGCGTTGCTTAACAATCTCATGAGCTAACATTGGCTAGTTAAACTACACCATGAGCGCTATTAATCCAGTCGGGGCAGACATTTAAATAGAAAAAAATCCGGGGAGCGATTTTTTTTTAAACGTCGGGGCTATAAATCTCGATTTTCTACGGATAGTAGTCGTTACATGAGCCATGTCAGAGGCGCATGAGCCTTTGGCGGCTCAACAACTCTGACACCAGGATTGGGCAGGGTGACCATCCACTCGATGAAGAAGAAGAAGAGTATACATCCAAAGAAAAGTACGTATATATGTAGCTGTACCTGGGAAGGGTCCTTCAGGTATGTATCTGTCGGAGTTTTATTGACGATTTTTTCGATAAACTTGGTAGTATAACTCTGCAAATATTGATCCTAGCGTAAAAATGATTATGGCCAAACTTGTGGAAACAGTTTTTTTATGGTGATGATGTGTCACTGACCTCTATTACTCTATTAATATAATATAATATAATAGAAGTCAGTGTGATGTGTAGAAGATATTGAAATGCTCAAGGAAGGTTTTGTCGTTTGGATTTTGGATTTTTGACGTATTTATTTTTCAGGAAAATAAACTTGAACCACACAAAAGACTTCCCGCTGAAGTGTACCTACACCGCCATGTCGTGTTACCTGATGTTTGATATCGCGGGGTACAACAAGGTGAGATAATATAAGACATATTAATACATTTTAAGTAGGGTAATTTGCGGAGAAATGGGCCCACATCACAACGCTGCGGGTCCCCCCAGGAGGACGACGTCGGGGGCGGCCGAGGAAGCGTTGGCGGGACAATCTTATCGCCTTCGATAGAGATTGGTGGGAGGTAACGGTTGGCGGTGTTTGGGGAAGACCTTTGCCCAACAGTGGGACAGTATAGGTTAGATAAAAAAGGGTAATTAGTAGTATTAACCTATATTATTCCACTGTTGGGTAAAGGCCTCTCATCTCACTGAAGATTACAGTGAGGAGGAAGTCATTATCACCATGCTTGCCAAATGCGGGTTGGTGATCTCAAACGCGAGCCATGTTTGAAAAGTAGAAAACATGTTTTCGCTCGGTCGGAAATTGAGCCCAGGACCTCCGTTTTAATTTTATTTTTTTAAAGGTTAGAAGCCTGTTCCAAGGACATTACTTTAGGCTAATGTTTTCCCTTTTCAAGTTATCATACTTCTTTTCTTATTTCTCTAATTTCCAGTTCTACATCCATTCCCCCTACGACATCCTGGATGTGGCGATCCCCTCCATCAATACGTTTCCGGGCCTGACCCGGGTGGTAGACATCAGTGTCATGGAGACGTCAGCAGGCCGAGGAGTGAAGGAGCTGTCTACGAATAGAAGAGGATGTCTCTACGCTGATGAGCCCACTTTGAAAGGAAGACAGGTAATTTCTATGATGTAAGTTTACTACGATTTTGAAAGGTTTTTTAAACGAAAACTATTTAGGGACTTTTGCGCAAGCATGGCATGGAAGTCCCATCAGGCTCTGAACCTTAAAAACAAAAAACAGGCCAAGTGCGAGTCGGACTCACGCACGGAGGGTTCCGTACTTTAAAAAACGGCAACAAATCACGTTTGTTGTATGGGAGCCCACCTTGAATATTTGTTTTATTTTTAGTATTTGTTGTTATAGCAGCAATAGAAATACATCATCTATGAAAACTTCAACTGTCTAGCTATCACCGTTCTTGAGATACAGCTTGGTGACAGACGGACGGACAGCGAAGTCTCAGCAATAGCGTCTCGTTTTTACCCTTCGGGTACGAAACCCTAAAAAAAGTGAACACTTGAATACCTATTAACGTCAAAACGTGTTACGAATGTTCGATCAGGTCACGTGACCTGACGCGAGTTTAACATTGTTTACCCATCACAAAAGTGCACAACGCCGCTAAAGAAGTTTCCACTTCAGATATTATAAAAATCCAAAATATAACAACTTACTTGTTTCATCACTACATAGTATAAAACAAATTCAATTTCCGCTGTCTGTCACTATGTATGCTTAGATCATTAAAACTACGCAACGGATTTTGATGCTTTTTTAAATAGAGTGATTCAAGAGAAAGGCTTATAAGTATAAAAATTCCCGAAATTCCCACGGGAACGGGCACAACGCGGGGCGCGGCTAGTTATATATATGTTAAAACGTTATCTCATTCCGTACGTCTAGCGAACAGCTATCAGTTCTATGCGCACATTGTCGTGATTGAATTTATAAAATTGAGTTAATTTTCAGATATACAGCACCAACAGCTGTATCCTGAACTGCAGGAGTAAGGTGGCGCTCAAATACTGCAAGTGTATACCATTCTATTACTTCTATGAAGGTAAGTGTACCTTTCAGATAATATTATGTATAAACTATTTTTTTCGATTGGCACAAAATGTGGTTAAATGTCGTCAATTTTCCAGCCAAAGACGATTGCTTCTGAAGAGGAAAAAAGGTTTAGAGATAGGGTAAGAATGAAATAAAATCACTAAACCTTTTTCCTCTTCAGGAACAATCGTCTTGTCTCTCTCGACATTGGTCCACATTTTTTGACAATCCAAAAAAAATAGAGTATAGGTTAATCAAATGTCAAACTAGGTAACTAATAACTATAGTCATTCCACCTGCCTTTCAAGGGTTTCCATTGAGCGGCGCAGCAGATCGGAGCGGTGATTTACCAATTGGAATTTTCAAACAACGCATTGACATTGTCAAAATATTTTCTTAATTCACCCTAAATTTAGTCATCTTGAAATTGGGAAACTATCTATTGCTGCTCTTTAATTTCTTCTAGATAACTTCCTTTTGGTTTCAAAAAATACATCCATTTACTTGTGATATATCATCAGAAATACGTTAAGATTCCCTTTCCCCCCCTCAAAAAAAAACTCCTTCATCGCAAACTAAATCCTGAATCCAGACCAGATTCCTTTTAATTCCGATTAAAAACCAGGATATAAATGAATGGCTTAGGTTCAGAGCTTAGGTTTTTATTGAATGGCAACTAGCAGCTCATTTCCATACAATTTTCAATATAATCCATTCACAATTAATCTTCCCAGAAGGCCCACCTTGCACTCCATCAGGCATGGCTTGCCTTGCCAAGATCTCTGACAAACTGGCCAGAAATGATGGAGTCAAGTGCCCGTGCAGTTCTCAGTGTATTTACGCTACCTTCACTGAAGATGACAGGACTGACACGGTGTGGTGAGTCCAATTTTAATTCAGTTTTGGACAAAAGTAGGCTCTGAAAACATGCCTTGCTTTTCGGCATGATGAAGAACACAGTTGCCTTGGAAATTCGGTTTTGAAGACTTATACCCCGGACAATTTAGACATTCGAGAGTGCATAAAGTCCCAACAAGCTGAAAATCAGGAAAATTGTTCAAAACATAATTATAAACAATGTGTAAAAGTTCCCCATCATTCCCGTGTATGGAATTTTTTTTATTCAAGGTCAAATGTCAAAAAAAAGTGTTTTTCGCGAATATCTGAAAAACGGTGCAATGTAGCAAAAAAAAGTGTATGATGAAATGAAAGCTAATAAAATTCTCTATAACTTTAATTCTATCCAATTTTTCCATATTCCAAACCGTTATTGAACTACACGCTCCAGTAATGTCAAAATTAAGGACCTCGGGCAGGTAACTATGGAGCCTGCCCCAATGCTCAACAGTGACATGACCCATGTCATTTGAAAGGTCTTGAAGAGTTGTACGAGTTACTCCTAGACAGTTATATCGAATTCGATGGCCAACTCGGTGTTTTCGACCACCGAAGAATTACCACTGGAGGTGCTGTGGAGCCTGGACGGTATGCTCAACAGTGACATGACTTACGCATTTGAAAGCTCTTACAAGTCACTTTTTGATAGTTATGTCGAAATTGACGCCAAACTCGGTGTTTTCGACCACCGAAGAAAAAACACTAGGTGTATGTGCAATAATGTGAAGTTGACCCTGATCGTATTGCTCAACAGTGACATGACTAATATCATTTGAAAGCTCTTACAAGTCACTCCTTGACAGTAATATCGAAATCGACGACCAACTCGGTGTTTTCGACCACCGAAGTATCGACACTGATCGTATTGCTCAACAGTGACATGACACATATCATTTGAAAGCTCATAAAGAGTTGATAAGTCACTCTTTGATAGTTATATCGAAATCGCCGTCCAACTTACTGTTTTCGACCACCGAAGAATGGAGTTGGGCTATGCCATACCGAAGTATCGACGCTGATGCTAATGCTCAAAAGTGACACGACCTATGTCATTTGAAAGCTCTTGAAGAGTTGTACAAGTCACTCTTTGACACTTATATCGAAATCGACCGCCAACGCGGTGTTTTCGACCATCGAAATATCGACACTGGGTGTATATGCAGTTGACCCTGATGGTATTGCTCAACAGTGACATGACCTATGTCATTTGAAAGCTCTTGAAGAGTTGTACAAGTCACTCTTTGACAGTTATATCGAAATCGACCG
This sequence comes from Cyclophora albipunctata, assembly GCA_963082685.1. Lineage (NCBI taxonomy): Eukaryota > Metazoa > Arthropoda > Insecta > Lepidoptera > Geometridae > Cyclophora > Cyclophora albipunctata. The sequence goes on along the minus strand of OY720141.1, from coordinate 2,792,153 downwards.
CCAACGCGGTGTTTTCGACCACCGAAGAATCGACACTGGGTGTATGTGCAGTTGACCCTGATGGTATTGCTCAACAGTGACATAACTTATGTCATTTGAAAGCCCTTGAAGAGTTGTCCAAGTCACTCCTAGACATTTATGTCGAATTCAACGGTTAACTCGGTGTTTTCAATTTGACAAAAAAAAATATATAACTTCACTCTCATTTTTTGGTCTAAATTGACTGGATTATCAAGGAGTGACTTGGACAACTCTTCAAGGGCTTTCAAATGACATAAGTTATGTCACTGTTGAGCAATACCATCAGGGTCAACTGCACATACACCCAGTTTCGATTCTTCGGTGGTCGAAAACACCGCGTTGGCGGTCGATTTCGATATAACTGTCAAAGAGTGACTTGTACAACTCTTCAAGAGCTTTCAAATGACATAGGTCATGTCACTGTTGAGCAATACCATCAGGGTCAACTGCATATACACCCAGTGTCGATATTTCGATGGTCGAAAACACCGCGTTGGCGGTCGATTTCGATATAAGTGTCAAAGAGTGACTTGTACAACTCTTCAAGAGCTTTCAAATGACATAGGTCATGTCACTTTTGAGCATTAGCATCAGCGTCGACACTTCGGTATGGCATAGCCCAACTCCATTCTTCGGTGGTCGAAAACAGTAAGTTGGACGGCGATTTCGATATAACTATCAAAGAGTGACTTATACAACTCTTTATGAGCTTTCAAATGATATGTGTCATGTCACTGTTGAGCAATACGATCAGTGTCGATACTTCGGTGGTCGGAAACACCGAGTTGGTCGTCGATTTCGATATTACTGTCAAGGAGTGACTTGTAAGAGCTTTCAAATGACATTAGTCATGTCACTGTTGAGCAATACGATCAGGGTCAACTGCACATTATTGCACATACATCTAGTGTTTTTTCTTCGGTGGTCGAAAACACCGAGTTTGGCGTCAATTTCGACATAACTATCAAAAAGTGACTTGTAAGAGCTTTCAAATGCGTAAGTCATGTCACTGTTGAGCATACCGTCCAGGCTCCACAGCACCTCCAGTGGTAATTCTTCGGTGGTCGAAAACACCGAGTTGGCCAACGAATTCGATATTACTGTCTAGGAGTAACTTGTACAACTCTTCAAGACCTTTCAAATGGCATGGGTCATGTCACTGTTGAGCATTGGGGCAGGCTCCATAGTTACCTGCCCGAGGTCCTTAATTTTGACATTTCTGGAGCGTGTAGTTCAATAACGGTTTGGAATATGCAAAAAAAGGATACAATTAAAGTTATAGAGAATTTTATAAGCTTTCATTTCATCATACACTTTTTTTTGCTACATTGCACCGTTTTTCAGATATTCGCGAAAAACACTTTTTTTTGACATTTGACCTTGAATAAAAAAAATTCCATACACGGGAATGATGGGGAACTTTTACACATTGTTTATAATTATGTTTTGAACAATTTTCCTGATTTTCAGCTTGTTAGGACTTTATGCACTCTCACCCTCATTTTTTGGTTTAAATTGACCGGTGTATTAATTGGGGCAATAGTTTATGTCAAGGGGCGGGTTGGAGAGTTAATGGCACCTTAGTAAGCAAACGTAGTAGTTAGTAGTAGTAGTAGTAGTTCCAACCACTATAAAGTATAAAACAAAGTCGCTTTCCGCTGTCTGTCCCTATAAATGCTTAGATCTTTAAAACTACGAAACGGATTTTGATGCGGTTTTTTTTAAATAGAGTGATTCAAAAGAAGGAAAAATTCTCACGGGAACGGGCACAACGCGGGTAAAACCGCGGGGCGCTTCTAGCTTTTAATAAAGTGTTCACTCCATATCCGTATTCCTCCATATACATACTATGCAGCACTTCAGACTACTTCATATAGAATGCACACTAAGACAATTTGCATGTACGTTTACTGACACAAGTATGGCCCCGAGGCGCTCGTGAGATAAAACTACATTAAAAATGTACTGGTATTTCCTTAGGGATGGCACGAAGATCATTCAGAGCACTACAGTCCGGTTCAGCCTGCAGCCTCCCACCACCCGGTACACCCGGGAGATCGTCTTCCACTTCCAGGATTTGATCGGTAAGAGTTTTAAGACTATCGCTGATTCATCCACCTTGTACTGGCCTTTGGCCTGTAGTGTCATTACAGGCTTTGGTGCGTATCTATAGAAGCGGAGCGGTGCAAACCTAAATCACAAAGCATTAGGGTTGTCAAACAACGTATTAATTGTCAAAATCTTACCGCCTCCTTGGTCTTGTGGTCTGAGCGCTCGGCTAACGATCCGGGTTCGATTCCCGGTGGGGACAATGTCTCATAAAAATCTCTTTATGTGACTGTCCTCAGTTTGGTTAGGGCATTGCAGGTTAATCACCTGATTGCCCGAAAAGTACATAAGATGATTCCGTGCTTCGGAGGGCACGTTAAGCCGTCGGTCACGGTTACTCTCTACGGATAGTAGTCGTTACATGAGCCATGTCAGAGGCCTTTGGCAGCTCAATAACTCTGACACCAGGATTGGTCAGGGTGACCTTCCACTCGATGAAGAAGAAGAAGTCAAAATATTTTCGTAATGCTTTGTGATTGGTCGATTTTTTCATTGTGGAAGGGTATGCTTGGTCCCATTTATAATAGACTAGCAGCGCCCCGCGGTTTTACCCGCTTTGTGCCCGTTCCCGTGGGAATTTCGGGAATTTTTTTACATAAAAACCTTCCTCTTGAATCACTCTACCTATTACAAAAAACCGCATCAAAATCCGTTGCGTAATTTTAAAGATTTAAGCATACAGACAGACAAACAGTGTGACAGACACGAAAAAGAGACGACTTTATTTTATACTATGTAGTGATTTAAAAAAGGTAGTAGTTCTAAAAACCTGGTTCGAAGTAGCTTGTAAAAGCAATACTGTTTTTCAGTGTCTTTTGGCGGCGCTGCCGGTCTGTTCCTGGGAGCCAGCTTCATCAGCTTCGTGGAGATCCTGTACTTCATCCTGACCAAGATCTTCAGAGCTGTGTCCCTACAGCCTCCCTCGACACCTACTAACGTTAACGTCAACGTAAGCAGTCCCGTCCCAAAAACCTATCTAAGATAGTTTATCTCAGATAGTAAATAAAGTTTTACTCTTGGTCTTCTATATATTAAAGCTACAGAGTTTTATTACAGCTACAGAGTTTATATATTAAAGCTACAGAGTTTTATTACAGCTACAGAGTTTTATTACAGCTACAGAGTTTTATTACAGCTACAGAGTTTATATATTAAAGCTACAGAGTTTTATTACAGCTACAGAGTTTATATATTAAAGCTACAGAGTTTATATATTAAAGCTACAGAGTTTAGCTACTTGTTTTATGTTTGTTTGAACGGCTTAATCTCAGAAACTACAAATCCGAATTAAATAATGATTTTTGTAACAGACAGCCACAGTCAACGGGAAGGTTAATTTCTATTTTTCATACCGAAATTCCCACGAAACGAGCACGCAACGCGGGGAGATGTATTCAAACTAACGTCAAATTTTGACGGTTGCAATAACGGATTTCACCGGACCGTTTCCAAAAAAGCGGTCTGAAACTCAATTTGACCGCCTTTTTTGTAAAATGTTTTTTCATTCACAGGTGAAGGAATCATTTGAGATGAGAAGAGTCAAAGAACTGACCTCTATGCTGGAAGAGAATCAACCCAACAAGTTTCACAGATATCACTAGTGCCTGCGGTCTTATAATAAACTAGCAGCGCCCCGCGGTATTACCCGCGTTGTGCCCGTTCCCGTGGGAATTTCGGGAATTTTTATACATATAAACCTTCCTCTTTAATCACTCTATTTATTTAAAAAATCGCATAAAAATCCATTGCGTAGTTTTAAAGATCTCAGCATACATAGGGACAGACAGACAGCGGAATGCGACTTTGTTTTATACTATTTTTAAATAAATAGAGTGATTAAAGAGGAAGGTTTATATGTATAAAAATTCCCGAAATTCCCACGGGAACAACGGTGGGTAAAACCGCGGGGCGCTGTAAGTAAACTTATAAAAGAATTAAAAATCAAATAGTTTCAGTAGATATCACTTTATTAATATAATTCTATTATATAAAATTGCAAAACTTTTCTTAATCTAGGCATAGTAAACAAAATGTACTAAATCTAAACAGTGTTGTGCTTAGACATAATATTGAGCTATAGTTACGTAGCCTTTGCCCAGCAGTGGGACATTAAAGGCTAATACTAGCTTACTTATAGTACTTACAAAAAATACACTTCTTTTTATTAATGGCAGATATGCAAAGTGTCACTGGCTTGTCAAATATCTATAACTATTTAGAATGCTTAAAAAATTGTTATTGAAAATGCTAATAAAAATTATTTAGAAAAAACTTTTTTTATTTGACTCCTGACACAAAAAAGGGTTAACTAACTAAGTACATCTTATATAAAATTATCGTGTCAATTTTAGTTACCATACTCCTCCGAAACGGCTCGACCGATTCTCATGAAATTTTGTGTCCATATCGGGTAGGCCTGAGAAGCGGTCGATAACTATTATTCATACACCTAAATGTTATTATATACAAATTAAGGGTGATCCACCCCTTAATTTGTATATAGCAAAACACAGCCTGGACAGCTAGTAATATTATAAGTTTATAGATGGCTTGTAATGACTCGTGTGTATGTGACATTATAGCTCCTAGAAGTTTTTTGCTTTAACAAGTCAATTGGCACAGTGGCAGTGAGAGCGCTTACTGTGTCGGTGGTTGCGGGCTCGATTCGACGGAGTAACAATATGTGAAGACATAGTTGTTGTCGACGTCTGGGTGTCAATTATATATTCTTATAAAGTATTTGTGTATGTATATGTAGTAGTATCAGTGAGTTAGATTCTATAACACAAGCTTAGAGCTTACTTTGGGTCTTATTAATTGTGTGTGAATTTGTCCGGCTGTGTTAGAAGTATTTCTGAGTGCATTTTCTGAATTTTTAGTAGTAAATTTTTATTATTAAATTAATGTTAGTTAATAAATAAGTATTTTGAGTACCCCATCACTGTTTCTCCGACCACCCGAGCCGCCCCCGGCCCAGCACTACCATCAACACATCATCGGTAACAGGTTCGATTCTCGGCGAGGCATGCCACGCTCTCTTCCTCGGTGGAGTCGCCTCTTTAGATGCTGAAAAGAGAATTTTATAAAATCAAAGAAAAAATAACAATTTTGTTTTATTGTTTTTTTCTTAACTTGTAGTTATGTTCTTAGGGTACTTGACTTTATTAGGCTTAAAGAGATCCGAAATGCCCAAAAGACCTAGTGCCAGGTTTTTGACCAAAAGTTTTCAAAAGAGTTACCGTCTTATTCATAAACACCAAGTCTTTTGTTTCTTTTGCTCTTTGGAAAATAGCCTATGTCGGAAAGGGACAAACCATTGATGAACAAGGCCCATAAAAGTTAAGGCATGTTCACGATTTCATCCTCCTCACTGTACTGATATCTTCAGTGAGATGAGAGGCCTTTGCACAGCAGTAGGACATTACGGGCTATATTCTTTTATTTTGCAAAAAAGGTCCTCAAATCTCAAAAAAAAAACAGGTTTTTTAAATTAGTACGATAACTCACCACCGCTATTGCGGCGCTGCGATCGCTAAGAGTGCGAGCGAGACGCACTACAAGATCTCCTTAAGAGTGCGCAGGACGCCAACACAATATGGACGACGGCTAATGACGTGTAGATCAGTGATTGGTATTTGTCCAGCCAATTGGAGATCGTTTTCTGACAGTCCTGTGAAAAGTTTCGATACTATTTTAATAGTAAAAAAACAAACTTGAGATGTGTCAAGGGACACCCGGATAGAACGAAGTTTATTTATTATCAACAAAAATAATCACCACACTGTTCAATGCGAAATAGAAAGACGAAACGAAAATAAATATCTAGCTTGCTTTCTTTATGAGAGAGAGAGACAGAAAGAGAAACATGCGCACCAGTGGCGTAGCGTGCATTGGCGGGACCCCGTATAAAAAATTGTTTGGGGGTAAAGATTTTTCACAAAAGAAAAAAAAATTGTGAAAAGAAATATTTATTTATCATAACATAATTTAACCATTTTACAAATAAAAATCAAATTTTAAATATTCATTCTCCTTGCCTTTTTTTCGGCAAACTGATTTATTAAATCATTTATGGTTGATGATGATTTTAGTTTTTCTAGTAAGTAAAACGGGGAAGTCCCGCAGCCCGCCATAACGATGTAGAGTGTTGCCAACTTGCGGGATAAAAAGTAATTGCTTTATAGAATTTTGTCATTTGTAAAATAAAATAAATTGGGAAGTTTTTATTTCTTTTTCCTTACACACTTTGGGGGCCCCCGTGGCCCGGGGGCCCTGTATAATTGATACGGCAGATACGGCGGTAGCTACGCCCCTGATGCGCACGCCAGAGAGAGTCAGACAGAGAAACATGCCGCGCATGTTTCTCTGTCTGACTCTCTCTGGCGTGCGCAAGTTTCTCTTTCTGTCCCTCTCTGGCCTAAATAGTGTCGTTACCTTTTTTTCCGTCTAGCCCCCTTTCGCAACGCGCGATAAGGAACTTCGTTCCAAAAAGAAATATAGTAAACTGCAAAATCATACAACAGAAACATACTTTGGGATGCATTTCGGCTACAGTACAATTGGCCGAGTAGTATTTAGACCCACAGCACGACCAAGCAGGCAGGCCTGTACTAGACTCCGTCCTGTAAACAAACATCGTCCTGTAACATCGCGCAGTAGATATTTTCAAGATTCAAAAAAGTTTTCTATATGAATGAACAAAGAAAGGAAGAAAAATAATTAAAAAAAAATTTAAAGTAAAGTGTTGTTATATAAAGTGTATTAAGTAGATGTGTTACCAGTAAAAAAAATTTTTTTATTACCATTAAAAAAATTTGATTAACAACTTTGTTTCTTGGATAGAATATTATACACTGACCTCTATTATTTACACTGGGCAGGCTGCTGTCATAATAATTTTGTGCTATTTGAGTGTCGCCATTTTGGCGCTGTAGGCCACTGTAGGCAGATACGAATGTCCATGGAACTAAAATTAGTTATGACTTAAGTCGACTGTGCTTGCAGTGAACGTCAGAATTAGTTCTCGGGACACTCGCAGGGGCGCTTCAAATTGTCACACAAAATTAGCTGTCATTTGTATGGTAACAGCCGGTCCAGTGTGTATTTAATAGAGGTCGGTCAGTGACTGCATTTGACTGTGAGTACGGGCGTATTGTAGGTACTAGGTACATACCTGTTGAAGTCACAGCATTGAAATGACATTCGAAGTAAATGAGCCCACTGTCCATCAGACTCTTGAATTCCTTTCTAGAAATTAAAATGAAACGAAAATTTGAAACCGGTACAAATTCAAAAAGAATAAAATCTTTGTAATCAAGGTTGTTCTTGTTAGACAATAATTTTTAATTTTATTCAAGCAACGCCTCGGTGGTCTATTGGTATGTGCGCTCGCCTGCCAAGACTGAGGTCCCGGGTTCAATTCCCGGGTCGAGCGAAAACATTTTTCCTTTTCAAACATGGCTCGAGTTTGAGATCACCAACCCGCATTTGGCAAGCGTGGTGATTATGCCTAATCCTCCTCACTGTACTGATAACTTCAGTCTCAGATACTGATAACTTCAGTCTCACTGAAGTTGAAGTTGAAGGCCTTTGCTCAGCAGTGGGACATTACTGGCTAATACTTACTTCAAGCAAAGTTTTATTTAAAAGCACTTTAGGGCTGTCCATTAATCATGCACGTGGGGCTCGAAAGGAGGAGGGGCATAAAAAATCACGAAATATCATAAGGATGGAAGGGATGAGTAGGTATAAATGTAAAAAGGAGAGCCAAGTTCAATACAAAAATTATGCATGGCTATGGGCTTCGCTGCAAAAAGAATGGAGATCTAAATGAGGGCCAAGTTCTAGGCAATATCTCAATATGTATTTATAGGAACAAAATAACATTATGAACAAGTATTGAACTCTATTTCTTCTCTTTATTCGATACCTATGACAATTGCTGTTATTTTAAAATGTGAGATCTTAAAGTGGGTTAGATTTGACTAGACCAGTTTTCATTACAGCAGTCATTTTATAAAGTTATTCAACTTAAAACAACAAACTGGCCAAGTTAAATCTAACCCACTTTAAGATCTCACATTTTTAAATAACAGCAATTGTCATAGGTATCGAATAAAGAGAAGAAATAGAGTTCAATACTTGTTCATAATGTTATTTTGTTCCTATAAATACATATTGAGATATTGCCTAGAACTTGGCCCTCATTTAGATCTCCATTCTTTTTGCAGCGAAGCCCATAGCCATGCATAATTTTTGTATTGAACTTGGCTCTCCTTTTTACATTTATGTTTTTGGTGGGATATCATTACTTTTTGTAAAGAAAACTAGGTATTGATATTTATTGTTTTTTCTTGCGTTTCCGCTGCATAGGTACTTTGGTTCGTTCGCATTTTAAATCGTATCGTATAGCGCTTGTGAGCCGCGCGCTGCCCCCGCGTACAAGTGCAAGGCGCGAGCGAGTTCAACCAGCATTCTTAAATTAGTCAATACATACATTATATCGGTAACAATAATACATCGCTTTACTACCATGCAGGTATAAACCAACCGACTCGCTAAATTTTTACCAAATCGCTACCGCTTATAATTGTGTACTATTCATCAGAGCGTGACGCTGATTGGCTGGGGCGACGGTGGACCGACCGCGTCATAAGTACCTACCGCGCGCCGCCGACGACACACCGTTGGCCGGTTGTTTAGCGCGAAATTTAAGTTTTTTTGAATGGGGACACCACTTATTTTTTTTATTTAACTTTACGTTTATATTGCAGTTAAATAGCAAATATAATAATACATATATTGGGATAGTTTCAAATATCTGCTAGTAACGGTTCCAACGCTACAATTAAAAAATATATTTTTTGTATGGGGACCCCCCCTATTTTTTAACTATTTTATATTTTTAGATTTTTTCTTACGCTTACACACAATTACCGAGCTAGATTCCAAATTTCATCCTTCTAGGTCATCTGGAAGTAGGTTAGGTTTAGGTACTATATGTCAGTCAGTCAGTCAATACTAAAATTTACGACTTTCTGACGTTCATATCTTTATAACCGTTTGAGCTAGCTTCATGAAATTTGGGTTTCTAGATGTCCTAATGGATATAATTAAACACACGAAGTTTCATGTGTTTACGTTAAATAGGTTTTGAGTTATAGAAGGGTCAAAAGTGGCACCAAGTGGTTCGTGTAATATTACACTCGGCGCTGGCTAGCCGTTCCTTTGCTTGAACTTGGCTTGACACGCTGCCGCGTGTCTAGATATCACTTTGATTTTTTGCAAACGCGCGATTACACACTCGAAAAGTGTAATTCACTTACCTCCACAAAATTTGTTGAGAAATAAAACACGAGACAGCTTTCCAGAAGGAACAAAAGGAGAACTAGCGTCGCGTACTGAAACACGAACAGAATGTTTACAACTTAATATAACTACATAGTATAAAATAAAGTCGTCTCTTTTTCGTGTCTGTCACACTGTTTGTCTGTCTGTATACTTAAATCTTTAAAATTACGCAACGGATTTTGATGCGGTTTTTTGTAATAGGTAGAGTGATTCAAGAGGAAGGTTTTTATGTAAAAAAATTCCCGAAATTCCCACGGGAACGGGCACAACGCGGGTAAAACCGCGGGGCGCTGCTAGTGTATTATAAATGCGAACGTTTGTGAGGATGGATGTACGAATATGTATGTACTAGCCGCGCCCCGCGGTGTTACCCGCGTGTACCCGTTCCCGCAGGAATTTCAGGATAAAATGTATCCCATATGTTATTCCGATGTATAACCTACATTACTGTAAAGTTCCATCCAAATCCGTTTTTTTCGTGAAAGAGTAACAAACATACATCCATACATCCTCACAAACTTTCGCATTTATAATATTATATGTAGTAGGATGTTTGTTACTACTTACTACTGGACGGATCTGGATGAAACTGTATGATATACTTACGCAGTAAGTGATTCGCACTGTCTGTCTCTCTCTCTCTCTTATAGAAAGCAAGCTAGATATTTTCGTTTCGTCTTTCTATTTCGCATTGAACAGTGTGGTGTCGCGACGATTATTTTTGTTGATAATAAATAAACTTCGTTCCATCCGGGTGTCCCTTGACACCTCTCAAGTTTTTGGAACTAAGTTCCTTCGCGCGTTGCGAAAGGGGGCTAGACGGAAAAAATGGTAACAACATTTTTTTGCCCAGAGAGGGACAGACAGAGAAACTTCCATGGGATATACTTTAGAATAACACATGGGATACATTTTATCCCCAAATTCCCGCGGGAACGGGTATAACGCGGGTAACACCGGCTAGTAAAGTATAAAGGAACATACCATAAACAATAAGAACTGTGACCTCGTTAGGGCTCCGAACACCCCCATGTAAGAGATGCAGAATACAAACGTGGATATCACGGCAGCACTCAATCCTGTCTGAATTGACAGGACTTCTGCCGGGAGTATAGCCTGGAAGGAAAGGAAAAATACAGTCAAACCAAGAAAATAAGTTCGTGTAGGTCAGTCAACCCTGTTGTCAGAGTTATTAGACCGCCCCAAGGCCTTCGACATGGTCTAAAGATGAAAAAAACCGGGACCGACTGCTTAACGTGCCGTCCAAGCTGTAATTCGGGATAAAATGTATCATATGTGTTATTCTGATATTTAACCTAAATTACTTTATAGTTTCATCGAATTCCGTCCAGTAGTTTTTTCGTAAGAGTAACAAACATACACATGCCTACATACAAACTTTCGCATTTATAATTATTATACTTAGGACATTTGAAGTAAAAAGCATCTTACTAAAAAATATGACTATCAACTAACATTTATTACATCAAAACCGTAAATAATAACCGTACATTTGAAACGTTTAAAGGTCGATTTATATCTACAGACATTGAGCGTGGCAGACACGTGCCGTGGCAGACAAAATGATATTCTTCCATACAGTAACTATTAACGTATTTATATCTATCGTAACGCGGCCGTACAGACGCGTACAGACACGTGTCGTGCCCGGCCAGTATTCTCGGAAAGAATATTTTGTCTGCGCGGTACATGTCTGTACGTGTCTGTGGCTCCTTGCCGGGCAGTGTGAATAGAGTATCGGAACACGCGGACGCCGATGACGGTGTCTGTCGGTAGCCGGGGTGTCTGTCACGGCACGTTTCGATACGTTACATATAAATAAATGGTGTCTGTGGGTGTCTGTCACGGCACGTGTCTGCCACGCTCAATGTCTGTAGATATAAATCGACCTTTACCGGTTCACTGTGTCATCTATTGTATCCGGTTTACCGGGGCCGGGTACCCAGGTGCAGTCATTAGCAATTGACCCGGATATCGAAATTGTTTTGTGAGCACGACACTTGGACAATTACGTAGATACGATATTAATAACGGACATTTTATGTTCATTTTACGGTTATTTTGTTCTCTGTTTAATTGTGTTTTATCGTTGTTTATCGAAATCAACCTCTTTATTTGTTATCTATGGTTTGTAGGTAGAAACAAGTTTATTAAAAAAGATACAAGCTTTTTTTTTGTTATGTTTCTATAAGTAGTCAGGTAAAATATTTATAGCTTGCCCCGCCCCGCGGAGTTACTCGTGTTGTACCCGTTCCCGCGGGAATTATGGGAAAAAAATGTATCCCATGAGTTATTCTGATGTAAAACCTACCTATATTACTGTAAAGTTTCATCCAAATCCGTCCAGTATTTTTTTATGAAAGAGTAACAAACATTCATACATCATTCATACATCCATCCTCAAAAACTTTCGCATTTATAATATAAGTAGGATATTATAGGATTATTGCCTTGTGAAATATTGAAATTCCAGTTTTTAAAGTAGGTTTAAAAACTAGGTCATAACTAATAACTACACCGTAGAACCTAGATTTAAAAATGGTATAGTAATACTTGCATTGAGTTATGTACCTACTATTAACGTTAGTATGCACTTAGGTACCTTTTTAATTAAGTACAACTATTCCGTGCTTCGGAGGGCACGTTAAGCCGTCGGTCCCGGTTACTTTCTACAGATAGTAGTTGTTACTTGAGCCATGTCAGAGGCCTTTGGCGGCTCAATAACTCTGACACCAGGATTGGTCAGGTTGACCATCCACTCGACGAAGAAGAAGAATTACAACTATCACCCCCATATTTTAATATTATAAAGAGTGAATAAACCAGCTCCTACTTAATCCCCAAAGCCTGCAAATTAACTAAACAAAATAAGCTTTTAGGTACATTATTATGTCTACATAACCGCAACACAAAAGGGGTTGTACAGTTCCATTGAATTATTTAGCAGACATCGCACAACCCTTGGGAGGTATGTTTCATTGAAATGATAAAATATTCCATGACAGTGCATGTTACGGGGTGGCACAAGCGATGTACAGCACGAGGTTAGAAGGCTTCCTTCTCAGTCAAGCTCAATTATTGACCAATCACAACGCGTTCTACCCTATCCTATGAATATTATAAATGCGAAAGTTTGTGAGGATTGATGTATGTTTGTTACTCTTTCACGAAAAAACTACTGGACGGATTTGGATGAAACTTTACAGTAATATAGGTTATACATCAGAATAACACATGGGATGCATTTTATCACGAAATTCCCGCGGGAACAGGTACAATGCGGGTAACACCGCGGAGCACTGCTAGTCAACAATACTTATGTCTTGTACGATTCGGTAGACATTGTATTGTGTTAGACTCTGTTTATCGTAAGAAGTCAACAAGCAAGGCTTTCTGCCGTTTACTGTACAGTACACACAGTATGAATTCGACCTGGGTCACTGTCTATGTGTGAGTGAACTATTTATAATGCAGTATTGCTTATAATGTACTGAAAAATGGTTTTCTGTTCTGAAACTATGTCATTACTAGCCGCGCCCCGCGGTTTAACCCACGCTGTACCCGTTCCCGCGGGAATTTCGGAATGAAATGTATCCCATGTGTTATTCTGATGTATGACCTATATTACTGTACTGTTTCATAAAAATCCGTTGAACAGTTTTTGCGGGAATGAGTAACATACATTACTCATTCAGATACATCCATCCTCACAATCTTTCGCATTTATAATATTAGTTGGATAATAAGCGGGACTGCTTATTATCGCGTTAGAATATTGACCGTATTGTGTTGTCTCGTTGTGTCTCGTTGTGTCCATTCCCGTGGGAATTTCGGGATGAAAACTAGCCTATAACCTTCCCGTTGAATGTAGCTATCTTTTACAAAAAGAGTTATTCAAACGGACTGGAATAGCCCGAACATATAAACCTTGATACAAACTCCTAAATTTTACCTCTTTATATGTAATATATATGTATATAGATTTCATCGGTGCATAGACAAAACAAACAAAGACAATGAATCGTAGCATAGCTAAGGGCTCCCACACAAAACCGCGAATTCGCATCGCATCGCAAATATCTGCGAATTCGCACGAACGCACCGTAAGAATTTCCGATCTGCTTCGCATCGCACATTCCTGCGATATTACGTCATCCTTGGTGACGCCATTTCAGGACAGGAATTCTTCCCTTATACGATCGTTTTTGAAGGCATGGTGATAATAAATTCAAAAGCTCTTCAAATGAAGATATGCTCATTCTAAAATAATCAAAAAAGTATCTTCTTCAGTTCTTAACGCATAGTACTTTTGAGTAAAATAGTTCCCATCAGAGTTCATAATCGTAATAAATGAATGGATGAACCCAGAATATTCTTTTTCTTTTATATCTATTTAACATTAACAGCAGTGCAATAATCTTTTTGCGATCCATCTTACGCTTCCTAAAAACACGTCCAGTACGGCTGACTACACTTGAAGGATGGTCGCCCTACCAAACGGTTTGCCGCACTAAATCGTATCGCAGAAATTCGCATCGCAAGCTCCTGCGATGCGAATTCGTATCGCATCGCATCGCAGTTTTGTGTGGGAGCCCTAAATCTGGTAGAAAGCGACTATTGAATCCAAATCGCGCCAAAATCTACTTACTTCTATCGTTTTCCCTCCAAAATTCTGTATGACATGTGACATTGACGTTGGCGATGATATCATCCACAGACTTAAACCGAAGAAGATAGCAGAAAGTGTCTGAAAAAAAGCAAGTTCTATGCTTGTATTATGGAATCTAAGTAACTCTGATACACAAATACTATGTATCATTATATGAATACTAGCAGCGCCCCGCGGTTTTTCCCGCGTTGTGTCCGTTCCCGTGGGAATTTCGGGAAATTTTATACATGTAAACCTTCCTTTTGAATAACTCTATCTATTTTTTAAAACCGCGTCAAAATCCGTGCAGTAGTATTTGAGTTTATCGCGAACAGACAGACAAACAGACGTGGCCGGGGACTTTGTTTTACCTATAATATGTAGTGATAGTGATATAATTGTCACCCTGACGTCGTCAACAACTATGTCTTCACATATTGTAGACTCCGTTGAATCGAACCCGCAACCCCCGACACAGTAAGCGCTCGCACTGCCACTCAAACACAATTCATGGAATTTTAATTGGCTTGAACGTAATCAGAATAGAAGAATATTTAAATTCTAATTAGTACAAAATGTTTTCAAATAGCTATAAAAGTTAATACATTTAGGTAAATAGGTAGGTACGTATATGTACAATCAGGAACTACTGGTCCGATTTGAAAACATATTTTTGTAATGGATAGCCACATTCAACGGGAAGGTTATAGGCTATTTTTATCCCGGAATTCTTACGGGAACGGGCACAACGCGGGTAAAACCGCGGGGCGCTGCTAGTTATATAGGTACTCGTATGTTTGTGCATGTTTGTCAAGTGCGTTACTGGATAAATTATTTACTACTTACCATAGCAAAAAGATTGATTATAATAACCACAGCAGCCGCTAACTTGCAAGAATTTCTACTTTTTTCAGCCATTATCTGTAACAAAAGTAAAGTAGTATAAGCCTTTTATATCCCACTGCTGGGCAAAGGCCTCTCATCTCACTGAAGATATCAGTACAGTAAGTAACTTCGTGTAAGTCAGTGGCCTACTGGTGTCGGAGTTTTTAGACCGCCACAAGGCCGCCGACACAACCCCCTGGTGTCATGGGAGTCTTAGACCGCCATAAGGCCTCTGACATGGTTTAGCGAATGAAACAACCTGGACCGACAATTTACTGAAGCACGGTAGCGCTCAGAGAGAAATGCTGCTATTCTAGTAGTACTCAAACTAAGTAGTGGTATTTGATTGATCGTCCGTTTATCCTTGCCCCGCGGTTTTACCCGCGTTGTGCCCGCTCCCATAAGAATAACGGGGTGAAAAATAGCCTATAACCTTCCCGTTGAATGTGGCTATTTATTGCAAAAAGAATTATTCAAATCGGATAATTCCCGAGATTAGCTCGAACATACAAACAAACTTAAAAAATTTACCTCGTTATAATATTGATATTGATGTTTGTCGACCTCCAAAGATCACTGATAGACAGGTAAATATAAGTATGACCCAATTTCTTAATGATTTCGAGTCTTCATTGGTTGGTACATTACATTATCTTTTAAACCATCACGTTTACTAACGTGCTTTGATATAAAAATAACATAGTGTAGGTTTAGATATATTAAATACTTCCTTAGTAGAGATTTAATGAGAGATTTTGAGACATGTACTCATGTAAAAATTACGTTTATACTTCGTTACAGCGCGGTTTTCAAAGTCAAAGTCAAATATTTTTTATTCAGTTTTGGCCCCATAGAGGCTCTTATGAACGTACCACCCATTTGGAAGAACATCAGCAGAGAAGAATGGGCAAGAAACTCTGCTGGTTATTTTTTTAAATCAAGGTATAATACAATTGAATACTAATAAGTAAGATTACATGTCAAAATCAGATTGTGTTGCTGGTGCACGAATTTGACTCCAGACATATTTATCCTCAATGTAATCAGTAATGCTATAGTATGCTTTAGTCAATAAAACGTCTTTAACGTACGATTTGAATTTACCTTCACTAAGCCCAGTTAGCTCCTTGGGAATTTTATTATAAACTTGAATACATCTACCAATGAAAGACTTCCCGTTTTCCCGTTTTACCCGCGTTATACCCGTTCCTATAGGAAATTCGGGATAAAAATAGATTATGTGCAAGGGAATGTAATTATTTTATCATATATTTTATTGCTTTTCGCAAGAAAATCTTTCTAAATTATTTTGTAAATATAAAGTTGCCTTTCCTAACTTATCAATTGTATTAGTTTATAGTTTAATTAACAATGCAATGGAATTTCTACGCCACTTGATTCTAAAGGGAAAATGCCTTGAAATTGTGCCTATTATAACCTGAATAACTTATATCAGGGGCGCCAAACAGGTGGCAAGTTAGATTACTCAGGTTATGTTCTCATAGTTTTGCAATCAAACTTCTTTGATTAATTTCCGAAAGGAGGTTGTGAGAATGAGTTTTATTAGAGTGAATGAACGAATGAATGAACTGTAGATATCATGTAATTAATCTATACCTATAAGTTTGGTTAAATAAGGTTAATTTACGAAGAAATTAAATTTGTTTACTTTAGGTAAAATTGGGCATTGAAATAATTCTACCCAAATATTACTTTCTAATGTATTGTAACTAAAAAAGTCTCAGGCAACGTTTGGTATGGTTTTGCTCCATGTGAATTATTATTTTAGTATTATTTAATGTAATAAAGATAATAATCGACCACATAAATTACGTCTGTCAGTTAACAAATCTGTGGCCTTCAGACGGTCTAAACCAAGGTCAGACATTAGTTTCTCAAGGAAGCATCGTGGCGTAGATTGACTAAGCGATGTTAGGTAGTTCATTGCGATTGTTAAGCAACGTGCAGCTCGATCCCTACTTGGATGGGTGGTAGTGGCTCTATACGACAGCCTCCGTGGTCTAGTTTGAGCGCTCGGTTCACGATCCGGAGGTTCTGGGCTCGATTCCCGGTGGGGTTATCTCACAAAAATCACTTTGTGAGACTGTCCTCAGTTTGGTCAGGGCATTGCAGGCTGAATCACCTTATTGCCCGAAAAGTAAGATGATTCCGTGCTTCGGAGGGTACGTTAAGCCGTCGGACCCGGTTACTTTCTACGGATAGTAGTCGTTACATGAGCCATGTCAGAGGCCTTTGGCGGCTCAATAACTCTGACACCAGGATTGGTCAGGTTGACCATCCACTCGATAAGAAGTAAGAAGAAGTGGCTCTATCTGAGCGCTGCCGTGCTTCGGAGGGCACGTTAAATTGTCGGTCCCGGTTGTTTCCATCAATAGAACACGTCGGAGGCCTTCGGCAAGGTTGGCCACTGACCTTTTCGCACTTTGTACGTACTTCTTTAGTTAGGTACTAATATTTAGATATTAGCACCACCCCGCGGTTTTACCCGCGTTGTGCCCGTTCCTGTAGGAATTTCGCGATGAAAAGTAGCCTATAACCTTCCCGTTGAATTTGTCTATCTATTACAAAAAGAATTATTCGAATCGGATAGGTAGTTTCTGAGATTAGCGCGTTCAAACAAACAAACTCTGCAGCTTTATAATATTAGTATAGAATAGCAGCGCTCCGCGGTTTTACCCGCGTTGTACCCGTTCCCGTAGGAATTTCGGGATGAAAAATAGCCTATAACCTTCCCGTTGAATGTGGCTATCTAGAATTATAACAATTGCAATGAACTAACATCGCTATCAGTAGGTGATCTAATGAGTAGGTACCTATTGTAAGTAAAACCTTTTACTCTTTTTGCGCTATCTACTGATATCTTCAGTGAGATGAAAGGCCTTTGTCCAGCAGTGGGACAATACAGGCTATATACTGTAACTTTTACTAATCCCTTTAAGCTGAAAGTTGTTTTTTTCATAGATTACTCGTTAAGTACCTACTTAATGACAAAACACTTAAAGGAAACCCCTGTAGGTACCAAATTTCAATAACACGAATTTAAAATCTGCTCCCCCAAAGTTTGTTAAAACAATAATAGTTAAAGTCAAGTATATAATATTTACTTCGAAATAACATCAATAGCAATTATTTACGCGGGAAAAGGTAAATTGTTATTTAATTCCACCCAAAGGTTGTGCACCCCTCACAAATGATTCCCTAGGGAACCCACGAGTGTGCGCGAATGGGTAATTACGGAACAGGGGAGGGAGTTTATTTCCTTTTGACCTACTTTTGAAGAAAGAAACCGCAGAAGTACCTAAGCAAGTAGGTTCTTAACTACCTACGTATGTACATACCACAGAGCATAGAAGCACCAGGCGCTCCGGCCCGGTGGTGCTTCTATGCTCTGTCTGTGGTATATACATACGTTTCTACCTACGTTTACATCTCATGGCGTAGTATTTTATCGCGATTAAGCAACGTGCAGCTCGACCCCTACTTGGATGGGTGATAGTGGCATTTCTATCTGAGCGCTACCGTGCTTCGGAGGGTGCGTTAAATTGTCGGGTCCGGTTGTTTGGTTAGACCATGTCAGAGGCCTTTAGGCGGTCTAAAAACTTCGACATTCCGGTTGGCCACTGTAGGTCAGTGGCAACTCGAAGTTGCTTAGTGCAATTTTGTTTACAGAAAATTTCATGAAATCTAACTACCTTTAGGTACTAGCATTGCTACAAGGTTTTACTCGCGTTGGGCTCGTTCCCTTGGGAATATCGGGATAGGTCTTGATATATAACCTTCCTCTTGAATAAGATGAAAAGACTTTCATTAAAACCCGGTATGAATTATAGTATCTAATTTTTCGCTTTAAAAAGTGACATTTTGCTGTACTAACTATTAAAAAATCTAAGTACGAACACTGCACTTACTTTTAAACTTTCATATATACAAGTCCTTTGTATACACGCCTAGCGTGTCATCGGCATCAGAACAAAGTAGGTACACGAACACACTTGATGTGTCGAACACAACTGAACGTGTTTCGCGGTAAAACAGCATGTAAGTAGAGGGAAGCGTGTATATTGCACCGCGGTCGAATTTCGACTGAATAATACAATTCAGGTTTCAGGCGACCGAATAACGTAGACGTAATCATAAATAGTAGACGATAGTTTCAGCAGTTTACAGGGTTATTTTAAAGGGATTGGAAAACAGGATTGTCTTAATAGTTTGTAGGACTTAATGGTTTTGGATTTCTGTATCTACATCTATATATATAAAATGAAACCCGTTTTCCTTTGTCGCGGCATCACGCGTGAATGGCTGGACCGATTTCCACGGTTTTGCATTCGTTGGAAAGGTCTCGGGCTCCGTGAGGTTTATAGGGAATAAAAATCTAAATTCCCACGGGAACGGGGGCGCTGCGGGTGAAACCGCGGGGCACAGCTAGTAAAAAATAATAAAGCTGAAGAGATTGTTTTGAACGCGCTAATTTCAGAAACTAGCGATCCGATTTGAATAATTATGTTTGTAATGGATAGCCACATTCAACGGGAAGGTTATAGGCTATTTTTCATTCCGTAATTCCCACGGGAACGGGCACAACGCGGGTAAAACCGCGGGGCGCTATTTATGTTTTAGTTTATGAATCTATATCTAAGTTAGGTAGGTACTTAACTGCTTGTATTCAAAACGAATACATCCGCGGTGTGATACACACTTACTTCCATCTATACTATTATACTATATTAATATTATAAAGCTGAAGAGTTTGTTTTGTTTGTTTGTTTAAACGCGCTAATCTCAGAAACTACTGAACCGATTTGAATAATTCTTTCACTGTTAGATAGTCTATTTATCGAGGAAGGCTATAGGCTACATTTTATCCCGGATTTCCTACGGGAACGGGCACAACGCGGGTAAAACCGCGGGGTGCTGCTAGTCTTTAATAAAGTCGGATATGCTTAAATATCTATTAAAAGAGACCTTGTCCCCATTGGAAGACGGTTAAACGATTTCTTTGTCTATGCAATTCTTTGTTCAAATAAAAACGAAACAATTATGTATGTAATAATGTTTATTCATCTCAACAATAATGTACATAAGAAGCAACAGTCAACAATATAAATGTAAAAAATAATACCCGTCTTAATGCGGCAGTCGGGTAAATAAAAACAGACATTTGTGGTCCCTAAAATTTACAAAAAATATTGCTTTTCTACTACTGTACAAGTATAATATTTTCTATTTTACGACCAATTTGTTCAGCTTTGATGAGAATTTTAATGTTTTAAACAATTTGTGACCTACTACCAATACCTTTATATACTTACTTTTTCTTGATAATTTCAATCCTCTTGTTATAATTACAATGCTACACAATAATTTTCTTGATAATTATTAAAACTCTACACTCAAAATGTTTGTCCATCTTTTATACAATGATTCATATCATTAATTACATCTTGTGTTGTTCTACATTAAATAATAGGTATTTGATTATAATATAATTTGTGTGATACCTTTTACGGATTTTTCCAATAGTTTATCTCTACTGTCGTATTTTATCCATCACAGGCAGTAGAGATATACATCAAACATAAATGTAGGTTAATTAGACCCAAACTAAGCTCTAAGCTTGTAATATGGAATCTAACTCACTGATACTACTACATATACACACACAAATACTTTATAAGAATATATAATTGACACCCAGACGTCGTCAACAACTATGTCTTCCCATATTGTTGACTCTGTTGAATCGAGCCCGCAACCCCCGACACAGTAAGCGCTCTTACTGCCACTGTGACAACGGGCTTGTCATTGGCACTTGGACGGTCTAAGATAGTCTTGGGTAGGTAAATTAAAAAGGTGAAAGGTGAGAGGTGACCTAAGATAGCCTCTTCACTGTATGTACTGATGTCTTCAGTGCGACGAGAGACCTTTGCCCAGCAGTGGGACATTACAGGCTAATAATACTTTACTTTACTGTATAATATTACAACTTTTGGTGTACTTATTTATTGTTCTAGTAATAAAGAATTTTTTTTTCTGTACAAATAAATTGTAAATATGTTTCTGAGTATAGTTACTACAGTTACAAAATGTTACAAAAATAATATTTTAATAATGTTTTCTTTTACTCTTTCATGTACTGATATCTTCAGTGAGATGCGAGGCCTTTACCCAGCAGTGGAACATCACAGGTTACTTTACGATTTTCTTTTTAATTGGGGAATGAACATTCTAAACAATATTGCCTAATTAGTTACATTCTGTTGTATATATTGTTTTAACTCTATTTTGTGTTCGTTAGTTAAACAATTATTAATGTTAAAGCCTATTAACTCACATGTAAAATGCTTTATTAAATATAATGAGGGATTTAAGATAAATATATTTGTTTTTTGTTCATTGTGTTCACTTTTTGTGTGGTGACAGTATCTCTTGTCAATACAGTTTAAAGTCTCTGTAAGACAGTATTGTATTGTACTTAAAACCAGTGCTATGGGGTGCAACAACCCCATAGTCTACAGAGACTGTTCTTTAGACTACTGTCACTGTAGTTTAAATTATATGGGCCTTTGACATAAATGCTTATCAACAGCACTTTAATTATCAAATGGTTTGTCCCTTTCCGACATACGCTATTTGCCAAAGAGCGAAAGAGACAAAACACTGTTTAAGTTAAATATAAGGCAGTAAGTATTTTTAATTAGTTCATAGTGCTTCAATATTACTTTTTTTAATTTTTCTTGGTATATAGTGATGTAGAAATTTAATGGTTTACTATGTTACAGCAGATATAAAAAATGCAAAGCAGACTCCAGGATTATAGATCATAATTACAGTGTACAACCCTCGTGTCTTAAAGTATGTTAAAACCTTCATAATTTATTCCTCTTTCCAAATAAAACCGCTCAGTCTGAAAGTGTCACTCATATCCCAATTGAAGATTCTCTCACCCTTTTTCTGCCCTCCTGCACCCGCTATGACTATTAACGGCATGAAATGTTCAGCAGCTCGGACAGGATGGGCGGCTGTAGCGCCAGGCTGCTCTCTCCAGGCTACAAGACCATCTTTTCTTTCATTTTCATCCTCAGCTGTACAAACTTTAAATAAATAATCATCAAATTCCTTGTTTATGACTTGTTTTTTGTTTCTGCTGCTCATAAACTCTCTCATATTGTGATAGGACATACCAGAACCTATAATAGCGATTCCTTCCTTTCTGAACTCGTATAAAACTTGCCCTAACTTGTAGTGTTGTTCTGGGTCTTGGTTTGATAATACTGATATCTGAACTATAGGTATATCTGCTGAAGGATTTATCAGCATCATTGGAACGAAAACTCCGTGGTCCCAACCTCTATGGGGGTCCATTTTCGAACGAATTCCCGCCTTTTTCAATGATGCATGAATGTCTTCGGCCAACTTCGGATCGCCTGGTGCACTGTACTTGTATTGGTAAGATTCGGGCGGGAAACCGTAGTAATCGAAGTACAGGTTGTGCCGTTGGCCTGAAGATATCGATACCATATCTTCTTCCCAGTGTGCGGTGACGAGTATTATTCCTTTTAGGTCTGGTAACTTTACATGTTTCTGTAATTCGTCTCGCAGGAAAACGGTCAGTCCAGCGTGATCCTTGTCTCCCAGCAGCGGCATAGGCCCTCCGCCATGGTTCACAAACACTGCAGGAGCCAGTAAAGCCATTTTTCGCGTTGCACCAGTGAAATAACGAACAATATTCATAGAAATAAATGACACAATCACTATAAATGATACTTGAATGACAATCGACAAAGTATTAAGTATAAGCATGAACGCTGATTGTTGATGACCTTGTGCAATAACAACGAAGTATATCTAATTGGATACCTAATTATAAAGTAAAAATTATTATGTACAAGGAAAAATCCCGAAATTGTTGATACAAATTTGAAGTTAGTCAGCTGTTTATTTTGTTACAAGTTTGACAGATGTATACATTTTCTATTTCTTTCTATTTACCAATATTAAAATAAGTAAGATAGTGTCGATCATGCTAAAGATAAGTAAGATGAGGGCTCGGTAATGGAATTGGAACGTTAATTTTGACATTTGATAGTGATATGCCTGCACCAAGAAAATATAAGTCGATCGACTTAATCGCATGAAAATGCAATGTTGTCTATAATCTGTGGCTGTAACAGTTGGCAACACCTTAATAAAAAAGAGACAACAATCGTTTGTTAGAAAGAGAGCCTATTTTTTTCCAGTAAAAATGGCGTCTTTCTGAGTTGTCCTTTTCGCACTACCATATTTTGAAAATTAAAGCAAAATACATAAAGAATTCAAAGTGTTTTACAATCTCAAATGTTATGAGCTAATGAATTGTATTTAGTGAAACAGTTTTTTCTTGTAAACAACTGTAGTAAGGACCTAAAAAATGCTTTCTGGGCGAGGCGTACTTTCGGCTTGAAAAGTCATCGAAAAGTGCAAAAATGGACAAGAAAAACAAAAAGAAAGCCGTTGTAAAACGTAAAAGTGACGAGCCGGTTGAAGGTGATAATAAAAAGAAAATAATGGTGCGTAAAGCAGAGAGTGAGAAGGAAAAAGTGGAAGTAGTGAACCAAGTTGTCGAAGTTCCCGTTGAACAAGGACAACAAATCGTCCATGCTGGGCAAATTGTGGAGGGAAATTTTGAACAGCCAGTATTCGTAAATATGAAGGGAGAACCAGTACAATTAGGGCCAAATACAGTGATTCTTTACGAACAAAATGGAAATCCATCGAGTTTCGCTTTTGGCGGGATGTGGACAATGGATTCGTCGGGAAGAATTGTAATGGCGGAGACAATTTACGATGTGAAGGGAGAACCAGAGGAAGAAAGCGCCAACTTTGTACAGAATAACACTGAAGTTACTACTGTAAGTACTCGAATACGTTATTATCTCCTTTGAATCTTCCATGGACTGCAACAACTCATACTCTACACTCTCTCAAAATTATTCTCAATGTATAGTAATGAAATTCAAAACAAACTCTTTTTGTTTGTATGAATACGCTGATCTCAAGAACTACCAATCCGATTTCAATGATTCTTCTTGTAATGGATAGCCACATTCAACGGGGTGGTAATAGGCTAATTTTCATCCCGAAATTCCCACGGGAACAGGCATGACCTGAGCTAAATCGTGGGGCGCTGCTAGTTGGTTATTTTACGAACAATCAACTTGTTTGTTACCTTAATGCCTCAAAAAAAAGCAGGTACAGTAATCAATTATCAAACTATGGCTAAATTCATCATTCTATAATTAATAAACCTCTATTCCAGCAACAAGTTCAAGAAGAACAGCCCAACACATTCCAGCAGTACGAGATCTCGACGAACCCTCAAGTGGAAGGCCAGGAGCAGTACGAGGTGGCCATCATTGAGAACCCCACCACAGAGACGGCAGAACGGTGAGATAAATAATTACAGTACACCAGCCCTACGAAAGTCACAGAAGGCGAAACAACTATATGAACTATACTTCTATACTAGTCTAAACTAATATTATATAGAGGTAAAATTTGTAAGTTTCTTTGTTTGTTTTGTATGTTAGGAATTATCAGTCCGATTTGAATAATTCGTTTTGTGATAGATAGCCACATTCAATGGGAACGTTATAGGCTATATTTCATCCCGAAATTCCCACGGGAACGGGTACTACGCGGGTTAAACCGCAGGGCCCTGCTAGTAATAAATATGCGCTGAATAGTGGTTTCACCAAATAACCAAATACCACTAACTTGCAGCGCCCCGTTCCCGTGGGAATTTAAGGAATTTTTATACATATAAACCTTCCTCTTGAATCACTATATCTATTTAAAAAAACCGCATCAAAATCCGTTGCATAGTTTTAAAGATCTAAGCATACATAAGGACAGACAGACAGTGGAAAGCGACTTTGTTTTATACTATGTAGTGATGAAACGGGTCTCTAACGCGTTAGATAATTGACGTATCATCCCGTGACCACGAGCGGTGTAATTCCCTCAAAACGTCGGGTACATATTCTAGTAAAATACGTAAAATTATCTAACGTGATACAGACCCGTTTCATTTAGTATAATTAGTGCAAATCGTGTGAGTTTAAATAGTATCCCATTTATTTACAGGACCGCTGAAGAACAACTCATAACTACTGAGGAACAGCTGGTTGCTCTAGGCACTAACGCGGTGCGTTGGCTCAACCAGAAGTATGATCATGTGGCTAGAAAGCTACAACTTAACTTTGGTAAGTTAAGACTTAGATAGGGTCACAGACCAGGAAACAAAGAAGACCGATCTTCTTCTTCTTCTTCTTCATCGAGTGGATGACCAACCTGACCAATCCTGGTGTCAGAGTTATTGAGCCGCCAAAGGCCTCAGACATGGCTCAAGTAACGACTACTATCTGTAGTAAGTAACTGGGACCGACGGCTTAACGTACCCTCCGAAGCACGGAATCATCTTACTTTTCGAGCAATCAGGTGATTCAGCCTGCGATGCCCTAACCAAACTGAGGAGAGTCTCACAAAGAGATTTTTGTGAGATATCCCCACCGGGAATCGAACCCGGAATCTCCGGATCGTGAGCCGAATGCTCAAACCACAAGACCACGGAGGCTGTTAGAAGACCGATAAGTCCATACGTTCAAAGTTACACGATAGGCGGTGATTCGCTGGCGGCAGATCGTTGTCCTTCTTAGATTTCAAACAAAAGAAAGAGATAGATTATCATCACTATTGAGTTCGTTTTGCCTACCGCGCCTGACTGGGCCTGGATAGGGTCTTACTCATAAACGATAATTAACTTAAACAGTGTTTTAAAGTGTTTTGACTCTTTCGCTCTTTGGTAAATAGCGTATGTAACATTACAGATGCGGGTGTGAAGCTGCAACACTCTGCATCGGGCTGCGTCCAATGTCTATATCTGACCACACCGAGCATGCAAATGGCTTTCAATGCTGTGCCACAGTTCCTGTGTGTTGAGACCGGTAAGTTTTTGAAATATCTAGACTAATATAATCCTCCTCACTGTACTAACATCTTCAGTGAGAGGTGTTTGATCTGCAGTGGGGTGTTATAGGACGATACTTTACATTAGTACTCGCTTGTGATCACGTGTACTCCTCGCTGTACTAACATCTTCAGTGAGAGGTGTTTGATCTGCAGTGGGGTGTTATAGGACGATACTTTACATTAGTACTCGCTTGTGATCACGTGTACTCCTCGCTGTACTAACATCTTCAGTGAGAGGTGTTTGATCTGCAGTGGGGTGTTATAGGACGATACTTTACATTAGTACTCGCTTGTTATCACGTGTACTCCTCGCTGTACTAACATCTTCAGTGAGAGGTGTTTGATCTGCAGTGGGGTGTTATAGGACGATACATTACATTAGTACTCGCTTGTGATCACGTGTACTCCTCGCTGTACTAACATCTTCAGTGAGAGGTGTTTGATCTGCAGTGGGGTGTTATAGGACGATACTTTACATTAGTACTCGCTTGTTATCACGTGTACTCCTCGCTGTACTAACATCTTCAGTGAGAGGTGTTTGATCTGCAGTGGGGTGTTATAAGACGATACTTTACATTAGTACTCGCTTGTGATCACGTGTACTCCTCGCTGTACTAACATCTTCAGTGAGAGGTGTTTGATCTGCAGTGGGGTGTTATAGGACGATACTTTACATTAGTACTCGCTTGTGATTATGTGTACTCCTCGCTGTACTAACATCTTCAGTGAGAGGTGTTTGATCTGCAGTGGGGTGTTATAGGACGATACTTTACTAATTATTATTTATAATTTCAGGTATAGACTTTGTTAGCACCATCCCGGCGGTGGGAACTATAGCGCCTGTCATTAAACACAAAGTTACTTTGTTCCTCGCTGAAGATGGCAACGGAAAGTCTGTTATAGTTAGTGCAGGTAAATTAATTGATTAATTTATATTTATTTATAATTTTACGCCTCGGTGGTCTAATGGTATGTGCGCTTGCCTGCCAAAACTGAGGTCCCGGGTTCAATTCCCGGGTCGAGCGAAAATATGGCTCGAGTTTGAGACCACCAACCCCCATTTGGCAAGCGTGGCGATTACGACATCCTCCTCACTGTACTGATAACTTCAGTTAGATGAGAGGCCTTTGCCCAGCAGTGGGACATTAATACCTTTACCTTTATTATTTCATTACAGGTATATCTACGTTAATTGGTGATGACCTGACCTGGCTGCTAGAAACATTTAAATCCTGCAATCCCGCGTGGAGACAAGTCCGATGCGTTGTCTGTGATCCCGTAAAGAGTCATCAGGTAATAACTATTTCATGTCACTGTTTCACGTGAATACAGCAGCCCCCCGCGGTTCCAACCGCTTTGTACCCGTTCCCGCAGGAATTTCGGTATAAAATGTATCCCATGTGTTATTCTGATGTATAACCTATATAGGTTAAAGTAATATAAATAAATAAATAAATATACCTGGACGAATTCACACATGGTTAATTAGACCCAAAGTAAGCTCTAAGCTTGTGTTATGGAATCTAATTCACTGATACTACTACTTATACATCACAAATACTTTATAACAATATATAATTGACATCCAGACGTCGTCGCCAACAACTATGTCTGCACATATTGTTGACTTCGGTCGGGAATCGAACCCGCAACCCCCAACACAGTAAACACTCTCACTGCCACTGTGCCAACGGGCTTATCAATATAACTGTAGTTTCATCCAAATCCGTTCAGTAGGTTTTGTGTGGCTTAACTTTAATAGTAAGACATATACCCTCGGTCTTCGATCAACAATACACAACTAGATAACGGGTCCCGTATGTATATGTAGTAGTATCAGTGAATTAGATTCCATAACACAAGCTTAGAGCTTACTTTGGGTCTAATTAACCGTGTGTGAATTTGTCCGGGGTATATTGTAGAGCATAAATAAGGCCATCAGCTTCTCATCCAAGTACCCTGTGACGTGAGTGTAACTGAGTGTTTCCGTGCAGTCGGTGAGCAGCATGTTCCCGAGCGCGCACGTGTCGTGCTCCGTGTGGCAGGCGGCGCGCGCGGCCGCGGGCCTGCTGCGCGCCGCCGCGTGCCGCGACCCGGAGCCCGAGCTGGCCGCGCGCGCGCACCAGTACGCGCTGGCGCTGCTGCGCGCCGACCACCCGCCCCACCAGCTGCAGGTAACACTCCGCCCCCCGACCACCCCGCGCACCAGTACGCGCTGGCGCTGCTGCGCGCCGACCACCCGCCCCACCAGCTGCAGGTAACACTCCGCCCCCCGACCACCCCGCGCACCAGTACGCGCTGGCGCTGCTGCGCGCCGACCACCCGCCCCACCAGCTGCAGGTAACACTCCGCCCCCCGACCACCCCGCGCACCAGTACGCGCTGGCGCTGCTGCGCGCCGACCACCCGCCCCACCAGCTGCAGGTAACACTCCGCCCCCCGACCACCCCGCGCACCAGTACGCGCTGGCGCTGCTGCGCGCCGACCACCCGCCCCACCAGCTGCAGGTAACACTCCGCCCCCCGACCACCCCGCGCACCAGTACGCGCTGGCGCTGCTGCGCGCCGACCACCCGCCCCACCAGCTGCAGGTAACACTCCGCCCCCCGACCACCCCGCGCACCAGTACGCGCTGGCGCTGCTGCGCGCCGACCACCCGCCCCACCAGCTGCAGGTAACACTCCGCCCCCCGACCACCCCGCGCACCAGTACGCGCTGGCGCTGCTGCGCGCCGACCACCCGCCCCACCAGCTGCAGGTAACACTCCGCCCCCCGACCACCCCGCGCACCAGTACGCGCTGGCGCTGCTGCGCGCCGACCACCCGCCCCACCAGCTGCAGGTAACACTCCGCCCCCCGACCACCCCGCGCACCAGTACGCGCTGGCGCTGCTGCGCGCCGACCACCCGCCCCACCAGCTGCAGGTAACACTCCGCCCCCCGACCACCCCGCGCACCAGTACGCGCTGGCGCTGCTGCGCGCCGACCACCCGCCCCACCAGCTGCAGGTAACACTCCGCCCCCCGACCACCCCGCGCACCAGTACGCGCTGGCGCTGCTGCGCGCCGACCACCCGCCCCACCAGCTGCAGGTAACACTCCGCCCCCCGACCACCCCGCGCACCAGTACGCGCTGGCGCTGCTGCGCGCCGACCACCCGCCCCACCAGCTGCAGGTAACACTCCGCCCCCCGACCACCCCGCGCACCAGTACGCGCTGGCGCTGCTGCGCGCCGACCACCCGCCCCACCAGCTGCAGGTAACACTCCGCCCCCCGACCACCCCGCGCACCAGTACGCGCTGGCGCTGCTGCGCGCCGACCACCCGCCCCACCAGCTGCAGGTAACACTCCGCCCCCCGACCACCCCGCGCACCAGTACGCGCTGGCGCTGCTGCGCGCCGACCACCCGCCCCACCAGCTGCAGGTAACACTCCGCCCCCCGACCACCCCGCGCACCAGTACGCGCTGGCGCTGCTGCGCGCCGACCACCCGCCCCACCAGCTGCAGGTAACACTCCGCCCCCCGACCACCCCGCGCACCAGTACGCGCTGGCGCTGCTGCGCGCCGACCACCCGCCCCACCAGCTGCAGGTAACACTCCGCCCCCCGACCACCCCGCGCACCAGTACGCGCTGGCGCTGCTGCGCGCCGACCACCCGCCCCACCAGCTGCAGGTAACACTCCGCCCCCCGACCACCCCGCGCACCAGTACGCGCTGGCGCTGCTGCGCGCCGACCACCCGCCCCACCAGCTGCAGGTAACACTCCGCCCCCCGACCACCCCGCGCACCAGTACGCGCTGGCGCTGCTGCGCGCCGACCACCCGCCCCACCAGCTGCAGGTAACACTCCGCCCCCCGACCACCCCGCGCACCAGTACGCGCTGGCGCTGCTGCGCGCCGACCACCCGCCCCACCAGCTGCAGGTAACACTCCGCCCCCCGACCACCCCGCGCACCAGTACGCGCTGGCGCTGCTGCGCGCCGACCACCCGCCCCACCAGCTGCAGGTAACACTCCGCCCCCCGACCACCCCGCGCACCAGTACGCGCTGGCGCTGCTGCGCGCCGACCACCCGCCCCACCAGCTGCAGGTAACACTCCGCCCCCCGACCACCCCGCGCACCAGTACGCGCTGGCGCTGCTGCGCGCCGACCACCCGCCCCACCAGCTGCAGGTAACACTCCGCCCCCCGACCACCCCGCGCACCAGTACGCGCTGGCGCTGCTGCGCGCCGACCACCCGCCCCACCAGCTGCAGGTAACACTCCGCCCCCCGACCACCCCGCGCACCAGTACGCGCTGGCGCTGCTGCGCGCCGACCACCCGCCCCACCAGCTGCAGGTAACACTCCGCCCCCCGACCACCCCGCGCACCAGTACGCGCTGGCGCTGCTGCGCGCCGACCACCCGCCCCACCAGCTGCAGGTAACACTCCGCCCCCCGACCACCCCGCGCACCAGTACGCGCTGGCGCTGCTGCGCGCCGACCACCCGCCCCACCAGCTGCAGGTAACACTCCGCCCCCCGACCACCCCGCGCACCAGTACGCGCTGGCGCTGCTGCGCGCCGACCACCCGCCCCACCAGCTGCAGGTAACACTCCGCCCCCCGACCACCCCGCGCACCAGTACGCGCTGGCGCTGCTGCGCGCCGACCACCCGCCCCACCAGCTGCAGGTAACACTCCGCCCCCCGACCACCCCGCGCACCAGTACGCGCTGGCGCTGCTGCGCGCCGACCACCCGCCCCACCAGCTGCAGGTAACACTCCGCCCCCCGACCACCCCGCGCACCAGTACGCGCTGGCGCTGCTGCGCGCCGACCACCCGCCCCACCAGCTGCAGGTAACACTCCGCCCCCCGACCACCCCGCGCACCAGTACGCGCTGGCGCTGCTGCGCGCCGACCACCCGCCCCACCAGCTGCAGGTAACACTCCGCCCCCCGACCACCCCGCGCACCAGTACGCGCTGGCGCTGCTGCGCGCCGACCACCCGCCCCACCAGCTGCAGGTAACACTCCGCCCCCCGACCACCCCGCGCACCAGTACGCGCTGGCGCTGCTGCGCGCCGACCACCCGCCCCACCAGCTGCAGGTAACACTCCGCCCCCCGACCACCCCGCGCACCAGTACGCGCTGGCGCTGCTGCGCGCCGACCACCCGCCCCACCAGCTGCAGGTAACACTCCGCCCCCCGACCACCCCGCGCACCAGTACGCGCTGGCGCTGCTGCGCGCCGACCACCCGCCCCACCAGCTGCAGGTAACACTCCGCCCCCCGACCACCCCGCGCACCAGTACGCGCTGGCGCTGCTGCGCGCCGACCACCCGCCCCACCAGCTGCAGGTAACACTCCGCCCCCCGACCACCCCGCGCACCAGTACGCGCTGGCGCTGCTGCGCGCCGACCACCCGCCCCACCAGCTGCAGGTAACACTCCGCCCCCCGACCACCCCGCGCACCAGTACGCGCTGGCGCTGCTGCGCGCCGACCACCCGCCCCACCAGCTGCAGGTAACACTCCGCCCCCCGACCACCCCGCGCACCAGTACGCGCTGGCGCTGCTGCGCGCCGACCACCCGCCCCACCAGCTGCAGGTAACACTCCGCCCCCCGACCACCCCGCGCACCAGTACGCGCTGGCGCTGCTGCGCGCCGACCACCCGCCCCACCAGCTGCAGGTAACACTCCGCCCCCCGACCACCCCGCGCACCAGTACGCGCTGGCGCTGCTGCGCGCCGACCACCCGCCCCACCAGCTGCAGGTAACACTCCGCCCCCCGACCACCCCGCGCACCAGTACGCGCTGGCGCTGCTGCGCGCCAATACGCGCTCGCTTTTTTATACACATAAACCTGCCTCTTGAATCCCTCTATCTATTTAAAAAACCGCATCAAAATCCGTTGCGTAGTTTTAAAGATCTAAGCATACATAGGGACAGACAGACAGCGGAAAGCGACTTTGTTTTATCTATGTAGTGATAGATTAAATCTTACAGTCCATAATCGTACTTTTCTATGTTACAGGTCCTGAAACGTGCTATAATAGGCACGGGCGCAGGCACACTACGTCTCTGGGACGTTATGACGAGACCGAACGGGGCCATAGTTAAGCTGGACTCTTGGTTAGAAGCTGACAACTATACGAACATATTGCATAAGGTATGTGCTTCAAAAGAGTAAAGTATGTTAAAGTAATTTTGAGTAGATATAGGTAAATAATAATAATATAATAATAATATACCTGACAAATTCACACACGGTTAATTAGACCCAAAGTAAGCTCTAAGCTTGTGTTATGGAATCTAACTCACTGATACTACTACATATATATACACAAATACTTTATAAGAATATATAATGAACACCCAGACGTCGTCGCCAACAACTATGTCTTCACATATTGTTGACTCCGGGCGGGAATCGAACCCGCAACCCCCGACACAGTAAGCGCTCTCACTGCCACTGTGCCAACGGACTTGTCAAAGACATACATATACTCTATTTTTTTACTGTTCCCAAAATGTGGACCAATGTCGTCAATTTTCCAGTCCAAGACGACTACTCCTGAAGAGGAAAAAGGTTTAGAGATAAGGTTTAGAGGATGAGAATGAAATAAAATCACTAAACCTTTTCCTCTTCAGGAGCTATCGCCTTCGGCTATAAAATTGACAAAATTGACCCACATTTTGTCCCAAAAGCTTAGAGCTTAGTTTGGGTCTAATTAACCTCGTTTGAATTTGTCCCGATATATTTATCTACAAATATAAATCAATGCCACTTTTAGTTGTAATTTTATAAATCAAGAACGGGCTCACCTATCCAAACCAAATGTTTAGGCTTTGTTCGGACTATTTAGTTGATGATTTATGTGAAGTTTGCACAAAATCGGTCGTGCTATTCTTAAATTCCCACGGGAACGGGCACAACGTTGGTAAAACCGCGGGGCGCTGCTAGTTTATTATATATAGCAGCGCCCCGAGGTTTTACCCGCGTTGTGTCCATTCCTGTGGGAATTTCGGGATGAAAAATAGCCTATGTTACTCGTGGATAATGAAGCTTTCGAATGGTGAAAGAATTTTTAAAAACGGTCCAGTAGTTTTTGAGCCTATTCATTACAAACAAACACAGTTTTCCTCTTTATAATATTAGTGTAGAAGTATAGATCGTTTAAAATTATCAAATAACTATTAAATACATTCTCAATTTCACAGGGACTAGAAAAGCTGCTGAATAAATTCCAACCACTCCTGCGCACGAATATGCAACCGGACGAATTCGTCTCCGTACTATTCAACGTGGCCAACCAACTGGAGGAAGACAGACGGAACTTCGCCATCACAAGGCTACGGGTACGTCTGTCGTTTGTTGCTTATTCTATCTCACTGAAGATATCAGTACAGTGAGGAGGATGTCGTAATCACCACGCTTGCCTAATGCGGGTTGGTGATCTCAAACCCGAGCCATGTTTGAAGTAGGAAACATGTCTTAGCTCAATCCGGGAATTGAACCTCGGGACCTCAGTCTTGTTTTATGTTAAATTACTTGGTGATCTCGTGGTATGTGCATAACGGGGCCTGGGTTCGATTCCCGAGTCGAGCGAAGATATACTTTTCAGACACGGCTCGGGTTTGAGACCACCAACTTACATTAGGGCAAGCGTGGTGATTACGACATCCTCCTCACTGTACTGATATATTTGGGGAGATTAGAGGCATTTGCCCAGCATTGGGACATTAAAAGCTAATATTTTACTATACCTTCTTTTTCAATTATATAACATAGTACTTATAGTCATTCCACTAGAGTTGAAACGTTAAAATTGTTTCACTGTAAAGTACAAGCCAGCAATGTCCCACTGCTAGCCAAAGGCCTCTCATCTCACTGAAGATATCAGTACAGTGAGGAAGATGTCGTAATCACCACGCTTGCCTAATGCGGGTTGGTGATCTCAAACCCGAGCCATGTTTTGAAAAGTAGGAACCATGCATATCACTTGACCCGAGAACTGAACCTAGTTCTATGTTTAATTATTTTAATTTTAACGCAAAGTATAAGTCAGTAATATCCTACTGCTGGCCAAAGGCCTCTCATCTCACTGAAGATATCAGTACAGTGAGGATAAGCGTTATCACCCCGCTTGATTGCACTGTTTTCACAATTTTTTGTCTTTTCAGGACACAGAAGATTTGAAACAATCGCCAACAGACACTATAACTCAGTATGCGTATAATCTGATGAGCCATCAAACTAAATTGGCCCAGAAATGCTTGGACGACCGAGCCGGGAGGTTAGTATATCTATTTCGATCGACATATATATCTAATACTTCTTCATCGAGTGGATGGTCAACCTGACCAATCCTGGTGTCAGAGTTATTGAGCCGCCAAAGGCCTCTGACATGGCTCATGTAACGACTACTATCCGTAGAAAGTGACCGGGACCGACAGCTTAACGTGCCCTCCGAAGCACGGAATCATCTTACTTTTCGAGCAATCAGGTGATTCAGCCTGCAATGCCCTAATCAAACTGAGGACAGTCTCACAAAGTGATTTTTGTGAGGTATCCCCATCGGGAATCGAACCCGAAACTTCCGGCATTGCAGGCTGAATCACCTGATTGCCCGAAAAGTAAGATGATTCCGTGCTTCGGAGGGCACGTTAAGCCGTCGGTCCCGATTACTTTCTACGGATAGTAGTCGTTACATGAGCCATGTCAGAGGCCTTTGGCGGCTCAATAACTCTGACACCAGGATTGGTCAGGTTGACCATCCACTCGATGAAAAAGAAGAAGTATGTAAGATAAGCATTACATACAATCGTCTGTTGTTACAGACGCCACAGCAGCCAAGCGATATGTAAATACGGCACGTCGACCCAAGAGTGCTCGTGTTTGTTCAGCAAGGTGTTCAAATTGCCCTGCAGGCATATATTGATGCTCACTACGGAATTGAAGGTAAAACTATCCATACTAATATTATAAAGAGGTAAATTTTGTAAGTTTGTATGTTCGAGCTAATCACAGGAATTACCATGCCGATTTGTATAATTCCTTTTGTAATAGATAGCCACATTCAACGGGAACATTACGGGCTAATTTTCCCACGGAAACGGGCACAGCGCGGGTAAAACGGCAGGACGCTGCTAGTGTAAAATAAGTTAGATTTTTTCTTCAACCCAATTTAGTGTATAATTAATGTATAATCTTGTTATTTCTACCTCTCTGTACTGATATTTTCAGTGCGAGACGAGATGCCTTTGTCCAGGAGTGACATTACAGGCCAATTCTTTTTTCATCTATCCTATCACTACATAGTATAAAACAAAGTCGCGTCTGTTTGTCTGTATGCTTAAATCTTTAAAATTTTGATGCGGTTTTTTGTAATAGGTAGAGTGATTCAAGAGGAAGGTTTTTATGTAAAAAATATCCCGAAATTCCCACGGGAACGGGCACAACGCGGGTAAAACCGCGGGGCGCTGCTAGTTATATAATAAAGCCGAAGAGTTTTATTGTTGGTTCGTTTGAACTAATCTCAGAAATTACTGATACTATTTGTATAATTATGTTTGTAGTAACCACCTCCGGTGGTCTAGTGGTATATTATGCACTCGCTTGCCAAGACTGAAGTCCCGGGTTCAATTCCCCAGGTCAAGTGAAACAAGTTTCCTACTTTTCAAACATGACTCGAGTTTGAGATCACCAACCCGCATTAGGCAAGCGTGGTGTTTAGGCCTAATCCTCCTCACTGTACTGATATATTCGATGAAATGAAAGGCCTATGCCCATCTGTGGCACTTAGGCTTTTAATTGTATTACATGGCCACATTCAACAGAAAGGCTACAGGCTATTTTACACCGCGAAATTCCCCCGGTAAAGGCCACTACTAAGCTAAAACCGCGATACACTGCTAGTAATATTATACCTATATATTATCACAAAGCCTCCGTGGTCTTGTGGCTTGAGCGCCTGGCTCACGATCCGGAGGTTTCGGGTTCGATTCCCGGTGGGGATATCTCACAAAAATCACTTTGTGAGACTGTCCTTAGTTTGGTTAGGGCATTGCAGGCCGAATCACCTGATTGCCCGAAAAGTAAGATGATTCCGTGCTTCGGAGGGCACTTTAAGCCGTCGGTCCCGGTTACTTTCTACGGATAGTAGTCGTTACATGCGCCATGTCAGAGGCCTTTGGCGGCTCAATAACTCTGACACCAGGATTGGTCAGGTTGATCATCCACTCGATGAAGAAGAAGATCACAAAGTTACTTTGCCAAAACATTTCTAATTAAATTATCTTTTCCCAGGTGAAAACCCACATTCCGTTCGAGCCCCGTTGGACAGTACAACA
Source organism: Cyclophora albipunctata (assembly GCA_963082685.1). Classification (NCBI taxonomy): domain Eukaryota; kingdom Metazoa; phylum Arthropoda; class Insecta; order Lepidoptera; family Geometridae; genus Cyclophora; species Cyclophora albipunctata. The sequence goes on along the minus strand of OY720141.1, from coordinate 2,755,765 downwards.
CTGTCTGTTTGGCTGCGAGACGCAGACTGCAACCAACAACACGGGATACATGGAACAGGTTGTTGTCGACACCGACTCGCAGCACAGACAGCTGCAGCAGCAAGTGCATCAGGTATACGATTGTGTAGTTTTAGGCTGTAGTTGACGGTAATGAAGTTGTCGGCTGCAGTCGACGGTAATAAGGTTGACGGCTGCAGTAGACAATGATATGGAAGTTGTTAGCTGCTGTTGTTGGTGATACGGTAGTTATTGGCTGCAGTTGTCGGTAGTACGAGAGCTGTTGGCTGCAGTCGACGATACCGACAAGCAGACGGCAATAAGGTAGTTGTCAGCTGCTGTTAAAAAACAACACAGTTGTCAGCTGCCGTCGACGTCAACGGAGATGTTGACAGATGCAGCTTACAGTTCGACTGCAGTCAACTGCGTTTAACATTCTTTGTGAGACTGCCCTCAGTTTGGTTAGGGCATTGCAGGGGATTGCCCGAAAAGTAAGACGATTCCGTGCTTCGGAGGGCACGTTAAGCCGTCGGTCCCGGTTACTTTCTACGGATAGTAGTACATGTCAGAGCCCTTTGGCGGTTCAATAACTCTGACACAAAGATTGGTCAGGTTGACCATCCACTCGATGAAGAAGAACATTCTTTTTCACAAACATCGGAACTTAACTTACATGTTTACCTATTATATTTCAGGTTGGCGGTGTGAGACAACAGCAGTATGTGTTGACAACCCCGGGGCAACCGGCCACGCCTGTATCACAAGTAAGTACATATCTACACTAATATTATAAAGAGGAAAACTTTGTTTGTTTGTAATGAATAGACTCAAAAACTACTGGACCGTTTTTAAAAATTCTTTCACCATTCGAAAGCTACATTATCCACGAGTAACATAGGCTATTTTTCATCCCGAAATTCTCACAGGAATGGACACAACGCGGGTAAAACCGCGGGGCGCTGCTAGTCGACTATATTTTAATATTATCAGGTTGTGACAATCAAGACGTCAGATGTTACGGGAATTTTAGGGGAAGTTATTAGTTACAATACTGGGAACGGTCCGCGTTTTACCCGTGTTATGCCCGTTCCGGGGATAATATCGGGCTAAAAATAGCCTATAACCTTCCCGTTGAATGTGGCTATCTATTACAGAAAAAAGTATTATCCTGCAATGTCCCACTGCTGGGCATATTATACACTTTCTATGGAATGTGGCTATCCATTTCAAAAATAATTATTTCAATTCATCACTATATATTAGTATTAATTTCAATATGTATAATTTTAGGTAATATTCTGTGGCGGTAACGTAGCCAATGTCAGCGGTGTGTCGGCGCCTGTAATCACGTCAGTACTGCCGGCCGGAGGCGCTGTGCTGACGCCGCATCACCCGCTGCACTGACATACTGACGTCCACACTTCGCCATTGACAGAAGAATGAGATGTAGCGGTGTTTACACCACTGAAAGAAGAATGAATCATGGTACCACTGATAGAGTGGTACCTCAGTTGTGTAATGACACTACTGAGTGGGTCCACACTACTCCACTGTGAAATGAATGAAAATAATGGTATATATACTGCAGGAAGTATCTAATATAGTGGTGTCTAAGTTACACTACTGAAGCAGGAATAAAACATACACCACTGAATAATTACACCACTACATGTAAAAAGTACCTTCAGATCTGTTAAACGCATAATCGTTTATTTTTTAGTTAGTTAATTAGAGCACCTAAACTAAAGACAAGTCTGTAAAAAAGTATTGTTTTCAACTAAAAAGAAAATTGCTTTTAAATTTTATCTTATTTCATAACTGCATTTTCAAATCAGCTAGTTTTCAAATCTACTATAGTAGTTTCATCTCACAGGCGCCCCTGAGTCATACTTGTGTAGGTAATTATACATACACATTGTCTTAGTGTGCATCACGGTCGCGTCGAAATCTTATCAAAATTATCTTTGAAGTAGCGACAGCATGTTAGATTTGAGTAAATGGAGGTCTTCTTCTTCACCGAGAGGATGGTCACCCTGACCAATCCAGGTGTCAGAGTTATTGAGCCGCCAAAGGCCTCTGACATGGCGCATGTAACGACTACTATCCGTAGAAAGTAACCGGGACCGACGGCTTCACGTGCCCTCCGAAGCACGGACGGACGGAGGTTATTTAATGGTTATTCACAGTGAGGTGTCAAATGTCACTAAGGGTTCCGTACTTTAAAAATACGGCAAAAAACGCGTTTGTTATATGGGAGCCCCCCTTGATTATTTGTTTTATTTTTAGTATTTGTTGTTATAGCGGCAATAGAAATACATCATCTGTGAAAATTTCAACTGTCTAGCTATCACCGTTCTTGAGATACAGCCTGGTGACAGACGGACGAACAGACGGACAACGAAGTCTCAGTAATAGGGTCCCGTTTTTACCCTTTGGGTACGGAACCCTGAAAACAAATGAGGAGAGATAATCTTCATGTCTTTTAGTTTCAGTCTTGCTTATACAAACCGTTTTTTTTGAAAAGCTATCCGAATTTCTATCAAATTTGAAGCATATATATAACATGACAAATCGTGGAATTACCCATATTTTACATATGATATTAATATAAGGGTTTGTAAATAATATAAATATAGTAAAATAGATTTCTTTAATTATAATTTAGTGATGGGAAAGAATAGATAATTTAGTTTTTTAATGTCTCCTAATATTATGTATCATAGTAAAATTAATATGTTATGTACGCTACTACTGGAGATGTAAGTACAGCAAGTACACGCAATCACAAGCGAGTAGTAATGTAAAGTATCGTCCTATAACACCCCGCTGCAGATCAAACACCTCTCACTGAAGATGTTAGTACAGCGAGGAGTACACGTGATCACAAGCGAGTACTAATGTAAAGTATCGTCCTATAACACCCCACTGCAGATCAAACACCTCTCACTGAAGATGTTAGTACAGCGAGGAGTACACGTGATCACAAGCGAGTACTAATGTAAAGTATCGTCCTATAACACCCCACTGCAGATCAATCACATCTTACTATCGCTAAAAGGAAACTAGCTTTTAAAAGAAAAGAAACACCATAGAAATCGGTCCATCCACGAGCTAAACACACACACACACACACACACACACACACACACACACATACACACGCACACACACACATACACATACACACACGCACACACACACATGAACGTCAAACTTACCCCCCCCCCTTTCTTCGGGGGTTAAAAATATGTAACATTAGGTTTATATGTTATTAAATGTTATTAACTTGATTGATATAATTGTATATGCTACCTTACAGAACATAAAAATATATTCCAATACAGAAATAGCTAAATATATATAGTAAAATAATTCCCTAATTATATGTTTAACAATATATGTACTAGGTGACCTATTCGTTTCTGTTATTCAAGATATTCCATAAGAAAAGCTTTATATATATACTAGCAGCGCCCCGCGGTTTTACCCGCGTTGTGCCCGTTCCCGTGGGAATTTCGGGATTTTTTTTACATAAAAACCTTCCTCTTGAATCACTCTACCTATTACAAAAAACCGCATCAAAATCCGTTGCGTAATTTTTAAGATTTAAGCATACAGACAAACAGAGACGACTTTATTTTATACTATGTAGTGATAGGCTATTCATATACATCTAAACTAATATAATAAACCTGGAGAAACTGTCTTTTTGAACGCTATTATCTTTGGACCTGCCAGCCAGGTTCCAATATTTATTTTTATCATTGACAGATACTTACAAGGGGAAGGTTATAGCTTATTTTTATCCCGAAATTCCCACGGGAACGGCTACAGCGCAGATAAAACATCGAAACGTTGTTAATATATATAATTTTTTTAATCATACAGTTGTATAGCGCAGTCGCGATACATGAAGAATTGCGTTCATTGACCTCTCTATCTGTCTGTCATTAGTACTTAATAATATTACTGTCTCACTCGCACAATGGGGTGGCGGCGTGAAACGGCAATACTTTTGACGATAGGCATTGTATCCTTTCTTTCTTTCGAGGTATCTTACTAACCGAAGCGAGCACTAGTGTATAATGTCTAAAGTGCATATGATTTAGACTGATATATTATTTGTTATCTAATTACTCCGTTTTGTTATACATGTAATAACTTATTTAATGAATTGTATTTTATGAAATAAGGAATAAATACATTTATAACTGTATGCTGTGTTTCTTTTCTAAAAAACAACCCTGGTAGAGGGAGTCTTCCTGGGGTGTACACTGTAGGGGGTTCAAAAATTTCATTTTTTTTGCGCTTATTCGTATAGCTTTCGAGAATTTTCTAATAAAAAATAATAATCTATAATATAAAAATGAATCGCTGAATCTGTTGCTAAGCGCATAACTTCAGAACGACTGCACCAAATTGGATGATTCTTTTTTTAATGTGTTCCTTATTGTCAGGACAAGGTTTTTATATAAGAAAAATAAGGAATAAAAATCTCAAAATTCCCACGGGAATGGGGGCGCTGCGGGTGAAACCGCGGGGCACAGCTAGTTTATACTAGCTGTTTATCACTACATAGTATAAAATAAAGTCGTCTCTTTTTCGTGTCTGTCACACTGTTTGTCTGTCTGTATGCTTAAATCTTTAAAACTACGCAACGGATTTTGATGCGGTTTTTTGTAATGGGTAGAGTGATTCAAGAGGAAGGTTTTTATGTAAAAAAATTCCCGAAATTCCCACGGGAACGGGCACAACGCGGGTAAAACCGCGGGGCGCTGCTAGTAACTATCATAAGATAGTTAAGGATAGTTTATCAGTTTCTATGAAGAGAGTAAGATCTATGTCAATTTAATTTCATGCACTGTGATTGGCTTATTCCACTTTTCGACTTAATTTTAGCTACTTTTGATTTTTAAATTCCCTCGAATTAGAATACCGTTGAAACCACAGAGCAAAGAATCACCACGCGGTCCTGCCGGCGCGGCGGTGATTCTATGCTCTGTGGTTAAAACCATAGGAAAATGATAATTTTAAAGAAAAAACGTAAGTACTTTAAACAATCCAACCTTTATTTCATACAAAACTTGTATAAAAATATCCAAATACAGTCGACTCTCGGTAATTCCAACCTGCGATAATTAGAACCTCTATAATTCAAAGTTATCACGAGTTCCCTACAAAATCTCTTTATATTTCGAACTAAATCAATACATTTTTATGCACTTGGTAATTCGAACGAAAAAATCATTGCTATATAATAAAACGACGCGTTAATTCGAACTCATCGGCGTCCAACACTCGACAATTCAAAGTTGCAGAGAGAAAGAGCGACAAGTTCTAACTTGTATCAACATACACGAACCATTTGATATTTCAAACATTCGATAATTCGTAATATTTTAAGAGCCCAGCAGGTTTCGAATTAACGATAGTGGACTGTAGCTACAATTGTAAATTAAACATTAAATTGACTAGTCACTCAATTTCTTTTAACTTTCTTATTACTAGTTTTACAGAACTTAGCGCAAATTTTACAGAAAGCAAATTTAAGCAGTTTGTATACTACTAGCAGTGATACGAAGATTGTGGCCAATAGATCCAGGCCTGATCTCTGGTACCAGGTATAGAGATGTGCTTTAGAACGCAGATGATGTGCCCCTGTGAACAAATAAAAAATAGTCAATACATAGGTATTGTATATGTTTAAGTGATGATTCCGTGTTTCGGAGGGCACGTTAAGCCATCGGTCCCGGTTACTTTCTACGGATAGTAGTCGTTACATGACCTATGTCAGAGGCCTTTGGCGGCTCAATGACTGACACCAGGATTGGTCAGGTTGACCATCCACTCGATGAAGAAGACTGGACTTGCAAACTTGACGGTGAACTTGATAGTGTATGGCCTGCATAAGAAACCAGTGGAATCTACTCACCCTTGCTTTCCACCGCGAGTTCTACGTAATGAGTGATCAGTTTCGCCGGCGGGACGGGGCGGTTGTTGAACAACCAAGACAGGTACTTAGCGCGCTTGTAGTACCTGGAATTAATGGGAATTCATTAAAAACGGTATTTGAATACATTCAAACTGTATTTTAAAAACTTTTTGTATGAATTTATCTTAATATGTGGTTTTTGAGAGGAAACAGGATACTAATTGAATGTTGTACATTTAGTTCATGCCTCCCATTACTAGATGGCGTTTTTTTCGGATTTAGCCTGGCCGCATTCGTGCGGAATCCGAATTCAATTACCGCATGCGGAATTCCGCGGTCTTAGCGCAGACTTTCGTCTTTTTTAAGTGCCATCCCTGTTAGGGGCTGAATTTCGCAAAATCCTTTCTTACTGCTCACTTAGTTACATCATGAAAGGAACCCAGGCGTATCAAATTTCAAGATTCTAGGTACAGTAATTTCGGTTGTGCGTTGATATATAGTCAGTCTATCAGTCAGGTGTGCCTATTATATCTGTAGATAGACAGATAAAGAAAGACAAGACAATTCAATACTCACTTATCATCTGCCATAGTTTTCTGAATAGCCAGTTTGAGAGGCTCCGCGACATTGTCTGGGTCGAAAGGGGTGACAGTAGCGGCGTACCCCGCGCGCACGGCTCGCGCCGCGTTGGCGGGCTGGTCTCCGAACACGGGCATCGGGATCAGGGGCGTGCCGTACTTCAGGGCCTCCAGGTTGGACAGCAGACCGCCGTGCGTGATAAAGGCTTTTGTGTTGTTGTGCGCTGAGAGAACAAGGAATTAAATACATAAATGTTTACTGAATAAAATCACACACGGTTAATTAGACCTAAAGGAAGCTTTAAGCGTGTATTATAGAATTTAAGTAACTGATAATCCTACTTATATTATAAACTAGCAGCGCCCCGCGGTTTTACCCGCGTTGTGCCCGTTCCCGTGGGAATTTCGGGAATTTTTTTACATAAAAACCTTCCTCTTGAATCACTCTACCTATTACAAAAAACCGCATCAAAATCCGTTGCGTAATTTTAAAGATTTAAGCATACAGACAGACAAACAGTGTGACAGACACGAAAAAGAGACGACTTTATTTTATACTATGTAGTGATGCGAAAGTTTGCGAGGATGTATGTGTAAATACGTATGTAGGTTTGTTACTCTTTCACAAAAAAACTACAAGACGGATTTGGATCAAACTTTACAGTAATATATGTTATACATCAAAATAACACATCGGATACATTTTATCCCGAAATTCCCGCGGGAACGGGTACAACGCGGGTTACACGACGGGGCGCGGCTGGTATATACTATTTTAGAGAATCCATTACACGGCTCGCGCCGCTGCCACTATGTCTACGTACTCTACGCTTCGACCAACAATACAAAACTAGATGTCGTGTCGGCGCAAAAAATACTTCTCGGTGAATAACGCCTCATTTGAAAAGTGAGGCGTTATTCGTTATTGTTAGGTGTCATGGTTGTAATTAGGTTGAACTTAGAACTGTTTTAAAACTTTTGTTTCAGTTCGGTAGTAAACAAAATAAGCTGTCACACGTCATCCACGCGGACAGTATTTAGCTTTGATTTTGTACGTGACCCGATGTCTAGTTGTGTATTGTTGATCGAAGACTACGTGTCTAAGGCCAGTCTAACCTAAAATAGCAGGCTGAGGCATCCACGGCCTGATGTGCACGTTCGCAGGCACGCCCGGGAGCTCGTCCTCGAACTTCCACAGCACGGTGTAGGGCAGCGCCCCGAGCACGCGGAGCACGGCCGCGCGCGAGGCCGGCGGCAGGCTCGCCGACTTCAGCACGGAGCCCATGCTGTAGTAGATCACGCCCTGCGGCGACGCGTCCAGGATGGCTTTGAGGTCCTGAGGAGAGGAGAAATAATCATAACTAATATCACTACATAGTATAAAATAAAGTCGTCTCTTTTTCGTGTCTGTCACACTGTTTGTCTGTCTGTATGCTTAAATCTTTAAAATTACGCAACGGATTTTGATGCGGTTTTTTGTAATAGGTAGAGTGATTCAAGAGGAAGGTTTTTATGTAAAAATTCCCGAAATTCCCACGGGAACGGGCACAACGCGGGTAAAACCGCGGGGCACTGTTAGTAATATTATAAATGCGAAAGTAACTCTGTCTGTCTATTACTATTTCGTCTATTTTGACAGAACTACTGAACCGATTTGAATGAAATTTGGTACACAGTTAGTCCAGAGCCTGAGAAAGGACATAGGTTACTTTTTATCCCGAAATTCCCGCGGAAACGGGTACAACGCGGCTGAAACCGTGGGGCGCGGCTCGTCTTTATATAATATATAATTCTACTGTACGTATGTATGTATGTCACTGAACTCCTAAAAGGCTGGACTACATATAAGAATAGAATTAAATCACGTAACCTTTTCCACTCCAGAGCGATTCGTTTCCAGCTGGAAAATTGACACATTAGTCCAAATTTTAACTCACGTTCTTAAAATTGAGTGAACATAGAACTGCACTCCTCTTACCTCTGGCAACTCAGTCTTCGTCTCCTCAATATGATACCCCCCGATATCAACCACATTAGGGGGCAGACTCTGCGCAGGCGCAAACGACGGATGCGAGTTTACAAAGAGAATAGATATGTCATAAAGAGACTGTTCTAGAGGGGGGAGAGTGATGCCGCGGGCTGCAGCCAGAGGGGCGAAGATCTCAGAGTAGCGCTCCAGGGTTATGGAGTAGTTCCACCTGGATGAAGAAATGGTGGAGAGCGTTAGAAACGACTGGAAAACATGAAAAATACGCCTCAAGTTCTTATACACGCACATGTCAATATTAACGTTAAAACAAAATGGCTGTCACAACGAGCGTCAGATTATGGAACATTGGCTTTCTACTGACAGCTTGAATAACTTTAACTGTCATTTAAGTTATGAAAAAACGCTTAATATTTTAACAGCGTATGAAATCATGAACTTAAAAGTCAAGAAAAGTTATTAAAGCTATCTCTACATCACTACATAGTATAAAACAAAGTCGCTTTCCGCTGTCTGTCCCTATGTATGCTTAGATCTTGAAAACTACGCAACGGATTTTGATGCAGTTTTTGTAATAGATAAAGTGATTCAAGCAAGATGAAGGTTTATATATATAAAAATTCCCGATATTCCTACGGGAACGGGCATAACGCGGGTAAAACTGCAGGGCACTGCTAGTTGAGAATAAATCTTTTTTATACCGAACTCACCATTCTTCGAAGAGCAAGTAGTAATACAGCCCCAAATTGCTCCACCGCTGCCAAAAGTTCATAGGGACGGGGTAGTCGTTGAATATGAGGGGTATCGTAGCGACCGATTTCACTTCGTCCACAAGTCGCTCGGTGGTAGGGGCCATCACTATCCCGCTGAGGACTATCCAGGGGGCTTGGACTACGGCCGCGAAACTGGGGAAAGATTAATAAAATAATTTTTCGCGCTCGTGGCTTGACTTGGCGATGTCAGATCATTGTGATTGTTAACCTTCGATCAACAATACACAACTAGATGTCGGGTCGGCGCAAAAAATACGTCTCGGTGAATAAGGCCTCATTTTAAAAGTGAGGCGTTATTCTCACTTATTTGATTCATAAGATTTGCTACTTTATTGCTGGATGTCATGGTTGTAATTAGGTTGAACTTCGAACTGTTTTAAAACTTTTGTTTCAGTTCGGTAGTAAACAAAATAAGCTGTCACACGTCATCCACGCGGACAGTATTTAGCTTTGATTTTGTACGTGACCCGATATCTAGTTGTGTATTGTTGATCGAAGTTGTTAACAAAGTGCAGCTCGGATACTTGGATGAGTGGCCCATAGTGACATTTCTATCTGTACGCTACCGTGCTTCGGAGGTCATGTTAAGCAGTCGATCCCGGTTAAATTAGTCGGTAGACCAAGTCGGAGGACTTTAGGCGGTCTATAAACTCCGATGCCATGGTTAACCGCTAACCTGCTCGAAATGATTTAACGAATATAGCGTTTATAAAAAACGCTGATCTTACCCAGCATCAATGTCTGAGAAGAACGTCTCTGTGAGGACGGCATCATATTTTACAGTCACTAAAGCTTTCCTCAACTCTGGAATATTGGCCGTAGCTCTGGACACATTGTACGCGAACTGACGGACGAAGGAGAATCCAGCATTTGTATTTCTTTTGTTGTTCATGTCAAAATCTGCAATTTAAAAAAAGAATCACGTAAGAGAGGTGCCACACGGGCGCTGCCGCTACACTGCGACATCGCTGGGTCGTCCCAGCGTCTGCCGGCATGCCGCACGGTGCGTTGTAACAACGTGCATTGAAACATCGCACGCGCAGCGCACAAGAGTGAGGGACACGAGGCGGGAAGGAGGCTGCGGTGCAACGACGCTGTGACGACGCACGACAGCGCATTATTGGAACGAAGTTCCTTATCGCGCGTTGCGAAAGGGGGCTAGACGGAAAAAATGGTAACGACACTTTTTAGGCCGGAGAGGGACAGACAGAGAAACTTGCGCACGCCAAAGAGAGAAAGACAGAGAAATATGCGCGAGAGAGACAGACAGAGACTTGCGCACGCCAGAGAAAGACAGACAGAGAAACATGCGCGAGAGAGACAGACAGTTTCTCTCTCTCTCTCTCTCATAGAAAGCAAGCTAGATGTTTTCGTTTCGTCTTTCTATTTCGCATTGAACAGTGTGGTGTCGCGACGATTATTTTTGTTGATAATAAATAAACTTCATTCCAACCGGGTGTCCCTTGACACCTCTCAAGTTTTTTTGTTTACAATATCGAAGCTGTCGTTCAAAGACTACATACAATTTATATAAAACTACATCTCCATCGACACTGCGACGTCAGAGTAAACTGCGTTGCGTTGCGTCGTCGCAGCGCTCGTTTGGCACTCATTGCGTTAAAGTCACTGCGTTGCGACGATGCAGCGCAGCGACAGCGCCCGTTTGGCATCTCTCTAAATCGGACAAGAAATCCCAGAGTAATCGGTACAAAAGTAAGGGCTCCCACACAAAACTGCGATGCGATGCGATGCGAATTCCATTTAATATATTCATCTCTTTTCTTTGTACTGTAGTAATGGCGATAGATATAACTATTTCAGTTCGCATCGCATCGCATCGCAGTTTTGTGTGGGAGCCCTAAACCCGAGTAGGTCAGTGGCCCACCCTGGTGTTGGAGTTATTAGACCGCCTAAAGGTGACGACATGGTCTGACGATAGAAACAACCGGGAGCGACAATTTGACGTGTCACGTGACCTCCGAAGAACGGTAGCGCTCAAATAGAACATACATAAAACAACAAAAAGAAATATCGACCGAATTCAAAACCTTCAGTCTTCGAAGTCGGCTAAAAATAGAAATTAAGGTGTATTTTTGGTACCGACTGCAACAGCAGACATCAACTGCCGACCGCAAGCTATAACAGCCCGCCCTTTATCATACCTCGAATGGTCTCCAGTGTGGCACTGCCATCTATGATGTGAAGATTCGGAGTGACTTCTTTGGGTGGATACGCTGTCACCCATGTTACCTAGAAAAGATAAAAAATGCATTCAAATCACTACATAGTAGTTAGTATGTATAAAACCAAGTCGCTTTCCGCTGTCTGTCCCTATGTATGCTTAGATCTTTAAAACTACGCAACGGATTTTGGTGCGGTTTGTTTTAATAGATAGAGGGATTCAAGAGGCAGGTTTATATGTATAAAAAATCTCGATATTTCCACGGGAACGGGAACAACGCAGGTCAAACCGCGGGGCGCTGCTAGTGTATTTATTTTATTTAAAATACAAACAAAGTCAAAACTATTAAAGCGAGTTGTCCCCGGCAGTGTGAACAGTCAGCGAGCAACTTTTAATATATGCATCTCTTTCGTTTACACGGAATGTACATTTATTGTGCGCTCCTTGAGAGAGAGACTCGCCGAGAGTTAGGCGTTGTCCTAATAGAACGCGAATGCGCGATCATCGTAAGTTCGCGCGAATTTTACTAGTACGAACGCGCGATCAAACATATTGAACTCTAATAGGTGTCCTAACTGACAATCGCAAGACGCGGTCTCAAATGTTTGAAACACGCGATGGTCGCATCGCTCGCATCGCGCATTCGCGTTCTATTAGGACAACGCCTTAGTCGTTTTCTCGCGGGCGCGGTGGCACCACTGCCTAAACAGACAAATATAAACCAACTAGCAGCGCCCCGCGGTTTTACCCGCGTTGTGCCCGTTCCCGTAGGAAATCCGGGATAAAATGTAGCCTATAGCCTTCCTCGATAAATAGACTATCTAACAGTGAAAGAATTATTCAAATCGGTTCAGTAGTTTCTGAGATTAGCGCGTTTAAACAAACAAACAAAACAAACTCTTCAGCTTTATAATATTAGTATAGATAACATTGCATAAAATCTCCGGTCAGTTATTTAATGCAATCCTATCGGTTTATATTTGTCCGTTTCTCCGCTACACAGCCTCGCTCCGTATCAATGGACAGGCATCGTTAGGCCCATCGCAGACGACAGACTTTTTGTGCGATCGAGTCTGCGGCGCACAAAAATTTGGTCGCGGATTGTCGCGGATTTTTGTGCGTCGTGTGCGTTACTGCATATAATTACATAGGTTCTATTTTCACAGACTAAAAAGTGCGTCACGGATAGTCTGTCGTCTGCGATGGGCCTAAAGGGTATCTTCGACTTACTTCATGCCCTCCATTGAGCAGCGCATTGACGATCCCCTTGCCCAGGTGGTGGTGACTCTTGGAAGGCAGCGCGAAGATGCAGAGGAGGTGGTGAGCGTCCGCCGCCGCCGCCGCCGCCAGCAGAAGGAGGAGTTTCCACGACATGCTGACATCATGGACGGGAAATAGATCGGTTTATTAAGTCTCAAGGCTTTTCATAAACGCTTATTAACCGCAATTTACGAGTAGCAATCAAATGGTTTGTCCCTTTCTGACATACGCTATTTGCCAAAGAGTAAAAGAGACAAAACACTTTATAGTAGTGTTTTGTTATAAAGCGTTTAATAAAGCAGTCTTGCTTTCATATTTAGGACTTCCTATTCATATTATAAATGCGAAAGTTTGTGAGGATGTATGTATGTATGTTTGTTACTCTTTCACGAAAAAGCTACTCAACGGATTTAGATGAAACTTTACATTAATATAGGTTATACATCAGAATAACACATGGGATATATTTTATCCCGAAATTCCGCGGGTAAAACCGCGGCGCGTTGCGTATAGCATAAACCCATTATTTGCTATCTTATCAAATCAGTTTATCAGTTGTTTGCTAGTAGTACGGTTAACGCACTTGACAATAATATAACTACTTAAGTACTTCTTAACATTAGAAAATACCTGATTACGATTGACTAGCAGCGCCCCGCGGGTTTACCTGCGTTGTGCCCGTTTGGAATTTCGGGATAAAAAGGCCTATAATCTTACAATTGGCAATCGGAATAAAAAATCTAATTTAATGAAATACTAGCAGCGCCCCGCGGTTTTAACCGCGTTGTGCCCGTTCCCGTGGGAATTTCGGGTTTTTTTTACATAAAAACCTTCCTCTTGAATCACTCTACCTATTACAAAAAACCGCATCAAAATCCGTTGCGTAATTTTTAAGATTTAAGCATACAGACAAACAGACAAACAGACACGAAACAGAGACGACTTTATTTTATACTATGTAGTGATGTGCTATACATGAGAGGGTTTCTTCATTTTAAGCAAACACTACTCATTTTGAATTTAAATTACGATTACGAATACCTACACTTCGCTTTTGTTTTACATTTTTATCTGACGTTTCGGTCCCTTTACACTTGTCTTCTGTGACCACAATTCCTGTATATAATCTTCTAATATATAAAATTCTCGTGTCACGGGGTGCGTAATTGAACTCCTCTGAAAAAGCTCGACCGATTTTCATGAAATTTTGTGTACATATCGGGTAGGTCTGAGAATCGGTCAGCATCTATTTTTCATCCCGAAATTACCGCGGGAACGGGTACAACGCGGGTGAAACCGCGGGGCGCAGCTAGTATATATATATATAAATAATATTATAGGGTTTCTCCTGAGAGTCACGGGACAAGCCAGGTCTTTTTGAGAGGCATGCGAGGGGATACAGATCCAACTCGTAGAGGCCCTTTGGAGATGTTTAATGTAATGGATCACAACTGCAGGGACACACTCCGACCATGGCACATCAGTACAACATGTCCGGGAATGTTATTTTCATATTATTATTCCTCGTATTATATATTTTCGTTTATATGCTTGCCTGCTAGAGGTCTCTTATACAGAAACCTGACTTTACCTACCTACAAATTAGGACAAAACAGGTTTAAAACTACCTAAGGATCTAAAAAATATTATTATGCAAATGAATCGAAATAACAAAACACTGAACAGGTTTAGAGATTATACTAAATTAAACGGGTCTGTATCGCTTTAGATAATTAAACTTATTTACTAAAATACGTTTAATTTGTGCGGGTAATTGGAAAAAAACAATATTGTGCAGTGAATATTCGCCTCTCCAGCCAGTTATCCCGTGACCACGAGCGGTGTAATCCGCTCGAAACGTCGGGTACGTATTCTAGTAGAATACGTTAAATTATCTAACGCGATACAGACCCGTATCATTTAGTATAATGAGTGCAAATCGTGTGAGTTTAAAAAGTATGTAGGTTTAGAGATGTTTTTGTTAATTTTATTTATTCTATTTTATGTCGATAAAGTTTCAAATTAAATGAACTCGCGATTTTACACACGTTGTGCCCGTTCCCGTGGGAATTTCGAGTATTTTTATACATATGTAATAAACCTTCCTCTTGAATCACTCTATCTACATATTTAAAAATACCGCATCAAAATCCGTTGCGTAGTTTTAAAGATTTAAGCATACATAGGGACAGACAGCGGAAAGCGACTTTGTTTTGTACTATGTAGTGATATTTACTAATATCACTACATAGTATAAAATAAAGTCGTCTCTGTTTCGTGTCTGTTTGTCTGTATGCTTAAATCTTTAAAATTACGCAACGGATTTTGATGCGGTTTTTTGTAATAGGTAGAGTGATTCAAGAGGAAGGTTTTTATGTAAAACATTCCCGAAATTCACACGGGAACGGGCACAACGCGGGTAAAACCGCGGGGCGCTGCTAGTTTCGTATAAAAACTGTGGATGTTGATATTGAGAAAAAAGTCGTATCGCGAGTTTGATCGTGCGTCAAACATGATTCGTTTAAAAAACCTCTTTATTACACAGATTGTTGTTATCTGATAACGTCTAATTAATTAAAAAATCAAGGTTTAAGGTTTCTACCCATTACACCGTATCATACCATGACCGTGCTGCTATGAACGTTTCAGCACCGGCAAAATATTACTTAGGTGAGAATAGTCGACGTTGTGGTGACGGAACGGTCTAGTGAGCATAGTCCCATACTTTTCAATACAAAGAATACTTTTTTGCCTGACACGTTCATAGCACGGTTGATCAGTCAGTCAGTCAGGACTTTGAATTTTATATGTGTAGGTATCTATACTAATATTATAAAGCTGAAGAGTTTGTTTTGTTTGTTTGTTTGTTTGTTTAAACGCACTAATCTCAGAAACTACTGAACCGATTTGAATAATTCTTTCACTGTTAGATAGTCTATTTATCGAGGAAGGCTATAGGCTACATTTTATCCCGGATTTCCTACGGGAACGGGCACAACGCGGGTAAAACCGCGGGGCGCTGCTAGTAGATTATAAAGCTGCAGAGTTTGTTTGTTTGTTTGAACGCGCTAATCTCAGAAACTACCAATCCGTTTCGACTTATTCTTTTTGTAATGGATAGCCACATTCAACGGGAAGGTTATAGGCTATTTTTCATCCTAAAATTCCCACGGGAACGGGTACAATGCGGGTAAAACCGCGGGGTCACACCGGGGTGCTGCTATAATATGTATACTTAAAATAACCTTGGATTGAATGAATTAATAATAATCACTTTAATAGATGTATGAAGTCAGTTTATGATTGAAGTTATTATTTTCAAATTATGTTTAACCTTTGAAGGCAAAATTACTTTTGTTAATTAGATGTTTTATATAAATCATACAATAGGAAAATAGTAGTGTCTGTTGTTAAACAATTTTTTATCCATTGAACAGACTGATATTAACAGCCTCCGTAGTCTTGTGGTTTGAGCGCTCGGCTCACGATCCGGAGTTTGCGGGTTCGATTCCCGGTGGGGACAATATCTCACAAAAATCTCTTTGTGAGACTGCCCTTAGTTAGGTTAGGGCATTGCAGACTGAATCTCCTGATTGCCCGAAAAGTAAGATGATTCCGTGCTTCGGAGAGCACGTTAAGCCGTCGGTCCCGGTTACTTTCTACGGATAGTAGTCGTTACATGAGCCATGTCAGAGGCCTTTGGCGACTCAATAACTCTGACACCAGGATTGGTCAGGTTGACCATCGTGGAAATCGGTTCATGCGTTCTGGAGTTATAGCGTCAGGGAGGAAAACCCGACTTATTTTTATATAGTAGACTAGCTGCGCCCCACGGTTTCACTCGCGTTGTACCCGTTCCCCCGGGAATTTCGGGATAAAAAATAGATGTTGTCCGATTCTCAGCCCTACCCGATATGTACACAAAATTTCATTAGAATCGGTCGAGCCGTTTCAGAGGAGTTCAACCACGGTACCCGTTCCCGCGGGAATTTCGGGATGAAAAATAGATGTTGGCCGATTCTCAGACCTACTCAATATGCTCACAAAATTTCATGAGAATCGGTCGAGCCGTTTCGGAGGAGTACGGGAACACTGTGACACGATAATTTTATATATGTATAAGATAACTATAATGTATTACTAGATAGACTAGTTATTATAAAACAAAGTCCCCGGTCGCGTCTGTCTGTCTGTCAGTTCGCGATAAACTCAAATACACTACTCCACGGATTTTGATGCGGTTTTTTTTAAATAGATAGAGCGATTCAAAAGGAAGGTTTTTATGTATAAATGTTCCCGAAATTCCCGAAAACGCGGGTAAAACCGCGGGGCACTGCTAATTGTTAGATATTAACAAAATTTACCCAAAATTTAAGAACTGTGTGTCCTGTGATAAAACACAACAACAAAACAATTATTGTAATGACCTCACTGGCCACTGATAACAAGAGTTAACTAAATATACATTACATTGATACCCTAAGGTCTAAAGATTGGAATGACTAAAACTTGTTGCATGTTTGACCAATTACGAGTCGTAAATTTTTAGGGTTCCGTACAAAAGGGTAAAAACGAGAGCCTATTACTGAGACTTCGCTGTCCGTCCGTCCGTCTGTCACCAGGCTGTATCTCACGAACGTAAGAGACTGTACAGAGTACTCCTAAAGCTGTTCCCGTATTACATAAATTACGTGTCCCTTAAACTTTGCTTATCACTCATAAAAAGTGGCGTTTTGTGTTTACGGTCCAACGGTGAATATTTGCATTACAAGATGTTAATAGCTTGAGAGGGACTTCACTACCATACGCAACAAAAGTGGGCCAGACTGACCATCATCACACCACCCTGTCACACTAGTGTGGTGGTTAGGAATTATATTTCTTAACTGTCCCACCGACAAAAGAAGATCGAGAAAATACGATAATATCAAGTAGGTATGTTTAATAGTGTGAGGTCACATTCGTACAATTTCCACATTCGTACAATTCCACATTCGTACAATTCCACATTCGTACAAATACTTACTTACTATTCGGTAGGTTAGGGTTATTTTTTTTTTACTAGTTCCATAGTTATCGGTTTTACAGCACCTATTTGTACGAATGTTAGTGTGACAGTTAAGAAATAGAATTCAAAATTGCAAGGAATTATTAACTGTCACACTAGTGTGACAGTTAAGAAATAGAATTCCTAACCACCACACTAGTGTGACAGGGTGGTGTGATAGTCAGTCTGGCCCCAACAAAAGTTATTTCTGGATATTTTACTTCTTGTCCTGTCTTCAATTTTTTTCCTTGATTTCTAACCAGGTCTTATCTGTTATTAAGTTATGTTGGCATCCCGAATCACTCAGCATCTCAATTTGAGTTCCACCTACTAAACAAGTAAGTGTATCATTATAATGGACACTAAAAACGTAATCAATTTTATCTTCTATCGCATTCGCCTGCTTTATATGCTCACTCCTTTGGCTCAACCTCTTCTGTCTTTTCCCATCCGCGCTATTTGACAAGCCCGTTGGCACAGTGGCAGTGAGAGCGCTTACTGTGTCGAGGGTTGCGGGTTCAATTCCCGCCCGGAGTCAACAATATGTGCAGACATAGTTGTTGGCGACGACGTCTGGGTGTCAATTATATATCTTTATAAAGTATTTGTGTATGTATATGTAGTAGTATCAGGTAATTAGATTCCATAACACAAGCTTAGAGCTTACTTTGGGTCTAATTAACCGTGTGTGAATTTGTCCAGGTATATTTATTTATTTTCCACTTTGCTATCTTCAATGCTTCGTTTTATACTTGTACGTCTTCTTGCATTTATTCCACATTTTCCCTTTAGCTGGACACATAGTACCATAAGCCAGATGATTCCAGCTACCGCAGTGGTAACACGCCTTTTTAGGTCTATTAGCAAATGTTCTTTCTTTTAAATTCATATAAATTTTATTAACTGTTTGCTCTTTAACTTTATGGCCAAAATCCCCTAATTGACGTTCCACTACTTCAAGAGTGTTAGTTTCAGATATCACTTCAGTTAAGGTTATTTTGTCGCCAGCACGAAGTACTTTCTTCCTGAGTTCTTCCGATGAGCACTTTTCAATTATCTGATCAATCAAACTATCATCTACATCAGTAAATTGACATTTCAAAGCTTTTTGTCTCAGTCTAACTAAATATTTTTCAAACTTCTCGTTTTCTTCTTGTGTCATTTGTCTATATAGATTTCTCTCATTTAATTTTGTTTGGGTACGAAATATTCATCTAGCTTACTTCGCTACTTCAAAAACATCCTATATCCTGGTCATTTCCTTCTACCGTTTGAACATAGCCGCCCGGTATATTAAATAGTATTTCTTGGAGTTCCTGTCCTCCCCAATGCAACAAACTCGCGCGTTTTTCAGAACTAGTATTAACGTCGGCAGCTTCGAGGTAAATGTATAAACTGTGTTCCAACGTTCCCATCTAGCTCCCACTGATCCAACTTCCCCATCGCATTCAAATTTTTCCAAAGTGAGACTTGACATTTTTTGTCTGTAACAAAGAAACAAACAAAGAATGTTTAACATAGGTCATCAAAGGGCATCATCCTTTAAACAACCCGTCACATTCATTGTTTCTTCCTAACAATATTCCTTTAACTCATGTTATTTCAGTTTAAACTAATATTATTTATACCTTTAATCTTTTACTTCAGTTCAATACATATATTTCATATTGCGGGCGTCACTCATAGGTATACCAGACTGTATTCCACGGGCGTCACCCATATACAAAACTTCCATATAACCACCATATAACACACAAACGTAGTTACATCGCATCGCATCGTATATCTACAGGCATAACCTGCAATCCAGTACATTACCAAATTCTTCAGGCATTTCCTGTGACTTGGTCCTCACCTATTAGGCGCTCGTTCTTTCGCTCGACATCATTATCTAACACAATTGTTACGTGTGCCATCCCTCAGGAAAGTGCATAGTAGCGTTCCCACACATTTTGGACTTTAGTTAAGTACACGTGCGCTTATTCAGTAACACATAAATTAAATTAAATATTAATTCAGTTAATGCTGACTAGGTTAAGTCATGGGAACTAATAATATAGAATACTAGCAGCGCCCCGCGGTTTTACCCGCGTTGTGCCCGTTCCCGTGGGAATTTCGGGATTTTTTTTACATAAAAACCTTCCTCTTGAATCACTCTACCTATTACAAAAAACCGCATCAAAATCCGTTGCGTAATTTTAAAGATTTAAGCATACAGACAGACAAACAGTGTGACAGACACGAAAAAGAGACGACTTTATTTTATACTATGTAGTGATTCCGTCCGTTTTCCTAACTTCGGAACGAGTACATCCTTAGATTAGATTAGATTGTAAAACCATTTGAATTATTAATTAAATATTTCATAAGTAAATTTGATTTTTTTTTGAGATCTTTCAATGATAAACAATCAAACATGTTCGATAACGAAATCAATCACGCGACTCGCAGTGTTCACGCATGTTATAAACCATCCTACCTGTATAGGTAACCTATCTATAAGTATGAAAAGAACTTATCAAATACATAGATGGAGTAGTTTAGGAAACTGTCACCCATATCTAAACGGTACTGTAATATCGACGGGTCCTACGTATACTGGTGCAACCAGCAAAATTTCAAAAACGTTTTTTTTTGCATAATTTGTACTTAAATAACCCATACTTTTATACCCTGAAAAAATATATTTAAAAAATCATATAGTTTCGGAGATAAAAAAATGTAAACTGGTGCAAATAACACTATTTTTCGGTAAAGAACTGTGAACACTGGTGTAAGTCACTTGCACCAGTGTACGTAGTTGCGATCTGCGCGGCGCTCGAGCGCAAGTGATCGGTACACCAGTATGAAATAAAAATCACATTTGTTGTATGGGAGCCCCCCTTGAATATTTGTTTTATTTTATTTTTCGTATTTGTTGTTATAGCGGCAATAGAAATATCTGTAAAAAATTTAACTGTCTAGCTATCACCGTTCTTGAGATACAGCCTGGTGACAGACGGACGGACGGACAGCGAAGTCTTAGTTATAGGGTCCCGTTTTTACCCTTTGGGTACGGAACCCTAAAAATGGACAAACGTCTAAGGATGATAAAACTGTAGTTACTTTCGACCTTCAGAAAACAAAAAAATTACCTCATGGAAATGGAAATGGACTCTGCTTGGAAATTTAAAGTTAATATCACTCATAGATTTCTTGTCGTTGGGCACACGCAGAGCGAGGGTGATAGCATTCACTCTGTGTGAGAATTAGTTTTGTTTGTGACATAATCAAGTCACTAATTACTTTAAAAGTAAAGTAAAGTGTTAGCCTGTAATGTCCCACTGCTGGACAAAAGCCTCTCGTATTATTGATATTAGTACAGTGAGGAGGATTAGGCATAATCACCAAGCTTGCTCTCACTCAAGCCATGTTTAATAAGTAGGAAACATGTTTTCGCTCGACCCAGGAATTGAACCCGGGACCTCGGTCTTGGCAGGCGAGTGCACATACTTATTTTAAACACTACTTAAAATAAGCCTTTACTTAACTTATTGTGTAATAAATCTAAATGAATTTATGAATACTACCCAATACGAGTAATAAGATTAACTAGAGTTCTTATGAGACTCAAAAATAATATTGTTTTAGTTTTATACGATGTTCATTCTTTGATTTGTACGTGAAAATGATTAGGAACAATTTGAATTCTGAATATTTTTAATTAATTTATCAATAAAAATATGAGTATGAACATGGATAACTGGTAAAAGTAGTCTTACGGTAGTCCTGTTAGTCCTAGTCGCCAAAATGTGGTATATCGTACTATAATTGTCGGCTCTTAGACACTCGCGCCCACTCGCTACTCTCGCCTACGGCTGACTAACTAAACCGTATTCGACCGCACGTCACGTGCGCTAGAGACGACACAGTGGCCGACACAAAGCTTCCTTCTCTTTCCCTCACATACACTACACATGGAAAAATTTGAAGGATTTATAGGAGCTTATTATCAAAACTAGTCGCGCTCCGCGGTGTTACCCACGTTGTACCCGTTCCTGCGGGAATTTCGTGATAAAATGTATCCCATGTGTTATTCTGATGTATAACCTATATTACTGTAAAGTTTCATACAAATCCGTTCTGTAGTTTTTGCGTGAAATAGTAACATACATCCTCATTAACTTTCGCATTTATTAGTGCAGTGACCTTGAGAAATTCAAATTCAAATTTGAATTTGAATTTATTTAATGTTTAGTTAAAAAATCTAAACCTTTATCTCACACTAGCAGCGCCCCGCGGTTTTACCCGCGTTGTGCCCGTTCCCGTAGGAAATCCGGGATAAAATGTAGCCTATAGCCTTCCTCGATAAATAGACTATCTAACAGTGAAAGAATTATTCAAATCGGTTCAGTAGTTTCTGAGATTAGCGCGTTTAAACAAACAAACAAACAAACAAACAAAACAAACTCTTCAGCTTTATAATATTAGTATAGACTAGTATAGATAAAAAAAGTCATAAGCTAATTCATAACCATTGAATTTATATAATAACAAAAAAAACTCATTTATTATGAGATTTAAGATTTAAGTGCTCAATATTTAAAAATCATCTTAGTTACATACCTATCCTATATTTTTATTAAAAAATATAAACAAACCTCATTCGTACACCAAACACTTAAAACACCATTAAAAAACAAATTACACTAAAAAGTTTTTATACACAAATCTAAAAAGTTTATTAAAACTTTTTCTATCCTAACTACTATTCGCACGCACGTTGTATAATGAATGTCGAATCTCGACTAATGATTTTACTCCTCTCTGTATTATGTTCAAGAGTTTTAAACCTACCTATGTATACTACTCCCGCGGTTTCACCCGCGATGTACCCGTTCCCGCAGGAATTTCGACATAAAATCTATCCCATGTGTTATTCTGATGTAAAAAAGAAGAGCCAAGTTCCATACAAAAAATATGCTTGGATATGGGCGTCGCCGGAAAAAGAATGAAGATCTAAATAAGTGCCAAGTTCTAGGTAAAATCCCATATATGTATTTATCTACACTAATGTTGTAACATTCTACTTATGTTTCCAATACTTGACTTATAATTACTACTGTTATAGCGCAGACAACTAAAACACTCAATTTAAGCAATTGCACATGATGTTATAATATCCACATCGATATCGTAAAATCTCATTATAACATCGCGCCCTGCGGCCCTGCGCGCGCAGCTGCGCTCTCATTGGTTAGATTTTAATGGCGGCAAGTTCACTGTGACAATACACGTACGCGTGAATTTAATGTTTCGCAATGTGTTTTGTTTTTAAAATTTTGTTTGATTAATTGCATTAGTGAAGATAAAGTAGTGTATGCAACTGCATATAACACGGGTATTAAAACACTCGTTACTATTATGAAACTCGCTGCGCTCGTTTCAAAAACTCACACTCGTGTTTTAATACCCTTCATTATATGACAGTTGCATAAACTACTATTATAGGAACAAAATAACATTATGACCAAGTATTAAACTCTATTTCTTCTCTTTATTGGATACCTATAACAATTGCTGTTATTTAAAAATGTGAGCTCTTAAAGTGGGCTAGATTTTTTCTTACGCTCACACACAATTACAGATCTAGATTCCAAATTTCATCCTTCTAGGTCATCTGGAAGTAGGTTAGGTTTAGGTACTATATGTCAGTCAGTCAGTTAATACTAAAATTTACGACTTTTCGACCTTCATCTATACTAATATTATAAAGCTGAAGAGTTTGTTTTGTTTGTTTGTTTGTTTGTTTGTTTAAACGCGCTAATCTCAGAAACTACTGAACCGATTTGAATAATTCTTTCACTGTTAGATAGTCTATTTATCGAGGAAGGCTATAAGCTACATTTTATCCCGAAATTCCCACGGGAACGGGCACAACGCGGGTAAAACCGCGGGGCGCTGCTAGTATCTTTATAACCGTTTGAGTTAGCTTCATGAAATTTTGGCTTCTAGATGCCCCAATGGATATAATTAAACACACGTAGTTTAATGAGTTTACGTTAAATAGGTTTCGAGTTATAGAAGGGTCAAAAGTGGCACCAAGTGGTCCGTGTAATATTACACTTGGCGCTGGCTAGCAGGTCCTTTGCTTGAACTTGGCTTGACACGCTGCCGCGGGTCTAGATAAATAAATAAATAAATAAATATACCCGGACAAAGTCACTCACGGTTAATTAGACCCAAAGTAAGCTCTAAGCTTGTGTTATGGAATCTAATTAACTGATACTACTACTTATACATACACAAATACTTTATAAGAATATATAATTGACACCCAGACGTCGTCACCAACAACTATGTCTTCACATTGTTGACTCCGGGCGGGAATCGAACCCGCAACCCCCGACACAGTAAGCGCTCTCACTGCCACTGTGCCAACGGGCTTGTCCGATCGGATCCAAATCCGTTGAGTAGTTATTGCGTGAAAGAGTAACAAACATACATACGTAACAAACTTTCGTATTTATAATATTAGTATGATACGTAAGATTCGACCTTGTAATTTTATCTTACGGTACGCGTACACCGAATCCGTCATCGGCCGAAGTATGCTCGGGCGTCATCGGCCGAACTCGGCCGATCAAATCAAACGTAAGTAAATGGAAGAGAGCGCATACACTGCTACTACCGACGTCGTCCGATTAGCAGTGTATGCGCTCTCTTCCATTTACTTACGTTTGATTTGATCGGCCGAGTTCGGCCGATGACGCCCGAGCATACTTCGGCCGATGACGGATTCGGTGTACGCGTACCGTTAGAATAGGCATTGAATCTGTTAACATAGTCGCATCATATTAATTCGTAACTATTAAGTTATTTTTTAGACAAAATTAATTGAAGACTGTAACTAACAGTCCACGGTTATACCCGCGTTGTGCCCATTCCCGTGGGAATTTCGGGATGAAAAATAGCTTATAACTTTCCCGTTGAATGTGGCTATCCATTACAGAAAGAACTATTAAAATCGGATAGGCAGTATCCGGGATTAGCGCGTTCAAAGAAAATAAAAATCTACCTATTCAGCTTTTCGATTCGGAATTGTCAGATAGGACTTACAGATAAACAAAAAAAAATATTTACTATTTTTTTTAAATAAATATATTCTTTTATAATCAAATTGTTGGTATTTTACCTGAACTAAAACTTGTTATAAAAGAGACCATCGCAGTCAATCGAATATCGATAAAATATTTTGTATGCACAAGGTACATCACTATTTCAAGTGTTGAGTAACAAACATCCTGACCACTTATTGTATTTGTATAGTTATATTTATTCATTGAATAAGTTATCAACGCCTCGGTCTAGTGGTGTGTGCACTCGCCTGCCAAGACTGAGGTCCCGGGTTCAGTATTCGGGTCGATCGAAAATATGTTTCCTACTTTTCAAACATGGCTGGGGTTTGAGATCACCAACCCGCATTAGTCACGCGTGGTGATTACGACATCCTCCTCACTGTACTGATATCTTCAGTGATATGAGAGGCCTTTGCCCAGTGGGACATTACAGGCTAGTACCTTTTTACTTTACTTTAATAGATGTCGTTGAATGAGCGCGTTAAAAGATGGATGTTGACTCTCTCATTCGCTCGAGTTCTATGCAACGTACAGCTCGGCCCTTATTTGAATAGGTGGCCAATAGTGGCATTTCTATCTGAGCGCTACCGTGTTTCGGTTCGTAAAATTGTTAGTTCCAGTTGTTTCAATGGATAGACCATGTCGGAGGCCTTTAGGCGGTCTAAAAACTCCGATTCTCGTCGCCCCCTCGCTGTGATATAGGAGCTAAGACCTTCCGGGGTCAAGTTCCAAAATTATTCTTCCTATTAACTCATCTTTTTATCACGTGTTTGAGACTAAAATCAGTTTTTTTATGTCGCTATTAGTTCCAGAGTTACAGGCGGTCAAAGTTGCTAATAAGACAGAGACAGCGCTACTAGCCTGTGACGTCACAAGCTTGTAGCGCCGTAGACGTCCGCGTACAAAAATCGTTTTGCAAGAAAGGGACAGGAGATAATCTTTCAGAGCTTTTAATTTATATATTTTTTAACCGTGTTTTAATCTGATTATAGTTTTAATGTCAATTTAGTTATTTTGTTAAATTCATCTATGAAATTGTACACTTTTAATATCAGTCAAATATTATTTGCATGAAACATACGAGTACATAAATATCCTCATTAAACAAACATATATGTATTTAACCATGACTAATGAACAATTTCTGTATTTATTCTTGTTTTTAAAGCAGGTTGCCTTGTGATAAGCATATTAAGCACTTAATACTGTTACATAATATTTGAACGAACGTACAGTCACGAGCATTAATTTGGGATCCACCTAAGGTTGAATATCGTGTATAATTTGGGACCCACCTAAGGTTGAATATCGTGTATAATTTGGGACCCACCTAAGGTTGAATATCGTGTATAATTTGGGTCCCACCTGAGGTTGAATATCGTGTATAATTTGGGACCCACCTAAGGTTGAATATCGTGTATAATTTGGGACCCACCTAAGGTTGAATATCGTGTATAATTTGGGATCCACCTAAGGTTGAATATCGTGTATAATTTGGGACCCACCTAAGGTTGAATATCGTGTATAATTTGGGTCCCA
This sequence comes from Cyclophora albipunctata, assembly GCA_963082685.1. Taxonomy (NCBI): domain Eukaryota; kingdom Metazoa; phylum Arthropoda; class Insecta; order Lepidoptera; family Geometridae; genus Cyclophora; species Cyclophora albipunctata. The sequence goes on along the minus strand of OY720141.1, from coordinate 2,729,352 downwards.
CCTGAGGTTGAATATCGTGTATAATTTGGGACCCACCTAAGGTTGAATATCGTGTATAATTTGGGACCCACCTAAGGTTGAATATCGTGTATAATTTGGGACCCACCTAAGGTTGAATATCGTGTATAATTTGGGACCCACCTAAGGTTGAATATCGTGTATAATTTGGGACCCACCTAAGGTTGAATATCGTGTATAATTTGGGACCACCTAAGGTTGAATATCGTGTAGCAAACTAACGCTATTTAGAGCTAATATTTTATCGCAATATCAATGTCATATTTATTGTTTACCATCGATAACTTTACGTTTCTATCAAACTAAAGTTTCGACCTTATTGCATTATGAATGTTCTAACAACATTTAATGGAAATGGGTCCCAAATTAGTAGGGTAAAGCTCGTGACTGTACCTATGTTGCAGTAACCAATCCTAATTCAATTATTAAAAATCTTGAGAGGTGTCAAGGGACACCCGGATGGAACGAAGTTTATTTACTATCAACATAAATAATCGTCGCGACACCACACTGTTCAATGCAAAATAGAAAGAAGACACGAAAATATCTGGCTTGAGAGAGAGAGAGAGAGACAGACAGAGAAACATGCGCAAGCCAAAGAGAGACAGACAGAGAAACATGCGCACCAACTAACGCAAAAAGTGTCGTTACAACTTTTCGTCTTAATTTTTTCCGTCTAGCCCGCTTTCGCAACGCGCGATAAGGAACTTCGTTCCAAAAATAAAAACTATGAACTCTATAACAAGTTCCCTTCAAGTTCCGTATTTAATAAGAGTCAGTTCATATCTGACGGATGATGCGTCGAGCGTATCATCCGTTCTGAAATTGAATTTTAAAATGAAGAAAATGAGAGAAATGAACATTCTGGTTTCTTAGAAGCGATCACTACTCATTGTGAATTGAATCTACGTTTACGGTTTACGGGTTCCTGTAAAGGGGCCGAAACGTCAGATAAAAATTCAAAGTCCTGACTGACTGACTGATAATCAACGCACAGCCTCAACCGCTACACCTAGAAACATGAAATTTGGCAGGAAGGTTCTTCAAGTGACGTAAGTGCATACTAAGATTTTCGAAAATTCCTACAGGAACGGCTCAACGCGGGCAAAGCCGTGGGGCGCTGCTAGTGTAAAATAAAGACGAAGTGTATAGGTACGTAAACTTAGTTTCAATTCTTCAATTCTTAGAGATTGAATGAGCTTGATGGATACAAGCTTGAGCTTACGTGAATTTGTTCGGGCATAACTTCATAATATCTATACTAATATTATAAAGAGAATTTTAAGTTTGTTTGTTTGTTTGTATGATCGAGGTAATCTCAGGAATTATCAGTCCGATTCTTTTCTAATAGATAGCCACATTCAACGGGAAGGTTATAGGCTATTTTCATCCCGAAATTCCCACGGGAACGGGCACAACGCGGGTAAAACCGCGGGGCGCTGCTAGTTATTAAATAAAACGTCTTGTTTAGATTTATTTTTAATTAAAAATATAAATTGTCTTATGAATTAATTACAAAGTTTTTTTAAAATATATATTTAGTTACTTATGGTGGGTTACACTGGTACTTTTTTGATCATATTTATCATAATATTAATAATTCAATTATCTAATGTATAAAAGTAAAGCAATACTCTCCCTAACTTATAGAAAGAAGTTTTAGTACTTATACAAAAATTACTACTTACATAAAAATACTGTAAAAATTCATCACGAAAACAGTTTTGAACTGAAAAGATGTCATTTCCGTGAAATTACAGTCATTTTGGTATAGGTTTAAGTTAAGTAAGGAAAGTTCTATTTGTATTTAATACTATTTTAACACATCTTTACATAAAAATATAACTTACGTAGAGATTGTCTAAGCTGAAATGACGCGCCCCACTACTTAATTACTTTATTTAGATGTGTGAGTGTAAATATTAATAGCGGCACTTCATCTGTGTGGGAGCGCCAATTATTGATTTCTATGTGCACATGTCGGCCGACTAGTCGGGTGATAAATCCGAAAACGCTCGCTCTATGGAACAGCGCCGTCACTTTGTATGATACAAGACGTCCTCTCCTCCCGCGCGTTCACGATCAACTAAACTAGTTGGACAACAAATCCGAGAATTGCACTTCTTAGCGAGTACGGCGAGTACGGCAACTGAACGACCAATTATAATTGCATGTTTATGTGTATTATATCCATATTTAAAATTTGCTAGTGTGCGTAAATGCGGAGGTGGGGCGTGTCATTTCAGCTTAGACAATCTCTACAAAAATACTAAATACCAAAATCACTGTATCATGACAAAAATGACAGCAAGGACCAATGCATTTATGAAATTAGTCAAATCAAGTATTTGTAAAGAAATTAAAGCTGTAAGTTCGGTAATGATACAGTAATCTTGGTATAACCAGGAGCCCGAAATCAATAACTGTATTAAAATGTCTCATAATAAAAACTTTTTAAATCGACCTCCATAAACAGACGTCACAAACGTCAAACTTCCCGCCTAACTAGTGAAGTGACATTACAATACAAATCGACTCAACACAGTCAAGATAACCACAGACAACATAGAATAAATCGATTTGTGGACAAAGCCCGCTGAACAGGTATCGAGATGGCTAAACAACTCGATATAATTCTTAGCTGGTTCATGAGAACTATCTATAGTTGGTTCTGTAAGACCAATAGTAGAATCTTTGAATAATAAGTTACTGTTGCCATCGAAAGGCGAGAATATCTCAATGTTTATAAGTTGGGTCCCTGTTGCCGCGTTGTATCCGAAATACTGGTCTAGAGAGTCCAGAAGTACGTTTAGACTGTTGAATGAAGGACTGCCTCTGTAAAATAAAGAATTTTATATTAATATGAGCATTCAATACAGATAAGTACAGCGAGGAGTACACGTAATCACAAGCGAGTACTAATGTAAAGTATCGTCCTATAACACCCCACTGCAGATCAAACACCTCTCACTGAAGATGTTAGTACAGCGAGGAGTACACATAATCACAAGCGAGTACTAATGTAAAGTATCGTCCTATAACACCCCACTGCAGATCAAACACCTCTCACTGAAGATGTTAGTACAGCGAGGAGTACACGTGATCACAAGCGAGTACTAATGTAAAGTATCGTCCTATAACACCCCACTGCAGATCAAACACCTCTCACTGAAGATGTTAGTACAGCGAGGAGTACACGTGATCACAAGCGAGTACTAATGTAAAGTATCGTCCTATAACACCCCACTGCCGATCAAACACCTCTCACTGAAGATGTTAGTACAGCGAGGAGTACACGTGATCACAAGCGAGTACTAATGTAAAGTATCGTACTATAACACCCCACTGCAGATCAAACACCTCTCACTGAAGATGTTAGTACAGCGAGGAGTACACGTGATCACAAGCGAGTACTAATGTAAAGTATCGTCCTATAACACCCCACTGCAGATCAAACACCTCTCACTGAAGATGTTAGTACAGCGAGGAGTACACGTGATCACAAGCGAGTACTAATGTAAAGTATCGTCCTATAACACCCCACTGCCGATCAAACACCTCTCACTGAAGATGTTAGTACAGCGAGGAGTACACGTGATCACAAGCGAGTACTAATGTAAAGTATCGTCCTATAACACCCCACTGCAGATCAAACACCTCTCACTGAAGATGTTAGTACAGCGAGGAGTACACGTGATCACAAGCGAGTACTAATGTAAAGTATCGTCCTATAACACCCCACTGCAGATCAAACACCTCTCACTGAAGATGTTAGTACAGCGAGGAGTACACGTGATCACAAGCGAGTACTAATGTAAAGTACTAATGTAATTTTTTATTTTATTTTATTTTTTATTTTTAAAGTATCGTCCTATAACACCCCACTGCAGATCAAACACCTCTCACTGAATGTTCGTAATATAATGTATTACCTTCTAGTGAGTATTTCCGCGTCCACTACGTAAGCCAATGCACATCCATCGTCGATGTTCACTCCAGTAGTCGCCGCTAAAGAGTTGTTACGGCAAAGAGCCCGGAACTGGTTGGCTTGTAGATTCAAAGAGGTTAAATGAGCTGGAATAATAAAAAAACATCGTATTTTATATTCACGAAAAAGGTTTCATTCTCAAAAAAAGGTTTTAATCCCGAAAAAAGTTTTATTCACGAAAAAGAAGGTCTTATATAAACGTAGAATGTATGTATTTTTGTTACTTTATGGTCTTATGGAGTTATTGTACGGTTATAATACTTGATATACTAAAATGACGAGTCAGAAGTAAACTCGTCCCTTAAACAAATGTAATGAGAGATCTTTTTAAAGTGAGGGATAGATTCGGTCTCTATTCGAACTCTATCGAAAGATACTCCTAAAGTTGATTCCCCCAGCCTAACATTTCACTGTTTTATATAATTAGTGCCTAGTCATATATAGTGAGTTAGGTGACACCGGCTGTCTAAATGAATCATCAATAAGACGGTTATCCACTTGGCAGCCTCGTGTCTAGGGCTGCCTCGCTCTGAGGCCGCGCGCCTGGAGACACTGCCTCACTCTAAGGCTGCCGTCAAACTACGCCACGAGCACCATTTTGTACTTACTAGCTATATTCTGTGTGCTGACGAAGGCAACGCTTGTCTCTGGGTCGGCCAGACACGCGAGAGACCCGTTGTTGCCGAAGTACATGTTAGAGTAGTCCCAGGCACAAGTGACTGCAAAAAAGGATGATTACAAATAACCTTTGATCAACAATAAACAACTAGATGTCAAGTCGGCGCTAAAAATACGTCTCGGTGAATAACAGCGCACTTGAAACGTGAGCTCTTATTTTATTAATAACATTTGCTACTTTATTGTTATGTGTCATGGTTGTAATTAGGTTGAACTTAGAACTGTTTTAAAACTCTCTCAGTTCGGTAGTAAACAAATGAAGCTGTCACAAGTCATCCACGCGGACAGTATTTAATTTTGATTTTGTACGTGACCCGATATCTAGCTGTGTATCGTTGATCGAAGCAAATAACACTTGGAAAATATCAATAACCTTCTTACTTATTTAGGAGGCGCTTATCTAACTACTAGCAGCGCCCCGCGGTTTCACCCGCGTTGTGCCCGTTCCCGTGGGAATTTCGGGATGAAAAGTAGCCTTTACCCTTTCCATTGAATGTGGCTATCCATTACAAAAAGAATTATTCAAATCGGATTGATAGTTTCCGAAATAAACCCTTACAAATAAACTAACAAAGTTTGAAAATTTGCCTCTTTATAATAATCTTTACATCACTACATAGTCTCTTTTTCGTGTCTGTCACACTGTTTGTCTGTCTGTATGCTTAAATCTTTAAAATTACGCAACGGATTTTGATGCGGTTTTTTGTAATAGGTAGAGTGATTCAAGAGGAAGGGTTTTATGTAAAAAAAATCCTGAAATTCCCACGGGAACGGGCACAACGCGGGTAAAACCGCGGGGCGCTGCTAGTAATATTATAAATGCGAAAGTTTGTGAGGATGGATGTATGTATGGATGTATGGATGTATGTTTGTTGCTCTTTCACGCAAAAACTACTGAACGGATTTGGATGAAACTTTACAGTAATATAGGTTATACATCAGAATAACACATGGGATACATTTTATCCGGAAATTTCCGCGGGAACGTGTACAACGCGGGTAACACCGCGGGGCGCGGCTAGTTACATATATAAAAATAATTCTACTGAACGTGTATATGTCACTGAACTCCTCATAAACGTCTGGACTAATTTCAATGTTTTTTTTTGTATGCGTGTGGGTGGCACCCTGGATGGTTTAGATTGACACTAGCGACATCTATTGGGTCGCGGGTGGAACCACCGCGCGGGACAGCTGGTATTAATATAGATCCTATATAGATCCTATATAGATCCTATACTATAGATAAACTTACAGGAATTGTCTTGACCTGCAGCTGTAACCAGCGGCTTACAGGCAGTACACAGAGATGTAGTGTTGAAATCCTGAAAACAATATCCGTGTTATTCATAAACGATTTTCAACTTAAACAGTGATTTAAAGTGTTTTGTCTCTTTCACACTTTGACAAATAGCGTATGTTGGAAAGGGACAAACAATTTGAAACTAAAAACACCGCTTTTTTGCGTCAGGGGTCAAAAATAGCAAAAATAATCGATAAAATAGCACGTACAGTGTCCGAGAGTTTGTGAGATGCGTCGATGGCGCCGGGTGCGCACGCGCCGCTGAAGAACTCGCCGACCGAGCGTGCGTAGTCGCAGTCCTTCTGCAGTATACTACGCTCGTGACCCGCGCGGACGAACGATACGTATGCTGGAACAGGGATAAGTAGGGATAAGTAATATCCCAGGAAAGAAACAAAAGAAAAACCTATAGAAACGCATTCTTATTAAATATTACATACTAGCAGCGCCCCGCGATTTTAATCGCGTTGTGCTCGTTCCCGTGGGAATGTTGGGATGGAAAATAGCCTATAATCTCCTTCACCCAAAAACCAATGAACGGATTTGGATGAAACTTTACAGTAATATATGTTACACATCAGAAGAACACATGGGATACATTTCATTCCAAAACTCCCACGGGACCAGGCACAATGCGGGTAAAACCGCGGGGCGCTGATAGTAACTATAGTTTAAATACCTATATGTATATAGTAAAGCTGTCTCCTTACCTAATCCCCCGTATTCTGGGAAGCACGCCTTCCCCTCCCTAAGGTTCTCAAACCGTGTGATATTACTCTGGACCGAGCTTTCCTTCAAGAAGGCCGCGATCCTCGTGGCTGCTGCGCGCTGGTTTTGCACCATCTTCACTGGAGCCAAATTGAAAAGCCTGCAAGAATATAATAGCCTGTAACACCCTCTGCATATCAAACACTTCTTAGAATAAACCTTCTTTTATCAAATAATATAGAATTTGATCAAACCACTAGCAGTGCCTTGCAGTTTTACCCGCGCTGTGCCCGTTCCTGGGGGATTTTTTCGATGAAAAGTAGCCTATAACCTTCCTGTTGAATGTGCCTATCCATTTCAAAAAGAATTATTCAAATCAGATTGATAATTTTTGAGATTAGCGCGTTCAAACAAACAAACACTTAAACTCTGCTTATATAATCCTAACTCTTCATCTTCTTCATTGAAGAGAAGAAGATCCAAATTATAATATTATAAATGCAAAATTAACTCTGTCAGTCTGTCTGTTACGCTTTCACGCCAAAACTACTGAACCGATTTGAATGAAATTTGGTACACAGTTAGTCCAGAGCCTGAGAAAGGACATAGGCTACTTTTTATCGCGAAATTCTTGTGGGAACGGGTACAACGCGGGCGAAACCGCGGGGCGATGCTAGTCACTACATAGTATAAAATAAAGTCGTCTATTTTTCATGTCTGTCACACTGTTTGTCTGTCACACTGTTTGTCTGTCTGTATGCTTAAATCTTTAAAATTACGCAACAGATTTTGATGCGGTTTTTTGTAATAGGTAGAGTGATTCAAGAGGAAGGTTTTTATGTAAAAAAATTCCCGAAATTCCCACGGGAACGGGCACAACGCGGGTAAAACCGCGGGGCGCTGCTAGTTTTATATAAGTATAGATTTGAAAATCGGACCATAATGACGATGTTAGAAAGATTCAGACAAGTAAAGGTCTTCGCACATAAAACAACTTCACGGCCAACGCGGCAGCAACTCTACTCACACTCTCGATGAGTAGTCACTAGTTGATCCACCCCATGGTCACTAGTGGGCAATGCGTTGTCAACGAGTGGACAACGCGGTGTCAACGAGTGGGTAATGCGTATTCAACAGACAACTCGTCTAACCTTCTAATCGTCTAACCTTTAACGTTTTTGGTTGAATTTTGTCCAAAGAAGTCGTGTTGCTTATGAAATGTCGAACTTTACATTCAGTGATTGCCCGTCACGCGTCAGTCGCAAACGCATAGTCGTTGCGTGGACAACGTGTGGTCGTTGCGTGGACAACGTGTGGTCGTTGCGTGGACAACGTGTGGTCGTTGCGTGGACAACGTGTGGTCATTGCGTGACAAACGTGTCGGGGTTGACCTTTAGTGTACGATGCGTAGGCCACTCGTCGTACACTACTTTAATATAATTATTTGAAATTAAACCTTGAACATATGACACAGGGCTTAAATTTCAATATTTGACATAGAGTCGAGTCGCCGTTGAGTTGTTTTAATGTGCGAAGACCTTAAAAAGAAACTGTTATAACACACGACTAATATTTTTGAAGTTTAACCTTCTTTAGCGGCGTTGTGCACTTTTTGATGGGTAAAAAATCTTAAACTCGCGTCAGGACACGTAAAATTCCCCTTACTTCCTAGCCAGATATCCATAGTTGGAAGGTGATGCGATGAAATCAGCTATGCCATCACTGATATCCTTCAGACAGTCGAAGATCTTGGTCTTCTGGAGGCAGGTGATGGCAGGCTGGACTCCCAGGGTGTAGGCAGCTGCGCGGATCCAGGAACACTTGATCTGTTCGGTGTTAGAGGTCGTGCACCAGCGTTGAGGGCTTGAGATTGATGGAGAGGAGTCTATGCTTGGGATCGATCGGACTGGAGACATAAAAATATTTAAATTGACATTACATAGTTTAATAATAACTAGCAGCGCCCCGCGGTTTAACCCGCGTTGTGCCCGTTCCCGTGGGAATTTCGGGAATTTTTTTTACATAAAAACCTTCCTCTTGAATCACTCTACCTATTACAAAAAACCGCATCAAAATCCGTTGCGTAATTTTAAAGATTTAAGCATACAGACAGACAAACAGTGTGACAGACACGAAAAAGAGACGACTTTATTTTATACTATGTAGTGATAAACGGCCTCACATATACCATAACTAGCTGATCCGGAAAACGTTGTTTTATCATAAAAATTAAGGGGTGGACCACCCTAATCATTATAAAATGAGATGTAAGCTATCCTATCTTTCAAGTTGGATCAAATTGCACTCTGAAAACTCTGACACCAGTGTTTTTTGAACTAAAAACTTCTCTAGCAGCGTTGTGCACTTTTGTGATGGGTAAAAAATGTTAAACTCGTGTCAGGTCACGTGATCTGATCGAAAATTCGTAAGTATCACGTTTCGACGTTCATATTCAAGTATTCACTTTTGCTGGCACTCCCGGAGTGCCACCCGTTGATATTTTTCTCAAGCTTACTCTGAGCAGTATAGTTTCCGACGGTCACTGGAGCGTCTTCGAAGACGATCCTGGCGCTGGAGGAGCTGCTAGTGAGCGCGGTGAACAGCACCGACTGCCAGGTGTTGCCGCCAGGGTTGGCTCCCAGCGGGAACCAGGTGCGCATGCTGGAGAGGATCTCGGCGGATTTGGCGCTGGGAAAAAAGGAGGGATTGTTTTAGATGTGCTTAGGAAGACACACATAGGGCGGGTGTGGGCTCAACCCAATATATTGCTCTAAGAATATTGAAATATTATAGAACCCAAAACTTAGCTTGAAGCCTGTATTATGAATGTAACGAATTTATACTTTTATACATTTTTAAGTTATATATTTTTTGACATTTAGCAATCTCGAAGATAGATAGAAGTGCCCCTACCATTACCTATCCAAGTAGGGGTTGAGCTGTTCGTTGCTTAACAATCAAATTGAGCTATCATTGCTTAGTCAAACTACGCCACTAAACATAAAAATAATTCTTCTGTACATTCTTAAAATTGGAATCTAAATAAAACCTTATTTCTTACTCGTTAGTAACAACAGCTCCCCACGGCTGACTGATGAAGGCGCAGGGTGAGGTGGTGTTCGTCAGGGAAGGCTCGATAGGCACCAGCGTCCCGTCTGGGCAGAGCAGCGAGTAGGACGGCGCGTCTACTTGGTTGTAGGCCTGTGGGTAACAGCTTATTAGAGACAAGCTGTTCTGGGTGGTTCCACCCGCAGCCCAATAGATGGCGCTAGTCAAAACAGATCGTGCTTACGCGCAGAAATGTATAGAGACGTTATTTTTGTTATTACGCTTTGTAAGAATTTTGTCATGAAATAGTGTGGACAGCTTATTAGAAACTAAAGTACTGTCGTGAAGCAGGAAGAATTTCGTCCATTAACCTTTTTCTATTTGTAGTATAGGTATAAATTACGGTAAAGTATAACAGCCTCCGTGGTCTAGTGGTTTGAGCGCTCGGCTCACGATCCGGAGGTTCCGGGTTCGATTCCCGGTGGGGATATCTCACAAAAATCACTTTGTGAGACTGTCCTCAGTTTGGTTAGGGCATTGCAGGCTGAATCACCTGATTGCCCGAAAAGTAAGATGATTCCGTGCTTCGGAGGGCACGTTAAGCCGTCGGTCCCGGTTACTTTCTACGGATAGTAGTCGTTACATGAGCCATGTCAGAGGCCTTTGGCGGCTCGATAACTCTGACACCAGGATTGGTCAGGTTGACCATCCACTCGATAAGAAGACAGTAAAGTATTGGCCTGTAATGTCCCGCAGATGGGCAAAGGCCTCTCATCTCACTGAAGATATCAGTGCAGTGAGGAGGATAAGGCCTACTTTTCATCATGAAATTTCCTTGCAAACGCAAAGGCACAACGCAGGTGAAACTGTGGGGCGCTGCTATTAAATACTTAGATGAGATATCACTCACACTGAAGTACTCCCGAACATGCTGCCACGCCACATAGGCGACAGCTGGCGCGTTTTGGTTCGCATTATTCTTCAAGCACTCCAACGCCTGCAGGTGCCGGTTGCTGTCGCTCCGCCCCACGCCGGAGCCCGAGTTGTATCCGTTACAGCTGCCAGAGGACCCGCACAGGGAACAGAGAGAGGGGAACTCGGATTCTGTTGGGGAGAATGAGTAGCAGAGTTGATAAGGGTTGGTCTATCTTACCGCTATACACTAGTACTAGCACCCCGCGGTTTTACCCGCTATGTGCCCATTCCCATGGGAATTTCGGGATGAAAAACAACCTTTAGCCTTCCTCGATAAGTGGACTATCCAACACTGACATAATTTTTCAAATCCGACCAGTAGTTCCTGAGATTAGCGCGTTCAAACAAACAAACTCTGCAGCTTTATAATATTAGTTTAGATTTTTGGAACGAAGTTCCTTATCGCGCGTTGCGAAAGGGTGCTAGACAGAAAAAATTAAGACGAAAAGTTGTAACGACACTTTTTGCGTTAGAGAGAGAGTTAGTCTCTCTCTCTCTCTCTTGTAGAAAGTAAGCCAGATATTTTCGTTTCGTCTTTCTATTTCGCATTGAAATTCGTTCCATCCGGGTGTCCCTTGACACCTCTCAAGTTTTTTATCGGCTCCTTAACAGGAACCGTGATGACAGAAGACTTTACGTGAGTCTTCAGTGACCACTGTTCCTGTAAAGGGGAAGTGTATCCATTATACGTAGTTTCAATTCAAAATGAGTGGTGTTCACTTCAACTTAAGATACCAATAGTTACTATTATAATAGGCTGCTTTTTGGAAAAAAACTATTTGTACTAGAACAATATTATTACGTACTGAGCTGAGCGTCGACGGTGGCGTTGTGACTCCAGGTGCCAGGCCTGCAGGCGGAGCTGAAGAACAGGCTCAGGCCCGTCACCTCCAGCTGGTCCGCGGTCGTGAAGTCGGTGTTCACCTTGGCAGGAACCCTGTCGGTCTGAGCGGCCTGTGGGATGTTTGAATTCAATTAACAAGAGGTTTAAGTCAAAGTCAAAGTCAAAGTCAAATATTTTATTCAGTTTTGGCCCCATAGAGGCTCTTTTGAACGTACCACCCATTCGGAAGAACATCAGCAGAGAAGAATGGGCAAGAAACTCTGCTGGGTATTTTTTTAAATAAAGGTATAATACAATTTAATACTTATAAGTAAGATTACATGTCAAAATCAGGTTGTGTTGCTGGTGCAGGAATTTGACTCCAGACATATTTGTCCTCAATGTAATCAGTAACGCTATAGTATGCTTTAGTCAATAAAACGTCTTTAACGTACGATTTGAATTTACCTTCACTAAGCCCAGTTACCTCCTTGGGAATTTTATTATAAAATTGAATACATCTACCAATGAAAGACTTCCCGGTTCGCGCTAACCTGGACTTAACAACAGCAAGCTTATTTCTATTTCGCGTATTAAAACTGTGGTGATCTCCGCGCACCTTAAGGTTACTCAAGTTTCGGCGGGCATACATTATATTTTCAAATATATATAACGAAGGAACGGTAAGGATTCGACTGGATTTAAAACGTTCCCTTAGTGACTCACGTGACCCCAATTTATAAATCGCGCGAAAAGCTCTCTTTTGGAGCAAAAAAATTGATTGAACATCGGCGGCACCTCCCCACAATAGTATACCATAAGATAGTATACTATGAAAATAAGCAAAGTAAACAATTCTTGCCGTTTCTTCATTTGTTATTTGCCTAATCTTATGGACCGCAAAAGATGCTGAGCTTAGCCTACCCGAAAGTGAATTTATATGAGAACCCCATTGTAATTTTGAATCTATGTCTAATCCTAAGAATTTAGTGCTAGTGTCAAGAGTTAATCGAGTACCCCCCAATTTGACGCAAGAATCTACTACTGGGACATTTGGTAATGAAAATTTAATGCATTTAGTTTTTGCCTCATTAAGAAGTAGGTTGTTAGTGGAAAACCAATCTAGGAGAATAGCCAAAGCTTTGTTAACCTGCACAAGGTCCCTATCCTTCCTATCTACTTTAAAAATTAACGAGGTATCATCGGCGAATAATACCGTGTCGCATAGGCTTTCCATTAGATACGGGAGGTCATTTATGTAGACTAGAAACAAAAACGGACCTAAAATTGACCCCTGAGGCACGCCTAAATCAATATTAGACCCTTCCGAAAGGTTATCGTTAACGTTTACTTTTTGTCGCCGACCGCCTAAGTAAGATTTCATGAGTTCAAGGGCAGGACCACGGATGCCGTAACATTCTAACTTCAAAATTAACGTTAAATAATCTACACAGTCAAAAGCCTTGGAAAGATCACAAAATACTCCAAGAGCATCCTGCAAACTTTCCCAAGCGTCAAAAATATGAGAAACTAATTTAGTCCCAGCATCTATGGTTGACTTACCCTTTGTAAAGCCGAACTGATTCTTATGTAGAATCTTATGCTCATCAAAATGGGACATTAACTGATCAAGGATTAATTTTTCAAAAATTTTGCTTAGAGCTGGAAGAACTGAAATAGGTCTATAATTATTGGGATCATCCTTACTACCGGATTTGAAAATTGGAGTGACTTTACTATGTTTCATTAGATCTGGAAAAGTACCTGCTTTTAGGCATAGATTGAAGAGGTTCGTAAGTTCAGGAGCAATAGTGTTAATGACAGAATCTAACATTTTTACAGAAATACCCCATAGATCTTCCGTGTTTTTCATGTTCAGTGATCTAAAAGCTTTTTTAAGCTGCGAAATAGAGACTGGTTTAAAACCAAATCCAGGAATTGACCGTTTAAAATTTTCCTTAAGAAGAACTTCAGCTTTAACTGAAGAAGAAGCTAGATTCTTGGTGGTTTCTTTAGGTATACTACTGAAAAACACATCAAAATGGTTGGCCACAGAAATAGGTTCAGTAATAAGTGTTCCGTCATTGCATTTCAAAGTGCAAGGGGTATCCTTGGAAGAAGTTCTTCCAGTCTCTTTGTTAACCGTTTTCCAAATCGTCTTTATTTTATTCTTCGATTGTTTTATTTTGCGAGCGGTATGGTTTGCTTTTGCTAAAAGACAAACTTTCTTAAACATTTTTGAGTAATTTCTAACATACGCATGAAAAGCTTCATCGTTGGTGTAAGACCTTTTAAAGTATAATTCAAATAAAACATCACGACTTTTCCTAATACCTACAGTAGCCCAATCACTAAAACTGATTTTATCTTTAACCGTAAACTGTTTTTTTGGAAACACGGCGTTAACATTTCGCGATATAATCGAAAATAAGTTTTTACAAATCTCATTTGGGTCTTTAGGGTTGGGGCGGTTTAGAGCTAAACTAACTTCAATGCAATCATTCAGGTGTTGTCGTCTCTTTTGAGAACAGTTTAACAACGGTCTACAACCTATGACACACGGTTTGTGTAGTACGGCGTTTTCGAGTTTTATATTGAGACCCAAATGATCCGACCTAACTCCGTTAACTATACATTTATCAAGAATTTTACAATTTGAAAATATATTGTCAATGCATGTTTGAGAGGAAAAAGTAACTCTGGTGGGCTCATTAAAGTTACAATTCAAACCATAAGACAAGAAAAGTGAAACTAAGTTTCCCGCGTCAGAACTATTTACTAGTAAATCAACATTAAAATCACCGCATACTATAACGGACTTCTTACCTTTAGATAATTTACTCAACACCTCCTCCATGACATTTAAAAAAGAAGAAAAAACAGAAGACGGAGGTCTATAGACACAAACTAAGATATAGCCGTCAATTTCTGCACAAGCAATCTCACAAGTGCGCTCAAGAGAATATTTAGTGATATCAACCCGTTCTTTGAATTTAATACAATTTCGTAATAAAATGATGCAACCGCCCCCCGCAGCCGATATTCTATTGAACGCACTGGCGACTCTAAAACAATTGATATTAAATTGCATTCTATCATCTTTCAACCAAGTCTCACTAAAACATAAAATGTCGAAGTTATATAAATCTAGTAGTAATTCTACATCCAATATTTTGCCAGAGAAGCGATTTATATTTTGATAATACAAAGACAAACAACTAGCTTCTGTTGGCTTCCCTGTTGTCACACTTAAATGTTTAAAGACACAGTATTTGCGTTAGTACTAGTACTAACTACTGTGTGGTCACTACCAGACGTTATACTACCTATAACGCTATCAATACAATAACCTACCAAAGTAGATAACTTAATACGAGTTTTCCGAGGGACATGTAAAGTGTCCTCCGTCAAAGTCAAATGTGTAATAAACTTGTTATTATCAAAAAATAATAACCTGTCACTATGACGACATGTCACATTATAAAGCACATTGTTAAGTGCATGGATGTGCTTATTCCTAGTTTCAGAAAGAAACCGGGAGTACGGGAATGCTCCCAACATTATCCTACTAGCTTTCAACCCTAAAAGTAGGCTAATACTACTAACTAACTCCTTTCTACCTACACCACCACTTGTACCTGCCATAATCAATATAAAAGTCGACCTATCAATTTGATCTTGTAAGCTGATAATCCTATCCAGAATATCCTTAAATGTGGCATCAGGCATACAATGGTTAATAACCTTACAGTCTAACTTATTACTTAATAGTGACCCAAAGTCCAGTCCTAGTTGGTCTGAAAATATCAGTAACTTATCTATGTGAGTCTCACTGACAACAAGTTGCGGGGTGATCAGAGTGGGTACAGGCTGGGGCTCCTGTACCTCCACAGCACTGATAACACTGCTAGGCTCTTGAAGAGAGTTAATATGCAATAACTGTTCAGTGTTATGTGTTACTAAGTCTAACAACTCGCTTGCGGACGCCATTTGCTCCTGCAGCCGAGTCTGTGCTGTCTCGTATTTCGAAAATATATCTTGTAAAAGATGCTCTTTTACAGCAAGCTCTTCACGCAGCAACTGGGTATCATGCTCGTACACATTTTTACTTAATTCTAAGTTCGCGACACTATTGGACAACAGATCAGACAATGATAAGTTCTGTTGAATTAGGCGGGAATTTTTGAATAAATATTTTGAATTATTCTGCAATTTCTTACTTTTCCTAATGAATTTAGTAAGTTTTATATATTTTTTAAGTTTATTGTGACTAGTAAAAATAACCGGACTAGAACTCTCATTAGTCAAGTCTATTGTTTCAATTTTGTCTTGAGCAATAAAGTCTGGGTCGGTGGACACTAATTCACTGTAGAGGTTCTGGGTATACTCCGTCTGCACAGTGAGTTTCTCTCTCTCCATCTTGGTGATTGCAGTATTAGCGTCGCGTAGGTCTGACTCCAGCATGCTGACTCTGCTGAGCGTCTGCTCATGAACTGGGATAAGGATCCTACTAATATTATAAATGCGAAAGTTTGTGAGGAGATGTATGTATGTATGTTTGTTACTCTTTCACACAAAAACTACTAAACGGATTTGGATAAAACTTTATAGTAATACTAGCTGCGCCCCGCGGTTTCACCCGCGTTGTACCCGTTCCCGCGGGAATTTCGGGATACAAAATAGATGTTGGCCGATTCTCAGACCTACTCAATATGCTCACAAAATTTCATGAGAATCGGTCGAGCCGTTTCGGAGGAGTACGCGAACGAACACTGTGACACGAGAATTTTATATATAAGATAGGTTATACATCAGAATAACACATGGGATACATTTTATCCAAGACATAGTAGTTGACGACGACGTCTGAGTGTCAATTATAGATTCTTATAAAGTATTTGTCTATAATACAAGCTTAGAGCTTACTTTGGGTCTAATTAACTGTGTGTAAATTTTTGCCGGGTGTATATACTTACAGCATATTCCAATCCCCTCAATACCCTGGGCGACCACCGGAGATCAGTCTCATCAAACCCTGGATGACAGTACCTTCCGCCGCGAAGACCTTCCAAGCCATTGGTGTGGGTACTGGGAACAACTGCCACCGCTTCGAAGGCATAGGGCTCTGAAACAAGCATCGTTCTATAACACCCCACTGCAGATCAAACACCTCTCACTGAAGATGTTAGTACAGCGAGGAATACACGTGATCACAAGCGAGTACTAATGTAAAGTATCGTCCTATAACACCCCACTGCAGATCAAACACCTCTCACTGAAGATGTTAGTACAGCGAGGAATACACGTGATCACAAGCGAGTACTAATGTAAAGTATCGTCCTATAACACCCCACTGCAGATCAAACACCTCTCACTGAAGGTGTTAGTACAGCGAGGAGTACACGTGATCACAAGCGAGTACTAATGTAAAGTATCGTCCTATGACACCCCACTGCAGATCAAACACCTCTCGCTGAAGATGTTAGTACAGCGAGGAATACACGTGATCACAAGCGAGTACTAATGTAAAGTATCGTCCTATAACACCCCACTGCAGATCAAACACCTCTCACTGAAGGTGTTAGTACAGCGAGGAGTACACGTGATCACAAGCGAGTACTAATGTAAAGTATCGTCCTATAACACCCCACTGCAGATCAAACACCTCTCACTGAAGATGTTAGTACAGCGAGGAGTACACGTGATCAACTTACCCAGTCTATTGGCGTCCCTGATGGTAGCGATCACTCTGACATCGTTAGGAACTTGTTGTGCCAGTAGAAGCACTTCCTCTTCAGAGAAATATCCAATGTCGACTTCATTTCTCAACATTTTCAATGCACAGTCAACTCTAAAATATAAAAGTAAAGTAGTAAGTATAAGCCTGTAATGTCCCACTGCTGGGCAAACACCTCTCATCTCACTGAAGATATTAGTAGTGAGGAGGATGTCGTAATCACCACGCTTGACTAATGCGGGTTGGTGATCTCAAACCCGAGCCATGTTTGAAAAGTAGGAAACATGTTTTCGCTCGCCCCGGGAATTGAACCCCAAACCTCAGTCTTGGCAGGCGAGTGCACATGCCACTAGACTACCGAGGCGTTAATATAAAAATGGTCATAAATTTTTTTGTAAAAAAAAACTCATACTCTTTTTGATTCAAAGACCATTGCTGTCTATCCATGTGTAACGTTTTTGTCTGACTCAGACTTTATTGACTACTAGCTGTGACCCGCGGTTTCACCCACAGCGCATCCGTTCCCGTAGGAAATACGGGATAAATATCCTATATCCGTCTCCTGGTTCTAAGCTACCTCCCCACCAATTTTCAGCCCAATCGGTTCAGCCGTTCTCGAGTTATAAATAGTGGAACTAACGCGACTTTCTTTTATATATATAGACTAGCAGCGCCCCGTGGTTTTACCCGCGTTGTGCCCGTTCCCGTGGGAATTTCGGGAATTTTTTTACATAAAAACCTTCCTCTTGAATCACTCTACCTATTACAAAAAACCGCATCAAAATGCGTTGCGTCATTTTAAAGATTTAAGCATACAGACAGACAAACAGACAGACACGAAACAGAGACGACTTTATTTTATACTATGTAGTGATTTGACTAAATAAATTGGTCTGGTAACTGTAGTTGATAAAACTGACTGCGTCGAACAGTCTAAGGGTGTGTTCCCATTGAAGCGGAGCTGTGCGAAGCTCAATCGATCAATCACAGTGCCTTACGAAAAGACTAGCCACGCCCCGCAGTGTTACCCACGTTGCACCCGTTTCAGCGGGTATTTCGGGATAAAATGTATCCCATGTGTGATTCTGATGTATATTACTGCTAAGTTTCTTACAAATCCGGTCAGTAGTTTTTGCGTGAAAGAGTAACAAACACACAAACACACAAACACACAAACATACATACATATATCCTCACAAACTTTCGCATTTATAATATTAGTCGGTTAAGATAAGATTTTGATAATGTCAATGCCATCTGGTTGAGACATCGATCCTCACCGCTTCAACAAAAACGCTCGCTTAGGCAGCTCACTCACCTAGATTCGACAGGCTGACAGACAGCCAAACTGCCGTCTTTGTCCAGGCTCTGGCAGACCGTAGGTGTTGATGACGAAATACATACTTTATCTGGAAATATAATAATTAATATGAAATAAAGGGAAATACATTTTATAAAT
This sequence comes from Cyclophora albipunctata, assembly GCA_963082685.1. Lineage (NCBI taxonomy): Eukaryota > Metazoa > Arthropoda > Insecta > Lepidoptera > Geometridae > Cyclophora > Cyclophora albipunctata. Next base: position 2,710,615 of record OY720141.1, on the reverse strand, counting down.
TTTAAAACAAAGTTGTGTGACAAATGATAATAGGCTAGTTTCAACGAAGAACAAATCAGATAGATTGAAGTATCTGATGATCAATATGATACAGAGATACCGAAATGATACCGATTACGATACCGAATACCGAATACCGAATACCGATTTTGGAAAATAATTTCCCGAAAATGTATATTTTTAGTCACACCAATCCGCCAATCAGAATACGTAACGTCACGCCGTCATTCCTAGATACATTTGCATAGGATGGACACGGACAAAGGAGTATGAATGAAAGAGTTTTGATAAACGGGAAGGTTTCTTTAAAGGGGCCGAAACGTCGGATAAAAATCTATAATCTATACTTCTATACTATAATATTATAAAGAGGTATTTGTAAGTTTGTTTGTTTGTTTGTTTGTTTGTATGTTCGAGCTAATCTCGGGAATTATCAGTAAGTATGATTTGAATAAATCTTTTTGTATTGGATAGCCACATTGAACGGGATGGTTATAGGCTATTTTTCATCCCGAAGTTCCCATGAGAACGGGCACAACGCGGGTAAAACCGCGGGGCGATGCTAGTAATATTATAAAGAGGTAAATTGGGAAGTTCGTTTGTCGTCTTCGACTGGAAAATTGACGACATTGGTCCACATTTTGGGACAAGTAAGAAAAAATAAAGTATGTCGGACAATTAGTAAGAAAAAATGGTATGGTTCAGAGGCACTCGTGAAATAAAAAAAACTTGAGAGGTGTCAAGAGACACCCGGATGGAACGAAGTTTATTTATTATCAACAAAAATAATCGTCGCGACACCACACTGTTCAATGCGAAATAGAAAGACGAAACGAAAATATCTAGCTTGCTTTCTATAAGAGAGAGAGAGAGAGAGACAGAGAAAGTTGCGCACGCCAGAGAGAGACAGACAGAGAAACATGTTGTCCCACTCTGGCCTAAAAATGTCGTTACCATTATTTCCGTCTAGCCCCCTTTCGCAACGCGCGCTAAGGAACTTCGTTCCGATACTATAATGTACGGTAAGACAGCTCGGAGTGTTACTTCACTTTATCAATACATCTGATTATCAGTACAATATAACCTATGTATGTATTTACCAACCATGGCCGTTAGCTATGAATCATTCTATATGACTATTTTTTAAAAAGTTGAAGAGTTTGTTCGAACGCACTAATCTCAGAAACTACAAATCCGTATCTACTTATTATTTTTGTAATAGATAGCCACATTCAACAGGAAGGTTATGAGGTATTTATCATCCCGAAATTCTTACGGGAACGGGTACAATGTGGGTAAAATCTAGCTCGGACTGTAAATTCACTTTATCGATTTTGATTATCAGTAACCTATTTACGACTCCTTTGGTCGTTGGCTATGAATCATTTTATTATATGTTATGTATGACTATAGACATAATTTGAGTCATAGTTTCTCCACTAAATATTGTTAATCACTCTATTATAGCTATTACGCACTGTCGACTAGTCGCCGGCGACTCGGTCGCTCGGGCGACCGAAATATAGGCTGACTCGCCTGGGTGACCGACGACCAAGTGAAACCACCTATTTAAACTGTAGTAATGCCTAGTTTACACGGGCTTCGTAGCTAAGCGCTTAGTACTTGTCACTAATACTAAGTCCTCATGTGTAAACACGCTGATTAGTGCTTAGTATTAGTATTTGTGAATAGAACAAGTGAATAGAAAACGATCCTATTTACTAAGCGACAAGTCGATACCCCCCACCACGATTTACTAAGCACTTGTCGCTTGCTGACCGTGTGTAAAAAGCTCGACAAGTTAGTGACAAGTTGTACCGGGAAGTGAAAACACGTGTTTACTTACGTATTTTATTGTGATCATGGCTGCGGAAAGGTGAAATGTCTGGTCACTAATAACTTTTACTGGCTCCAACGTGTAAACGGTTACTTTTCACTTGTCATATTGAGGCTTCGTATAGTGATAAGTACTAAGCACTTAGCTACGAAGCCCGTGTAAACTAGGCATTAGTCACAGTCGCCAGCGACCGACTCGCCGGCGACTAGTCCACAGTGCGTAATGACACTTAGGCCTTAGGCGGTCTAAAAACTGAAACCAGGGTTGGCCACTAACCTAATTGAACTTACTCCATTAACCGCTTGTTAGTTAAGCTAAGCTATGTTAGCTCATTACGCTTGTTAAGCATCGTGCAGCTTGGTCCCTTCTTGGGTAGGTCAGTGGCTACGATTGAAGCAACCGGGACCGACAATTTTACGTACCCTTCGAAGCACGGTAGAAATGCCTTTACCTGGTGTGGTTGGCTTAGAGTGGAATTTCTATCTGAGCGCTACCGTGCCTCGGAGGGCACGTTAAATTGTCGGTCCCGGTTGTTTCAATCGTAAAATCATATCGGACGCTTTTAAGCGGTCTGAAACCTACGATATCAGGGTTAGCATTGAAATTGTCACACAACGCATTGACAATGTCAAAATATTTTTGCACTGAACTACTGAACTAATCACATAGGTAATCTTTTGTTTAATTTGTTTCTTCAAAAATAAATAAAGTAATGAATATTCCAGAACAAATTCAAAAACGGTTAATTATTGCGTTATGCCATAATAATTAGGGTTAATAAGACCCAAACTAAGCTCTAAGCTTGCATTATGGAATCTAGTTAACTGAAACTAAATTTAACTACTCCTAAACCTTTGCCCAGCAGCGGGCCAATTTATATAAGAGAAATAGCTTCTCGTTCCTGTAATAATTTTGGGATAGCCTCTAATATTCGTAATACAAAATTTAAATTTAAATACACAATTTTTAGGCGCCACAGTGTCACCAAATGACATAAAAGTAAAAAATAAACTCGTCAGCTTCATCATAGTATTTATAATATAAGTATAGATTACATAATCTAGGTACTTACAGCTCTGTGCTGCCACATACCCAACGAACAATAAAACTATCAACTTTTCCAAACCCATAGTTATAATCAACACAAATTCCCCACTCACTGAAGGAACAAAATTTGTTCCCAAAACACTTCAATGACTTTTCGAAAGCTTTCGACTGTGACCGCTTCACAAATGATGGTTAAGATAACTAAAATATATATTTTGCAGTGTTAGCAACGCTTATCTAATCTGTATTTCGAAATTCAGTGTAAAGTTATATGATATAAGTGATAAGGATTGATAACGATGCGTCAAAGGGTAGGGCGCTCGCAGGGAGCGGTGTTGGAACCGATTTTGTATATAATGTTTGTGTAGGATTTGTGACCGTTATGACCTTGATTTCACGTTACGGCCTGTAGGTATCAGTACAGATCCCTGATCCATGACGACATCATTACAGAGATGATAATATTATTACTATGTTATAAAAAGCAAACTTGAGTTGGTAGACTATCCTCGTGTTCTAAGACCGCCTAAAGGCCTCCGACATTGTCTTACGATTGATACAATCGGGACCGACAATTCTTTAACTAACTGTCATTTATGTTATGAGACAACGCTTGGTATTTAACAGACATTAAATTGCGAACTCAGTCGTAAACTTTACGATAAGTTACGATAACCAGCCGTTTAAAACAAACAACCCTTATTATATAAAAGCCACTCCCGCTGATGGGAATTACATCCGGTATGACGTCATTAGATGTAGCTTCTATATTACAGACATATTATAGTATATCTATAAATAGCATTTCTTCGAAATCTCTTCAACCAATGATGTACTTAAAGCCAAGTTAATGTCCAGCCATTGGAATACTACCATCAGCCACCCATCCAAGTCGGATCTTCTTCTTCATCGAGTGTATGGTCACCCTGACCAATTCTGGTGTCAGAGTTATTGAGCCGCCAAAGGCCTCTGACATGGCTCATGTAACGACTTCGGTCCGTTGAAAGTAACCGGGACCGACGGCTTAACGTGCATGTAATTCTTATGAAGCATTTGTGTATAAAGTAGTATCAGTTAATTAGATTCCATAATAGTAGCTTAGAGCTTAGTTTGGGTCTGATTAAACGTGGGCGAATTTGTCCGGGTATATTATATTATATATTATAATATTTTGAAAATCCCAATGCGCTGTGATTGGTGAATCGGGCTACCATCGATTGGCTAAGAAGAAAAAGTGGTCTATCACGGAACTTGTTAACAGTACCTCCGTCGTTATCATAATACATTCACAGATAAGAAGGAGTAACCTTATCTATCTTTATTTGTTTTCTGGTACATCGATGATATCATATTTATTTTACCGCGATTAATCGATATAATGTGAAGTAAAACCCCTGTAAAATAAGCGTGTTCTCGCTTCAATGGATAGATTTATTAGCCATGCGCCCCGCAGTTTTACCCGCGTTGTACCCGTTCCTGTGGGAATTTCGGGAACATGTAAATGAAGTTCATGTATGTTTCTTCATTTAGTTTTATATCGCGTAATTTAGTTTGTGAACTAGATATAGTTAATATAAGTAGTTTTTGAACGCACGCCTAGATGTCATTAGTGTCATTGCTGTCAATACTATAGTTTCTTTCTAACAACATGCGGTGTCATAATTGTTTCATTTTTAACAAAACTAATTAATAAAAGTAGGAATAAATAAATAGCTTTAAATGTTGTTTGTTTCACAGAGAAACGCAATTAAGTTTTTATTCCTATACAACCATTGGTAGTGTGTTAATACACATTATATACATATAAACCTTCCTCTTGAATCACTCTGTCTGTCTATTAAAAAAACCGTGTCGAAATCCGTGCAGTAGGTAGTATTTGAGTTTATCGCGAACAGACAGACGCGGCCGGTGACTTCACTACATAGTATAAAACAAAGTCGCTACTTTTGTCTGTTTGTTTATCTGTATGCTTTAAATCTTTAAAATTACGCAACGGATTTTGATGCGGTTTTTTGTAATAGGTAGAGTGATTCAAGAGGAAGGTTTTTATGTAAAAAAAATCCCGAAATTCCCACGGGAACGGGCACAACGCGGGTAAAACCGCGGGGCGCTGCTAGTTGTTTTATAATATGTAGTGATTCACCGCGCGGTTTTACCAGTATTGTGCCCGTTTCTGTGGGAATTTCGGGATAAAAGAAGCCTGTAATCTGCCCGTTGAATGTGGCTATCAATTACAAAAAGAATTATTCAAATCGGACCGTTAATTCCTGAGATTATCCATTACAAACAAATAAAGTTAGAAACTTTACCTCTTTATCTACACTAATATTATAAAGAGGAAAACTTTGTTTGTTTGTAATGAATAGGCTCAAAAACTACTGGACCGTTTTTAAAAATTCTTTCACCATTCGAAAGCTACATTATCCACGAGTATTTTTCATCCCGAAATTCTCACAGGAATGGACACAACGCGGGTAAAACCGCGGGGCGCTGCTAGTAATATTAGTATAGAAGTATGGTATAGATAGATATAGATAGCGTAGTCATCAGAAAAACATGTTACAGGCTAATTTTTATTCTCCAAGAAAATCACAAATACTGTCATAACCTTCCCGTTGAATTTGGCTATCTATTACAAACAGCCTCCGTGGTCTTGTGGTTTGAGCACCCGGCTCACGATCCGGAGGTTCCGGGTTCGATTCCCGGTGGGGATACCTCACAAAAAATCACTTTGTGAGACTGTCCTCCTGTTCGGTTAGGGCATTGCACCTGGGCAGGGCTGAATCACCTGATTGCCCGAAAAAGTAAGATGATTCCGTGCTTCGGAGGGTACGTTAAGCCGTCGGTCCCGGCCGGTTACTTTCTACGGATAGTAGTCGTTACATGAGCAACGTCAGAGGCCTTTGGCGGCTCTATAACTCTGACACCAGGATTGGTCAGGTTGACCATCCACTCGATAAGAAGAAGAAGAAGACTTACTCAAATGAGTAATTCACGGATGTATGAATCAAAAACGTATCAGTATCGGAAGGAACAATGTATTAATCATTTTCATAAGAAATTGAATCAAAAGGCATCTAGCATTCTGAGAATATATTGGATTATTCATTGTAAAGGAAATCAAAGTTATGTACCTATCGCCTTTAGATGTAAACAAAAATATAGGGCCTAGGCTTATTCATAAAAGATGATTAACTTCTCTTCACTACATAGTATAAAATAAAGTCGTCTCTTTTTCGTGTCTGTCTCACTGTTTGTCTGTCTGTATGCTTAAATCTTTAAAATTACGCAACGGATTTTGATGCAGTTTTTTGTAATAGGTAGAGTGATTCAAGAGCAAGGTTTTTATGTCAAAAAATTCCCGAAATTCCCACGGGAACGGGCACAACGCGGGTAAAACCGCGGGGCGCTGCTAGTTAGCTATCAAATGGTGTGTCCCTTTCCGACATACGCTATTATCAAATGAGCAAAAGAGACAAAACAGTTTATTTTTTAACAGTATTTTTTTTGTTTAATTATTTTTTAACAGTGTAAAATAATTATTAATAACTAGCAGCGCCCCGCAGCTTTGCCCGCGTTGAGCCCGTTCCCGAAGTAATTTTCGAAAATCCTTTCTTAGTGTGCACTTACGTCACTTGAAGAACCTTCCTGCCAAATTTCATGTTTCCAGGTGTAGCGGTTGAGGCTGTGCGTTGATTATCAGTCAGTCAGTCAGTCAGGACTTTGAATTTTATATACCTATCTTACTTCCTACTTCCTACTAATATTATAAATGCGAAAGTTTGTGAGGATGGATGTATGTTTGCTCTTTCACGCAAAAACTACTGAACAGATTTGGATGAAACTTTACAGTAATATAGGTTATACATCAGAATAACACATGGGATACATTTTATCCCGAAATTTCCGCGGGAACTGATATAACGCGGGTAACACCGCGGGGCGCGGCTAGAAATATAATTGATACCCAGTTGATTGCTACGAATATATAATTGATACCCAGACGTCGTCGCCAACAACTATGTCTGCACATATTGTTACTCCGTTGAATCGAGCCCGCAATCCCCGACACAGTAAGCGCCCTCACTGCCACTGTGATAACGGGTTTGTCATGTGTATATATTAGTTATCACTACATAGTATAAAATAAAGTCGTCTCTTTTTGGTGTCTGTCACACTGTTTGTCTGTCTGTATGCTTAAATCTTTAAAATTACGCAACGGATTTTGATGCGGTTTTTTGTAATAGGTAGTGATTCAAGAGGAAGGTTTATATGTATAAAAATTCCCGAAATTCCCACGGGAACGGGCACAACGCGGGTAAAACCGCGGGGCGCTGCTGGTTAGTTATATTATAATAATATAAAGATACTACTAGATATTACTATTATAATTATAATATAAGGATACTAGTTATATTTTTACCATATGAGGATATACTTAATGTATATCCTCATATACTTAATGTATACTCTCCAGTAATTATTCAGTGTTTGATTGGGCGTCATGTTACGGCTGTGCTTCCTGCTTGTGTTCCTAAGTAAGTTATTAACATTGTCTGTGTTCATAGCATACTTTATTTTATATTATACTAGACCGCGGTGTACCCGCGTTGTGCCCGTTCCCGCGGGAATGAATCGGGATGAAAAATAGCCTATAATCTTCCCGTTGAATGTGGCTATCTATTACAGAAATAATTATTCAAATCGGACTGATAATTCCTGAGATTATCTCGAACATACAAACAAACAATCTTACAAATTTTACCCCTTTTTATAGTATAGATTATACTAGACTGCGGTGTTACCCGCGTTGTACCCGTTACCGCGGTAATTTCGGGATAAAATACATCAACACATGGGATACACCCATGTGTTGATGTATATATATTGGACTAGGGCGGTAGGTATACAGATATAGGTATCTCTTTTTTATAATTTGTTGTTTAACAACCTCCGTGGTCTTGTGGTTTGAGCGCCCGGCTCACGACCCGGAGGTTCCGGGATCGATTCCCGGTGGGGATATCTCACAAAAATCTCTTTGTGAGACTTTCCTCAGTTTGGGTAGGGCATTGCAGGCTGAATCACCTGATTGCCCGAAAAGTAAGACGATTCCGTGCTTCGGAGGGCACGTTAAGCCGTTGGTCCCGGTTACTTTCTACGGATAGTAGTCGTACCGTGACACCAGGATTGGTCAGGTTGACCATCCACTCGATGAAGAAGTTTATAATTTGTTCACAGATTACCTGTATTACGAACAAAGCACTGAAAGTGCATCTTATACTCGTATCAAAGACAAAATGACCATAGAGTCAGGAGTTGAAGGTAGTATCTTAGATGGTCCATTATGATGTAGCGTTCGTGGCGTAGCAGTATTACAGGCGTAGTATTCAAAGGCCTCTCATCTCACTGAAGATATCAGTACAGTGTGGACCACAGTAAAGAAGGATTAGACGTAATCACCACGCTTACCTAACGGGTTGGTGATCTCAAACCCGAGCCATGTTTGAAAAGTAGGAAACATGTTTTCGCCCGACCCGGGAATTGAATCCACGACCTCAGTCTTGGCAGGCGAGTGCACATACCTAGAATACTAAATTATGTTTTTATTTCTTCAGGTAAAGCGGAGATGATGGTGAGAGGAGAGGAAACCATTGTGGTACGATATCACTACATAGTATAAAATAAAGTCGTCTCTTTTTCGTGTCTGTCTGTTTGTCTGTCTGTATGCTTAAATCTTTAAAATTACGCAACGGATTTTGATGCGGTTTTTTGTAATAGGTAGAGTGATTCAAGAGGAATGTTTTTATGTATAAAAATTCCCGAAATTCCCACGGGAACGGGCACAACGTGGGTAAAACCGCGGGGCGCTGCTAGTTAGACAATATATACCGGTTAAATTAGACCAAAAAATAAGAGTGAGCTTGCTAAACTAAGCTCGGCTGAAAATATGTAGGATTACTGGTTTCTTTATAACAATAATATTTAATTCAAAATATAATTCAAATTCACTACTCATTTTGAATTTATACTACGTTTACGGTGACCACGGTTCATGTCAAGGTGCCGAAACGTCAGATAAAAACGGCCAAGTGCGAGTGGGACTCGCGCACGAAGGGTTCCGTACCATTTATTTAATTTAAATTAATTGTATTTAATTTCATCACGTTTGGGAGCCCCCCTTGAATATTTGTTAAATTTATATTTTAGTATTTGTTGTTATAACGTCAATAGAAATACATCATCTGAAAATTTCAATCGTCTAACTATCACCGTTCTTGAGATACAGCCTGGTGACAGACGGACGGACGGACAGCGAAGTCTCAGTTATAGGGTCCCGTTTTTACGGGTACGAAGCGACCGATTTTAAAAAGTCGCCCTGTATATAGTTAGTAACATGGACAAATAAGGCAAACCGCAGATCAAATGTGCATATAGATCATAATTAATGATGTACAATATTATTAGCTACAATTACCTCATAATAATTGACAAATAATAACTTATTGAACCGTTAATTAATAACATTATTTATTAATATTAAGTTTATTATATTATTAATAGTTGCTTTTTCCCCGTCTGTACTAATCTTCAAATCACGCACACATTTTGTATGCTTAAACCAGCTCCGTTTGGTGGTCCCAAGAACGACATTTCGATGCGCCTACCATGCAACCACCGTGCTTAGGCGCATGGGACAATATCTCACAAAAATATCTTTGTGAGACTGTCCTCAGTTTGGTTACGGCATTGCAGGCTGAATCATCTGATTGCCCGAAAAGTAAGACGATTCCGTTCTTTGGAGGACACGTTAAGCCGTCGGTCCCGGTTACTTTCTACGGACAGTAGTCGTTACATGAGCTATGGCAGAGCCCTTTGGCGGCTTAATAACTCTGACACTAGGATTGGTCAGGGTAACCATCCTCTCGATGAAGAAGAAGAAGAAGCACGGTAGCGCTCAGATAGAAATGCCACTATCGGCCACCCATCCGAATAGGGGCTGGGATGGACGTTGCTGAACAGTAGCAATGAGTTAACATCGCTTATAACGTCAAGAGCTACGTCAAAAACGTATTTGAAAATATGATTATATTTTCCGTTTTTGTTTTAGGGTTCACGAGGCCCTCCTGGTTTACGAGGGGCCCCGGGTGTGCGGGGCGAACCGGGGCTTTCAGGGCCCCCGGGTGTGCGGGGCGAGCCGGGGCGTTCAGGGCCCATAGGACCCGTGGGGCCTCCGGGGCGTCCCGGCTTTCCCGGCCCGGTGGTAAGTAGTTTACACTTAAAATATACTAGTTATGCCCGTGCCTTCGCGTGGAATTTGTTCTTTTTTATAAAATAAAAGTAGCCTAAGTTATTCCTTATTACACCAGCTGCCTGAGAATAAAAGTCCCGTCAAAATCGGTCCAGCCATTTCAAAGATTAGCCGGAATAAGCAGACAAAAATTTGAAAAAATGCTTTTTATATGTATGTATATATTCAGGCAGTAAAAAGCGGTTAAAACAGACACTCCAATTTTATTTATATTTATATGTTTAAATCTATACTAATATTATAAAGAGGTAAAATTTGTAAGATTGTTTGTTTGTTTGTTTCTTTATATGTTCGAGGTAATCTCAGGAATTATCAGTCCGATTTGGATAATTCTTTTTGTAATAGATAACCACATGCAACGGGAAGGTTATAGGCTATTTTTTATTCCGAAATTCCCGCGGGAACGGGTACAACGCGGGTGAAAAATAGATGTTGTCCGATTCTCAGGGCTACCCGATATGTACCTACACAAAATTTCATGAGAATCGGTCGAGCCGTTTCAGAGAAGTTCAATTACGCACCCCGTGACACGAGAATGTTATATAATAATATTAAGATTACACGCTGTTTGTTCGAGATGGACTTCTAAACTACTGAACCACAGAGCATAGAAGCACCGCCGCGCCGGCCGCTTGGTGCTTCTAATATATGCTCTGTGTACTGAACCGATTTTAAATTTGATTTGCACACCGAGTGCTATTTGATCCAACTTGAAAGAAAGGATAGCTTACATCTCAATTTATAGTGATTAGGGTGGTCCACCCCTAATTTTATATGGCTCTAGCTGTGCCCCGCGGTTTCACCCGCAGCGCCCCCGTTCGCATGGGAATTTTGAGATTTTTATTCCCTATAAACCTCACGGAGCCCGAGACCTTTCTAACGAATGCAAAACCGTGGAAATTTACAACAAAAAATGGAAATTTTCATTACAACGTTTGCGGGGTCATTATATGGCATAACAACGTTTGCGGGGTCATTATATGGCATAACAACGTTTGCGGGGTCATTATATGGCATAACAACGTTTGCGGGGTCATTATATGGCATAACAACGTTTGCGGGGTCATTATATGGCATAACAACGTTTGCGGGGTCATTATATGGCATAACAACGTTTGCGGGGTCATTATATGGCATAACAACGTTTGCGGGGTCATTATATGGCATAACAACGTTTGCGGGGTCATTATATGGCATAACAACGTTTGCGGGGTCAGCTAGTAAATAAAATAAAGATTAAATAAAGACAAATTATCAAATGTTAATTGTAGGGATCATCGGGTCTGGACGGACCGCCGGGATTGACCGGGGAGCCGGGAAGGCCCGGCCTGGTGGGACAACCCGGAACATGTGTGTGCAATCTCGAGGTAAGACAATATCTATACTAATATTATAAAGCTGAAGAGTTTGTTTTGTTTGTTTGTTTGTTTGTTTAATCTCAGAAACTACTGAACCGATTTGAATAATTCTTTCACTGTTAGATAGTCTATTTATCGAGGAAGGCTATAGGCTACATTTTATCCCGAAATTCCCACGGGAACGGGCACAAAGCGGGTAAAACCGCGGGGCGCTGCTAGTACTTTCAAATAGAGTAAGTAAGTGTAGGTCAGTGGTCAACCCTGGTGTCGGAGTTTTTAGACCGCCTAAAGACCTCCGACATGGTCTAACGATTGAAACAACCGGGACCGACAATTTAACGTGCCTTCAATTTAAAATGCCACTATCGGCCACCCATCCAAGTAGGGGTCGAGCTGCACGTTGCTTAACAATCGCAATGAACTGACATAGCTTAGTCAAACTACACCATGAGTGCTACTTCTTCACTACATAGTATAAAACAAAGTCGTTGTCTGTTTGTCTGTTTGTCTGTATGCTTAAATCTTTAAAATTACGCAACGGATTTTGATGCGGTTTTTTGTAATAGGTAAAGTGATTCAAGAGGAAGGTTTTTATGTAAAAAAATTCCCGAAATTCCCACGGGAACGGGTACAACGCGGGTAAAACCGCGGGGCGCTGCTAGTCAAATATAATAAAAAAAATGTTCGCGCTTATGTAAAAAACTACAAATCCGATTCGAATAATTCTTATTGTAACAGATAGCCACATTCAACGGGAAGCTTAAAAGCTATTTTTCATCCCAAAATTCGCGGGTAAAACCGCGGGGCGCTGCTAGTTTTTATAATCTCTAACGATCGGATGATTTTCTGTTCAAGGTATTAGAGGAGGAAATTAAAAAGGTGAAAGGTAAGCTTGATAAAAAGTAAAAAAGTTATGTATTAGCATGTAATGTCCCACTGCTGGGCAAAGGCCTCTCATCTGACTGAAGATATCAGTACAGTGAGGAGGATGTCGTAATCACCACGCCTTGCCTAATGCGTGTTGGTGATCTCACACCCGAGCTATGTTAGAAAAGTAGGAAACATGTTTTCGCTCGACCCGGGAATTGAACCTGTGACCTTAGTCTTGGCAGGCGAGTGCACACTGCACATACCACTAGACCACCGAGGGTTAAGCTTGATAATTTTGACATAAATAAAAGAATTCCGCGAAGGGCACATACATACAGCTTTTAGTTGAACAGCTGTTTTGTTGTGTATCATAAATAATCACTATCACACATATCACTGTAAATCCTACTAATATTATAAATGCGAATGTTGTGAGGATGGATGGATGTATGGATGTATGTTTGTTGCTCTTTCACGCAAAAACTACTGAACGGATTTGAATGAAACTTTACAGTAATGTAGGTTACACATCAGAATAACATGGAATACATTTTATCCCGAAATTCCTGCGGAAACAGGTACAATGCGGGTAACACCGCGGGGCGCAGCTAGTACATATTATAAAACAAAGTTCCTGGCCGCGTCTATCTGTCTGTATGTTCGCGATGAACTCAAATAGGTACTAATGATTTTGACGTTGTTTTTTAAATAGATAGAGTGATTTAAGAGGAAGCTTTATTTATATGTATACAAAATCCCGAAACTCTTATGGGAACGGGCACAACGCGGGCAAAACCGCGGCGCTGATTGGTTTATGTATATCGTTATATTTATGGTATTTCAGATCATCTCAAGGATGTTGGCACTTCATTACTTAATTTCGCCAGTAATGACACGGAGCAGGTGGACTCATCAGAACTACCAAGTGAGTGATTTTCATCTATACATTACAAAAATCAACGGTCCTTCTATCATCGAGTGGTGAGCCGGGCGCCGGGCTTCGGAGGGCACGTTAAGCCGTCGGTCCCGGTTACTTTCTACGGATAGTAGTCGTTACATGAGCCATGTCAGAGGCCTTTGGCGGCTCAATAACTCTGACACCAGGATTGGTCAGGGTGACCATCCACTCGATGAAGAAGAAGAATAAGGACCTAACTATCTTATTTGATTACAGCTGATTCGGTGGACAAAAACAAGGGATGTAAAGTGGCATATAAAGGGACGGAACTCCTTCATTCATACGGCCGTAAGTCATGTCCAGCGGTGGCCATACCATCAGTGACTGCAGCAGCTGTGCAGTTACCAACTGTCGACTACAGGATTCATAGAAACATCAGAAGAAATTTATAGTGATTTGTAGTGATGATTTTTACAAATCTACGAAATTTCGAGGTGACACTGCGGCTTGTTTTCTGCAGTTACTGCCCGCAGCTGCAGCAGGCAGCAAGACCGCAAGCATCACTACAAGTTTTTGAATCTTTAAGAAATTTCGAGCGCGGTGACACTGCGACTTGTTGTCTGCAGTTACTGCCGACTGCAGGCATCACTACAAGTTTCTATAAATCTCTATGAAAGTTCGAGCGTGGTGACACTGCGGTTGTTGTCTGCAGTTACTGCAGACTGCAGGCATCACTACAAGTTTCTTTGAATCTCTATGAAAGTTCGAGCGCGGTGACACTGCGGTTGTTGTCTGCAGTTACTGCAGACTGCAGGCATCACTACAAGTTTCTATGAATCTCTATGAAAGTTCGAGCGCGGTGACACTGCGGTTGTTGTCTGAAGTTACTGCCGACTGCAGGCATCACTACAAGTTTTTTTGAATCTCTATGAAAGTTCGAGCGCGGTGACACTGCGGCTTGTTGTCTGCAGTTACTGCCTGCTGCGGGCAGCAACTGCCGACTGCAGGCATCACTACAAGTTTTTATGAATCTTTAAGAAATTTCGAGCGCGGTGACACGGCGGCTTGTTGTATGCAGTTACTGCCTGCGGCTGCAGTCGCTGCTGAAAACACAGCTTGTAAATTAATCTAATGTTTGAATACTTTGTATAATATAATTTGTTATGTTTCAGGATGCGGTGTAGAAGAAACGATTCCAAGTAGGTAAAGTGCTTTTTGGGAGCAGATTTTCACACAGAATAGCTCAACATAATGTCAAGATGTAATTAAGATTTAATTAATCATCATCATTTTGAATGCTTCGGAGGGCGCGTTAAGCAGTCGGTCCCGGTTGTTTCAATCGTCAGGCCACGTCGGAGGGCGGTAAGAAAGAACTGGTCAAGTGCGAGTCGGACTCGCGCACAGAGGGATCCTACTTTAAAAAACGGCAAAAATCACGTTTATTGTATGGGAGCCCTTGAATACTTTTTTTTTGTATTTATTGATAGCGGCAATACTTAGAAATACATCATCTGTGAAAATTTCAACTGTCTAGCTATCACCGTTCTTGAGATACAACCTGGTGACAGACCGACGGACAGACGGACGGACGGACTGACGAATGGACGGACGGACGGACGGACGGACGGACTGACGAATGGACGGACGGACGGACGGACAGCGAAGTCTCAGTAATAGGGTCCCGTTTTGACCCTTTGGGTACGGAACCCTAAAAACAATGACGCCAGGGTTGGCCACTCACCTACTCGGAATGAATGAATGAATTTTGAATGTGTCTAAACTGTGCAACAGCCTCCGTGGTCTTGTGGTCTGAGCGCTCGGCTCACGATCCGGAGGTTCCGGGTTCGATTCCCGGTGGGGACAATATCTCACAAAAATTTCTTCGTGAGACTGTCCTCAGTTTGATTAGGGCATTGCAACTGAATCACCTGATTGCCCGAAAAATAAGACGATTCCGTGCTTCGGAGGGCACGTTGAACCGTCGGTCCCGGTTACTTTCTACGGATAGTAGTCGTTACATGCCATGTCAGCGGCCTTTGGCGGCTCAATAACTTTGACACCAGGATTGGTCAGGTTGACCATCTCGATGAAGAAGAAGCTAAACTTTTCTTCACACAGTCTTATGGGCCTGTCTTGCTTTTAATCACATTTACCCCCAGATACCCACCATATAGTCGTAGCAGGCGGGTGGCAAGCGAAGATGACACCCGAGAATTTGATAAAGGAAGTGCCGTGGCATGTCGGCATTTACGCGAAAACGTATAACCCATACAAACAGATATGTGGGGGCACTATCGTATCCGGACTTGTGGTTGTGTCAGGTAAGGTGGGTTAATACGGCACTCTAAACGTCCGTTCAATTGAAATTTAACTAATTATCTGTAAAGAATCTCTATAAGGAATTTAACCATTTGACGGGCCTTAATCTTATCTTCACTACTTATTATAAAACAAAGTCGCTTTCCGCTGTCTGTCCCTATGTATGCTTAGATCTTTAAAACCACGCAACGGATCTTGACGCGGTTTTTGAAATAGATAGAGTGATTGAAGAGGAAGGTGTTTATGTATAAAAACATCCCGAATTTTCCCACGGGAACGAGCACAGAGCGGGTAAAACCGCGTGGCGCTGCTAGTCACTACATAGTATAAAATAAAGTCGTCTCTGTTTCCTGTCTGTTTGTCTGTATGCTTAAATCTTTAAAATTACGCAACGGATTTTGATGCGGTTTTTTGTAATAGGTAGAGTGATTTAAGAGGAAGGTTTTTATGTAAAAAAATTCCCGAAATTCCCACGGGAACGGGCACAACGCGGGTAATTACTAATATAATAAAGCTGAAGAGTTTGTTTGTTTCAACGCGTTAATCTCAGAAACTACCAATCCGATTCGAATAATTCTTTTTGTAATGGATAGCCACATTCAACGGGAAGGGTATAGGTTATTTTTTATCCTGCAATTCCCACGGGAACGGGCACAACGCGGGTAAAACCACGGGGCACTGCTAGTGGTATATAAAATGGCAAACCTAACATACTAACTCACTGACTTACATATTCTGTACCTAGAAACTTAAAATTTGGTACAGGGATTCCTTTCGATATGTAGGTGAGCACTAAGAAAGGATTTTGTGAAATTCAACCCCTAACGGGGGGTGGCCCTGTCATCTGAAGCGAAGAAACGTCGGCTGCAAGTTTTAAACTAAAAAAACTAAATTACTTTTCAAACATGGCTCGCGTTTGATATCACCAATCCGCAGTAGGCAAGCGTGGTGATTACGACATCCTCCTCACTGTACTGATATCTTCAGTGATATGAGAGGCCTTTGCCCAGCAGTGGGACATTACTTATTTATTTGGTATTTTCTTCAGCTGCCCACTGCTTCTGGGATGACCTCACGAAGAAGCAACCAGCCGCCAACTACGCAGTCTCCGCGGGGAAAATATACAGACCGTACAACAATGCATTTGATATATTTGCGCAAGGACGCGATGTAAGACTTTTTAGCCTTTGTCCTACGAGACTATTTGTCCTACATGACCTATTGTCCTAAGTGAAGCGTTGTCCTATTTGTCCCGTTGTCCTACGTGCCCTATTTTGGTTTAAAAATGTTTGTTGTAATCCAGGGAAGGTTTAAACGGTAAGCGGGACGGAATAAATGCGGGTGACATCGCGGGGCACAGCTAGTATAATAATTTCACAACGCTATGGTACTTTAAGGCTATGTTCACATGTAACGCGCGTTAACGCGCGTCAACGCGCGATCAAATTTGAAAAGAGTTCAGATGATGAGCGCTAATGCGCGTTGCGAGAGTACTCGTCAGTCTAGTCTTCCAAATTGCTGGCCTTTTTTCTACTTCATCGATTAGTAAGTCGATGTCAATATCTTCAATTTCACTCATTTTAAATGCGAAAACAAAATATAATTACGAAAATTAACAAAATTACATGCGATCGCGATGAAAGCGCGCGCTCAACTGAAAAGCAAACGGACATTACATTAATATCAAAGCGCGAGTCAACGCGCGATTGTCTGCGTCTAGAAACTTTTTCTCTGAGCGCCGCGTTGACGCTCACTGACGCGCGTTAACGCGCGTGCATGTGAACGGTTGCTAGGTATATATTAGGATGTCTAAGCGCGCGATTTGAAAACGCGCGTCACAATTCAGCCATCTGAACATAGCCTTAATGTATCCCATTTGTTATTCTGATGTATAACCTATATTACTGTAAAGTTTCATCCAAATCCGTTCAGTAGTTTTTTCGTGAAAGAGTAACAAACATTTATGCATCCTCACATCTCGCTTTTGCATTTATAATATTACTAGCAACGCCCCGCGGTTTCACCCGCGTTGTACCCGTTCCCGCTGGAATTTCGGGATAAAGTGTATCCCATATGTTATTCTGATGTATAACCTACATTACTGTAAAGTTTCATCCAAATCCGTTCAGTAGTTTTTTCGTGAAAGAGCAACAAACATACATCCATACATCCTCACTAACTTTCTCATTTATAATATTAGTAGGATAGGATTGAATAGGACCATTGAGTAAAGGTGCGTACGGATAGCGCGTACCCTGGTACGCGTACTCAGTTTACGCGTATCCGGAACGCCTAGTCCATACCTGCAGCTACGCGTTCACTCTCGGGGTACACGTACCGCGCGAGCCAACTCGCAGCGCGAGCCACCGTCTGTCGGTTTTTGGTCGCGCGTCAAAGAGGACGCACGCGGCCGGCTACGCTATATTTGGACGGCAAAATGAATAACACGCGTGTTCTTCGAGTTTCAATAATGAAAATATTATCAGATTGATTCAACTTTATGAACTTCGCGGAGTGCTCTGGATCGATTAACCTCGCGTACAGGTTTGCGGCGGTCTGTACAGGAGCTGTACGCGTATCCAATGTACGCGTGGACAGTGTTTCCCAACTACGCGTAACACAGGAACGCGCCATCCGTACGCAGCTTTAGAAACCTATAGAGTCGCAATCTATTGCTGACAACACAGAAAAACTGTCCGAGCACCGTTGTCATTATAATATTGTTATAATATCGTTTGCAATGACACTTGCTCGAATGTAGACGTTATGTTACTTGTTTAAGTGTCCAAAGTCGCTCGTACGCAAACTCGGCGCACTGCGTCATGTGCCGAGTTTTGCGCGGACATTTTTTTGTCTGATTGTGACTCTATAGGATTTTAACTCAATGAAAAGACATAACAACCCGCGTGTGTATCCCAGGTGAAAGACATAAGGATCCCCCCTCGGTTCCAAGGCGCCGCTTCCAACTTCCAGGATGATATCGCACTCCTGGTCCTCACAGATCGGTTCCATTTAGAATACTCTGTGAAGCCAGTGTGTTTGGACTTCAGCCATGAGTTGGAGAAAAAGATACTGGTGAAAGGGAATCCTGGCAAGGTAAGTTCGAGCAAGGGGGCAGCACTGATGACGGTGTATTTGGAAAACTTGACAATGAAATGTGTACGAAGTACGGCAGTGTTAAAAAAATGCTACTTTTGGCCATCCAAATGACGTTTAATATGGGCTATATTGGGCCCACCCTAAGAGCGTTTCCACATTATCCGATCCGATATCGGTGTCGGACGCCGATCCGATATCGGGATAAGTAAAATGTATGAAATATGTACCTATCTTTCATATTGTCCGGCCCGATATCGGAACATATTTCATACATTTTACTTACCCCGATATCGGATCGGCGTCCGAAACCGATATCGCTCGATAAACGCTCTAAAACGGAGGTTTTGGAAAACCTAGAGTTTTTGTGCAAGCCGTAGAGGAAATAACACAGCATTGAAAATGTGTCAAACATGTCACTGTCATACAATATCCAGCCAATCATAACAGAGTAAGTGGAATGGAACCATTTGAATGAACGAATGAATCCGGTGTTGCCACATCGAATTATTAGGCAATATATTAGTGGTAACATCAGTTTCTCTACCAAATCTCTCGGGAAGAGAGAGATACATACAGGGTGATTACGGGGTCGTGGAGCAAGAAAGAAGCATTTAACTTACTTTCTCCTAAGCATCACGATAGGTTAGGACTAACAGTACACCAGCGACTTATTTTAGTCAGCAAAAAAAACTGCGATAATTCGAGATCATGGTATTTATCTATTTCCCAAGAAAACTTATGTCAAATAATATTAAAAGTAGGGTGACCACGCATTTTGAGTCAATAATAATTTTTAAATAAAAATACGTAAATAACGAATCATCTTTGTTTAAATTAAAATAAATACAGGTAGCATCGCAATCATTTATTTACTGAGTCAGAAAAAAATGGTTGGGATCACGACCCCGAAATCACCCTGTATATTTCTTCGTTTCTTTGCTTGTCGAGCTGGTATCACAATGAGGTGAGAGGCCTTTGCCCAGCAGTGGGACACTACAGGCTATTTTCTCTATGTTCCAGGTGGCTGGTTGGGGCCTCACCGGGGAGGATGCCCCTGCAGCTCCCACCCTGAACCTGGTGCATCTTCCATATGTGGATATAGAGGACTGCATCAAGAATTCTCCTCAAGGTTTTGTGAAAGCCATCACCAGCGACAAAATATGCGCTGGTCATACCAATGGTGAGTTGAGAAAATATGGATTATAGTTAAGATATATAATATAACTAACAGCGCTCCGCGGTTTTACCCGCGTTTTGCCCGTTCCCGTGGGAATTTCAGGATAAAAATAGCCTATTACTACCTTCCCGTTGAATGTGTGTATCCATTACAAAAATATTTTTTCAAATCGGACCAGCAGTTCCTGAGATTAGCGCGCTCAAACAAACAAACTCTGCAGCTTTATAATCACTACATAGCATAAAATAAAGTCGTCTCTTTTTCGTGTCTGTCTGTTTGTCTGTCTGTATGCTTAAATCTTTAAAATTACGCAACGGATTTTGATGCGGTTTTTTGTAATAGGTAGAGTGATTCAAGAGGAAGGTTTTTATGTAAAAAAATTCCCGAAATTCCCACGGGAACGGGCACAACGCCGGTAAAACCGCGGGGCGCTGCTAGTATTAGTATAGATAATAGCAGCGCCCCGCGGTTTTACCCGCGCTGTGTTCCTGTGGGAATAACGGGATGAAAAATAGCCTATGTTACTCGTGGATAATGTAGCTTTCGAATGGTGAAAGAATTTTTAAAAACGGTCCTGTAGTTTTTGAGCCTATTCATTACAAACAAACAAAGTTTTCCTCTTTATAATATTAGTGTAGATAAACACCCGGACAAATTCACATTCACTCACGACTAAGGGCCGGCGCTCACTGACGGCGTGGCACAGCATGGCACGGCAGGTTGTGTAGTGGCATCCCGCGGCGTGCTGCGGCATCCCGCGGCGTTCCGTGGCATGCCGTGGCATCCTGCTGAAAGAATCTCCCTCCCTTGCCCCCGCGCACCGACCGGACTGCGCCCCACCGAAATGCTGCATAAGTTTCAACCTTATTTCAACTAGCTAGCAATCATAATTCCTCGACCCCAAAGTGACCCATACGTCTCGCGGGATGCAATGGCGCGCCGGGGCATCCCGTGGAATGAAACAGCATGACACGTCATGCCGTTGCATCCTGTGGCGTGTCGCATCATGCCGCAGCATCCTGCGGCACGTCACGGCATCGTGGTATCAAAATAAAGTAACATAATTTCTAAACTCATTGAAATAAGATTCAAAATAACTTAATTAGTATTAAAATCCTTTGCCATGACTCACCGTGCCGTGCCGGCAGTGGGCGCCGGCCCTAATTAGACCCAAAGTAAGCTCTAAGCTTGTAATATCGATTACATAATACCACAGATACTACTACATACACAAATACTTTATAAGAATATATAATTGACACCCAGACGTCGTCAACAACTATGTCTTCACATATTGTTGATTCCGTTGAATCGAACCCGCTACCCCCGACACAGTAAGCGTTCTCCCTGCATCTCTCGTGTATTTATTGTTTTAGGTACGGCGGTGTGCCGCGGTGACAGCGGCGGCGGTTTAGCCTTCAAGGAGTACGGGAGGTATTACTTACGAGGGGTGGTGTCGTCGGCGCCGTCCAATGACCATAAGTGCAACATTTACACCTGGGGAATGTTCACAGATGTAGGGAAACACGAGAGGTTTATCAGAGATGTGGTGAGCATTCATTTGTTCTCAAATCCTAGGTTTTCAGGAACTTGGTAAAAATATCTTCGAGTAGTTTAGGGACCAACCCTGGTGTCGGAGTTTTTAGACCGCGAAACGGCCTCCGACGTGGTCTGACTATTGTTACAACCGGGACCGACAATTTAACGCATTACAGTGACAATTAGGCGTAATCACCACGCTTGCCTAATGCGGGTTGGTGATCTCAAACCCGAGCCATGTTTGAAAAGTAGGAAGCATGTTATGCTCGACCCGGGAATTGAACCCGGGGCTACAGTGTTGGCAGGCTAGTGCACATACCACTAGACCACCGAGGAGTTTACGTACTTTAACGGAGGTGTCGTTACAGTACCTACTATCACTTTCTCTTTCTAATACACTTTCTCTTTCAGCCACTTTACAACACTCAATGTTTTCTTTTCACAGTTTGAGGAACTCGGAGAGTACTGAGAGTTATTCAATCTACTTCGGTCACCGAAAGTCGTCACGCTGATGTAGTTAGTTAGGTTGCCGCAGTCGCTCGCCGATCGCCGTTTACCGTATTCCTACAAGCCCTACACTGATGCGGCCACCGCACCTTAACTTCGGCGAGCTAACTACTTAGGGCCTTATTCATAAACGCTTATAACAGCACTTTAGCTGTCAAATGGTTTGTCCCTTTCCGACATACGCTATTGGCCAAAGAGCGAAAGGGACAAAACACTTTAAAACAGTGTTTATGTTAAATATCGTTTTTGAATATTGTATTACTTGTAGGTATAAGGTTTTTAAATTGTAACCCGTTAAGAAAATCAAATTAAACGTATTACATTCCGTTCACTGTATTTTTATTTAAAACTAGCTGTGCCCCGCGGTTTCACCCGTAGCGCCCCCGTTCCCGTGGGAATTTTGAGATTTTTATTCCTTATTTTTCTTATATAAAAACCTTGTCCTGACAATAAGGAACACATTAAAAAAAGAATCATCCAATTTGGTGCAGTCTTTCTGAAGTTATGCGCTTACCAACACATTTTGCGATTCATTAGAAGATACACAGATACAAATAAAAAAATTAAAACGCCCTTATGTAAAAACGGCAAGACCGATTTTAACCAAACCAAGCTAAGAACCACCGCGAGGAAACTGGCTTTTAAATGAAAAAAAAAACTGGCCAAGTGTGAGTCGGATTCGCGCACGGGCTGTACTTTCAAAAACGGCAAAAAATCGCGTTTGTTGTATGGGAGATACAATTTTGTATGACAATAGAGATCACTAACCCGCATTAGGCGAGCTCGAGCGTGGTGATTATGCCTAATCCTCCCCACTGTACTGATATCTTCAGTGAGATGAGAGACCTTTGCCCAGCAGTGGGACATTACAGGCTAATACCTTGTTTTTAAGAGCCAAAACAGGGAAGAAGTAGGATGGAATAAAATGTCCAAATGTATTGTATATTTTATTTCTGCATATAATATATTTTTATACACAATATCAAAGGTTTTTATAAGAGATAAATATCATAAATAACATTCTAAGGATTTACTAGAGCAAGTTAGGTTAATGGTTAACCCTGGTGTCAGAGTTTAGACCGCCTCAAAGGGCTCCGACACCCCTCCGAATCTTCAGTAGTCTCCCACTTCAATTAACTGTGGAAAGAAAACACGGAACATTAGTACGATTGTTGTTATGGGAGCTACATACTTAGGTTTATCAGCCACCCACTGGTATGAAGTCATTTAAATGAAGGCTCACCACAGAGTTGATGAATCTCTCGTGTTTGTCGACATCAGTGAAGAGTGACCAGGTGTAGATGTTGCAGGCCTGATCATTCGCCGGCGCCGACGACACCACCCCTCGCAAGTAGTACCTTCCTGTGTATTGGAAGGCTAAACCGCCGCCGCTGTCACCGTGACACAAGGCCGTACCTGCAGAACCATCAAATATACACAAAACACACACCCACACACATTTTCTCTTCATCGAGTGGATGGTCAACCTGACCAATCCAGGTGTCAGAGTTATTGAGCTACCAAATTCCTCTGACATGGCTCATGTAACGACTACTATCCATAGAAAGTAACCGGAACCGACGGCTTATCGTGCCCTCCGAAGCACGGAATCGTCTTACCTCTAACCAAACTGAGGGCAGTCTCACAAAGAGATTTTTGTGAGATATTGTCCCCACCGGGAATCGAACCCGGAACCTCCGGATCGTGAGCCGAGCGCTCAGACCATAAGACCACGGAGGCTGTCAAATTTCGATAATAGAATGTCCCTGGACTAGGCCCTTCTTTCGCTCACCGTTTTTGTATCCAGCGCACAATTTGTCGCCGGTGATGGATTTCAGGAAGCCAGGATGCGCGTCCTTGATGCACTCATCTATACCCACGTAGGGAAGATGCACCATGTTCAGGGTGGGCGCTGCGGGCTCGTTCTCTCCTGTGAGGCCCCAACCAGCCACCTAGAAAAAGTAAAAAGTTGACGCACTAATCTCAAGAACTACTGGTCGGATTTGAAAAATTCTTTCAGTGCTAGCTATAGGCTATTTTTCATCCCGAAATTCCCAAAGGAACGGGCACAACGCGGGTAAAATTGCGGGGCGCTGCTGTTTAAAAATAAATGTCTCACTGCATGGTACATGCCTCTCACTGAAGATAACATAGATATATCATAGGTATAGAGAGGAAAATATACATCATAACTACATATTATGTACATATATGTATACATATGTAGGTACATAATTTGTGAAAAGGTCACTGGGCATAATCCGACCCGGTCAGTGAAATATTTTGTACAGTAACCAAACTAGGTTTAAATTGTCAAATTGTGTCTGTCTTTCATTTTCTGTAAATATGTATTTTTTAAACCCTGTCTGTAAAATATAATTAATTAATTATTTATTAATATTTTTGTTCATAACTTGCCCTTTATTAATTAAACATTTATTATCATTACGCCATTCTACTAGCACCTACTACGGGGTTTAGAGTACATACCTACACGTCGCGAAACGAGTCATGAGCGCTGAACTTGTCGGGTTTATAGGGGAAGGGGAGGGGGGGGGTAAGAGGACGCGATGCATGGCTAGCACTACGCGTTGCGCGTTGTATTGCCTAATCGCTTGCCTCCTACACTACCCCGCGCCCCGCCACTTTCACCCCCCAATCCACATTTGCCGCGCGACGTATTTATCTGTTGTCTCTCTCACACAGCCAGGTAAGACACCGGTTTGGTGATTGTTGTTGCGCTCGCGCACCGATAAACCAACATCGCAGTCCTTCGTCATTTGTCGTTGCGATCTGTGCGTTCTTTGAGTTTAAACTGTTCTTATCGATTACTTTGGCGTGTTTACTGGTTTTATTGTTTGCTTTTGGATTGGATTTCGTTAAAATGGAAAGACAGAACAGATGTGTTTCATGTGACCGATCTGTGCTACGTCGGAGAAAGCACATCCTCACAGGACTTTTCCTCGAAAGACATTTACATCATGTGGAGCTATTATTACAAGAAATAATACCACGTGAGGTAAGTACCCCATTTTGTTTTAAAACACTGTATGATTTATAAGTGGGTTCGATTCCCACACGGGACAAACATTCATGTGATGAACATTTGTGTATGCTCGGTTATTGTAAAGCACTTTTCCTGTTCATGGGCATACATTGCGCTTACCATCAGATGCACGATATACTCATCCCGTTACATAGTAGGATAAAAAAAAACGCACTAAACATTTATCTTCAATTTGTTTCAGATTTCTTTTGATGGCTCACGATCTTTATGCCATGCTTGCTGGGTGAGATTGGATCGTACTCTGCACAATCAACCCGACCAAGAGCCACCTCAACAAGTACAAGATCAGCCACCCCGACAAGTAAGAGATGATGATGAAGAAATGCAAGACGCGGGCATACAAGTTGATCCTGGCTTTATTTCCCTACAAGGATATTCTCGTGCTGCAAATACAGCAAGACGATGCATATTTCGTAATTGCAGAAATATCGCTACGCATGCAGTACCATCTTACGCAAAATTCTACCTATTGCATAATAATAATTTTTATATACCTCCACTTGCCAGAGTTTGTCATCCACATTTGGTAAGAAATGATTGGGAAGAAGTGAATACTCAGCCGATCATGCAATTTAACAGTGCTCATGTGCTTGATATCATTAATTTGTATAAGTGGGGGTTGGAGCGAAATCACCAATTAGATTTCGAAAATATTGCTGGGATTGAGGACAATGAACTGCACTTCTGGACAGGATTAACTAAAAATCAGTTTGACAGCATTTTACGTCTAACACCGTCTCTTCGTGACAGAAGTAATATTCCTGCCACAGTGTTAGGAATTTATCTTACAAAAATAAGAACTGGTGCTCCAGATGAACGTTTGGCGACAAAGTTCAACATTTCAAGAAGGACGTTAGAAAGAAAGTTAAAAATAGCAAGAGAATGTTTAACAAATGATTTTGTGCCGCATTATCTGGGATTAAATCATATGACCAGAGAAGAGGTGGTGGCTCGCAATCTTTCTATCCCAGCTCATATTTTTGGATCCGACAACAATCCAGCTATTTTGGTGTTTGACGGCACTTATTTATATGTACAAAAAAGCTCCAATTTCCTATTTCAAAGGATAACATACAGCTTACATAAGTTCCGCAACCTCGTAAAGCCTTTTTTGGTAGTATGTACAGATGGTTACATTTTAGATGTTGTGGGACCTTTTGCAGCAATTACTTCGGATGCCACAATTATGCGCAGCCTGATGGAAGACGAAACCTCGGAATGGCATGGATTTCTAAGGCCTAACGACGTTTTCATACTAGACCGTGGCTTTAGGGATTCGATTGCTAGTATTGAAGAATGTGGATACAATCCTCATATGCCACCAACTAGATCCCGAGGAGAACAGTTAACGACACCGGATGCGAATAAGTCGAGACTTATCACAATGGTACGATGGGTGGTTGAGACCATAAACGGTCGATTTAAAAAAGACTTTAAAATATTTCGGCACGTCTATTTTAATGTGTCTTTGCCAAACATGATGACAGATTTTAGAATTGCAGCGGCAGTAATTAACGCAACTCGACATCCTTATGAGGACAGCAGATACGCCGAACAATTTATTAATATTATTAACGAAAATATTAACAGAGAGAATGAACTGGCGGAATATGTAAGGGAGCACAACCTAAATAGGCAAAGAGTAGCATTCGTGCCAATTGATGCCAACAATGAAGCTTTCAATGATTTCCCACAACTTACATATGAGGATTTGATCTTATTTACTTTGGGAACATATCATTTAAGAATAGCGAGAT
Organism: Cyclophora albipunctata; assembly: GCA_963082685.1. Taxonomy (NCBI): domain Eukaryota; kingdom Metazoa; phylum Arthropoda; class Insecta; order Lepidoptera; family Geometridae; genus Cyclophora; species Cyclophora albipunctata. The sequence goes on along the minus strand of OY720141.1, from coordinate 2,683,831 downwards.
CATACTGTTATGAGCACTTACGGCCAAACGGGCTCTATATTGTGGAACTATATCGACACCAACAATTGATCAACAATAAAATATTAATAAGAGGGAGAATTCAATCGAGACACACGAGGAGCAAACAATATTACACGTATATATTGGTGAATCCGAGAGTAACCGATACGACGGTACGACGGAGCATTGAAAGATATTATTGCTCTTGCATCCACGGTCGCCGCACCATTGGAAGCTGTGCTCATATAGCCAGCGTGATTTATTATTTGTCTTGGGCCAGACACCAAGACCATACAGATGCACCTGCGGCCTTTTTAGACAGTACAATTGTACCTATTGATATCGACAATGTCGAATAGATGAGATATTGGATAATTATGTTGTGATTCAAAGTTAAAAATACAAAATGATGAAAAAAAAGTTTTTTATTTTTTGCCTAGACAGACAGTACCCACATTAATGCGGCCCATATTATCGTAAACTAGACACATTTACCTATCTACCTCACCTTATTTTATTTCTGTACAACGTAGGTATGGATTTCATACTATGGTGCCCGGTGACCTTTCAACTGTCTAGCTATCACCGTTTTTGAGATACAGCCTGGTGACAGACGGACGGACGGACAGGTGGACGGACGGACAGCTAAGTCTCAGTAATTGGGTCCTGTTTTTACCCTTCGGGTACCTACGTAACCCTAAAAATCATCAGTATACTAAACCTTGCCCAATTTCCCTGTAACCAGATATTCTTCCGACCCTTGTCGGAACCCCATACAAACTGGTTTCACATATAAGTTGAATACGAAGGGCTCCTTGACGATAACCAGTGAGATATCATCCTGTAGGTTGGTAGCTGAGCCTTGGAACTGAGGGGGGATCCTTATGTCTTCAACCTGAAATGGATATACAAAGTTATAACTCCTGCCCGGAGTCAACAATATATTCATTGTGGCCCAGGGGCGCTTGTGAGATAAAACTATTTTGTCACTCAGGGGTGCTTGTGAGGTAATACTTCTATATAACTCAGGGGCACTTGTGCGATAAAACTATTTTGTCACTCAGGGGTGCTTGTGAGGTAAAACTACTAAATCACTCACATCGCGTTTCTGAGCTTCAACGTCAACTGGGTTGTTGTACGGTCTGTATATCTTCCCCGCGGCGACTGCGTAGTTGACCGCTGGTTGCTTCTTCGTGAGGTCATTCCAGAAGCAGTGGGCAGCTGAAGAAAATACCAAATACATATATACTTTCCTGGCTCTGTCTGTTATGATCGGCTGGATATTGTATGGCAGTGACATGTTTGTCACATTTTTAATGCATTTAGTTTTCACTTGTGTAAAAAGTAGAGATAAAAGGAAGAGAAGTCCTTTGTCTTCAGTGATATGCTAGCTGATAAAAGCATTGATAAAAGCTGATAAAAGCGCTGATAAAAGCATTGATGCATTGATAAAAGTCTCTAAATATTTTAGACTTAAAAAGTATATCTTGTCACACCTTTTGTCACGTTCACTGCGCATTCTCATAGATTAAGTATTTTAGATGGTAAATTAATATCTAAGTGTCACCTGACACCACCACGTGTTCGGTTATGATGGTTCCTCCACATATTTGCTTGTAAGGATTAAACATTTTGGAGTAAATGCCGACGTGCCACGGGACTTCTATGAATTCGACGTTATCATTTCTGTTCCAACCCCCTGATATTATTAAATTTACCGGATCTGTAGGCAGTAAAAAAGTAAAGTTTTAGCCTGTAATGTTCCACTGCTGGGCAAACGCCTCTCATCTCACCGAAGATATCACTTAGAAAGATAGCCGTAATCACCACGCTTGCCTAGTGCGGGTTGGTGATCTCTAACCCGAGCCATGTTTGAAAAGTAGGGCACATGTTTTTATTCAACCTGAGAATTGAACCCGGGATCTCAGGTGTAATAGATTGTATAGTCTAGTTACAAGTAAAGCCGGCAATCCACTAGAGACAGCTTCGGGTCCAGCGCTTCAACTTTAGACAAGCTGACAATAACTACATAGTTTAGGGGGCACGGCTAGTCACTACATAGAAAAAAACAAATTCGCTTTCTGCTGCCTATCAGTCCCTATGTATGTTTTTTAAATAGATACAGTGATTCAAGAGGAAGGTTTTAAATTACCGAAATTCCCACGGGAACGGGCACAATGCGGGTAAATCCGCGGGGCACGGCTAGTTTTTAATATTCTACCAATCAGTTCACTGTATTTATAATATTATGTCTTGTCCCTTCTGTCACGTTTGTTGTGATATGTGATATATGAATGACTTCACTATGGTATATTCTCTTACCGTCATTTTTTATTTGGTGTTCTCTTCCGCAAACTGCAAATAAATAAATTTAGGTATTTAATAAAGTATCAGTATCAACATCATTTTAGCTGTGAAATCGTTTATCCCTTTCAGCAAGATAACTGAAGACATATCTCTCTTTCTGGTCGTTTTTATGTCTCTCTTGAGCGAAAATACGACGCATGTTGCCGTTTGTAGACAAAATGTAGAGAAAACACCCACAGATAATAAAACCATTTATTCTACATTTCATCGTCAAGAGTAAGAACGAGAGTTTTTGACATTGCATATTAAAGAAATGGATTTATTTTCTAAAAAGTAGAGATAAAACGAAGAGAATACCGACCGTTGCTTAACAATGGCGTTGAGAACGTAACTTACTCGACAAATTGCGTTCCGAGCGACGAGCAACAACCTGCTGGTTTGTTCCTTCTTGGCGGTCAGCAACATGTACGATGTCTACCGAATTTTCTGTAACAAAAACATAATCCAAGTTCATGACCGGGAACGACAATTTAACGTGCCTAACAACGATAGCTATACCCAATAGAAATGCCTATAGAAATAGTGGCTGACGTGTACATTGCTTAACAATCGTGATGAGCGAACATCGCTTAAGCCCGGTTTCCACCGAAAGCGGAGCGGGCTCATTAATCATTAATGGCTCGTACACCTAAACAAGATACGTCGTCGGATCGTGCTACGAGACGTCATACTATACTACGAGACGTCATACCGTACTACGAGACGTCAAACCGTGCTACGAGACGTCATACTGTGCTACGAGACGTCATACCGTACTACGAGACGTCGTACAGTGCTACGAGACATCACACCGTACTACGAGACATCACACCGTACTACGAGACGTCAAACCGTGCTACGAGACGTCATACCGTACTACGAGACGTCGTACAGTGCTACGAGACATCACACCGTACTACGAGACATCACACCGTACTACGAGACGTCAAACCGTGCTACGAGACGTCATACCGTACTACGAGACGTCGTACAGTGCTACGAGACATCACACCGTACTACGAGACATCACACCGTACTACGAGACGTCATACCGAGCTACGAGACGTCGTACAGTGCTACGAGACGTCACATGTACCTTGGTCGTCGTAAATCCCTACGACGTCTCAAAGCACATGACAGCTCCGAACAGAACTCCGAATATGACATCATTTTTTTAACGTTCTCATGGGGGCACTATACATATTCATAGTCTTCAGTTACCAGGAGGTGCAGAAGGTTCAGGTTCCTTATCCAGGCGGTCAGCGAGGGCCATCAGCGAAGAGCCGAACTCCTTCAAATGTTCTGAAAAAAGAGTGTTAAACAATTAACTCGAGTAGGCTAGTTGAATACGAAGGGTTCCTTGACGATAACCAGTGCGATATCATCCTGTAGGTTGGTAGCTGAGCCTTGGAACCGAGGGGGAAATCCCGAAATCCTGAATCCCGAAATTCCCACGGGAACGGGCCTAACGCGGGTAAAACTGCGGGGCGCTGCTAGTATATCTATATATATATAAATGAAACCCGTTTTCCTTGGTCACGGCATCACGCGTGAATGGCTGGACCGATTTCCACGGTTTTGCAAGTACATATATAATATAACTAGCCCCGCCCCGCGGTTTCACCCACGTTGTACCCGTTTCCGCGGGAATTTCGGGATAAAATGTATCCCATATGTTATTCTGATGTATAACCTACATTACTGCAAAGTTTCAGCCAAATCTGTTCAGTAGTTTTTGCGTGAAAGAGCAACAAACATACATACATCCATACATCCATTCATACATACATCCATCCTCACAAACTTCAGAGATACGAAGATATTTTCTTGGAACTGTCGCCAATGTTACAGATAAGAAGTGTATCTTTTAATCTTCTCAAGAAGAAGAAGAAGAAGAAGATCTCACCCTTAATCAAATCTCCACAAACTTTTCGAATTTTATCTTCTGATACCTAAAACAAGTAAAACGCATATAAAAAACGTACGAAATTTCAAAATAACTAACTATCTAAATAATCATCACTACATAGTATAAAAAAGTCGCTTTCCGCTGTCTGTCTGTCTGTCCCTATGTATGCTTAGATCAATAAAATTACGCAATTGATTTAAAAGCGGCGGACGACGCGAATGGTTTTAGTAACACCCTTATTTCGTAGATATAAAGGCGTTTTTACCAATTCCGCGTCGATAAAAGTGGTTAGATTATAGTGTACTTACGAATTGATCGCAGTCGCATTTTCCTTCCGCACCAGGATAGCCCGGTGGTCCCTAGAATAAATAATAAATAAATAAATAAATAAATACACCCGGACAAATTCTTCACGGTTAATAAGACCCAAAGTAAGCTCTAAGCTTGTAATATGGAATCTAACTAACTGATACTACGAGTAGTACATATATGCACACAAATACTTTATAAGAATATATAATTGATACCCAGACGTCGTCGCCAACAACTATGTCTTCACATATTGTTGACTCCGGGCGGGAATCGAACCCGCAACCCCCGACACAGTAAGCGCTCTCACTGCCACTGTGCCAACGGGCTTGTCGCTTGTAGAAAAAGGTAAAGTACGGTCGCCAAGCAGGAAGGAGAACGTCCATTGACCTTTCTCTATTTATCTCTGTCACTCGTACGCAATAGTATTGCCGTTTATCTCCGCCAACGCATTGTGGCGAGTGAGGAGGCCGGAGGCCCCTAGACCTACAATAACATTGTACAATATATTTAATTGTGCAATAAGATTGAATTGCGTTTGGATCCAAACGGTCAATTATATTGCACAATAAGAAAATTGTGCAATGTTTTCTTGTTCAGTCGGAGAATAGTTTGATCCCGAGCAACATGTCAAATATTGCGCAATACTGACCCTACACGAAGTAATATTGTTCAATATTAAATATTGTACAATAAAAATTAAACTCGCTCAAACTTTCGTTCAATCATTGCGCAGTCTTCAATATTAGCCCTAGACGGTTAATTATATTGCACAATATTCAATATTGCGCAATATAATTGATCGTCTAGGGGCCGCCTGAGACAGTAATATTATTAAGTACCTACTAGTGAAAGAGACAGACAATATTGCACTATCACAATATATCACAATCTATTTTTTTTTGGATTGGCACAAAATGTGGTTAAATGTCGTCAATTTTCCAGCCGAAGACGATTGCTTCTGAAGAGGAAAAAGGTTTAGAGATAGGGTAAGAATGAAATAAAATCACTAAACCTTTTTCCTCTTTAGGAGCAATCGTCTTCGGCTGGAAAATTGACGTTAGGTCCACATTTTGTGCCAATCCAAAAAAATAGAGTATATGCCGTTTTTCTCCGCCAACGCATTGTAGCGAGTGAGACAGTAATATTATTGAGTACTAGTGAAAGAGACAGATACATCAAGGTGAATGGACGAAATTCTTCCTGCTTCAAGACCGTACTTTATTCTATACTAGCAGCGCCCCGCGGTTTTACCCGCGTTGTGCCCGTTCCCGTGGGAATTTCGGGAATTTTTTTACATAAAAACCTTCCTCTTGAATCACTCTACCTATTACAAAAAACCGCATCAAAATCCGTTGCGTAATTTTAAAGATTTAAGCATACAGACAGACAAACAGACAGACACGAAAAAGAGACGACTTTATTTTATACTATGTAGTGATCATTCATTCATTAATTTCGATAAGGTGACCAATCCTGTTGTCGGAATTTTTAGACCGACTTTTAGAAAGACTTTCGACATGGTCTGGTGTTTGAAACAACCGGGGCCGACTGTTTAACGTGCCCTCCGAAGCACGGTAGCGCTCAGATAGAAATGCCACTATCGACCACCCATCCAAGTAGGGGCCGAGCTGCACGTTGCTTAACAATCGTAATTAACTGACACCGCTTAGTCAAACTACCCCACGAGCGCTACGAATATCAAGATATATTATATTCATCGTCATCGACACTTAAATAAGCGGAGCGGTACGTAGCCGATTCTCCAATCACAGCGCGTCTTTTCGTAATGCATTCTGATTGGTCGGTTGAGGTCCACCCAGCTCCGCTCTGCTTCTAAATTACTAGCAGCGCCCCGCGGTTTTACCCGCGTTGTACCCGTTCCCGTGGGAATTTCGGGAATTTTTATACATATAAACCTTCCTCTTGAATCACTCTACCTATTACAAAAAACCGCATCAAAATCCGTTGCGTAATTTTGAAGATTTAAGCATACAGACAAACAAACAGACAAACGTAGCGACTTTGTTTTATACTACGCAGTGAAGTACGAGTACATATGTAAGGGTTTATAAACAACCATCCACCGATCTTCACAAACATACCTAGGTATTTATTATTATTAGTAGCACTTACCGGGGGACCCATTGGTCCTCTTCTGCCTGAAAGTCCCGGGAGGCCCACAGGTCCAACTTCACCGGGGACTCCCGGCATACCCGGGGGCCCTACAGGACCCGGCGGGCCCTAAAACCAATAAAATTTTCTTTACATATATCTATATATTGACCTTAGTCTATCTCTGTCATTAGTACTCAATAATACCACTGTCTCACTCCCACAACGCGTTGGCGGTGTGAAACAGCAACACTATTGTGTACGAGTGACAGAGACAGATAGATGTCAATGGATGCAGTTCTTCCTGCTTTGCGAACGCGCTATGTCGTACAGGGTTACCACGCCCCGCAGCCCAGGCGAAACGCTCTCCAGTAAAATCTGAAATAATTTTAAAAAAAACTTGAGAGGTGTCAAGGGACACCCGGATGGAACGAAGTTTATTTATTATCAACAAAAATAATCGTCGCGACACCACACTGTTCAATGCGAAATAGAAAGACGAAACGAAAATATCTAGCTTGCTTTCTATAAGAGAGAGAGAGAGAGACAGACAGAGTTCTCTGTCTGTCTCTCCCTGGCGTGCGCAAGTTTCTCTGTCTGTCTCTCTCGCCCATGTTTCTCTGTCTGTATCTCTCTGGCGTGCGCAAGCTTCTCTGTTTGTCCCTCTCTGGCCTAAAAATGTCGTTACCATTTTTTCCGTCTAGCCCCCTTTCGCAACGCGCGATAAGGAACTTCGTTCCAATTGTTACAATTTGTTAGCCTGAACTGACCCACTGCTGGGCAAAAGCTTCTTGTCTTACGTATCAGTAAGGTGAGGAGGATTAGGCGTAATCACTTCGCTGTTAGTTCATTGCAATTGTTAAGCAATGGCTTCTACTTGGATGGGTGGCCGATAGTGGCATTTCTATCTGAGCGCTACCGTGCTTCAGAGGGCACGTTAACCAGTCGGTCCCAGTGGTTTCAACCGTACGAGCATGTCGTCACATTTAGCATTTAGGTAGTCTAAAAACTCTGACACCAGTGTTGGCCACTAACCAACACAAAATAAATGAATGATGACCCCGCTGGCCTCCTGCGGATTACAATATTTTTATATATGTACTAGCAGCGCCCCGCGGTTTTACCCGCGTTGTGCCCGTTCCCGTGGGAATTTCGGGATAAAATGTAGCCTATAGCCTTCCTCGATAAATAGACTATCTAACAGTGAAAGAATTATTCAAATTGGTTCAGTAGTTTCTGAGATTAGCGCGTTTAAACAAACAAACAAACAAACAAACAAACAAAACAAACTCTTCAGCTTTATAATATTAGTATAGATAAAACTTTATCTTTCTCAATGTACCTACTGATATATTTAGTGAGATGAGAGGCCTTTGCCCAGCAGTGGGACATTACAGGCTTATACATTTTTTTATAATATTTTACCCCCTATGAAAAAGGGGACCGTTATATTGACGTGTTTATGGTGTCTATTTTGTTTGTGGCATATAATCTAGACTAATATTATAAAGCTGCAGAGTTTCTTTGTTTCTTTGAAAGCGCTAATCTCGGTAACTACTAGTCCGATTTGAAAAATTCTTTTTGTAATGAATAGCCACATTCAACGGGAAGGTTATAGGCTACTTTTCATCCTGAAATTCCTACGGGAACGGGTACAACGCGGGTAAAACCGCGGAGCGCTGCTAGTATGAATAGAAAATCAGTCGTGGTTTCTACAATTGCTAGCAGCGCCCCGCGGTTTTACCCGCGTTGTGCTTGTTATCGTGGGAACTTCGGGATGAAAAAGTCTTAGCGTTGAATGTAGCTATCCATTACAAAAAGAATTATTCAAATCGGATAGGTACTTTCTGAAAGTAAAGGTGCGTACAGACTATATAACATAACATGTTATACAACATTGCTATATAACATGTTTCAGATAATGTGGACACTGAATGTTATAAAACATGTTATAATAATATGTTATTGATAGGTATGTACAACTCTCTCTCTGAAGAACGACAAACGACAATGGTTATATAACATTGTTATATTGCATTAATGTGTACAGTATTGTTTTATGTTGCAATGTCGAATAACAAGGTTACATAATGTGGACGTGTTATAAAACACAAGTTATATAATATGTTACATAGTCTGTACGCACCTTAAAGCGTTCAACCAAACAAAATCATAATCTTCAATTTTATTGGTACAGAATTTTAATTGTCGTTTCACTTGCTTACTTGCTTAGGTAAAGTTATGTACTTACTTATAAACACAAGTATGAAACACAAACGAAACATGGTGTCCATTAGATAACTCAATTATTACTGTTTGTATTATGTATTAACTGTGTATTAAGTAATACACGCACACATACGTAGATACAGTGAACGTATACTCTATTTCTTTTGGATTGGCACAAAATGTGGACCAATGTCGTCAATTTTCCAGCCGAAGACGATTGCTTCTGAAGAGGAAAAAGGTTTGGTAATTTTATTTCATTATTACCCTATCTCTAAACCTTTTTCCTCTTCAGAAAGCAATCGTCTTCGGCTGGAAAATTGACGACATTAAACAAGAGAGACAAGCGTCTCCGAGTGCCGCAGTTAGTAGAGTAGCGATGTGTATGTAGCAATACCTACTTTATCTCATACATTTAATTGTAAACAATACCTAAGTTATTACTTAGTGCAAACATCAGTAATAATTAAGTTATCTATTAGACATTATGTGCCGTTTGTGTTTCATACTTGTGTTTTTAAGTAAGTCTCCTTCTTCTTCTTCATCGAGTGGATGGTCAACCGGACCAATCCTGGTGTCAGAGTTATTGAGCCGCCAAAGGCCTCTGACATGGCTCATGTAACGACTACTGTCCGTAGAAACTACTGTACTGTTTTATGTACTTAACTTTAAGTAAGCAAGTAAATGGACCATTTAAACTATACAAATTCTAGCTGATCCGGCAAACGTTGTTCTGCCTCCCATCTCACTGAAGATATCAGTACAGTGAGGAGGATAAAATATTATAAACTAGCAGTGACCCGCGGTTTTACCCACGTTGTGCCTTTCCCGTAGGAATTTCGGGATGAAAAATAGCCTATAACCTTCCCGTTGAATGTGGCTATCCATTACAAAAATAATTTTTCAAATCGGTCCAGCAGTTTTTGAGATTGGCGCGTTCAAACAAACAAACTCTGCAGCTTTATAATATTACTAGCTGTGCCCCGCGGTTTCACCCACAGCGCACCCGTTCCCGTAGGAAATACGGGATAAATAGTACCCTATATCCGTCTCCTGGTTCTAAGCTACCTCTCCACCAATTTTCAGCCAAATCTGTTCAGCCATTCTCGAGTTATAAATGGTGTAACTAACACGACTTTCTTTTATACTTATATAGACTAGCAGCGCCCCGTGGTTTTACCCGCGTTGTGTCCATTCCTGTGGGAATTTCGGTATGAAAAATAGCCTATGTTACTCGTGGATAATGTAGCTTTCGAACGGTAAAAGAATTTTTAAAAACGGTCCAGTAGTTTTTGAGCCTATTCATTACAACCAAAAAAACAAAGTTTTCCTCTTTATAATATTAGTGTAGAAATAGTATAAATTACATGGACAAATAAGGTAAACCGCAAAGCCAAGTCAAATGTGCACTTAGATCATAATTAATTATGTACAATATTATTAGCTGCGATGACTTCATAATTGACAAATAATAACTTATTGAACTGTTAATTAATAACATTATTTATTAATATTAAGTTTTTTGTATTATTAATAGTTGGTTTTTCAAATCGGACCAGCAGTTCCTGAGATAAGCGTGTTTAAACAAAAAAACAAACAAACAAACTCTGCAGTATATTGCGATTGTGAAGCAACGTGCAGCTCGACCCCTACTGGGATGGATGGCCGATAGTGGCATTTCTATCTGAGCGCTACCTTGCTTCGGAGGGCACGTTAAGCAGTCGGTCCCGGTTTTTTCAAACGTCAGACCATGTCGTTACCTTTAGATGGCCTAAAAACTCAGACACCAGGGTTGGCCACTAACCTACTCGCAATTAATGAATGAATTATATAAAACTAGCAGCGCCCCGCGGTTTTACCCGCGTTGTGCCCGTTCCAGTGGGAATTTCGAGAATTTTTTTACATAAAAACCTTCCTCTTGAATCACTCTACCTATTACAAAAAACCGCATCAAAATCCGTTGCGTAATTTTAAAGATTTAAGCATACAGACAGACAAACAGTGTGACAGACACAAAAAAGAGACGACTTTATTTTATACTATGTAGTGATATCTTTTTCCAGGGAGAACCGGGTGCTCCCGGGGAGATGGGCCTGCCGGGCGTCGAAGGTTTGCCAGGGACATGCTCCTACGATCACTTCGTAAGTACACTATAAGGCGCACAATTGTCGGTCCCGGTTGTTCCAACTGTCAAACCATGTCGGAAGCCGTTTAAACCTACCCTGGATTACGACAAACATTTCAAAACCAGAATCAACTAAATTTCGTTTAAAACGTTTTCTAGTTCTAGCGAGGCTAACGAACCAGCGTTGTATCGGTTCCCGCGGGAATTTTGGGATAAAATGTATTCCATGTGTTATTCTGATGATGACCTATATTACTGTAAAGTTTCATCTAAATCCGTTCAGTAGTTTTTGCGAGAATGGATAAAGTAGGACTAAATCAGTCCAGCCGTTGACGAGTTCTACCGAGACTTACAAACCACGATTGATTTGTATATATTACTAGCAGCGCCCCGCGGCTTTGGCCGCGTTGAGCCCGTTCCCATAGGAATTTCCGAAAATCCTTTCTTAGTGTGCACTTACGTCACTTGAAGAACCTTCCTGCCAACTTTCATGTTTCTAGGTGTAGCGGTTGAGGCTGTGCCAATCTGTGGCTGTGCGTTGATTATCAGTCAGTCAGTCAGGACTTTGAATTTTATATATATAGATATAGAATTTGTAGTTTCGTATGTTTTAATATCCGTTTTACTTGTTTTAGGTAGCAGAAGATAAAATTCGAAAAGTTTGTGGAGATTTGATTAAAGGTGAGAACACAAGACCCCCGACACAGTAAGCGCTGCCACTGCTACTGTGCAAACGGGCTAATATATAAAAAACTAGCAGCGCCCCGCGGTTTTACCCGCGTTGTGCCCGTTCCCGTGGGAATTTCGGGATTTTTTTTACATAAAAACCTTCCTCTTGAATCACTCTACCTATTACAAAAAACCGCATCAAAATCCGTTGCGTAATTTTAAAGATTTAAGCATACAGACAGACAAACAGGCAGACACGAAAAAGAGACGACTTTATTTTATACTATGTAGTGACTAACAGCGCCCCGCGGTTTTACCCGCGTTGTACCCGTTCCCGTGGGAATTTCGGGATGAAAAATAGCCTTATAACCTGTCCGTTGAATGTGGCTATCTATTACAAAAAGAATTATTCAAATCGGAACGATAATTCCTGAGATTACATCGAACATAAAAACAAACAAACTTAAAAATTAAAATTAATAAAAATAGGTCTGGCCGTTTTTACATAAAGGGGTTTTAATTTTAAGCTATTGCATAGCTTCTATCGCGGGCCTTGAGCGCGGGGACCGAATCCAGAAATTCCGTAATGAAAAAACCTCACGCTCCCCACTAACGCCATCTAGTGATACAAAAAATAACTATGCAATAGCTTTACCGCGGCAGTCCCCGAGTGCCACACGTCTTTTTTTTATTTGTATCTGTTTATTTTAAATAAAAATACAGTGAACGGAATAATACGTTTAATTTGATTTTTTTATGGGTTACAATTTTAAATACCTAATACCTACAAGTAATACAATATTCATAAACGATATTTTTAACTTAAACACTGTTTTAAAGTGTTTTGTCCCTTTCGCTCTTTGGCCAATAGCGTATGTCGGAAAGGGACAAACCATTTGACAGCTAAAGTGCTGTTATAAGCGTTTATGAATAAGGCCCTAAGTAGTTAGCTCGCCGAAGTTAACGTGCGGTGGCCGCATCAGTGTAGGGCTTGTAGGGAATACGGTAAACGGCGATCGGCGAGCGACTGCGGCAACCTAACTAACTACATCAGTGTGACGACTTTCGGTGACCGAAGTAGATTGAATAATTCTCAGTACTCTCCGAGTTCCTCAAACTGTGAATAGAAAACATTGAGTGTTGTAAAGTGGCTGAAAGAGAAAGAGTATTACTCCACTGACCTCTATTACACTGGACAGGCTGCAGTCATAATAATTTTGTGCCTATTTGAGTGTCGCCATTTTTGCGCTGTAGGCCATTGTAGGCACATACGAAAGTCCATGGAACTAAAATTAGTGATGTCTTAAGTCGACTGTGGTAGTTTTTGCTTGCAGTGAACGTCAGAATTAGTTCTCGGGACACTCGCAGGGGCGCTTCAAATTGCCACACAAAATTAGCCGTCATTTGTATGGTAACAGCCAGTCCAGTGTGTATATAATAGAGGTCAGTGGTATTACTCACTAGATGAGTAGATACTGTAACAACATCTTCGTTAAAGTACGTAAACGCCTCGGTGGTCTAGTGGTATGTGCACTCGCCTGCCAACACTGTGGCCCCGGGTTCAATTACCGGGTCGAGCATAACATGCTTCCTACTTTTCAAACATGGCTCGGGTTTGAAATCACCAACCCGCATTAGGCAAGCGTGGTGATTACGCCTAATTCTCACTGTACTGCGTTAAATTGTCGTTCCCGGTTGTAACAATAGTCAGACCACGTCGGAGGCCGTTTCGCGGTCTAAAAACTCCGACACCAGCACGGGTAGCATGACAAGTAGACATACAAATATGTCTACCATCTATGGCGCAAGTATGACGTCATCGCGATTTTGTCTACAGTAGCTACCACGAGCATCGCGCGACATAGATTTGTCTTGTCTCGTACGTCATTTGTATACAAATGTCTACGCCCTTGAGCATGACGACCATATTATGTCTACGTCAGAGACTAATTTGACATTTCAAAGTATACAAATATGTATGCTACCCTCCAAGGTGCATACAAAGCTTGTCTTCGACTCTTGGTGCTCTTGATTTGGTGATTTCGAAGCCGAAAAAATGTCCCGTGCGTATAGAAATTATTTATTGAGCTTTTACCCTATAGAGATATATGTCTACCAGTGTTCATGCTACCCGTGCAGGGTTGGTCCCTAATCTACTCGATGATATTTTACCAAGTTCCTAAAAACCTCGGATTTCAAAACAAATGAATGCTCACCACATCTCTGATAAACCTCTCGTGTTTCCCTACATCTGTGAACATTCCCCAGGTGTAAATGTTGCACTTATGGCCATTGGACGGCGCCGACGACACCACCCCTCGTAAATAATACCTCCCGTTCTCCTTAAAGACTAAACCGCCGCCGCTGTCACCGCGGCACACCGCCGTACCTAAAACAATAAATACATGAGAGATGTAGGGAGAACGCTTACTGTGTCGGTTGCGGGTTCGATTCAACGGAGTCAACAATATGTGAAGACATAGTTGTTGACGACGTCTGGGTGTCAATTATATATTCTTACTAGCTGCGCCCCGCGGTTTCACCTGCTTTGTACCCGTTCCCGCGGAAATTTCGGGATGAAAAATAGATGTTGTCCGATTCTCAGGCCTACCCGATAGGTATGTACACAAAATTTCATGAGAATCGGTCGAGCCGTTTCAGAGGAGTTCAATTACGCACCTCGTGACAAGAGAATGTTATATATTAGAAGAAGATAAAGTATTTGTAGTAGTATCAGTTAGTTAGATTCCATATTACAAGCTTAGAGCTTAGTTTAGGTCTAATAACCGTGAGTGAATTTGTCCGGGTATTTATTATTAGTTGCAGCTGTGGTTGCAGAGTTTGTTTGTTTGTTTGAGCGCGCTAATCTCAACAACTACTGGTCCAATTTGAAAAATTCATTTTATAATGGATAGCAGCGCCCCGCGGTTTTACCCGCGTTGTGCCCGTTCCCGTAGGAAATCCGGGATAAAATGTAGCCTATAGCCTTCCTCGATAAATAGACTATCTAACAGTGAAAGAATTATTCAAATCGGTTCAGTAGTTTCTGAGATTAGCGCGTTTAAACAAACAAACAAACAAACAAACAAAACAAACTCTTCAGCTTTATAATATTAGTATAGATAGCCACATTCAACGGGAAGGTTATAGGCTACTTTAATCCTCAAATTACCACGGGAACTGGCAAAAGGCGGGTAAAACCGCGGGGCGCTGCTAGTTATATTATATTTTACTATAATCCACATTTTCTTAACTCACCATTGGTATGACCAGCGCATATTTTGTCGCTGGTGATGGCTTTCACAAAACCTTGAGGAGAATTCTTGATGCAGTCCTCTATATCCACATATGGAAGATGCACCAGGTTCAGGGTGGGAGCTGCAGGGGCATCCTCCCCGATGAGGCCCCAACCAGCCACCTGGAACATAGCGAAAATAGCCTGTAGTGTCCCACTGCTGGGCAAAGGCCTCTCCCCTCATTGTGATACCAGCCCGACAAGCAAAGAAAAAAATAAAAAAAAATAATAGGAGTTCAATTACGCACCCCGAAAGAAACGAAGACATATATGTATCTCTCTCTTCCCAAGAGATTTGGTATAGAAACCGTGTTACCACTAATATATTGTGCTTCTTCTAAACTAAACTTAAGAGCTGGGCTCTTGTCGATGGAGTTCCATTGTGCTACCACTAATATATTGTGTTACCACTAATATATTGTGTTACCACTAATATATTGCCTAATAATTCGAGTTTGCAACACCGGATTCATTCGTTCATTCAAATGGTTTCATTTCACTTACTCTGTCATGATTGGCTGGATATTGTATGACAGTGACATGTTTGACACATTTTCAATGCTCTGTTATTTCCTCTATGGCTATGTTTTTAATGCAATAAGCGGCTTGCACAAAAACTGTAGGTTTCCAAAACCTCCGTTTTAGGGTGGGCCCAGTATAGCCCATATTAAACGTCATTTGAATGGCCAAAAGTAGCATTTTTCTCTGAACACTGCCGTGCTTCGTGCACATTTAATTGTCAGGTTTTCCAAATACACCGTCATCAGTGCTGCCCCCTTGCTCGAACTTACCTTGCCAGGATTCCCTTTAACCAGTATCTTTTTCTCCAACTCTTGGCTGAAGTCCAAACACACTGGCTTCACAGAGAATTCTAAATGGAACCGGTCTGTGAGGACCAGGAGTGCGATATCATCCTGGAAGTTGGAAGCGGCGCCTTGGAACCGAGGAGGGATCCTTATGTCTTTCACCTGGGATAGACACACGGGTTGTTATGTCTATTCATTGAGTTAGAATCCTATAGAGTCACAATCAGACAAAAAAATGTCCGCGCAAAAACTCGGCACATGACGCAGTGCGCCGAGTTTGCGTACAAGCGACTTTGGACACTTAAACAAATAACATAACGTCTACATTCGAGCAAGTGTTATTGCAAACGATATATGTAATTACAATTTAATAATGACAACGGCGTTCGGACATTTTTTGAGTGTTGCTAGCTATACATTGCGACTCTATAGGATTCTAACTCAATGGTCCTATTCAATCCTATTCTACTATTAAATGAGAAAGTTAGTGAGGATGTATGGATGTATGTTTGTTGCTCTTTCACGAAAAAACTACTGAACGGATTTGGATGAAACTTTACAGTAATGTAGGTATATACATGTATATACATCGGAATAACATATGGGATACACTTAATCCCGAAATTTCTGCGGGAACGGGTACAACGCGGGTGAAACCGCGGGGCGTTGCTAGTAATATTATAAATGCGAAAGCGAGATGTGAGGATGCATAAATGTTTGTTACTCTTTCACGAAAAAACTACTAGACGGATTCGAATGAAACTTTCCAGTTATATAGGTTATACATCAGAATAACACATGGGATACAGTTCAAGTACCATAGTGTTGTGAAATTATTATACTAGCTGTGCCCCGCGATGTCACCCGCATTTATTCCGTCACTGCTTACCGTTTAAACCTTCCCTGGATTATGACAAACATTTTCAAACCAAAATAGGGCACGTAGGACAACGGGACAAATAGGACAAACCTTCACTTAGGACAATAGGTCATGTAGGACAAATAGTCTCGTAGAACAAAGGCTAAAAAGTCTTACATCGCGTCCTTGCGCAAACATATCAAATGCATTGTTGTATGGTCTGTATATCTTTCCCGCGGAAACTGCGTAGTTCGCCGGTGGCTGTTTCTTCTTGAGGTCATCCCAGAAGCAGTGGGCAGCTGAAGAAAATACCAAATAAATAAGTAATGTCCCACTGCTGGGCAAAGGCCTGTTATCTCACTGAGGATATGTACAGGAGGATGTCGTAATCACCACGCTTGCCTAATGCGGATTGGTGATCTCAAACCCGAGCCATGTTTGAAAAGTATTTTAGTTTTTTTAGTTTAAAACTTGCAGCCGACGTTTCTTCGCTTCAGATTATAGGGCCACCCCCTGTTAGGGGTTGAATTTCACAAAACCCTTTCTTAGTGCTCACCTTCATAATGAAAGGAATCCTTGTACCAAATTTCAGGTTTCTAGGTACAGAATATGTAAGTCAGTGTGTTAGTCTGTCAGGTTTGCCATTTTATATATCACTAGCAGTGCCCCGCGGTTTTACCCGCACTGTGCTCGTTCCCGTGGGAAATTTCCGGATTTTTTATACATATAAAACTTCCTCTTGAATTGCTCTATCTATTTAAAAAACCGCGTCAAGATCCGTTGCGTAGTTTTAAAGATCTAAGCATACATAGGGACAAACAGTGAGAGCGACTTTGTTTTATACTATGTAGTGATGAAGATAAGATTAATGCCCGTACTTAGAGACGTCAATGCTTCTTATAGAGATTCTTAATAGATAATTAGTTAAATTTCAACTTAATGGACGTTTAGAGTGCGGTATTAACCCACCTTACCTGACACAACCACAAGTCCGGTTACGATAGTGCCCCCACAGATCTGTTTGTATGGGTTATACGTTTTCGCGTAAACGCCGACATGCCACGGAGCTTCCTTTATCAAATCCTCGGGTATCATCTTGGCTTGCCACCCGCCTGCTACGGCCAGTCCCGGCGGGTGGGTCGTCGTGCTGGACTGTACTGGACTGGAGGTGTACTTTCCTAGCTCACCAAGTAATATGATTAAATTCTACTTATAACATTGTGAAAGTGTGAGTCTAAATGTGTGTGTTGTTTGTACTTATGATTAGTTTTCCGACCTTTAGATATTTGTATAGTCTATAGATCATGCAGGAGAATAAATATAATATCTGTTTATCCCTAATTTCCTACAGCCCATTTCATATTGCAATACAATAGTCAACTCAACTTTCTTAACATTAACACTAACAATTCGCACACTGTCTCACGGTATACTACCACAACTATTATTAATTTAATTTTGTAAACAAACAATGTATCACGGCAAATGCTACAGTGAAAACTATCACTAATTAGCGTAAGGTCATTCATCCTTGATTCATTCCCGCTCCCATTCGTTAAATTTCGCGCGTTGCCGCCTCGGGCCGCGCTCGAGAATATTCGGCTCGCCGGCGGCCGTGCGGCGCACGAGACCGGCCTAATTTCGCCATACATCTTCTATGAAGTATCTTCTATCTCACGCGCCCGGCGATTTCGCGCGCATCCCATACAAGTTCTACTAGAGGTCCTCGTGCGATCCGCCGAGCGCACGGGGTAGTTTACTGCTAAAATAGCTCTTATTAGTTCAGCATAGAGCTGAAATTTGTATGTCGTCATTTTTTATAGGATGAATTATTTTTTATTTCATTTTCACTTATTAAAAAAATAGTTTGTTAGAAATATTTTTTTACATAAGCCTTAAATGTGGTGGTTCGGCGCACGAGCGCACCCAAGGAAGAGCCGCCACTGGCTACGACTATATGGTCGCTACCTGGGGGTAAATGTGATTAAAAGCAAGACAGGGCCATGAGACTGTGAGAAGAACAGTTGAGCTTCTTCTTCTTCTTCATCGAGTGGACGGTCAACCGATCAATCCTGGTGTCAGAGTTATTGAGCCGCCAAAGGCCTCTGACATGGCTCATGTAACGACTACTATCCGTAGACAGTAACCGGGACCGACGGCTTAACGTGCCCTCCGAAGCACGGAATCGTCTTATTTTTCGGGCAATCAGGTGATTCAGTTGCAATGCCCTAATCAAACTGAGGACAGTCTCACAAAGAGATTTTTGTGAGATATTGTCCCCACCGGGAATCGAACCCGGAACCTCCGGATCGTGAGCCGAGCGCTCAGACCACAAGACCACGGAGGCTGTTGCACAGTTTAGACACATTAAAAATTCATTCATTCGTTCGAGTAGGTTAGTGGCCAACCCTGGCGTCATTGTTTTTAGGGTTCCGTACCCAAAGGGTAAAAACGGGACCCTATTACTGAGACTTGGCCGTCCGTCCGTCCCCCGTCCGTCCATTCGTCCGTCCGTCCGTCCATCCATCCGTCCGTCCGTCTGACCGTCCGTCTGTCACCAGGCAGTATCTCAAGAACGGTGATAGCTAGACAGTTAAAATTTACACGGATGATGTATTTCTATTGCCGCAATAATAACAAATACTAAAAATAAAATAAAATAAATATTCAAGGGGGGCTCCCATACAATAAACGTGATTTTTTACCTTTTTTTAAGGTAGGAACCCTCCGTGCGCGAGTCCGACTCGCACTTGGCCAGTTTTATTTACCGCCCTCCGACCTGACGGCCTGACGATTGACACAACGGGGTCTGACAGTTTAACGTGCCCTCCAAAGCATTCAAAATGATGATGATTAATTAAATCTCAACTTCATCTTGATATTATGTTGAGCTATTCTGTGTGAAAATCTGCTCACAAAGAGCACTTTACCTACTTGGAATCGTTTCTTCTACACCGCATCCTGAAACATAACAAATTATATTATACCAAGTGTTCAAACATTAGATTTACAAGCTGTGTTTTCAGCAGCGACTGCAGCCGCAGGCAGTAACTGCAGACAACACGCCGCAGTGTCGCCGCGCTCGAAAATTCTTAGAGATTCATAAAAACTTGTAGTGAGGCCTGCAGTCACCAGTTACTGCCCGCCCGCAGCAGGCAGTAACTGCAGAAAACAAGCAGCAGTGTCAGCGCTCGAAATTTCGTAAATTTGTAAAAATCATCACTACAAATCACTATACATTTCTACTGATATTTCTATGAATCCTGCAGTCGGCAGTTGGTGCCTGCTGTTGCTGTCACTGATGGTATGGCCACCGCTGGACAAGACTTACTGCCGTATGAAGTAAGAAGTTCCGTCATTTTATATGCCTCTTTATATCCCTTGTTTTTGTTCACCGAATCAGCTGTAATCAAATAAGATAGTTAGAACCTTCTTCTTCTTCTTCATCGAGTGGATGGTCACCCTGACCAATCCTGGTGTCAGAGTTATTGAGCCGCCAAAGGCCTCTGACATGGCTCATGCAACGACTACTATCCGTAGAAAGTAACCGGGACCGACGTGCCCTCGAAGCACGGAATCATCTTACTTTTCGGGCAATCAAGTGATTCAGCCTGCAATGCCCTAACCAAACTGAGGGCAGTCTCACAAACCCGGGAATTGAACCCGGAAACCTCCGGATCGTGAGCCGGGCGCCGGGCTTCGGAGGGCACGTTAAGCCGTCGGTCCCGGTTACTTTCTACGGATTGAAGTTACATGAGCTATGTCAGAGGCCTTTGGCAGCTCAATAACTCTGACACCAGGACTGGTCAGAGTGACCATCAACTCGATGAAGGAAGGACCGTTGATTTTTGTAATGTATAGATGAGAATCACTCACTTGGTAGTTCTGATGAGTTCACCTGTTCCGTGTCTTTAGTCGCGAAATTACCTAATGAAGTGCCAACATCCTTGAGATGATCTGAAATACCATAAATATAACGATATACATAAACCAATCAGCGCTGCGGTTTTGCCCGCCTTGT
The DNA here is from genome assembly GCA_963082685.1 of Cyclophora albipunctata. NCBI lineage: Eukaryota > Metazoa > Arthropoda > Insecta > Lepidoptera > Geometridae > Cyclophora > Cyclophora albipunctata. The sequence goes on along the minus strand of OY720141.1, from coordinate 2,663,151 downwards.
GCCCTTTCCCATGGGAATTTTGGGATTTTGTATACATATAAAGCTTCCTCTTGAATTACTCTATCCATAAAAAAAACCTTGTCAAAATCAGTATAGTATTTGAGTTTATCGCGAACAGACAGACAGACAGACGCGGCCGGGGACTTTGTTAGGGTTCCGTACCCAAAGGGTAAAAACGGGACCCTATTACTGAGACTTCGCTGTCCGTCATCCGTCCGTCTGTCACCAGGCTGTATCTCAAGAACGGTGATAGCTAGACAGTTGAAATTTTCACAGATGATGTATTTCTATTGCCGCTTTAACAACAAATACTAAAAACAAAATAAATCAAATATTCCAGCGGGCTCCCATACAACAAACGTGATTTTTTGCCATTTTTTGAAGTACGGTACCCTCCGTGTCCGACTCGCACTTGGCCGGTTTTTAATAATATATAGTGATAGTGATTATTTGATATGATACTCAACAAAACAGTTATTCAACTAAAAGCTGTATGTATATGCTAGCCCTTCGCCGTATTCTTTTATTTTTGTCAAAATTATCTTACCTTTCACCTTTTGAATTTCCTCCTTTAATACCTTGAACAGAAAATCATCCTATAGTTAGAGATTATAAAAAACTAGCAGCGCCCCGCATTTTACCCGCGTTGTGCCCGTTCCCGTCGGAATTTCAGGAATTTTTATACTTATAAACCTTCCTCCTGAATCACTCTATCTATTAAAAAAACTGCATCAAAATCCGTTCCGTAGTTTTAAAGATCTAAGCATACATATGGACAGACAGACAGCGGAAAGCGACTTTGTTTTATAATATGTAGTGATAGTGAAGTAAAGATATTAGTATATTATACGTATTGCTCTGTGACTGATCCAGGCTTTTGGTTTCGCGGGAAGCTTTGACCTGGAAACATGTTTTCGCTCGACCCGGAATTGAACCCAGGACCTCAGTCTTGGCAGGCGAGTGCACATACCAGGACCACCGAGTTGTTATTACGGTTATTTACACTAGGCGATGTCAGTTCATTGCGATTGTTAAGCAACGTGCAGCTCGGCCCCTACTTGGATGGGTGGCCGATAGTGGCATTTCTATCTGAGCGCTGCCGTGCTTCAGAAGGCACGTTAAATTGTCGGTCCCGGTTGTTTCAATCGTCAGACCATGTCATCCTTTAGGCGGTCTAAAAACTCCGACACCAGGGTCGCCGCTGACCTACTCTTACTTACTCTATTTGAAATGAAAGTACAGTCGACTCTCGTTAATTCGAAACTTGAGGGACTCTTAAAATATTACGAATTATCGAATGTTTGAAATATCAAATGGTTCGTGTATGTTGATACAAGTTTGAACTTGTCGCTCTTTCTCTCTGCAACTTTGAATTGTCGAGTGTTGGACGCCGATGAGTTCGAATTAACGCGTCGTTTTATTATATAGCAATGATTTTTTCGTTCGAATTACCAAGTGCATAAAAATGTATTGATTTAGTTCGAAATATAAAGAGATTTTGTAGGGAACTCGTGATAACTTTGAATTATAGAGAGGTTCTAATTATCGCAGGTTGGAATTAACGAGAGTCGACTGTATATTTTCTTACCTCGAGATCGCATACACATGTTCCGGGTGGTCCCGGCAGGCCGGGCCTGCCCGGCTCCCCGTCGAATCCCGGCGCTCCGTCCGGACCCGTTAATCCCTACAATTAGTTAACATTTGACAATATTCCATTTTTATTTTATTTACTAGCAGCGCCCCGCGGTTTTACCCGCGTTGTGCCCGTTCCCGTGGGAATTTCGGGATAAAATGTAGCCTATAGCCTTCCTCGATAAATAGACTATCTAACAGTGAAAGAATTATTCAAATCGGTTCAGTAGTTTCTGAGATTAGCGCGTTTAAACAAACAAACAAACAAACAAACAAAACAAACTCTTCAGCTTTATAATATTAGTATAGATTAGCTGACCCAACAAACGTTGTTTTGCCATATAAAAATTAAGGGATGGACCACCCTAATCACTATAAATTGAGATGTAAGCTATCCTATCTTTCAAGTTGGATCAAATAGCACACGGTGTGCAAATCAAATTTAAAATCGGTTCAGTACACAGAGTATAGAAGCACCAAGCGGCCGGCGCGGCGGTGCTTCTATGCTCTGTGGTTCAGTAGTCTAGAAGTCGATCGCGGACAAACAACGTGTAATCTAATATATAAAATTCTCGTGTCACAGTTTTCGTTGCCATACTCCTCCGAAACGGCTTGACCGATTTTGATGAAATTTTTTGTGCTTATCCGGTATCTATGAGAATCGGCCAACATCTATTTTTCATCCCGAAATTCCCGCGGGAACGGGTACCGTGGTTGAACTCCTCTGAAACGGCTCGACCGATTCTCATGTAATTTTGTGTACATATCGGGTAGGCCTGAGAATCGGACAACATCTATTTTTCATCCCGAAATTCCCGCGGGAAAGGGTACAAAGCGGGTGAAACCGCGGGGCGCAGCTAGTTATTATATATAAAGACTAGCAGCGCCCCGCGGCTTTGCCTGCGTTGAGCCCGTTCCCGTAGGAGTTTCTGAATGAAAATTAGCCTTTAACCTTTCCGTTTAATGTAGCTGTCAAAAGTTACAAAAGTTACAAAAACCCTTATACCCTTATTTTACAAATGTTTTATTGCCAAGCTAAAGAAATTTTATATAAAGTTCAACCCCAATTTTATCACATTAGGGGTTGTTTTTTCAAAATCTACTAAACACGTATATTTTTTTATAAACCTAAAGCCTAAATCTAAAATTTCACGTGTCTAAATTATAAACCGTAGAAGTTTCATTTACACACAACAAACAAACTTTTGAACCCCTATTTTATCCCTTTAGAGATAGAATTTTCGAAAATCCTTTCTTAGTGTGCACTTACGTCACTTGAAGATCCTTCCTGTCAAATTTCATGTTTCTAGGTGTAGCGGTTGAGGCTGTGCGTTGATTATCAGTCAGTCAGGACTTTGAATTTTATATATATTAGCAGTAACCCGCATTATACCCGTTTCTATGAAAAATTCGAGGTTAAAAATAGCCGTTAACCTTCCCGTTGAATGTGGCTATCCATTGCAAAAAGAATTATTGAATTCGGATGGATAGTTTCTGAGATTAGCGCGTTCAAACAAACAAACTCTTCAGCTTTATTGTATTAGTATACTAGCAGCGCCCCGCGTTTTCACCCGCGTTGTACCCGTTCCCGCGGGAATTTCGGGATGAAAAATATATGTTGTCCGATTCTCAGACCTACCCGATATGTACACAAAATTTCATGAGAATCGGTCGAGCCGTTTCAGAGGAGTTCAATTACGCACCCCGTGACACGAGAATTTGATATATTAAAAGATACGAGTATCTTATATACTCGTATAAAATTCTCGTGTCACAGTGTTCGTTCGCGTACTCCTCCGAAACGGCTCGACCGATTCTCATGAAATTTTGTGAGCATATTGAGTAGGTCTGAGAATCGGCCAACATCTATTTTTCATCCCGAAATTCCCGCGGGAACGGGTACAACGCGAGTGAAACCGCGGGGCGCAGCTAGTATATATATAAATTCCGGTTGTTGCTGTAAGAGGCACTGACAACTGCTATTTATCTATAAACTAGCAGCGCCCCGCGGTTTTTGAGCTTGTAACCTTTTTGGTTAAGTTGTTAATTTGTATTTTTGTTGGTCCTATTTCTGTTGTGCTTTTTTAACCAAATAATTTTTACTTCATTTCATTTAAAATTTCACGTGTCTAAATTATAAACCGTAGAAGTTTCTTTACACACAACAAACAAACTGTTGGACCCCTATTTTATCCCTTTAGAGATAGAATTTTCGAAAACCCTTTCTTAGTGTGCACTTACGTCACTTGAAGAACCTTCCTGCCAAATTTCATATTTCTTGGTGTAGCGGTTGAGGCTGTGCGTTGATTATCAGTCAGTCAGTCAGTCAGAACTTTGTATTTTATATACTATGATGAAGACGTCCGCATAAATAGGATTTTGATAAATTCAACCCCCATGGGGATAAAATAAGGGATGATGGAGGATGTAAATGTATAAGTTTGAACCTATCAGTACCTAATCAATACATTACAATAAATTGTAAATGGTCGCTGTCTGTACATAAAAGATACATATATAAGGAAAAATATATAAGAGGGGCTTTAAGAACGCAATAGAACCCAAAACAATGTTTTTTTTGTCTGTTTGTCTGTACGTTTGTGCGCGCTAATACCAGAAACGGCTTAACCGAATTGAATGCGGATTTCACCAATGCGTTGTGATTTGCTGGGATAAATATTTAGTCTTTGTTTCGTTTTAATCGGTTCATAAATGAAAAAGTTATATCAATCTAAAGAATCGCATCAGAGGTCGCTACGATGCGGAGGTGGGTGTGTGCTACGATGCGGAGGTGGGTGTGTGCTACGATGCGGAGGTGGGAGTTAGCTACAATGCGGAGATTGCTACAATAAAAAAATGTTTTAAACGGTCTATCACGAAACTTAATGCGGCAGACTAAATTCCACGCGAGCGAAGCCGCGGGCAAAAGCTAGTTACAATATATTACCGCTTTTTACTACATGCATATATACGGTACATATAAAAAAAACATAAAATGTTTGTCTGTCTTCTTATTCCGGCTAATCTTTGAAATGGCTGGACCGATTTTGACGGGACTTTTTAATAAAGAGTAAATTAGGCTACTTTTATTTTATAAAAAAGAACAAGTTCCACGCGGACGAAGTCATGGGCACAGCTTAGTATATTTTAAGTATAAACTTAAACTTAACTTATAAACTTAGTACTTACCTCCGGGCCGGGAAGGCCGGGACGTCCCGGCTCGCCCTGCACACCCGGGGCCCCAGGAGGACCCTAAAACAAAAACGGAATGATTATATTTTCAAAATGTTTTTGACGTAGCTCTCTTGACGTTATAGGCGATGTTAACTCATTGCTACTGTTCAGCAACATCCATCCCAGCCCCTATTCGGATGAGTGGCCGATAGTGGCATTTCTATCTGAGTGCTACCGTGCTTTGGTGGTTAAGCATACAAAATGTGTGCGTGATCTGAAGACGCGGAAAAACCTACTATTAATAATATAATAAACTTAATATTAATAAATAATGTTCTTAATTAACAGTTAAATCAGTTATTATTTGTCAATTATGAAGTCATTGTAGCTAATAATATTGTACATAATTAATTATGATCTATATGCACATTTGATCTGCGGTTTGCCTTATTTGTCCATGTTACAACTACCTATATACAGGGCGACTTTTTTAAATCGGTCGCATAAATTTAAATTTTTTTTGGGTTCCGTACCCAAAGGGTAAAAACGGTACCCTATAAGGCCCGGCGCCCATTATCGGCATCGGCACGACTGAGGATTTTAGGTGGCAAATAGCAATATACTATAACATAATGGCAATAAAGTAGAAATTTCCGTGATATGTGGTCGTAATAACAAAAATACCGCTTCGGTATGCTTGAGGCTGCTGTATCGGCAGCCTTGAGAATGCTTCGGGATGCTTCGGCATCCTTCGGTACGCCGCCGGCGCCGAGGCAACACTCGGGGGATAGCTTGCCCTGCGGGGCGAGGGGAGGCATCCACCATTTGCATCATTTGACTCACAGAACACAATCGAGGTAACCGCTGTGTGTACCGGTTGTTTCCTGTCAAATCGAACACTAGATCCTAGTCCACCATATTAAATACAATTCAGACAACTAGCTTGTAACAACTCTGAGACTGTTATGATGAGAAATACGATATTGAGACGCTTCGGCAAGCTACAGGACGGTGCGGCATCCTTAAGGACGCCTCGTCATCCCTAAGAACGTTGCAGCATGCCAAAGCATAATTACCGGTAGTGTGCGCTTGCATGTAGGACGCCAAAGGATCCTTTTCCTTGCCGATGCCAATAATGGGCGCCGGGCCTTACTGAGACTTCGCTGTCCGTCCGTCCGTCTGTCACCAGGTGATAGCTAGACACTTGAAATTTTCACAGATGATGTATTTCTATCGACGCTATAACAACAAATACTAAAAACAAAATAAAACAAATATTCAAGGGGGACTCCCAAACGTGATGAAATTAAATATAATTAATTAAAACAAAATAAATGGTACGGAACCCTTCGTGCGCGAGTCCCACTCGCACTTGGCCGTTTTTATCTGACGTTTCGGCACCTTGACATGAACCGTGGTCACCGTAAACGTAGTTTAAATTCAAAATGAGTAGTGAATTTGAATTACATTTTGAATTAAATATTATTCTTATAAAGAAACCAGTAATCCTACATACATATTTTCAGCCGAGCTTAGTTTAGCAAGCTCACTCTTATTTTTTGGTCTACTTTAACCGGTATATCCTATATATAAAATTCTCGTGTCACAGTGTTCGTTCGCGTACTCCTCCGAAACGGCTCGACCGATTCTCATGAAATTTTGTGAGCATATTGAGTAGGTCTGAGAATCGGCCAACATTTATTTTTTATCCCGAAATTCCCGCGGGAACGGGTACAACGCGGGTGAAACCGCGGGGCGCAGCTAGTATTTTCTAATATCGTACCACAATGGTTTCCTCTCCTCTCACCATCATCTCCGCTTTACCTGAAGAAATAAAAACATAATTTAGTATTCTAGGTATGTGCACTCGCCTGCCAAGACTGAGGTCCTGGATTCAATTCCCGGGTCAGGCGAAACATGTTTCCTACTTTTCAAACATGGCTCGGGTTTGAGATCACCACCCGCATTAGGCAAGCGTGGTGATTACGTCTAATCTCTTTTACTGTGGTCCACACTGTACTGATATCTTCAGTGAGATGAGAGACCTTTGCCTGTTATACTACTACGCCCCGAACACTACATCATAATTTGACGGGTTACATAGATAATATTAAGATACTAGCAGCGCCCTGCGGTTTTACCCGCGTTGTGCCCGTTTCCGTGGGAATTTCGGGAATTTTTTACATAAAAACCTTCCTCTTGAATCACTCTACCTATTACAAAAAACCGCATCAAAATCCGTTGCGTAATTTTAAAGATTTAAGCATACAGACAAACAGACACGAAACAGAGACGACTTTATTTTATACTAGCAGCGCCCCGCGGTTTTACCCGCGTTGTGCCCGTTCCCGTGGGAATTTCGGGAATTTTTTACATAAAAACCTTCCTCTTGAATCACTCTACCTATTACAAAAAACCGCATCAAAATCCGTTGCGTAATTTTAAAGATTTAAGCATACAGACAAACAGACACGAAACAGAGAAGACTTTATTTTATACTATGTAGTGATACACTAAGTATATCATTTTTCTATTCTATTTTATTTTTGACTCATATCTATGCTTAGCACTTGTCTCTTACACTCACTTAACATATACATCAACATGCTCAAACATAATATATTCACAACCCACTTAATTATTATCTAACAACTACTATCGTAACTATCTTAATATTATCATTATATAAACAGTAAACATTAACTCTAACGGTCTTTGTCTAGTTATTGGCTGTAAGATAAGCCTAAGAAAATTTAATTATTTTTTAAGAGAGCTGTAGACTTTGTTTTTTCAATAAATACTCGTAAATTAATAAATAATGGACCATCTAAGATACTACCTTCAACTCCAGACTCTAAAGTCATTTTGTCTTTGATATAAGAAGCACTTTCAGTGCTTTGTTCGTAATACAGGTAATCTGTGAACAAATTATAAAAAAGAGATATATGTGTATACCTACCGGCCTATCCCAATATAGGTTATACATCAAATAAACATGGGATAAATTTTATCCCGAAAATCCCGCGGGAAAGGGTACAACGCGGGTAACGCCGCGGCCTAGTATAATCTATGCTAATATTAAAAAGAGGTAAAGTTTTATTGTTTGTATACTCGAGGTAATCTCAAGAATGATCAGTAAGATTTGAATAATTATTTTTGTAATAGATAGTCACATTCAACAGGCTACTTTTCATCCCGAAATTCCCGCGGGAATGGGTACAACGGGGGTACACCGCGGTCTAGTCACTACATAGTATAAAATAAAGTCGCCTCTTTTTCGTGTCTGTCTGTCTGTTTGTCTGTCTGTATGCTTAAATCTTTAAAATTACGCAACGGAGTTTGATGCGGTTTTTTGTAATAGGTAGAGTGATTCAAGAGGAAGGTTTTTATGTAAAAAAATTCCCGAAATTCCCACGGGAACGGGCACAACGCGGGTAAAACCGCGGGGCGCTGCTAGTATAATATAAAACTATGAACACAGACAATGTTAATAACTTACTTAGGAACACAAGCAGGAAGCACAGCCGTAACATGACGCCCTATCAAACACTGAATAATTACTGGAGAGGTATAGGTACATTAAGTATATGAGGATATACATTAAGTATATCCTCATATGGTAAGTAGTATTCTTATATTATTATAATAATAATAGTAGTAGGTATCTTTGTATAATATAACTAATATATATGTTACGGCTAATACCCGAAGTGCGGCTACACCTAGTTTTAGCCGGTTAGAACTAGTGCATATATATGTCATTTTAATGAAAAGAGAGAGTTTAAACATGAAAAAAAAAATAACCCTAACCTACCGAATAGTAAGTAATTCGGTAGGTTAGGGTTATTTTTTTTTTCATGTTTAAACTCTCTCTTTTCATTAAAATGACATACGGCTAATACCCGAAGTGCGGCTACACCTAGTTTTAGCCGGTTAGAACTAGGTGTAGCCGCACTTCGGGTATTAGCCGTAACATACGAGTATACACATGACAAGCCCGTTGTCACAGTGGCATGTGAGGGCGCTTACTGTGTCGGGGGTTGCGGGCTCGATTCAACGGAGTAACAATATGTGAAGACATAGTTGTTGACGACGTCTGGGTGTCAATTATATATTCTTATAAAGTATTTGTGTATGTATATGTAGTAGTATCAGTGAGTTAGATTCCATAACACAAGCTTAGAGCTTACTTTGGGTCTAATTAATGGTGAGAGAATTTGTCCGTGGTGCCTGTCATGTTGTATTGAGATGTGAAGGAGCTTGCGCTGAACAGGAATAGATGGAGAAGTCTGCATCGGACTTACCGACAAGAGACGAGCTCTTAAATTTATGATGATAAATAAAGTAAGAGTCCCTATTTGTAATATTAAAATGAAAGCTTTTTACTAAATGTAATAAATATATACCGTTGTGCTGAAAATCGCGAAAAACTCATTTTTTTATCTTTACCTTGAATAAAAAATCCATACAGGGCAAGAAGCTTCCAAATTTTATATTTAATCACTAGCAGCGCCCCGCGGTTTTACCCGCGTTGTGCCCGTTCCCGTGGGAATTTCGGGATAAAATGTAGCCTATAGCCTTCCTCGATAAATAGACTATCTAACAGTGAAAGAATTATTCAAATCGGTTCAGTAGTTTCTGAGATTAGCGCGTTTAAACAAACAAACAAACAAACAAACAAAACAAACTCTTCAGCTTTATAATATTATTAGTATAGATTATTTTACACTGTTAAAAATAAATTTAAATAGAAACACTGTTAAAAATAAACTGTTTTGTCTCTTTCGCTCTTTGGATAAAAGCGTATGTCGGAAAGGGACACACCATTTGATAGTTAAAAACTTAAGAGGTGTCAAGGGACACCCGGGTGGAACAAAGTTTATTTATTATCAACAAAAGTAATCGTCGCGACACCACACTGTTCAATGCGAAATAGAAAGACGAAACGAAAATATCTAGCTTGCTTTCTATAAGATAGAGAGAGAGAGACAGACAGAGAAACATGTGCACGCCAGAGAGTGACAGACAGAGAAACGTGCGCGCCGCGCATGTTTCTAGCCTTCGCTGACCGCCCGGATAAGGAACCCGAACCTTCTGCACCTCCTGGTAACAGTGGTAACTGAAGACTTTGAATTTGAATATTTGAATTGTCATATTCCTTGAGACGTAGGAATTTACGTCGACCAAGGTACACGTGACGTCTCGAAGCACGGCGTGACGTGTCGTAGCACCATGCGTAGCACAGAGTTATTGAGCCGCCAAAGGCCTCTGACATGACTCATGTAACGTCTACGTAGAAAGTAACCGTGACCGACGGCTTAACGTGCCCTCCGAAACACGGAATCATCTTACTTTTCGGGCAATCAGGTGATTCAGCCTGTAATGCCCCAATCAAACTGAGGGCAGTCTCACAAAGAGATTTTTGTGAGATATTGTCCCCACCGGGAACCGAACCCGGAACCTCCGGATCGTGAGCCGAGGGCTCAAACCACAACACCACGGAGGCTGTTTAGAATGCCTTCAAATAAGAAGGTTTAATTTTTACATGACTCGGGTTTGAGATCACCAACCCGCATTAGGCAAGCGTGTTGATTGCGACATCCTCTTCACTGTGTTGATATTTACAGTGAGATCAGAGGCCTCTATGGCTGGTTTACACGCATTAAGTTGATAAGTAGGTAACTAAATTTTAAGTGCTTAATTGCGTGTAAACACACAATTTAGTAGCAAGTTGCAAGTTAAAAATTAGTTGACAACTAAACAAGACAATAGAATTTTGTCTATTTTTCTGTTAAGTTGGTGGGCGGGGCTTGTCACTGGACACGTTTGGACAGGCACAATTTAGTTAAAACTGCACAAGTGATTATGTGTAGTAGTGCGCGCAGGTTCAAATTGTTCGTCGTGTTTCTTTTTGTAAAATGTCGAAGTGGACGGAAGATACCACACTGAAGTCTGTCGAAGAATATTTTAAGAGAGAATGCTTGTGGAATATATTTCCCTATTTATTTCATCTTTAACCTCTTTGAAAACCTCACTTACAACAAATTTAAGCTCAGAATTTACTTCTTGTTGCGTTGTTGGTCGTCCATCTTGAGTTAACTAAAGAGCTTAACTACTAAATGCGTATGGACATCTACTTAAATACAAGTCACTTAAAATTAAGTTAAAATTTAGTTACCTACTTATCAACTTAATACGTGTAAACCAGCCTTTAACTATCTACTTAATGAGGGTTTCTAAAATGACATCCACTAGGCGGCAGCACTGAGACTTGAGGTCCAGAAAACTGTCAAAAGTGTCATTTTTGTGAAAACCCTCGTTGATCGAAGCCTTACCTAGCAGTGGGAGATTACAGGCTAATACACAGTGATGGGGCCAACAGCATAGACCTTAGTGTGTAGCTCTCATAACAATTGTACTAATGTTCCGTGTTTTCTTTACCTTCAGCCACTTTGGTAACTAACTGATTTGTAACCAGTTACGTAAAAACAATTTTCTTCACTGATTTGTAACCAGTTACGTAAAAACAATTTTCTTCACTGATTTGTAACCAGTTATGTAAAAACAATTTTCTTACTATTCGGTAGGTTAGGTTTTTTTTTACGTAACTGGTTACAAATCAGTGAAGAAACTTGTTTTTACGTAACTGATTTGTTTCCCTTCGGCGCATAATGTACAAAACGTAAAATGAACACGACACGCAAAATGTACAAATCGCAGAATGAACAATACGCTAAATGTACAAAACGTAAAATGAAGACAACACGCAAAATGTACAAATCGCAAAATGTGCAAGAACGTCTAAGGCTTGATTCACAATGTTTTGTTCACTTAGACCAGGTGTCTAAATCAATTTTTCCCATTTCTACAGATTCCCATTTTTACAGAAACCCATTTCTACAGATTCCCATTTTTACAGAAAACCATTTCTACAGATTCCCATTTTTACAGAAACTTATTTCTACAGATTCCCATTTTTACAGATTCCCATTTCTACAGATTCCCATTTTTACAGAAACCCATTTCTACAGATTCCCATTTTTACAGAAACCCAGTATTAGCCGTAACATATATATATGTCATTTTAATGAAAAGAGAGAGAGAGTTTAAACATGAAAAAAAAAATAACCCTAACCTACCGAATTACTTACTATTCGGTAGGTTAGGGTTATTTTTTTTTTTACTAGTCCATAGTTATCGGTTAACATTACGGTTAGAGCCTACACCTAGTTTTAGCCGGTTAGAACTAGGTGTCATATATATGTCATTTTAATGAAAAGAGAGAGTTTAAACATGTAAAAAAAAAATAACCCTAACCTACCGAATAGTTGGAAATCTGTACAGATAGGAATCGGTTGAATTGGGAATGAGACACTCAATAATTTTTTCGTTTGTGTGAACGTGGGCTGTGTTGCACATTTTGCGATTTGTACATTTTGCGTGTTGTCTTCATTTTACGTTTTGTACATTTTGTGTATTGTTCATTCTGCGATTTGTACATTTTGCGTGTCGTGTTCATTTTACGTTTTGTACATTATGCGCCGAAGGGATTTGTTTTCATTCACAGTTAATTGAAGTCGGAGACTTCTGAAGCTTACTTTCCGTTCGAATATTATATATTTATTAGCTGTGCCCCGCGGTTCACCCGCAGCGTCCCCATTCCCGTGGGAATTTTGGATTTGTATTCCTTATTTTTCTTATATAAAAACCTTGTCCTGACATTAAGGAACACATTAAAAAATAATCATCCAATTTGGTGTAGTCGTTCTGAAGTTATGCGCTTACCAACAGATTCAGCGATTCATTTTTATATTATAGATTGAAACATATAACTAACTAGCTAGCTGTGCCCCGCGGTTTCACCCGCAGCGCCCCCGTTCCCGTGGGAATTTTGAGATTTTTATTCCCTATAAACCTCACGGAGCCCGAGACCTTTCCAACGAATGCAAAACCGTGGAAATCGGTTCGTGCGTTATAGCGTCAGGGAGGAAAACCCGACTTATTTTTATATAGAAGATTAACCGCTTTAGTGAATCCTTAGAGCGTTTGTCCACCGCCGCCGGCACCGGACCGTCACCGGGAACGAGATTATTTCGGCCCGAGTTTATTATGACGTGACGGATGTGCGGTGGACACGCGGCTAAAGCAAAACGCTCTAAATGTATCTACCGCTACTTCGGCGCCGGCATCTCGTTCCCGGTGCCATGCCGGTCCGGTGCCGGCGGCGGTGGACAAACGCTCTTAGGATGTTACTTATGTTATTTATCTCTTGTAAAAACTTAGATATTGTGTATAAAAATGTGCAGAAATAGAACAAATAAAGAATACTTACTATACATTCGTGCATTTTATTTCAATTTTTATTCACACGAACACGACCCACCTCCTTTAGCATTCAAAACTCTTTAGTGAAGTCTTTGACAAGCCCGTTGTCACAATGGCAGTGAGAGTTACGCTTACTGTGTCGGGGGCGGTCGGGGGGTTGCGGGTTCCATTCAAGGGAGTCGACAATATATGCAGAAATAGTTGTTGGCGACGACGTCTGGGTGTCAATTATATATTGTTATGAAGTACTAGCAGCGCCCCACGGTTTTACCCGCGTTGTGCCCGTTCCCTTGGGAATTCCGGGACGAAAAATAGCCTATAACCTTCCCGTTGAATGTGGCTATCCATTACAAAAATATTTTTTCAAATCGGACCAGTAATTCCTGAGATTAGCGCGTTCAAACAAACTCTGCAGCTTTATAATATTGGTATATATTTGTGTACTAGCAGCGCCCCGCGGTTTTACCCGCGTTGTGCCCGTTCCCGTAGGAAATCCGGGATAAAATGTAGCCTATAGCCTTCCTCGATAAATAGACTATCTAACAGTGAAAGAATTATTCAAATCGGTTCAGTAGTTTCTGAGATTAGCGCGTTTAAACAAACAAACAAACAAACAAACAAACAAACAAACAAACAAAACAAACTCTTCAGCTTTATAATATTAGTATAGATGTAGGTATACATATGTAGTAGTATCAGTTAGTTATATGAAGCCCTAAAAATAAAACTTAAACTCATCATCACTAATTTAAGAGCGCGTCTCTCATGCTGTCCACTTGGATCCACTGCGTGGCTCCATTGATGGATCCTAGTACACTTTTTTGTCTACCTGAGTCCATCGAATCTGTCAGTTCTAAATAATGGATTCTAAGACACTTTAAGGTCCACTTGGATCTTCCAAAGAGTTTAGAGGCGTAGGTACTATTCGGTAGGTTAGGGTTATTTTTTTTTTTTTATAAGATCCAAGTGGACCTTAAAGTGTTTTAGAATCCATTATTTGGAACTGACAGGTTCGATGGACTCAGGTAGACAAAAAAGTGTACTAGGATCCATCAATGGAGCCACGCAGTGGATCTAAGTGGACAGAGGGGCGTCTCTTGTCGGTGAGTCCGATGCAGACTTCTCCATCTAATCCTATTCGGCTCTGGACACATTCGTACAATTTCCACATTCGTACAATTCCACATTCGTACAATTCCACATTCGTACAATTCCACATTCGTACAAATAGGTGCTATATAACCGATAACTATGAAACTAGTAAATAAAATAAATAACCCTAACCTACCGAATAGTAAGTATTTGTACGAATTTGGAAAACAATTTAGGAAAAATTGTACAAATGTGGAATTGTACGAATGTGGAAATTGTACGAATGTGACCTCACACTCCTATTCAGTGCAAGTTCCTTCACATCTCTATACGACATGACAGACACTTTTTCTTTAATCTGACTCATGTAACTGATTCTAGGCCTTCCCTTAACTTTCCTTCAACTTTACCTTCTAAAACTTTGTTTATTATAATAAAACAACCATTACGGGTAAATAGTATCGTAATAAAATCGTGTACACATAGCACATCATAATGTCACTTCAAATTTCAATAACAAGATCACAGACGAGACTAGAGAGACGAGGGCAAACGGGTCTGGAACAAAGCCAAGTACATTATTTATTCATTCAATTAAGCTCTTCATCGAGTGGATGGTCAACCTGACCAATCCTGGTGTCAGAGTTATTGAGCCGCCAAAGACCTCTGACATGGCTCAAGTAACGACTACTATCCGTAGAAAGTTACCGGGACCGACGGCTTAACGTGCTCTCCGAAGCACGGAATCGTCTTACTTTCGGGCAATCAGATGATTCAGCCTGCAATGCCCTAACCAAACTGTGGGCAGTCTCACAGAGATTTTTGTGACATATTGTCCCCACCGGGAATCGAACCCGGAACCTCCGGATCGTGAGCCGAGCGCTCAGACCACAAGACCACGGAGGCTGTTAGAAGACTTATGTTAGAAGAATGGGATATACCTACTTTTCTTAAGAGCGAGATCGGTGTCTGATTTTATAGCGACGATCACATCTTCTACAGCGTTTGAAGTTTCCTCTGCGGCTTCGGCAGCGCCACATATACCTGCCAGACAAGACACTTCGATGGACTACGTTCCACAGATACCTTCAGCCACTTTGGTAACTAACTGATTTGTAACCAGTTACGTAATAGTAGTTTATGCAACGTCATATAAAGAAGGGTATTAAAACACGAGTGTGAGTTTATGAAACGAGCGCAGCGAGTTTCATAATAGTAACGAGTGTTTTAATACCCGTGTTATATGCAGTTGCATACACTACTTTATCTTCACTATTTAATGCAATTAATCAAACAAAATTTTAAAAACAAAACACATTGCGAAACATTAAATTCACGCGTAGGTACGTGTATTGTCACAGTGAACTTGCCGCCATTAAAATCTAACCAATGAGAGCGCAGCTGCGCGTAGAGCCAATCAGGAGCGAGCGAGATCTTACCAAAGAGTTTTGTGTATGTAGTTTCGACGAAGTTTTCACGTATAACCCAACTATTTTAAAAAGCCAGCATAATATCAAAATTTTATACAACTAGTATGAGGATTTTGACATAAGGCTCGCCAGGTTAATTGGTCGCGTTATAATGATGTTATAATGTTAAATTATAATGATATTATAACATCATGTGCAATTGCTTAAATTGAGTGTTTTAGTTGTCTGCGCTATAACAGTAGTAATTATAAGTCAAGTATTGGAAACATAAGTAGAATGTTACAACATTAGTGTAGATAAAAACAATTTTATTCACTGATTTCTTACCAGTTACGTAAAAACCATTTTCTCACTATTCGGTAGGTTAGGGTTATTTTTTTTTACGTAACTGTTTACAAATCAGTGAAGAAAATTGTTTTTACGTAACTGGTTACAAATCAGTTAGTTACCAAAGTGGCTGAAGTGCCACAGATACACTTCGCTGTTATCCTACTTCCGTTATAGGAACCGCGGTCACATAAGACTTCAAGCAGTGAGTCCTCTGTGACCACGGTTCCTGTAAAGGAGCCGAAACGTCAGATATATAATTTAAAAATTAAAGCGAAGTGTATTGGTTAACGTCACTGACCTCTATATACACTGGACTGGCTGCAGTCATAATAATTTTGTGCCTATTTGAGTGTCGCCATTTTGGCGCTGTAGGCCACTGTAGGCAGATACGAAATTCCATGGAACTAAAATTAGTTATGTCCTAAGTCGACTGTGTACAGTCCGGACTGTGGTCCGGACGTCAGAATTAGTTCACGGGACACTCGCAGGGGCGGTTCAAATTGCCACACAAAATTAGCTGTCTTTGTATGGTAACAGCCAGTCCATATATATAGAGGTCAGTGGTTAACGTAGTTTCAATTCAAAACGAAAATAGTTTTAAACTCTAAGAAGGTTTATTTGTATGTCCTGCTGACTCGTTAGAATGCATTCGAAACTTTTTCTAAAGATAGAAAACTAAACGAAAAAGAGCTAGAGCCAGAACAAGAGCATTCTTTCTTGATCTTTCGCTCTAGTGCAGTTAAGATCAAGCGAGCAAGCATTCTTGGATTCCAAGAACGCAATAGAACAACGAAAGAATGCTCTAAATCTGTTTCGGCCTCGCTCCGCTTCAGGTAGGCACCCTAACAGGCATTTTTAATTTTTCCAAACATTTTGTATGACATTTAAATGGAGACATAACGTCTCTCGGGATAAGAAGACACATTTCTACCCGCGACCACGAGAGGTGCAATCCCCTCGGAATGTCGGGAAATAATACGAGTAAGTAACTTTCTAACGCGAAAAAACCCGTGTGAGTACGTTTAGGCGTTGTCCTAATAGAACGCGAATGCGCGATCATCGTAAGTTCGCGCGAATTTTACTCGTACGAACGCGCGATCAAACATATTGAACTCTAATAGGTGTCCTAACTGACAATCGCACGACGCGGTCTCAAATGTTTGAAACACGCGATGGTCGCATCGCTCGCATCGCGCATTCGCGTTCTATTAGGACAACGCCTTAAACTATGGGTTCAAATCGCGTAAGTTTAAAAAAGACTACTTCTTTACTTGTGTGCTAGCCTAACTATTCCTTACCGCGTCTTCTTGCACCGACGTCTTTTCTTTCGACGTCGTCCGCAGCAGCACTTCGGCTGCGGTATTCTATACCCTCCGGTGAGCATACGTGGCCTCCGAGTGGTGGTACGACTAAACATTAAATAAACTTTAGTAACATATAATTATTAATCCTGGACTGGACTAGCGCCTGAAAACCTCTCACTGAAGATGTTAGTACAGCGAGGAGTACACGTGATCACAAGCGAGTACTAATGTAAAGTATCGTCCTATAACACACTGCAGATCAAACACCTCTCACTGAATACAGTACAGCGAGGATTACACGTGATCACAAGCGAGCACTAATGTAAAGTATCGTCCTATAACACCCCACTGCAGATCAAACACCTCTCTCTGAAGATGTTAGTACAGCGAGGAGTACCTACACGTGATCACAAGCGAGTACTAATGTAAAGTATCGTCCTATAACACCCCACTGCACATCAAACACCTCTCACTGAAGATGTCAGTACAGCGAGGATTACACGTGATCACAAGCGAGTACTAATGTAAAGTATCGTCCTATAACACCCCACTGCAGATCAAACACCTCTCACTGAAGGTGTTAGTACAGCGAGGAGTACACGTGATCACAAGCGAGTACTAATGTAAATTATCGTCCTATAACACCCCACTGCACATCAAACACCTCTCACTGAAGATGTCAGTACAGCGAGGATTACACGTGATCACAAGCGAGTACTAATGTAAAGTATCGTCCTATAACACCCCACTGCAGATCAAACACCTCTCACTGAAGGTGTTAGTACAGCGAGGAGTACACGTGATCACAAGGGTAATTATATAAACTATGTAGGTACTTACTATCTTGTTGTGTATCTTGCCATTATACCTGTAAAGGAGAAACATAAAATCCTCTTACTGAAATTCCCTTCCTATCCTTCAGAATATATCTAGACATAAAAATACCAAAAGAATATTAAGCATTTTTTTAAATATATTTATCGGTTTATTCATAAATGCTAAAAGAAACTTTGTTCCAAAATGTTTTGTCTCTTTTGCTCTTTGAAAAATAGCGTATGTTGGAAAAGGACAAACCATTTGGCAGCTAAAATGATGTCAGCGTTTATGATTTAGGTCGTTTGTGCAATATGCGTATTGTAGACTTGGGCAAGATTAAACCTGCAAACAGTAAGAGCTCTCGCAAGCTGCTGTGACAACGGGGTTATCGAAATAACTGTACAGATAGCTTTTATGCCCGTAACACACCTCCGCTGCGAAATACGAGTAGCGGAACCGCCTGGATGAGTTCCGCTGCGATCAAGTGTAGTTTGAATGGCGGCCGGGGCGCGGAAGTGGCTGTCGTTCGGAGCAGATCCACGGAACAGCGGGGAAAGAGATAGAAATAGTCATACTATCCGTTAGAACAGGCAGCTTCGCTATTCCGCTTCTCATACTACGGACAAGACATGGCGAAATTGTTGCGGTTCCGCTGATATCGTTTCGCAGCGGAGGTGTGCTACGGGCGTAAGTGTTGGTCTCTTTTTGGATCGAAGTATTTACTCGTAAGTCCTGTGGTAAAATCTAACTGAAGCGCAACGGAGCAAGCGGACTCATCTCACTCTCACTGAAGATATCAGTGCAATGTTATGCAAGACAAATATTTAAACCTTGGTACTTTAATCAAATGTCATAGTGGTTTTTTTATCTGAGCGCTGTCGTTATGTTTTTTTATTTATTTGGTGACAACAGATTACAATCATAGCCTTACGTACTAATTAAAATTAAAGTTAATTAACTGGATTGTAATCCATGAAAGGTATGACAATACGGAAAAGGTAAAATTTATAAACTTATAGTTAGACTAGCAGCGCCCCGCGGTTTTACCCGCGTTGTGCCCGTTCCCGTGGGAATTTCGGGATTTTTTTTTACATAAAAACCTTCCTCTTGAATCACTCTACCTATTACAAAAAACCGCATCAAAATCCGTTGCGTAATTTTAAAGATTTAAGCATACAGACAAACAAACAGACAAAAATAGCGACATTGTTTATACTATGTAGTGAAGTGCGAAAAAGTAATAGCTATTAAATATAACATAATATAGTCAAACAATTTTCAAGATACCTTTAAAGTTATTGAGATATTTGTAACATTGACATTTGTGATATTGACTGCTTAGGAGAGCACGTCAAATTGTCGGTCCTGGGTGGTACAGTCGTCAGACTATGTGGGCCTTTATGAAGTCTAAAAACTCTCAAAGGTCCAAGGATTACAGTAGGTTCATAGTATCATAGGCTGGGCAACCCTTGATATATCAAGGTTTACTTTTTTAAAGATCTATAAAACAAAATTGTACTCACATAAAATATATATTTTAAATTGTCTTAAAATCACATCATCATACGTGTTTTGAAAATAGAAATGTTAATTTTCCATATCAAAAACATCCATTACAAAATTTTAGGTCACTCCAACAAAAGCGAAAGAAAAGTAACTAAAAATAGTCAATTCTATTTTCTAAAATGTTCTATAATTTAAAAGCTGACAGGATCAAAAAAGGTTTTTAGTAAAGACAAAGATTTAGGCTACGTCCGCACAGGCCGTGAAGTGTTAGACCTATATCTATTCAGAATTTTCTGTGAGAAGCATTTTTAGAGTTATTTTTTTAAGTAACATCTCGTCAATGTGCCGACAATCAAATAACCAAGGCACCTAGCGACCCACCCGTATATAGAGAATAGTATATTCTATCCTCCTATTCTCTGTCTACGGACGGACCCACCATGCAAACCGCCTTCAGTGGGGCCACCGTGAATCCTAGAGAGTGCAAGCCACTATAAGCAAGCCACTTGCCTGTGCAGACGTAGCCTTAGGCTATTTTTGAAAGTAACATCTCGTCAACGTGCCGACAAGCAAATAACCACAGAGTACCTTATCTATAACTGACAAAGAAGGAGATCTTCTTCTTCACATCTTCTTCATCGAGTGGATGGTCATCCTGTCATCTTGACCAATCCTGGTGTCAGAGTTATTGAGCCGCTAACATGCCGCTAAAGACCTCTGACAGGTGGTTTGCGTCATAGAGGAAATAATCACTAGGTTGTTTTGCGTGGTGGGTCGCTATGTGCCTTGGTCATTTGTCAGATTCCGTGCTTCGGAGGCACGTTAAGCCGTCGGTCCCGGTTACTTTCTTCGGATAGTAGTCGGTACATGAACCATGTCAGAGGCTTTTGGCGGCTCAATAACTCTGATACCAGGATTGGTCAGGTTGACCATCCACTCGATGAAGAAGAAGACCTTGCCGTGGAATTTTAGAACTAAACAATAAAACCACAAGAAGCATATATTACACATTTAATACTCGTACTCATTGCTTAAAATTAATCTTGTATCCTTTTGATTCAGGGTCCTGTTCCATTTGGAAGTTATCTGTAGAGAGCCCGAAAGGCCTCAGGATCATATTGCCCAAATCTTTGAGTTTTCCAAACATTTCCGTTTTCAATTTCTCATTCTTCTCTTCAATGAGAGGAGGCAGTCTGATGGTCGCCTTCAACGCCTCTGCATGAGACGGGTCCAAGAGTAATATCTTCTTGTAATCAGCTAAGCTTTCATCTAATTTCTCTGTCGCTTCGTACGATTGAGCTCGCCTGAAATTTAAGTATGAAAATTGTTAGCTACTAGCACACGTCGCGATTTTACGCGTTGCGCCCATACCAGCGGGAATTTCGGGATAAAATGTATAGATACATTTTATCCCACAACAGCCTCCGTGGTCTTGTGGTTTGAGCGCCCGGCTCACGATCCGGAGGTTCCGGATTCGATTCCCGGTGGGGATATCTCACAAAAATCTGTTTGTGAGACTGTCCTCAGTTTGGTTAGGGCATTGCAGGCTGAATCACCTGATTGCCCGAAAAAAAATGTGATTCCGTGCTTCGGAGGGCACGTTAAGCCGTCGGTCCCGGTTACTTTCTACGGATAGTAGTCGTTACATGAGCCATGTCAGAGGCCTTTGGCGGCTCAATAACTTTGACACGAGGATTGGTCGGGTTGACCATCCACTCGATGAAGAAGTAATAATCCCACAACGGGTACAAAGTGGTAACAAAGGGATGAAAACACACACCGTGGGGCGCGACTAGTGTTGTTAATAAGTGATTATGAATATAGACCATCGTCCAAAAGATTGAGAGTGAACTCACCTAAGATAAGCCTTAACATAAGTATCGTTCAGCTCAATGGACTTGGTGCAGTCCTTGATCGCCTGCGCGTACCGCTCCTGCTTCATCTTGCCGGCGCCTCGGTTGCAGTACAACACTGAACGGAGCTGATTGAAAGCCAGCGGACATGTTTCTAACGCTGAACAGAAAATGATAAAAATAACTTCGTGTATACTGGTTTCTTAAGTTTATTTTACACTAGCAGCGCCCCGCGGTTTCACCCGCAGCGCCCCCGTTACCGTGGGAATTTTGAGATTTTTATTCCTTATTTTTCTTATATAAAAACCTTGTCCTGACAATAAGGAACGCCTTTGTGTCAGTAGTACCATTGATTTGTACCATTGATGGTACAAGTGACACAACTTTGTACCCTTAGTACCTTTAATGGTACTAGTGACAACTATTTAGGATCAGTAGTACCATAAAAAAAATAACCCTAACCTACCGAATAGTAAGAAAATTGTTTTTACGTAACTGGTTACAAATCAGTATTTTCTTACTATTCGGTAGGTTAGGGTTTTTTTTTTTTTACTAGTTCCATAGTTATCGGTTAACATTACGGGGGAATATCCTCTTTTTTCTTTACTGGTACTAAGGACACAAAGTTGTGTCACTTGTACCATCAATGGTACAAATCTACGATATCGATGTGGATATTATACCATCATGTGAAATTGCTTAAATTGAGTGTTTTAGTTGTCTGCGCTATAACAGTAGTAATTATAAGTCAAGTATTGGAAACATAAGTAGAATGTTACAACATTAGTGTAGATAAACGAAGTTTCAGTTCAAAATAAGCTCGTGTAGGTCAGTGGCCAACCCTGGTGTAGGAGTTTATACACCGCCTCAAGGCCACGCGATATGGTCTGACTACAATGACCATTGAAACAACAACAGCCTCCGTGGTCTTGTGGTTTGAGCGCCCGACTCACGACCCGGAGGTTCCGGGTTCGGGTCCTCAGTTTGGTTAGGTTATTGCAGGCTGAATCACCTGATTGCTCGAAAAGTAAGATGATTCCGTGCTTCGGAGGGCACGTTAAGCCGTCGGTCCCGGTTACTGTCTACGGATAGTAGTCGTTACATGAGCCATGTCAGAGGCCTTTGGCGGCTCAATAACTCTGACACCAGGACTGGTCAGGTTGACCATCCATTCGATCAAGAAGATTGAAACAACCGGGGCTGACAATTTAATGTACCCTCCGCTATCATGCTTCGGGGACACGTGAAATTGTCGGTTCCGGCTGCTTCTATCGTCAGACCATGTCGTCACCTTCAGGCGTATAAACTCCGACACCAGGGTTCGCCACTGACCTACTCGATTTACTTAATGAGCAAGATGTCATAAACGGAATTCTAAAATTCGTTTCATTCGACTGTTTCTACGCGGAGAAGAGAGTGTTCGCCTCTTCGATCAACAACACACAACTAGATATCGGGTCACGTACAAAATCAAAGCTAAATACTGTCCGCGTGGATGACGTGTGACAGCTTATTTTGTTTACTACCGAACTGAAAAAAGAGTTTTAAAACAGTTCGAAGTTCAACCTAATTACAACCATGACACCTAGCAATAAAGTAGCATATTGTATGATAACAAAAGTGACAATAACGCCTCACTTTTCAAATGAGGCGTTATTCACCGAGACGTATTTTTTGCGCCGACCCGACATCTAGTTGTGCATTGTTGATCGAAGGTTCGCCTTTATAGTCGCTTTTAAAAATAGCTAAGCGGAGATATGCGGACCTCGAGTGGATGGTCAACCTGACCAATCCTGGTGTCAGAGTTATTGAGCCGCCAAAGGCCTCTGACATGGCTCATGTAACGACTACTATCTGTAGAAAGTAACCGGGACCGACGGCTTAACGTGCCCTCCGAAGGACGGAATCATCTTACTTTTCGGGCAATCAGGTGATTCAGCCTGCAATGCCCTAACCAAACTGAGGAAAGTCTCACAAAGAGATTTTTGTGAGATATTGTCCCCACCGGGAATCGAACCCGGAACCTCCGGGTCGTGAGCCGGGCGCTCAAACCACAAGACCACGGAGGCTGTTAAAATTGACCAATCACAACGCTTTACGATTATGACAATGACAATGCGTTGTTTAATAATCCCAAAGCCTTGTGATAAAGGCTCCGAACCGCTCCGCATCGCTTCGGTCTATCATCTCATAGTAAATATTAGGCTGTAACATCCCACTGCTGGGCAAAAGCCTCTCATATCACTGAAGATATCAGTACAGTGAGGAGGATGTCGTAATTACCACGCTTGATGCGGGTTGGTGATCTCAAACCCGAGCCATGTTTGTAATGAAGGAAACATGTTTTCGACATGGGAATTGAACCCGGTACCTCAGTCTTGGCAGGCGAGTGCACATACCACTACACCATCGAGGCGTTGTCTCGTCTCGTACCTGAGGTATATTTCTCTATGCTCCCTTCAAAGTCCCCCTCTTTATATCTGTTGTTGCCGGCCACTTTCAACTCTTCTGCTATTATTCGTCTCTCTTCTTTTTGGTCATCTGTTAGGTCCACCTACAATAAGTAGAAAAGTGAGTGAGAAAGTGAGTGAGTGAGTGAGTGAGTGAGTGAGTGAGTGAGTGAGTGATTGAGTGATTGAGTGAGTGATTGAGTGAGTGATTGATTGAGTGAGTGAGTGAGTGAGTGAGTGAGTGAGTGAGTGAGTGAGTTAGTGAGTTTCGGAGTTTTTAGATCGCCTAAAGGTGCCTAAAAACATGGTCTAGCGATTGAAACAACCGGGACCGACTATTTAACGTGCCCTCCGAAGCACGGAAGCGCTCAGATAGAAACGCCACTACAACCACCCGGATTTGAAAAAATATTTAGGTATGTAATGGATAGCCACATTCAACGGGAAAGTTATAGGCTATTATTCCTCCCGAAATTCCCACGGGAACAACGCGAGTAACCCGCGGGGCCCTGCTAGTAAATAATAAATGTTGACAAGTCCGTTGGCACAGTGGCAGTGAGAATGTCAGGGGTTGCGGGTTTGATTCAACGGAGTCAACAATATGTGAAGACATAGTTGTTGGCGACGACGTCTGGGTGTCAAACAGCCTATAGCCTTCTTCGATAAGTAGACTATCCAACACTGAAAGAATTTTTCAAATCGGACCAGTAGTTCCTGATATTAGCGCGTTCAAACAAACAAACTCTGCAGTTTTAAAATATTAGTATATATTTACCTCCGCGTCTTTGAGTGCCAGTTCATCAATATCATCGGAGTCACTGTCCTCTTTCCCATCCGGATCTTGATCCTGATTTGAATCTGTCATTGGGAAATTGGAAGGCATTGGAATATCTGAAAAAAATAATGAAAAATCTTTAAAAATAAAAATTACATGTCACATTGTTTGTCCGCGATGGACTCGTAAACTACTGAACAGATTTTAAATTTGATTCGCACACCGTGTGCAATTTGATCCAACTTGAAAGATAGGATAGCTTACATCTCAATTTATAGTGATTAGGGTGGTCCACCCCTTCGCTGGGTCAGCTAGTAATTTATAAATATGTAGTTGCAGTATTCTTATTGTCAAGATGGTTATTCATCACCTCTATGTGAGGATTGCCACAGAGTGGAGGACGTAATACATATCTTGCTGGAATGCGGCCGGAACTCTGACCTGAGAGTGAGGTTGTTTGGAGGTCCAGCCCACCTCTATAATGGACAAGTATCAGAGCTGCTGGTTATTAGAGTGCCTCTCAGACAGTGCTATTAAATTGTTCAAATATAAAGCACTAGCCGCGCCCCCAGTTAACTGCGTTGTACCCGTTCCCGCGAGAATTTTGGGATAAACTTATCCCATTGTTTTTCTTATGTATAACCTATATTACTGTTAAGTTTCATCCTAATCCGTTCAGTAGTTTTTTCTTGAAAGAGCAACAAACATCCATAGATCCATACATACATACATCCATCCTCACACACTTTCACATTTATAATATTATAATAGGAAGTAGGAAGGATAGTAGGAAGGATAGTAGGAAGTAGGATAGGATAGTAGGATTGTCTGGGTAGGCTATAAACAATTACCCATCAGACTGAGATGTTCAACCAAATCCTTAACAAAAATTAAAACGTGTAAACGCAGTTTCAATTCAAAATTGTATTTGCTTAAACTTAAGTACCTACTATATCCATAGGAACCTATACTTATATAACAAAGCTGAAAATGTTGTTTGTCCAAATACATCTTAGAAAATACCAGTAAAATTCAAAAATTCTTTCATAAATTTTCCATATTCAAGTGCCTAGATAGATGATTAAATGATTAAATGATAGATGATTCTTTCGATTAGCTCATATGAATGAATACAATGCGGGTATTTCCGCATTAATTGGATGATTAACATTATTTTGACAGAATGACATTTTATTTGTTAATACTTTCCTACATTATAACTAGGTTTAATATATGTATTGTACAGTTATTTTAGAATGTGAACTATAAATAAACAATAAAACTGCCTCCCTACCGTTTTAAGTACTCTCAAACCCGCGTTTAAAGCAAATATTAACGAATTAACGTGCGGAAAATCATTTGAAGTACTGCAGACAACGCCCTTTGGAATACCTCCGATTTCATAATAATTTCAAAATATAATTACTTACCTGAGTAGTCGGTGAAGTCTCCGAAGTCCGAGGGTCTCGTTTCAGCACTAGGACCAGGATTATCAACGGATTCTGATGCCGTATCCCCCGGGTTTTCTGCAGTGTGTAATGAAGACTCTAGGTCCTTCGTCAAATCTTCAATTACATCTTCATTGGAGATCTGATTAGTGTTTTTCAGTCGTTCAGACATTATGGTAGATATATTTGGATTATTTTAAAGCCTTATTATTGTTTCAAACACTTCAGAATTTTATTTTATTTGAAGAAATACGCACGCAATTTCTAGAACGAATTTCGTGAGTAAATTTCGCCGTGGTTGTCAGTGTGACAGATGACTCATTAACTGACAGCTGACAGCTGGCAGCTCAATAAACTGGCCGACTTGACATTATTTGACGGAAAACAGTCAAAGTCAAAACAGTCAACTCGTTATCAGACAAATTTCATGTAGGGATGGATCAAACATAAAAAGTATCGACAAATATTATAGATGGGTATATCGATACCTCACTCAAAAATATCGATTTTTGAGTTATTTTGTACAGTAAGTAGTTTGTGGAGTATATGTAACTAGCAGCGCCCCGCGGTTTTACCCGCGTTGTGCCCGTTCCCGTAGGAAATCCGGGATAAAATGTAGCCTATAGCCTTCCTCGATAAATAGACTATCTAACAGTGAAAGAATTATTCAAATCGGTTCAGTAGTTTCTGAGATTAGCGCGTTTAAACAAACAAACAAACAAACAAACAAACAAAACAAACTCTTCAGCTTTATAATATTAGTATAGATAGTATCAGTTAATTAGATTCCATAACAAATGCGTGAATTTGTCGGGCTGTTTTTATTTATAATTTAGAAACAAACCGATCGTAACCGTTCTTTAACAAAAAATCGTATTAGGTCATTCTCTCACTCAGGACAAACTCTGTTTAGGCCCAAAACCGTAGGTACCATAACAAAAAATTTACCCCCACAATTATTTTATGTTTGAATTGAATATTGTTGGCTTGTGATGTCCCACAGGAAAAAGGAAGTGTCTGTCTCTGCAACCGCTCGGCACTCACTCACTTCGTACCGTACAAGGAATGCGGCCAAAATTGCATTTTTTTATCTATTGTATTCCCCCAAAATGAACATATTTAATTTGTAAAATAAATGTAAAATGATTCAGATACCTTAAAATTCAAAGGTATACCTGAAAAAGGAGGAAAACATTTGATTTGACTCTATTATTATTATGTAAATTATATAGCAAGCAGCTGAGCATTGTAAATATTTATCGATTTTTTCAAAAGTCGATTTATGTGATGCATCGAATTTTTTTTCCAAACCTATTTCGACGTGTTGTCTTGTCACGTAGGTAAATACAATGGTAAATAGTTGAGCTGTGATCTGTCAAAACTTACGTAAAACGAAACACAGATCAGTTCAGTTTGTGTTGAGTGAGTTCTCTAACCTAAAACTACAAAGGTCAAGCGAAATATTTCAAAAAATTAACATAATTTTTATTCATGTCGTCCATACCTAAATAGAAAACGAGCAAAAAAACTCTTGTCAGTGATCCAACAGCGATCGAGGACTGTGTGTTAAATAGTTAGCGCTCGTGCAAAATAAAAAATGTTGCGAAGTTTATCAAAAACTTTCTCTGCCTCTCCTGTTCGTTATTTATTAAGAAATAACGGTTTAGGAAGCAGCTTTAGTAATCATAAATCGATTGTCCCATTATCGACTACGAAAACAGCGCCAAAAGATGAAAAGTAAGTTGATGTTTATGGTACACTTTTTTTTCTTGAACTTTGTCTCTGTTGATTTAGATGGCATTTTAAATTGGTTTAGATTTAGGGAGCGCCATTTACGACGCTCATTATATTATCCGTGATGTAGATGGTGTACGAATATAGCTCTAATAACAAAGTTACAGTAAATTAATTGTTGGTCAAAGTAAAAACTCCTATTTTAAGTTGAAAAAACAATATATTTTACCATTTTATATTATGTATATCTATTCGTACGCTGATTATGCCTTATCCTCCTCACTATACTGATATCTTCAGTGAGTTGAGAGGCATTTACCCAGCAGTGGGACATTACAGGCTTATACAAGTACTTACCCACTATATTACTAGCCGCTCCTCACAGTTTTGCCTGCATTATTCAATTCAATTCAATTCAATTATTTTGGATTCCTGTACTAATTTTGGGATTAAATAGTAAGAATCTTCCTCTTAAATGTAGCTATGCAATACAAAAATAATTATTCAAATCATTCCAGTCGTTTCTGAGCTTAGTTATGACATACAAACATATCTTTTACCTCATAATAATATTAGTATGTATAGATGTGTATCACTACATAGTATAAAATAAAGTCGTCTCTTTTTCGTGTCTGTCACACTGTTTGTCTGTCTATATGCTTAAATCTTTAAAATTACGCAACGGATTTTGATGCGGTTTTTTGTAATAGGTAGAGTGATTCAAGAGGAAGGTTTTTATGTAAAAAAATTCCCGAAATTCCTACGGGAACGGGCACAACGCGGGTAAAACCGCGGGGCGCTGCTAGTATTTTATAATGTGGATTTTTATACTATCATTTACTTACATTCCATGCAATAAGTTCCTCCATCTGATGGGCATCAAAACATCACCTCTTTGTGAGGATTGCCACAGAGTGGAGGACGTAACACATATCTTGCTGGAATGCGGCCGGAACGCTGACCTGAGAGTGAGGTTGTTTGGAGGTCCAGCCCACCTCTATAATGGGCAAATAAACTGCTGGATATCAGAGTGCCTCTCAGACAGTGCTATTGTACAAATTCATAGCATTGTCTAGGTAGGCCATAGGCAAGTAACCATGAGGCTGACATGACCAACCAGGATGGTCGAAGCCTTGACAATTTTTTTTTTTTTTTTTTTATTTAACCTATATTGTCCCACTGCTGGGCAAAGGTGATAAAAATTAGAATAAAAAAAAATCATTTACTTATATATAATGTTACAAGCTCAGAGATATGTTGCCAAAGATGCCTGTATGTAATTGAGTTTTTCAAAAACTGCTGAACTAATTTTCATGCAGGTTTCACCAACATACAGAGTGATTTAAGGGGAAGGTTTGTGACTACTTTTCATGGTGGGTATAACCGCAGGGCACTACTAGTGTTGTTATATATACTCATATTATTAAAAGGTAAAATTCATAAGTTTGTATGTTCAAGATAATCTCGGTAATTACCAGCCATCATCTTCTTCTCGTTTCAATGAGCCGAAAACTGAGAAAGAAATTACTAGCCTGATTTGTATAATTATTTTTGCAATGAATAGCCACATTTAACAGGAAGGTTATAGGCTATTTTTCATCTCGAAATTCCCACAGGCGTTACTAGTACATGTATAAATGTATTTGTATGTATAGAGACAACCAATTTGTGTGTAAATTAAATATAATATTTTTATTGTATAGTTGTAATAAAATTACACACCAAGTAATACAATATTAATAGCTATAGCTAAATGCTATTTTATTGGTATTCCATGTGTTTTTTATGTCCTGTACTATTTTAATAACTTTTAAAAGAGTAATATCCAATTTTGATGTTTCTATATTTTATTACTAGCTGCGTCCTGCGGTTTAACCCGCGTTGTCCCCGTTCCCGAGGGAATTTCGGGAATTTTTATACATATAAACCTTCCTCTTGAATCACTCTATCTATTTTAAAAAATCGCGTCAAAATCCGTTGCGTAGTTTTAAACATACATAGCGACTTAGCGACAGACAGAGTCAGACAGCGACTTTATTTTGCACTAGTAGCGATAGTGATACAAAATGTAATATAAATGTAATGTAAAAATATCATATTTATCTTCAGGTAAATGAACCGAGAATTTGAATAATTTATATTCACATAATTTTAAATTAATTTGTGATAAGATAAGTATGTAGAGTGGAGAACATTAATACTTATCAAAACAATATAATTAAACAATATCGGAATAACCCAGCTAGCATATCACTGAAGACAAAGGTTTTATCTTCGTTCGTTTTAGCTCTACTTTTTAGACAAATTTCTCTATACCTACATGAAACGTCAAAAACTCTTATGTGTCAAATATGTCACTGTCATACAATATCCAGCCAATCATGACAGAGTAAGTGGAATGAATAGTAGAATTGAATGAATGAATCCGGTGTTGCAACTACGAATTATTAGGCAATATATTAGTGGTAGCGTCAGTTTCTCTACCAAATCTTTCGGGAAGATGTCTTCAGGTCTATGCAAGCTGGGGTGGAGTGCAACCCGTTGTGTTGGAACGAAGTTCCTTATCGCGCGTTGCGAAAGGGGGCTAGACGGAAAAAATTAAGACGAAAAGTTGTAACGACACAATTTCTCTGTCTGTCTCTCTCTCTCTCTCTTATAGAAAGCAATATTAACAATAATGAATCCTGACAGTGTTTCTTCGTTCCATCGGGGTGTCCCTTTACACCTCTCAAGTTTCTTTATTAAGATTGGCGCAATCAAACAAACAAACAAATAGTTAACACATATCGAGGTAATGCTTATGACTAATGTCATTAACAGTACAATTTTAATCAAATTAAAAAGTAATTATTAATTACGTTATTACTTAGTGGTATGTGTATTGGCCTGCCAAGACTGTGTTTCAATTCAATTCCCGGGTCGAGCGTAAACATGTTTCCTACTTTCAAAGAAGAAGAAGTAAGAAGAAGTCTTTCAAATATGGCTCGGGTTTTGTTTGCCCGTTTCTTTTGTGCCCGTTCCCGTGGGAATCTTGGGAATTTTTATACATATAAACCTTCCTCTTGAATCACTCTATCTATTTAAAAAACCGCCTCAAAATCCGTTGCGTAGTTTTAAAGATCTAAACATACATAGGGACAGACAGCGGAAAGCGACTTTGTTTTAATACTATGTAGTGATATATACGTAACTAGCAGCGCCCCGCGGTTTTACCCGCGTTGTGCCCGTTCCCGTGGGAATTTCGGGAATTTTTTTACATAAAAACCTTCCTCTTGAATCACTCTACCTATTACAAAAAACCGCATCAAAATCCGTTGCGTAATTTTAAAGATTTAAGCATACAGACAAACAGACAAACAGACACGAAACAGAGACGACTTTATTTTATACTATGTAGTGAAGAACGTAAAGAGGCTAGGCTGTTGTTTGAACGGCTTGCTTAATCTAGTTGGCTGCGACATATATATAGTAAAATAGTATACATAGTAATATAGTATATACAGATATGCATTTGGTTTGCTTCAAGGGCCCTTTATAATCAGTATTATCAATAACTTATCTACATAGATAAAATTATCACAAATAAATAAAGCAATAAACAACACTCACTGTCATATTTTGAATAGATATATATTATCAAAGACAGCAGAATTATATATACTCTTTATATACGTATATAATAAAGAGATAAAATCTATCTACTTATCTGTCAGTAGCAGAACAGCCTCCGTGGTCTTGTGGTTTGAGCGCCTGGCTTACGACCCGGAGGTTCCGGGTTCGATTCCCGGTGGGGATATCTCACAAAAATCTCTTTGTGAGACTGCCCTCAGTTTGGTTAGGGCATTGCAGGCTGAATCACTTGATTGCCCGAAAAGTAAGATGATTCCGTGCTTCGGAGGGCAGGTTAAGCCGTCGGTCCCGGTTACTTTCTACGGATAGTAGTCGTTACATGAGCCATGTCAGAGGCCTTTGGCGGCTCAATAACTCTGACACCAGGATTGGTCAGGTTGACCATCCACTCGATGAAGAAGAACTTATCTGTCTATAATAAACCTATCCTACTAATATTATTAACCAGCGCGGTGTACCCGTTCCCGCGGGAAATTCGGGATAAAATGTATCCCATGTTTTATTCTGTTGTATAACCTATATTACTGTAATGTTTCATCCAAATCCGTCCAGTATTTTTTTCCATACATCCATCCTCACAAACGTTCGCTTCCTACATATATTATAAATGCGATAGTTTGTGATGAATTAGGTATGTATGTTTGATACTCATTCACGCAAAAACTACAGAACGGATTTTAAAGAAACTACAGTAATATAGGTCTGTCTCTTTCCGACATACAAAGAGCAAAAGAGACAAAACAATTGTTATACAGCAGTGATTTAGTTAAAAAGCTTTTATGAATGAAGCGGTAATACTTTACTGAACTTCTTTTTTTCAGAGTAAAAGTCACTTTCAAACTAAACGATGGCAAAATCCTAGAAACTGAAGCTAAGGTCGGCGACACACTGCTGGACGTGGTCGTGAATAACGACCTTAACATTGAAGGCTATGGCGCGTGTGAAGGCACCTTAACCTGCTCCACGTGTCACGTTATCTTTAAACAAGAGGATTATGATAGGTGATATAGCAATTGGCCATCCTTTTAATTTATTAGTTACAGTACCATAGATAGTGGCAATTCTATATGAGCGCCACCGTGCTTCGGATGGCACGTTAAATTGTCGGTCCCGGTTGTTTCAATCGTTAGACCATGTCGGAGGCCTTTAGGCGGTCTAAAAACTACCGACACCAGGGTTGGCCACTGACCTACTCGAACTTCATTACTAGCAACGCTCCGCGGTTTTACCCGCGTTGTACCCGATCCTGTAGGAATTTCGGGATGAAAAATAGCCTATAACTTACCCGTTGAATGTGGCTACCCATTACAAAAAGATTAATTAGAATCATACCATAGCATAGTCCAAGCTGAAAAGCACCTCCTAAACCTTACTGTACTGATATCTTCAGTGCAGTGACTGCAGTGTCTAACAGTGTCCGTTTATTTACAGGCTACCTGAAGAAGCGAGCGACGAAGAACGGGACATGCTGGACTTGGCATTTGGCCTAACGGATACATCCCGGCTTGGCTGCCAAATAACGTTGACCAAAAATATGGAGGGACTGGAAATAACGGTTCCGGAGACAATTAACGATGCTAGGAGTTGATGACGTAACGGGTGCTAAAACTATAGTTAATTTAGGTACAGCGCGGGCGCGTATCACGAAGTATTGCGTTCATTGACCTCTATCTATTGCTACTACTCGATAATATAGCTGTCTCACTCGCACAATGCGTTGGCAGCCTGAGACGGCTATTGTGTACGAGTGACAGAGACAAGTAGAGGTCTATGGACGAGATTATTCTTACTGCCAAGTGTCAAACATACAAGTGAAGACAAAGGTTTTGTCCTCGTTTTATGTCTACTTTTTAGACAAATTGTACTATACATGCAACGTCAACAACTCTCATTTTTACTCTTAAAGTAAAGACTAAATGTGAGACTTTATTATCTGTGAGAGTTTTCTCTACATTTCCTGTCAAAAATGTGTCAAACCTGTCACTGTCGTAAAATATCCAGCCAATCATAACAGAGGGTAGACAGAGTTCTCTGTCTACGTAACAGAGTAAGTGGCACAGACATAAAACTCTCGGAAAGAGTAATAAATAAAAAACCAGTTTATTGCGTTTTTCAAGTTTTTTTTTTACAGAAACTTAATTAATTGAGCACAAAACTAAATCTAATATTACTTAAAACAACTAAATCTGAATAGACTAAAAACACAATATTAATAACTAGCAGCGCCCCGCGGTTTTACCCGCGTTGTGTCCATTCCTGTGGGAATTTCGGGATGAAAAATAGCCCATGTTACTCGTGGATAATGTAGCTTTCGAATGGTGAAAGAATTTTTAAAAACGGTCCAGTAGTTTTTGAGCCTATTCATAACAAACAAACAAACAAAGTTTTCCTCCATAAAATATTAGTGTAGATAGTAAAAAAAGGAATACGAAAAAAGAGAATAGATATGTCTTCACTTGTATGCTTGTCCGTTGATCCGCGACCGTGCATTGTTCATTATATATACATATATAACTATAATCGAACTTTTAAATATGTTTTAGTTTCCATAAGTAATTTAACCATTCTTGACAATGAGATCAATTTATGAAATAAACAAAAATTGGCCAAGTGCGAGTCGGTCCTGCACTAGAGTTCCGTATATTTATTTAGACTAAACGGCAAAATCATGGTTTGTGGTATGGGAGCCCTGCTTATTTAATAATAATTGTATTATCTTTATTTTTTATTGTTGTGGTAACAGAAATCTTTTGTGAAAATTTCAAGTAGCTAACACGGTTCATGAGATACCGCCTTAGACAGACAGATGACGGAGTCTTAGTTAAAGGGTTATTTTTACCCTTAGGGTGCGTCCACATCTGGCGAATGCGCCGCGAATGTGCAGCTCGCCAGCCATGTGCGAGCTGCCCGCAAGCCGCGCGCGTGCAGTCACGGCAATGGTTTGGTGCGCCTCTTTAGTGCAACTCATGCAAGGCTCGTAAAAGGCGCGCGCCCAGCGCGCGCGCGGCCCGCGATCTGCGCGCGCTCAATTATCGCGCTTACAATTGCGCTAATTGGCTCAGTACTTTAGGCAGACGCGAGCCGCTAGCGCGCCGCCCGCGCGCTGATCGCATACGGCGCTTAGGTTGCGAGCGAACTGCGCGCGAGCGGCGCAAGAGCGGCGCACGAACAAAAATGCACGTGCGCAGCTCGCGGGCAGCTCACAAACGGTTCGCGACCTGCGCATTCGCGGCATATTCGTCAGATGTGGACGCACCCTTAGACACGTACCCCTAAAATCTAATTTTAATTTGTATAACTCCCAACTAATATTGTTTATTTAATCATACATTTCATGGCCAAATGGATACACTATCAATATCTCATAATGTAATTTTTTTGACAATCTTTAGATGTCTATTTTGAAATGGGCAATTGTATAATATAGTTTCAATATGCAAAATATCATAAACTAGCAGCGCCCCGCGGTTTTACCCGCGTTGTGCCCGTTCCCGTGGGAATTTCAGGAATTTTTATACATATAAACCTTCCTCTTGAATCACTCTATTTATTAAAAAAGCCACATCAAAATCCGTTGCGTAGTTTTAAAGATCTAAGCATACATAGGGACAGACACCGCAAAAAGTGATTTTGTTACATAGTATAAAACAAAATCGCTATCCGCTGTCTATCCCTATATATATAAAAATTCCCGAGATTCCCACGGGAACGGGCACGACGCGGGTAAAACCGCGGGGCGCTACTAATACGGACTCATACTATATTCTCTTTTTTCATACGTGAGTCGAATTTCCTACGGTATATGTAGACTAAAAAGAAAAACAATATTTCGAAATAATTAATTCATTATTATTTGTAAAACGATATTTGTTATCACAACAATAAATATGGTAATACATGAAATTGTACCTTTATATATAACCCATGGATAAAATGTATTTAAATTGGTTGACGTAAACACTTTGAAAATAACTTTATTATTCAAATTTAATTTCTAAAGAATACTGCTCGGGTATTAACATAAATGAAAGGGCTTAATATGTGGCTAATTTCATGTAAATCATACATTATATTAGAGGTCGCTTGTGATCACGTGTACTCCTGTTACTGGTTCCAACAAGACAATGCGCTCTGCGTTTTTATTGGTCGAAACCAGCGAAATGACGACCAATCACCGACTGTCATTTTGACATATCAAGCTATACAGCCGTATAGTACAAAGGCCCATCGCAGACGACAGACTATCCGTGACGCACTTTTTAGTCTGTGAAAATAGAACCTATGTAATTATATGCAGTAACGCACACGACGCGCAAAAATCCGCGACAATCCGCGACCGAATTTTTGTGCGCCGCAGACTCGATCGCACAAAAAGTCTGTCGTCTGCGATGGGCCTAACGTGTGCAAGAAGTCATGGCGATATCACGTTACACGCCTACGAGTGTATACTAATTCCAATTTTATGTAGTTAATTATTGAGTATTAAAAAGATTTCTTAAATCATTTAAGTAGTACTAATTTTTATCTAAAAAAAAACGGTTTAGGCCCATCTCGTAGCCAGATTTGGTAGCTAGCTTCCAAATGGGAGAAATAATCCCGATTCGAAGCTGGCTACGAAATAGGAATTCGAAAGTCAAAGATTTAGGATTTTAACTAGTAAAAAAAAATATAACCCTAACCTACCGAATAGATCGTTCCCATTTAGTAGCTAGCTACAAGATGGGAAAACACTTTTCTCATTTCGTAGCTAGCTACCAAATCTGGCTACGAGATGGGCCTAACCTAAAAAAACTACCTTCGAAAAATATTTGACAAAATAAATCGTATTGGATTCAGAGGGTTATAAGATTATCGGTAGCAACACACTTAATTTAAATGTATATTACTACTACATAAACATACACAAATACTTTATAAGAATATATAAATATAATTGACACCCAGACGTCGTCAACAACTATGTCTACACATATTGTCGACTCCGTTGAATCGAACCTGCAACCCCCGACAAAGTAAGCGCTCTCACTGCCACTGTGACAACGGCCTTGCAAATATGACCATCCATTTCTTTGAGTTTGGTTACATAATAAAATTATAAGTATTAGATATGACTAGCAGCGCTCCGCGGTTTTACCCCGCGTTGTGCCCGTTCCCGTGGGAATTTCGGGAATTTTTATACATATAAATCTTCCTCTTGAATCATTCTATGTATAAAAAAACCGCATCGAAATCTGTTGCGTAGGTTTAAAGATCTAAGCATACATAGGGACAGACAGCGGAAAGCGACTTTGTTTTATATTATGTAGTGATGATAATAATTATTGTATTTCACTAGAACAAGATGTGTTTAAGAATTGTATTTTATCTATTTTTAAGGTGGATTTTTGAATATAGATTTATATTTTTCTGCATCCATTGTTTTTTAATTTTTTGTTCCTTTGATACTTCTATACAACGCCGATTGATATGCTACTTTTGATAACACGGAAGATAACTTAAGGCCTGTCCTTTAAGCACGTGAAGACGCTAGGCTTATTTTCAGTCCCGCAAATCCCGCGGGACCTGCATCACGCGGGATTTGAAAATGGCGTGGGATCCCTAATTGAAGAGCACGATAAAATGTCAGCCCTTGGCAGTGTTCAGCAAACGCTATGTTTTGTAGGTGTAGGCAGCCCAGTTATTCACAAATAATAACCTTAAACCGTTGATCACTAACCCAGTCGAACTTAAAGACTATTTCACTCTACCATGGATACATTTTAATTGAAAGTCGGAGCAATTATTTTGATTACAAAACAATATCTTTTGATAACGTAACTCTCATGCATAACTCTGTAAAAATCAAATTGAAATGTTGCAACCATATTTTCATACAATTTTAATAGTAATTTTATTTGATGGTAAGTTGTAAAACGTGTTGTAAGTTGATTGCAATATACCTACTAAGATAAAAGAAAAATCGAAATTTTATAAATGTCATCTCACTGGTCTTCTTCGTCGAGTGGATGGCCAACCTGACCGTTATTGAGCCGCCAAAGGCCTCTGACATGGCTCATGTAACGACTACTATCTGTAGAAAGTAACCGGAACCGACGGCTTAACGTGCCCTCCGAAGCACGCAATCGTCTTACTTTTCGGGCAATCAGGTGATTCAACCTGCAATGCCCTAATCAAACTGAGGGCAGTCTCACGAAGAGATTTTTGTGAGATATTGTCCCCACCGGTAATCGAACCCGGAACCTCCGGATTCGAGACGAGCGCTCAAACCTCAAGACCACGGAGGCTGTTGTCTCACTGACAAAACAGCAGAAAACGAATCACGCCCTTCGCCCCTCTCTCTCTCACACACTCTAAATCGAAAATGTCTCAAAATTATTCGTGTAATATGGATACTTACTATATAACATCATGCCCTGTACCTCACTAGCATCCTATTTATATACAAAGTTCCATCGCCAACTATAGATACTTAAGCCTGTACTGTCCTACTGCTGGGCTGTGCTCATCTCCCCGAAGATGCAGTGAGGAGGATGTAATCACCACGCTTGCCTATTCCTAATGCGGGTTGGTGGTCTCAAACCCGAGCCATATTTGAAGATTAGGAAAAAAGATTACACTCTTTCTGGGAACTGATGCACAAGGGAGGACGGCGAGTGCACATGCCACTTGACCTCCGAGGCCATAAGTAAGAATATTACTTGAGTTACCTATTTCAATTTACAGTGTTTCTGGGATCAAGTTGCAGCGTTCTACCGCGCCCAAAGAATAAAAAGAATATCAGAGCCACGAATTTCTTTGTCAACGGACCGTTAGTCACTAAACACAGAAGCATGAAATATTCCCCAGTAGAGAACAACTTTCTGAGAAGATCAAAACATAAAGTAAAGCCAAAAATGCATTATAATATGCCTAAAACGTTCCTCTTGGTACTTGCCGATGTTTCGAATGATATTTCCGACTCTGATTATACAGAAAGTGGTATGTATCACAACTTAATCTAAGTTTTTGAACATTACAAGCTTACTTCACTACATAGTACAAAACAAAGTCGCTTTCCGCTGTCTTTCTCTCCCTATGTACGCTTAGATCTTTAAACGCAAAGGATTTTAACGAGGTTTTTTTAAATAGATAGAGTGGTTCAAGAGGAAGGTTTATATGTATAAAAATTCCCGAAATTCCCACGGGAACGGGCACAACGAGGGTAATACCACGGGTGGATGCTAGTTCACTTAATAAAAGTAACCGCCTTATTCATGCAGGCTCTAAACCTCTGTTTTGCCGAACGCCGTAAAGGTCCTAATCCATAAACACTTGTATTAACAGCACTTAAGCTATCAAATAGTTTGTCCCTTTCGAACATACTCTACTTTCTCAAGAGCAAAAGAGACAAAACACTTAATAACATTTTGACATTTAATGTACCTATGTAAAAATTAAGTCAATCGGTTAAGTTTTACTATTAATTGAAACGTACGTTAATGTCATTGTTATTTGTTTAAACGGGAACTTACGTTCGACGGAGGCTACTGTTGAGAGTTCCTCAACACGTTTCGGTCACATACGGTGACCTTCATCAGGAGGTGGGTGAAGCGAGAGCGACAGCGTCTCTCCCCGCACTGTGCGGGGAGAGACGCAAGTAAGTTCCCGTTTATCACATCTCTGCGTGCGGCAGTAAAAACCGCATGTTAAATTTTGAATGGACTATGAATAATGGTTCTCTTGAAAATACCTATCCCTTTAATATACTACTAATATACTTTCCCTTCAAGTGCAAAAGTTTTTACAACAAAATGTTTGTCACTAGATTGCGTCAAACCCCCTAAATTCGCGCTCCAACCCCCTGAAGATGGAACCAAATTATCCAAGTACTATCTAGTGACACCATATAACACCATACAAGCTTCGAAAAGCCCAGAAAGATCTAGAGACTCCGTAGAGAGGATCGAAATTGTAGACGACTGGGACCTACTAGACATGTCATCTGAACTGACAGAAGACCGAACTATGACAACGAATAACATGCAAATAAAAGCATCACAAAACTACCCTTCGATATCCTCGAGAAAGAACCAATTAATAGCATCGCTAAAACACCAATTAAATGCAATTAAAAACAACAAAACTTTATCAAAAAAAGACGAGCTAAAAAAGAAATTACCCCCCTTGAAAAGAGCTCACAAAATGACAACGAAAAAGGACCAAATTCGGGTCACCGAAACAAAACATCATCAACGTTCAAAAAACGACAAAGTTAATCAGTCTTCAAAAAATAATATTAACCCGAATAAAATGAAATCAATAAAAGATCAATTAAATGAATTTAAAAAAGATGAATTGGTGAAAATACTGAAGGAAGGAAATAAAAAGGACCGAATTCGGTTCATCGAAAAAAAACTTTCAAAAAACGACAAACTTTTCCAATCTTTAAAAAAATCTTTAAACAGAAAAATTAAATCAAAAAACGATCAATCCAGTGAACCGGAAACAGACGCATTGGTGAAAATACTGAAGGAAGGAAATAAAACGGACCGAATTCGGTTCATCGAAACAAAAGGTTCAAAAAACGACAAACTTCTCCAATCTTTAAAAAAATTCGTTAAACAGAGAAAAAATATATCAAAAAACGATCAATCCAGTGAACCGGGAATAAAAAATATAAATACCCAAATTCGGGTCACCGAAATAAAACATCAGCAACGTTCAAAAAATGACAAACTTCTCCAATCTTTAAAAAACATCATTCGTTCAAAAAAAAAACAATCCGGTGAATTAGAAACAAAAGAATTCATGGAAATATTGAAAGAACAGTTGATTCCACCAGATCAATCGGTCGACTCAGAGACAGAGCCACAAGACGACAAGTCGATCGACTCAGTACAAGACAAACCCGATCAGTCGATCGCACAAAGTGGGGAATCTATAAAAGATAAATTACAGAAAAACAGACGATTGAAAAATCATTCGAAGTTCAGTATTTCAGATTTTGTTGTTAAGTAAATTATTGAAATTTTAAGATCGTTTTTATTCTAGTAGTTTAGCTAAGGGGCTGCATTCATCACGTGAGGATCGAAAGGGAGGGAGGGGCCCATTAATAATCACAAAAAAAAAAAAAGATTCTTTGTAGGTACTAAATTACTAGATCAAGAGCCTGTGAACCCCAGACCTTGGTCATTTTATAAAAGCTGAAAGTTTGTCAGCGCATGCGCCCAACACAGGTGAGAACGATGGCCCATTATGCAGTTTGGGTTACGGTTACTTTGGCCGGTACGCGGTACTAAAGGTGTACAATACCGATCTAATCGTCAAATAATAAATAGGCTTCTATCATCCCGAAATTCCCACGGAAACGGGCACAACGCGGGCAAAACCGAGGGCGCTGCTAGCCTACATTATAATATTATAAAGAGGAAAACTTTGTTTGTTTGTAATGAATAGGCTCAAAAACTACTGGACCGTTTTTAAAAATTCTTTCACCATTCGAAAGCTACATTATCCACGAGTAACATAGGCTATTTTTCATCCCGAAATTCCCACAGGAATGGACACAAAGCGGGCAAAACCGAGGGCGCTGCTAGTGTAAAATAAAAGCGAAGTGTATCATCCGTAGTTTCAATTCAAAATGGGGAGTGTTCGTTTAAACTTAAGAAAATAAACACATCAATTTAATCCAAGCATTTTATTAATAACTTATTATCTCCCATAACAAAATGTCTATAGTATAACTCACTTACAATAAATATCTTAAGGCGACACGCACAAAATCGGCCGGTGCATAACGTACCTCAACATTTCGCAACTTTCGTATCTATAACATTATTATGAAGGTTTCTCTCAGGAATGATAATTTCTATTAAAAATCACTTACAGTGAATTCATTCTGTACAATTTTAATCGAGCAACTTTAGTTGCCATTTCATTATAGATGTGCCAAAAAGACGGCCACCTACTTTCGTCATTTATTCAAATTAAAGACAAAATGATGGCAATTTAGTTGATCAACTAAAATAGAACAGTGTGACTCGCCATTACTAAAATGAAAGTATTTTAACCATCACATAACTCCCTGTTCTAGAGATGCGTTAAATATATAATAATACTTGAAATTATCGTCCTATAACACCCCGCTGCAGATCAAACACCTCTCACTGAAGATGTTAGTGCAGCGAGGAGTACACGTGATCACAAGCGAGTACTAATGTAAAGTATTGTCCTATAACACCCCACTGCAGATCAAACACCTCTCACTGAAGATGTTAGTACAGCGAGGAGTACACGTGATCATAAGCGAGTACTAATGTAAAGTATCGTCCTATAACACCCCACTGCAGATCAAACACCTCTCACTGATGACATTTCAAGTATTACCACACCTAAACGAACGCATCAAATAAAATATTAAAATAAGTTACAAAAAAACATTAAAAAATACAGAAATAAATAATACTATTACTATCCATCCCATATAATTTACAATTAAAATTAAATATTTTTTTATAATATTTGTGCATAATTAATCATTTTAAAAAACATATTTTCGTTAACATTTCCTCAATCCCTTTAAGACTGTGTATCCACTAGAATATATGCTAAGCGATGCGCTGAAACACTTACTAATAGTATGGTATTAGCCTGTAATGTCCCACTGCTGGGCAAAGGCCTCTCATCTTACCGAAGACATCAGTACAGTGAGGAGGATGTCGTTATCACCTCATATATACGAGTTGATGGTCTCAAACATATGTAAGTACATCCAATAGCACTATTTTATTTCGTTCCCGCCCGGCTATTGGTCAATATTTCAATGGTATGTTTATGTCATTTTCTTGAACAAAGGGGTATTTTTTTGAAAATTATCACGTTGATTTCTTCTAGTTTTAGTAGAAAATAGCAGAAAATGTCACAGAAATGTCGCTCTATATAATTTTTTTGGACATTTGACAATTTATGAAAATTTGATGGAATAAAACTATCTTTATATATAAAAATTACGTGTCACGTTGTTTGTCCGCGATGGACTCCTAAACTACTGAACCGATTTTTAATTTAATTCGCACACCGTGTGCAATTTGATCCAACTTGAAAGATAGGATAGCTTACATCTCAATTTATAGTGATTAGGGTGGTCCACCCCTTAATTTTTATACAGCAAAACAACGTTTGCCTGGTCAGCTAGTCTAATATATAAAATTCTCGTGTCACAATGTTAGTTACCAAACTCCTGTGAAACAGCTTGACTTGATTTTCATTAAATTTTGTGTGCATATTCAGTAGGTTTGAGACTCGATCAACATCTATTTTTCATACCCTTAAATGTTACGGGTGGTCCACCCCTTAATTTAATATATATACATTTGTTCTTTTTTCAAAATTATTATTTTTATTTAATCTTTATTTTGGGGAAAATATATTTTAATTTTTGTCTAACGCATCGCTTAGTCAATCTTTATCTAGGGGGTACACAGTTATAAAAACGTTACACAAGTAGCATGGCTTTAACAAATAATAAATATCTATTTTATATTTCATAATAGCGAATCCAATCAACCTATTTACCATTTCAAAATGGAGTCACAATGAAAAACAATTTTCTTTGTTTTGTGTCAATTTTGAGTTTGACAAAAAAATTTAAACACCTCTCACTGAAGATGTTAGTACAGCGAGGAGTACACGTGATCACAAGCGAGTACTAATGTGAAGTATCGTCCTATAACACCCCACTGCAGATCAAACACCTCTCACTGCAGATGTTAGTACAGCGAGGAGTACACGTGATCACAAGCGAGTACTAATGTAAAGTATCGTCCTATAACACCCCACTGCAGATCAAACACCTCTCACTGCAGATGTTAGTACAGCGAGGAGTACACGTGATCACAAGCGAGTACTAATGTAAAGTATCGTCCTATAACACCCCACTGCAGATCAAACACCTCTCACTGAAGATGTTAGTACAGCGAGGAGTACACGTGATCACAAGCGAGTACTAATGTAAAGTATCGTCCTATAACACCCCACTGCAGATCAAATTTACATTTCTTTATCAAACTAATATACATAATATGAAAAAATACATAATAAAAGTCTGCACCGACTAGAGACAGCCCGCGGGGGATTTCTAACGCCAAAATATAATATTTAAATCTAAATTGAATAGTACACACGAAATATTCAAAGTTTCCTGATTTTTTACTTGTAATTTGGTATGTTTTTGCGCTTACTGTGTCGGAGGTTGCAGGTTCGATTCAACAGATTCAACAATATGTGAAGACATAGTTGTTGACGACGTCTGGGTGTCAATTATATATTCTTATGAAGTATTTGTGTATGTATATGTAGTAGTATCAGTGAGTAAGATTCCATAATACAAGCTTAGAGCTTAGTTTGGGTCTAATTAACCGTGAGTGAATTTGTTCGGGTGTATTTATAGTTAATTTCTATTTTGATAGACAGTCACCCGTGGGCAGTCTCTCTTTAGTCTGCACGTACAATATTTTTAGACAATTTTATGTCATAATCATTTTCTCCTTCTATACTAATATTATAAAGAGCTTGTAATTTGAGATTTTAAGCACGGGCGTTCACGGCAAGGAATATTGCGTTCTTTGACCTTTATCTCTGTCCCTGTCACTTGTACTCAATAATATCATTGTCTCACTCGCACAATGCGGTGGCGGCGTGAAACGGCAATACTTTTGTGTACGAGTGACAGAGACAAGTAGATAAAGGATAATAGAAAAATTTCTACCTATTCAGGACTATGTAGTCTGAATAATAATATTATAAAGCTGCAGAGTTTGTTTGTTTGTTTGTCTCGCAAGCCTCAGGAACTACTGGTCCGATTTGAAAAATTCTTTGTGTAATGGATAGCCACATTCAACGGGAAGGTTATAGGCTACTTTTCATCCTGAAATTTTCACGGCAACGGGTACAACGCGGGTAAAACCGCGGGGCGCTGCTAGTAATCTATACATATTTATTCCGAAAACAACCTTGATTACCAAACCTAGTAGCTAGTCATAATTTTACTCAATTTAAAAATGTGATTTTCTAAACAAAGTCAATTCCTTCTTCACAGGAATAATATTTAATTATTTTATTCCATTCCTACTTCATCTCAGAAGATAACCTCTATAGAACAAATTGTCTTTGGTTATGAAATCCGCCAATGTCAATTGAAAAAAAATAGGTTATACAAACAAGTATAAAATAATGATGTAAACATATATATTGCCACGCCACTCTCGCCTCTATTCCTACAGTGTTGAGGGCTTCACCTAGTTCCGTCTGTGCTCTTCGCTTGTTCTTTGTGTCGCTTTATTTTTCTATGATTGTTAGTGTCTAGATGAAGTAGGCAACCGACTGCGCCGAAGTATCTGAAAAAAAGGAGAAATCTGAAAAAAGACAAGCGTATTACCCGCATTGTGCCCGTTCCCGCGGGAATTTCGGGATAAAATGTATCCCATGTGTTATTCTGATATATAACCTATATTA
The DNA here is from genome assembly GCA_963082685.1 of Cyclophora albipunctata. Taxonomy (NCBI): domain Eukaryota; kingdom Metazoa; phylum Arthropoda; class Insecta; order Lepidoptera; family Geometridae; genus Cyclophora; species Cyclophora albipunctata. The sequence continues at coordinate 2,618,161 of OY720141.1, read as the reverse complement.
CTGTAAAGTTTCATCCAAATCCGTCCAGAAGTTTTTTCGTGAAAGAGTAAGAAACATCCTCACAAACTTTCGCATTTATAATATTAGTAGTATAGACACATTTTACTGTAAAACTGAATGAAATTCTTTTCTTTTGTAAATCAAACTGTATGGCATTGTTAAGTAAGTAAGCCTGTAATGTCCCACTGCTGGGCAAAGGCCTCTCATCTCACTGAAGATATCAGTACAGTGAAGGTACGGGGTTGTAAATGTGTATACTCCCTCACCCCTCATGCTCCAGAAACAACGCCTTGAGCGCCCCCTTGGACCAGTACGTCATAGCGTACGACAGCAGCTTCATCGACAGCGGGTTGACGCGAAGGAAGTTACCGCAGAACACCACCTGAGGAAAAATAATTGTTTGTCTGTAAAGTCGGTTTACGGACGATAGTTTTACGTATACATTCAGGTAAATGTATAAATGTAAATGCAACAGCCTCCGTGGTCTTGTGGTTTGAGCGCCCGGCTCACGATCCGGAGGTTCCGGGTTCAATTCCCGGTGGGGACAATATCTCACAAAAATCTCTTTGTGAGACTGTCCTCAGTCTGGATAGGGCATTGCAGGCTGAATCACCTGATTGCCCGAAAAGTAAGATGATTCCGTGTTTCGGAGGGCACGTTAAGTCGTCGGTCCCGGTTACTTTCTACGGATAGTAGTCGTTACATGAGCAGTGTCAGAGGCCTTTGGCGGCTCAATAACTCTGACACCAGGATTGTCGGGTTGACCATCCACTCGGTGAAGAAGACCAATAGGATTGCATAAAATATCTGACCGGAGAGTTTATGCAATCCTATTGCTTAATATTTCTCCCTTTCTCCACTCCGCAGCTTGGCTCGCAGTGAGTGGTATTAATCAAGCAACAAGAGTAAAAGCTGACAATAGTTTTTCACGCGTACGTGTATTGTCACAGTGAACTTGCCGCCATTAAAATCTAACCAATGAGAGCGCAGCTCGCGCAGGGCCAATCAGGAGCGAGCGCGCGATGTTATAATGAGATTTTACGATATCGATGTGGATATTATAACATCATGTGCAATTGCTTAAATTGAGTGTTTTGCTGTCTGCGCTATAACAGTAGTAATTATAAGTCAAGTATTGGAAACATAAGTAGAATGTTACAACATTAGTGTAGATAAACATATGTATAAGTGTGTGTACCAACCCGTTCGATCCGCTCATTGCTGGCGCACAGCCTCGCGATGGAGCCGATGTTGTTGGTGATGGTGACGAGCGTAGCCCGCGCCAAGTCCGCGCGGCTGACCATAGACCGCCGCTCCGCTGAACACATCTGGCCGAAGCTAGAACAAAGTAGTCTGTTTAAGTGGCAGTTTATTTGACAAGTTACATCCATACAACAAACATACATCCATTTTTACAAACTTTCGTATAATATTAGCAGGATGCGAAAGTTTGTGAGGATGTATGTTTGTTACGCTCTCACGAAAAAACTACTGGACGGATTTGGATGAAACTTTACAGTAATGTAGGTTACACATCAGAATAACACATGAGATACATTTTATTCCGAAATTCCCGCGGGAACGGGCACAATGCGGGTAGCACCGCGGGACGCAACTAATCTAATATATGTATACAATTCTCGTGACACAGGGTGCGTGGTTGAACTCCTCTGAAACGGCTCGACCGATTCTCATTAAATTTTGTGTACATATCGGGTAGGCCTGAGAATCGGACATCTATTTTTCATCCCGAAATTCCCGCGGGAACGGGTACAAAGCGGGTAAAACCGCGGGGCGCAGCTAGTAATATTAGTATAGACCACTCACCTGCTAGCCACCAGATCCCCGGGCAGTCCGAAGCGCGCGTAGTCGCCCCCATAGATATCTCTCACCAACTTATCAACAGTGATGTTGTCGCCCGCAGCCGCGAGAGCTATCGCCTCTTCGAAGCTCGAGCAGCCGGTCAGGAGACAGCACAGGCCGAGAAACGTACCCCCGCCGAGACTGTGAACACAAGTAAATAAATAAATACACCCGGGCAAATTCACTCACGGTTAATTAGACCCAAAGTAAGCTCTAAGCTTGTATTATTGAATCTAACTCACTGATACTACTACATATACATACACAAATACTTTACAAGAATATATAATTGACATCCAGACGTCGTCAACAACTATGTCTTCACATATTGTTACTCCGTCGAATCGAGCCCGCAACCCCCGACACAGTAAGCGCTCTCACTGCCACTGTGCCAACGGGCTTGTCGTAGTACAAATACAAATACAAATACAACCCGTGACACGAGAATTTTATATATGTATTAGATTAGACATCTCACCTAGTCCCACTGACTCTGTAGTAGTTGTCGGGCGCGTTAACGACCAATAGCGACACGCCGCTGCCGATGTTGACCAATAGGAACGGATACGGGTCCGAGAAGTCGAACGGCTTGCGTTCGTATTGGCTTAGAGCTGCTTCGGCGTACGGCGGCTGAAAAACAAAAAAAACAAGCTTAAATATTGTTGTTTATGCAGGCATATAAACAAAGACATATGTCTCTACTCTTTTCGAGAGATTTAGTAGAGAAACTGATGTTACCACTAATATAATGCATTTCGACGTTCCAACACCGGATTCATTCATTCAATTCGACTGTTAATTCCACTTACAGTCCCACCATCTTATCTGTTCAGTTGACAGCGTCGCTAGTGGAGAATTTGGTTTTGCCATAATATAAGAAATTCACCAAGAAACAAAGGTAATTAAAACATGTTTTGCAAGTCAGTCTATAGATATCATTAAAATTTAAGAAACTACAATATCTATACTAATATTATAAAGCTGAAGAGTTTGTTTTGTTTGTTTGTTTGTTTGTTTGTTTAAACGCGCTAATCTCAGAAACTACTGAACCGATTTGAATAATTCTTTCACTGTTAGATAGTCTATTTATCGAGGAAGGCTATAGGCTACATTTTATCCCGAAATTCCCACGGGAACGGGCACAACGCGGGTAAAACCGCGGGGCGCTGCTAGTCAATCATATAAAGCCTAACTAATAGAGAGATTCAATATGACGCGGCTGTAGTTCCCATTTTGCCCACCTGAACAGTTAAGTTGGTGGCACTGTACTCTGTTATGATTGGCTGGATATTGTATGACAGTGACATGTTTGACACATTTTCAACGCATTTAGTCTTCTTGACTTGAGTATAAAAACGAGAGTTTTTGACGTTACATGTAGTAGATGTAGATATAGATAAGTTTGTCAATAAGTAGAGATTAAATGAAGACAAAACCTTTGTCTTCTGTTATATGCTTGCCGGGCTGACCATGTATTAATCTGACGAGGCCTATGTATATATAGTTCTGACCGTGTATGTGTGTATGAAAGAGTATGTAATGTATGAGCCAGTGTATGTATGTATAATCTTTTTTTTTTGGATTGGCACAAAATGTGGTTAAATGTCGTCAATTTTCCAGCCGAAGACGATTGCTTAAGATAGGGTAAGAATGAAATAAAATCACTAAACCTTTTTCCTCTTCAGGAGCAATCGTCTTCGGCTGAAAAATTGACGACATTGGTCCACATTTTGTGATAATCCAAAAAAAATAGAGTATATATGCATGTTACTGACCGTGTATATACGAATATGTGTGTATGAGCCAGTGTATATGTATGTGCATGTTTCTGACCGTGTATATACGAGTATGTGTGTATGAGCGTGTGTATGTACGTGGTGTGCGGACCGTGTCGGGCGCGTGCGCGTGCGGCGCCCAGTAGTAGCACTCCTGCGCGTTCATGTATGAGTGTGTGTATGTACGTGGTGTGCGGACCGTGTCGGGCGCGTGCGCGTGCGGCGCCCAGTAGTAGCACTCCTGCGCGTTCATGCTGTCGACGAACAGCACGCCCGCGATCAGCGCGTCCAGCTCGTCCATCTTCGACAGCCGCATGTTCACCTCCTGCAACCAATTATATATCATAAAAAACTTGAGAGGTGTCAAGGGACCATCCACCCGGATGGAACGAAGTTAATCACACTGTTCAATAAGAAATAGAAAGACGGAACGAAAATATCTGGCTTGCTTTCTATAAGAGAGAGAGAGAGAGAGAGAGAGACAGACAGAGAAACATGCGTACGCCAGAGAGAGACAGACAGAGAAACATGCGCACGCCGCACGGCTTACAATAGCTTACTATAGCAAAAAGTGTCGTTACAACTTTTCGTCTTAATTTTTCCCGTCTAGCCCCCTTTGGATGGCGGATGCGAATGAAATTATGGATGTATGTTTGTTACTCTTTCACGAAAAAACCACTTGACGCATTTGGATGAAACTATACAGTAACATAGATTATACATCAGAATAACACATGGGATACATTGTATCCCGAAATTCCCGCGGGAACGGGTACAACGCGGGTTATACCGCAAGACACAGTACCTTAATGAAGTCTTCTTCGAATTTATAGGCCCCTCCGCCCGTTGCGTAGATGGTGTTCACCAAATCCGCCATGCCCTTAGACCGGGCCAGTTGTAGAAACGCGCCGACTTCTGATGTAGGGAATCTAATGAAATGAAGGGTCCCTCTGCGCCCGCGGATGGTTACGTTGTCCATCTGTGAAAAAAATGGGGAATATGTAGTGTTAAAAAAATAATGAAATCAAATTACTCTTTCACGAAAATAACTATTGGATGGCTTTGGATGAAACTTTACAGTATTATAGTAATATACATATGTAGGTCTAAATGGATGGAACACATCCTATTTACTATTTAGACAACTTCTCCTTCAAAGGACATTTTGATTCGCCACATCTACTAAATCTCACCATCTACCAAATCTCACCACATTTACTAAATCTCACCACATTTACCAAATCTCACCACATTCACTAAAACTCACCACATTCACTAAATCTCACCACATTCAATAAATCTCACCACATGCTTAAAAATCTCACCACATACAAAAAATCTCACCACATTCACTAAATCTCACCACATTTACTAAATCTCACCTGTAAATGCACGTCCCGCCTCCCCGTGTTGCCGTACGCCGAGTTCCTGGTGAGATACCGCCGGATGTTCTTCAGGACCTCGGTCTCCTTGTCCAGTTCCCGTCTATTGTTCTCGCGAGGCTCAAAGTAGACCAGCTTGGTGAGTGTGCCGCCTATGTCCATACCGAACCAGGGCATCGCTGTAACAGATTGGAGTATTGACACCTTATTCATTAACCAGCAGCGCCCCGCGGTTTTACCCGCGTTGTGCCCGTTCCCGTGGGAATTTAGGGAATTATTTATAAACATTCCTCTAAGGAATCACTACATAGTATAAAATAAAGTCGTGTCTGTTTGTCGTCTGTTTGTCTGTATGCTTAAATCTTTAAAATTACGCAACGGATTTTGATGCGGTTTTTTGTAATAGGTAGAGTGATTCAAGAGGAAGATTTTTATGTAAAAAAATTCCCGAAATTCCCACGGGAACGGGCACAACGCGGGTAAAACAGCGGGGCGCTGCTAGTTATTTATAAACATTCCTCTTGAATCACTCATAATAAGCGTTTATGAATATATCTCACTAGCAGCGCCCCGCGGTTTTACCCGCGTTGTGCCCGTTCCCGTAGGAAATCCGGGATAAAATGTAGCCTATAGCCTTCCTCGATAAATAGACTATCTAACAGTGAAAGAATTATTCAAATCGGTTCAGTAGTTTCTGAGATTAGCGCGTTTAAACAAACAAACAAACAAACAAAACAAACTCTTCAGCTTTATAATATTAAGTATAATTAGTATAGATAACTTGTAATCTTCCACTGCTGGGCAAAGGCCCCTTATCTCACTCGAAGATATCAGTACTGAATAGGGTTGCCAACTGTACTATTCTATTTAAACCATTTATTTCTACACCACATAAAATAGAACATGAAAAGAAGCAATACTTATACACTACTAGCAGCGCCCCGCGGTTTTACCCGCGTTGTGCCCGTTCCCGTGGGAATTTAGGGAATTTTTATACATAAAAACCTTCCTCTTGAATCACTCTACCTATTACAAAAAACCGCATCAAAATCCGTTGCGTAATTTTAAAGATTTAAGCATACAGACAAACAGACAAAAATAGCGACTTTGTTTTATACTATGTAGTGATGAACTAAATACTAAAATACATATTATTATATGAAATTAAAACTAGGTACAGTGGCGGTGATGTAGAGGACAGACTCAGTGTACGCTATGGGATTGTTACATCCCACAGCACTGGTTTTCAGTCTGCCCCATTCTCTATAAGTTTTAAACAAAATATTTTTACATGGAGGGTAACATTCTAATTAATAAATGAGATCACATGTAAACAAATAAATAATCTAAACAAGTGCAATGACAATGTAAGTGCAAAAAAAAAACATAATATAGAAATTTAAATTATTATAAGAAAATAAAAATTAATCCTACTAATATAGTATAAATAAAACAAAGTCGTGTCTGTTTGTCTGTATGCTTAAATCTTAAAAATTACGCAACGGATTTTGATGCGGTTTTTTGTAATAGGTAGAGTGATTCAAGAGGAAGGTTTTTATGAAAAAAAAAATCCCTACTAAAACTACATATCCTACGTCGAAAAAAACGACCCAAAAATAATTATAAAACGTTTTAAATAACAATCAGACTCAAAATAAACAAACTTTAACTAGAAACCATTAAGTGTCCATTAATGATGTTGAAATGACGCAATCCCTACATTAATGAGCTCAATAATTACTTTATTACACTTTATACTTGCCTAGAACCGCCTAGCTTATCACTACATATTATTATATATATATTATTACATAGTATAAAATAAAGTCGTCTCTTTTTCGTGTCTGTCACACTGTTTGTCTGTCTGTATGCTTAAATCTTTAAAATTACGCAACGGATTTTGATGCGGTTTTTTGTAATAGGTAGAGTGATTCAAGAGGAAGGTTTTTATGTAAAAAAAATCCCGAAATTCCCACGGGAACGGGCACAACGCGGGTAAAACCGCGGGGCGCTGCTAGTATTATTATAAAACAAAGTCCCCGGCCGCGTCTGTCCGTCTGTTCGCGATAAACTCAAATACTACTGCACGGATTTTGACGCGGTTTTTTTAAATAGATAGAGTGATTCAAGAGGAAGGTTTATATGACATAAAATTCCCGAAATTCCCACGGGAAAGGGCACAACGCGGGTAAAACCGCGAGGCGCTGCTAATATATTTATTTATTATTATATATTATTTTATGTATTTACTATTTTATTATATATTCGTTGATCTCTCACGCAAAAACTACTCAACGGATTTGGATGTACGGTCAGCCAAATATGTGGTCTACCACCCTACGGTTGAGATTCATTTGAACGTCATGAAACAACAAGGTCAATTTTCCCTGGCAATAAGATTGTGTCAGAAACAAACAAAACGTCATAACATAATTGTGCATAGAAAAGTCAACCTTAGCGATCGTTACATCTCGCAGAAACTTTTGTCAAAAGTGGTAGACCACTTTCTTGGCCGACCGTACCTCTACCTACAGTCAGGCTATGCATCAGAAAAACACATGGTATACATTTAAACCCGAAATTCCCGCGGGAACGGGTACAACGGAGGTTAAACTTCGGGCTCTACTTGTTGTTATAATACTTACGGGGTGCATCGTTGTCTGGTGGGGATGGTTCCGTCATCTTGTCCGTCTCTTTACTCATTTTGGGGATGGAGTACGGCACGCGACGGGGGCGCTTCACTAGCTTACTTCTGTAATTGAAAGATAAATAATACTTATACTTATAATAAAACAGTAGAGGTCAATTGGGCTTTTGAAAAAAAAAAATTGTGATAGATGGAAATATTATATATTAGTTTTATAACAAAACTATTTTTATTTTATTTTTTTCGCAATAATTCAAAAGTTATTTCAAAATAAAAATTATTTTTTGAATCCAGTACCGAAGACACGCCGACAGCTCCCGAACAAACCCGAGCGCGTGTGACGTCATAATGTTAGTTTTCACTCCGCCGTTTCAGCCGTAAACGCTGGACTGTTATTAAATAGCTATAACATTATGACGTCACAACTATGGTGACCAATCTTGGCGCGTTTATAGTCACGTGATTTTTATTTAAATTTCATCAATTTTTAATTGTTTATAATTAATTGAAAAACATTTTAAAAACAAATATCAATATTATTAATAATAAAGTTTTAAAATACTTACATAAAAATTTTTTTTTTTTTTTTTTTAAATCCCGATTCTGTACATTGAAAATATGTTCAAAATCAATATCGGAGGATGAATGGTGATCGATACTGATGCCAAAAATGCAATCAGTAAATTTTTAGTCTGTCTGTATGTGCACGCATGGGTCAAAAACTACTGAAGGGATTTTAACCAAACTTTTTAACAAAACAAACGATTCTAGTCCATATTCCTGAAAATTATTGTAATGGATAGCCACATTCTACGGGAAGGTTATGGGCTACTTTTCATCCTGAAATTCCCACGGGAACGGGTACAACGCGGGTAAAACCGCGGGGCGCTGCTATAAAGTACAAGCAAAGAAGTATTAAGCTGTAATGTCCCACTGGGGGGCCTCTCATATCACTGATGATATCAGTACAGTGAGGGTACCTGATAACAGCGTTGGGTGCGGTGGGCAGCGTGTGGTGTCGGCGTGCTTTCCCGCACGCCGCGAGACAACCCTCACAGCGGTGCAAGCGCATCTGTAACACGAATACAGTAATGATTAATCACTACATAGTATAACACAACAAGAGCCTCCATGGTCTTGTGGTTTGACCGCCCGGCTCACGACCCGGAGGTTCCGGGTTCGATTCCTGGTGGGGATATCTCGCAAAAATCTCTTTGTGAGAATTTCCTTAGTTTGGTTAGGGCATTGCAGGCTGAATCACCTGATTCGTAGGACCTTCGGAGGGCACATTAAGCCGTCGGTCCCGGTTACTTTCTACGGATAGTAGTCGTTACATGAGCCATGTCAGAGGCCTTTGGCGGCTCAATAACTCGCACACCAAGATTTGTAAGGTTAGCCATCCACTCGATGAAGAAGAAGAAGACATAGTATAAAACAAAGTAGCTTTCCGCTGTCCGTCCCTATGTATGCTTAGATCTTTAAAACTACGCAACGAATTTTGATGCTGTTTTTTATAATAGATAGAGTGATTCAATAGGAAGGTTTTTAAGTATAAAAATTATCGAAATTCCCACGGGAAAAGGCACAACGCGGGTAAAACCGCGGGGCGCTGCTAGTTTATTTATACACAAAACAAGTTATGCTAAGAATGACAAGTATTAATCTATAATATAAAAATTAATCGCTGAATGTGTTACTAAGCGCAAAGCGAAATCGGTATCAGTGATTTCGTTAATTCTTTTTTAGGGTTCCGTACCCAAAGGGTATAAACGGGACCCTATTACTGAGACTTCGCTGTCCGTCCGTCCGTCTGTCACCAGGCTGTATCTCAAGAACGGTGATAGCTAGACAGTTGAAATTTTCACAGATGATGTATTTCTATTGCCGCTATAACAACAAATACTACAAATAAAATAAATACTCGCACTTGGCCGGTTTTTCATCAGAATAACACATGGGATAAATTTTATCCCGAAATTCCCGCGGGAACGGATACAACGCGGGTGAAACCGCGGGCGCGGCTTGTATTATATATTTTAGACATAACAGATACTTCTGGATATCATAGAAGAGATTTTGAAAATTAGTCATCTTGCCAATTGCGCAATTCGCTAAACAAATTAGGCAACGCATAATTTAACATTTTACATTTGCTAATATCAGTATCAATGAATTTATGACACTGCCCATGACCCATTAGTATATTAGCCTTCATTAAATAATCGCTATTCGTATCATAAATTGATTTTAAATTGACACACGTCAGATAAAAATGTTAGTGTAGGGCCACATCTGCGGAACGTACGGCGCCGAACCTTCCGCTAAATACGCTCGAAGTGTATTTCAAGTTATCTATGACACATCAGTACGCGGCGTAATTTCGACTGATGTGTCATAGAGCGGAAGGTTCGGCGCCGTACGTTCCGCAGATGTGGCCCTACACTTAAATATAAAACGAAGTGTATCCGTAAACGTACCTAGTTTCAATTCAAAGTCTGCTTAAAACTTAAGAAATCCTATTTCACTACATAGTATAAAACAAAGTCGGTTTCCGCTGTCTGTCTGTTCCTATGTATACTTAGATCGCAAAATTCAAAATGCTTAGTGGAAATTTCAGCCTATTATAACCTTCCCATTGAATGTGGCTATCCATTACAAAAAAACTTGAGAGGTGTCAAGGGGACACCCGGATGGAACGAAGTTTATTTATTATCAACAAAAATAATCGTCGCGACACCACACTGTTCAATGCGAAATAGAAAGACGAAACGAAAATATCTAGCTTGCTTTCTATAAGAGAGAGAGAGAGACAGACAGAGAAACATGTGCACTCTCTGGCGTGCGCAAGTTTCCCTGTCTGTCTCTCTCGCGCATGTTTCTCTGTCTGTCTCTCTCTGGCGTGCGCAAGTTTCTCTGTCTGTCCCTCTCTGGCCTAAAAAATGTCGTTACCATTTTTTCCGTCTAGCCCCCTTTCGCAACGCGCGATAAGGAACTTCGTTCCAATATTTTTTCAAATCGGACCAGTTGTTGCTGAGATTAGCGCGTTCAAACAAACAAACTCTGCAGCTTTATAATCACTACATAGTATAAAACAAAGTCGTTTTCCGCTGTCTGTCTGTCTGTCCCTATGTATGTATGCTTAGATCTTTAACACTACTGCACGGATTTCGACGCGGTTTTTTAAAATAGATAGAGTGATTCAAGAGGAAGGTTTATGTATAAAAATTCCCGAAATTCCCACGGGCACGGGCACAACGCGGGTAAAACCGCGGGCGCTGCTAGAATTAGTATAGACATATGTCGGACAATCGCGTGAACTTTGCGAGGTCTGGAGCGATGACCCTACAGCGATTTAATTAATTTTATATGTAAATCAACATTAAAATAAATATTAACGTGCTTGCTACGTGACTAGTGTCTCATTTTCATGTGTTTTGTATAAAGAATTAACCGAGCCGCCGCACTTCGTACCGCCAATAAATGTACTCGTATAACAAATATAAATCACTACATAGTATAAAATAAAGTCGTCTCTGTTTCGTGTCTGTTTGTCTGTATGCTTAAATCTTTAAAATTACGCAACGGATTTTGATGCGGTTTGTAATAGGTAGAGTGATTCAAGAGGAAGGTTTTTATGTAAAAAAATTCCCGAAATTCCCACGGGAACGGGCACAACGCGGGTAAAACCGCGGGGCGTTGCTAGTACAAATATAAACCTATAGGATTGCATAAACTATCTGACCGGAGATTTTATACTATCCTATTGGATTATATTTATCCGTTTCTCCGCTCCGCAGCTGCGCTCCACATCAATGGACAGGCCCTCTAAGGGTGAGTTAAAATTTTAGCGGAGCGGTGCAGACCGGAGCGGTGCCGAGTGTGGATTCACCAATTCAAGGGGAAGGCCATAGGCTGTTTTTCATCCCGAAATTCCCACGGGAACGGGCACTACGCGGGTCGCTGCTAGTATTATATATTTTTACTAGCAGCGCCCCGCGGTTTTACCCGCGTTGTGCCCGTTCCCGTGGGAATTTCGGGATATTTTTACATAAAAACCTTCCTCTTGAATGCGTAATTTTAAAGATTTAAGCATACAGACAAACAGACAAACAGACGCGACTTTGTTTTATACTATGTAATGATTTGTATTATACGGGATTTAATACTGAGAACATACGTATGTGATTTCCTTAAGAACAATGAATATCACTACATATTATAAAACAAAGTCCCCGGAATCTGTTTGTCTGTTCGCGATAAACTCAAATACTACTGCACGGATTTTGACGCGGTTTTTTTAAATAGATAGAGTGATTCAAGAGGAAGGTTTATATGTATAAAATATTCCCGAAATTCCCACGGGAACGGGCACAACGCGGGTAACACCGCGGGGCGCAACTAGCTTATAAAACAAACTAGCAGCGCCCCGCGGTTTTACCCGCGTTGTGCCCGTTCCCGTGGGAATTTCGGGATAAAATGTAGCCTATAGCCTTCCTCGATAAATAGACTATCTAACAGTGAAAGAATTATTCAAATCGGTTCAGTAGTTTCTGAGATTAGCGCGTTTAAACAAACAAACAAACAAACAAACAAACAAAACAAACTCTTCAGCTTTATAATACGGTTCAGTAGTTTCTGAGATTAGCGCGTTTAAACAAACAAACAAACAAACAAACAAACAAACAAACAAAACAAACTCTTCAGCTTTATAATATTAGTATAGATAATAAATTGAAGGACAAAATGTTATTTACTTAAAACTTACATCAACATTACATAAGTAAATCATTTATGTACCTATATGTATATAATTATCATATTTGAAGGAAATTAATTCTATGTGCTTCACTACATAGTATAAAACAAAGTCGCTTTCCGCTGTCTGTCCCTATGTAAGCTTAGATCTTTAAAACTACGTGACGGATTTTGAAGCGGTAAGATGATTCCGTGCTCCGGAGGGCACGTTAAGCCGTCGGTCCCGGTTACTCTCTACGGATAGTAGTCGTTACATGAGGCATGTCAGAGGCCTTTAGCGGCTCAATAACTCTGACACCAGGATTGGTCAGGTTGGCCATCCACTCGATGAAGAAGAAGAAGACTCGGTTTTTTAAATTCAAGAGGAAGGTTTATATGTATAAAAAATCCCGAAATACCCACGGGAACGGACACAACGCGGGTAAAACCGCGGGGCGCTGCTAGTAAATAATATTATAATAAATCAAATTTCAATACGCAACTAACAAAACACAATTATTATCTATACTAATATTATAAAGAGGGAAAATTTGTAAGTTTGTTTGTGTGTATGTTCGAGGTAATCTCAGGAATGATCAGTCCGATTTGAATAATTATTTTTGTAATTCTTATTATTATTAATTATTATTAATTATTCTTATTCTTATTCTTAATAGATAGCCACATTCAACGGGAAGGTTATGGGCTATTTTTTATCCCGAAATTCCCACGGGAACGGTTACAACGCGGTTAAAACCGCGGGCGCTGCTAGTCAATTTATAAACAAAGTATCTAGTTTGAAAAAATCTGGTTTGATTGAAGCTAGTTAGGGTTCCGTACGCAAAGGGTAAAAACGGGATCCTATTACTGAGACTTCGCTGTCCGTCCGTCCGTCCCTCACCAGGGTATATATCAAGAACGGTGATAGCTAGACAGTTGAAATTATCACAGATGATGTATTTCTATTGCCGCTATGACAACAAATACTAAAAATAAAATACAACAAATATTCAAGGGGGGCTCCTATACAACAAACGCGTATTTTCCGTTTTTTAAAGTACGGAACCCGTGCGCGAGTCCGACTCGCACTTGGCCGGTTCTTTTTCTGTTAGTCTGTGTTTTAAATTAAGTAAAGAATAATAAATAAAACTCACTTGATGTATTGTAATAACTCCTGCTTGTTCCGTCATTTTGAAATAAATAAACTAATCACTAATATCACAGTTAAATAAATAAAATCACCAACAAAATCACCAATGAATCATTGAAAATCACGATTTAACGATTAAATCACAAATTAATCACCAAACATTATAAAAATCGCACAAAAATCGTTTTTTCAAAATCAATCATCTTCGATATCCAATTCGTACATATTTGCCACACTCAAAAGCATCTTTCTGATCACAGTATCAACGATTTTACTCAAAAAGATACAGTAATAGAATACTATACACCAATATTCAATTATAATGCGCAAATCTGTACAATACATAATCTGTGTCCAAATAGAAATGAGCATCCGTCCATTTGTAAGCACATCACAAAACCGGCAAAGCCGTTTTGGATAATTTTGGTTTTAAATTTGTTTTTGACCGATATACATAGGTTTTTAAGAAGTGTAAACTACGCATCAAAAGTCCAAAATAGTATCTTTATTACTTCAAATTACACTTCAAAACACATCACTTTAAATTTAATTATTTTTAAATTCAATTTAATTTTTCACACATCATATTAAACGTAAAAAAATTGTAAATTTTCTGTATTCACTTTGAAATTATTTCTTTAGTATTTTTCTGTATGAAGACGTATATAAAATTAATTATTATCTGATACGTGCGCGCGCGCCGGTGTTTCAACACTGAATGAGGATGGCCCTGATGTTAAAGTAGACTCGAATAAATAGGGATGTGCAGTGCTCGCGACAATCGAGAATCGAGTTAAGATGACCGAATAATCGAGTTGTTGAATTAGCGATGGATTGATATTATGTTTATTTTAAGTGAACATTTTTTTTCTTAAAAATATATAATACTAGCAGCGCCCCGCGGTTTTACCCGCGTTGTGTCCATTCCTGTGGGAATTTCGGGATGAAAAATAGCCTATGTTACTCGTGGATAATGTAGCTCTCGAATGGTGAAAGAATTTTTAAAAACGGTCCAGTAGTTTTTGAGCCTATTCATTACAAACAAACAAAGTTTTCCTCTTAATAATATTAGTGTAGATAGGTTGGACATCAGAGTAACACATAGGATACACATGGGATTTTATCCTGAAATCCTCGCGGGAACGGGTACAATACCGGGTTAATACCGGGGGGCGCGGCTAGTCCGAAATATGTATATGAAAACTACAAGTATGGCGGTGCCTGCGTTTTGTAGCTGTGGCCCGGTGGCTCGTGTGCAGCAACCCTAAATCTTATATTTCAAGACAGCAAACCTAAAGGACGAAAATGCAAGTCTTTATTTAAGTCGATTTACAAGCACAACACTAGGGTCGAGGTTCAAAATCTAAATTTTTTGTTATGCGCATACGCAGTGCGATAAGTAATCGTACGATAAAGACGATTAACGGAATTATTGACAATAGATACCTTTCGCGGACTGTTTATACAACAGGCAATCTACGAGTATATACACGAATATTATAAAGAGGAAAACTTTGTTTGTTTGGTTGTAATGAATAGGCTCAAAAACTACTGGACCGTTTTTAAAAAATCTTTCACCATTCGAAAGCTACATTATCCACGAGTAACATAGGCTATTTTTCATCCCGAAATTCCCACAGGAATGGACACAACCCGGGTAAAACCGCGGGGCGCTCCGCTGCTAGTATATAATTATATGTAATAAAGCTCGTTATTATTTTTTCTGTTTCTTTAAACGCACTCATCTCAGAAACTATAAATCCGATTTGAATAATTCTTTTTGTAATAGATAGCTACATTCAACGGGAAGCTCATAGGCATTTTTCATCCCGAAATTCCCACGGGCACGAGCACAACGCAAGTAAATCTCCGGGGTATTGCATATCCATAATATAATAGCCGCACCCCGCGGTTCCACCCGCGTTGTACGGGTTCCCGCGGGGATTTCGGGATAAAATGTATCCCATATGTTTACACCGGTCAATTTAAACCAAAAAATGAGGGTGAGAGTGCATAAAGTCCCAACAAGCTGAAAATCAGGAAAATTGTTGAAAACATAATTATAAACAATGTGTAAAAGTTCCCCATCATTCCCGTGTATGGAATTTTTTTTATTCAAGGTCAAATGTCAAAAAAAAGTGTTTTTCGCGAATATCTGAAAAACGGTGCAATGTAGCAAAAAAAAGTGTATGATGAAATGAAAGCTTATAAAATTCTCTATAACTTTAATTCTATCCAATTTTTCCATATTCCAAACCGTTATTGAACTACACGCTCCAGAAATGTCAAAATTAAGGACCTCGGGCAGGTAACTATGGAGCCTGCCCCAATGCTCAACAGTGACATGACCCATGCCATTTGAAAGGTCTTGAAGAGTTGTACAAGTTACTCCTAGACAGTAATATCGAATTCGATGGCCAACTCGGTGTTTTCGACCACCGAAGAATTACTGGAGGATTAACTGGAGGTGCTGTGGAGCCTGGACGGTATGCTCAACAGTGACATGACTTACGCATTTGAAAGCTCTTACAAGTCACTTTTTGATAGTTATGTCGAAATTGACGCCAAACTCGGTGTTTTCGACCACCGAAGAAAAAACACTAGATGTATGTGCAATAATGTGCAGTTGACCCTGATCGTATTGCTCAACAGTTACATGACTAATGTCATTTGAAAGCTCTTACAAGTCACTCCTTGACAGTAATATCGAAATCGACGACCAACTCGGTGTTTTCGACCACCGAAGTATCGACACTGATCGTATTGCTCAACAGTGACATGACACATATCATTTGAAAGCTCATAAAGAGTTGTATAAGTCACTCTTTGATAGTTATATCGAAATCGCCGTCCAACTTACTGTTTTCGACCACCGAAGAATGGAGTTGGGCTATGCCATACCGAAGTGTCGACGCTGATGCTAATGCTCAAAAGTGACATGACCTATGTCATTTGAAAGCTCTTGAAGAGTTGTACAAGTCACTCTTTGACACTTATATCGAAATCGACCGCCAACGCGGTGTTTTCGACCATCGAAATATCGACACTGGGTGTATATGCAGTTGACCCTGATGGTATTGCTCAACAGTGACATGACCTATGTCATTTGAAAGCTCTTGAAGAGTTGTACAAGTCACTCTTTGACAGTTATATCGAAATCGACCGCCAACGCGGTGTTTTCGACCACCAATGAATCGACACTTGGTGTATGTGCAGTTGACCCTGATGGTATTGCTCAACAGTGACATAACTTATGTCATTTGAAAGCCCTTGAAGAGTTGTCCAAGTCACTCCTTGATAATCCAGTCAATTTAGACCAAAAAATGAGAGTGAAGTTATATATATTTTTTTGTCAAATTGAAAACACCGAGTTAACCGTCGAATTCGACATAAATGTCTAGGAGTGACTTGGACAACTCTTCAAGGGCTTTCAAATGACATAAGTTATGTCACTGTTGAGCAATACCATCAGGGTCAACTGCACATACACCCAGTGTCGATTTTTCGGTGGTCGAAAACACCGCGTTGGCGGTCGATTTCGATATAACTGTCAAAGAGTGACTTGTACAACTCTTCAAGAGCTTTCAAATGACATAGGTCATGTCACTGTTGAGCAATACCATCAGGGTCAACTGCATATACACCCAGTGTCGATATTTCGATGGTCGAAAACACCGCGTTGGCGGTCGATTTCGATATAAGTGTCAAAGAGTGACTTGTACAACTCTTCAAGAGCTTTCAAATGACATAGGTCATGTCACTTTTGAGCATTAGCATCAGCGTCGATACTTCGGTATGGCATAGCCCAACTCCATTCTTCGGTGGTCGAAAACAGTAAGTTGGACGGCGATTTCGATATAACTATCAAAGAGTGACTTATACAACTCTTTATGAGCTTTCAAATGATATGTGTCATGTCACTGTTGAGCAATACGATCAGTGTCGATACTTCGGTGGTCGAAAACACCGAGTTGGTCGTCGATTTCGATATTACTGTCAAGAAGTGACTTGTAAGAGCTTTCAAATGACATTAGTCATGTCACTGTTGAGCAATACGATCAGGGTCAACTTCACATTATTGCACATACACATAGTGTTTTTTCTTCGGTGGTCGAAAACACCGAGTTTGGCGTCAATTTCGACATAACTATCAAAAAGTGACTTGTAAGAGCTTTCAAATGCGTAAGTCATGTCACTGTTGAGCATACCGTCCAGGCTCCACAGCACCTCCAGTGGTAATTCTTCGGTGGTCGAAAACACCGAGTTGGCCATCGAATTCGATATAACTGTCTAGGAGTAACTTGTACAACTCTTCAAGACCTTTCAAATGACATGGGTCATGTCACTGTTGAGCATTGGGGCAGGCTCCATAGTTACCTGCCCGAGGTCCTTAATTTTGACATTTCTGGAGCGTGTAGTTCAATAACGGTTTGGAATATGGAAAAATTGGATAGAATTAAAGTTATAGAGAATTTTATAAGCTTTCATTTCATCATACACTTTTTTTTGCTACATTGCACCGTTTTTCAGATATTCGCGAAAAACACTTTTTTTTGACATTTGACCTTGAATAAAAAAAATTCCATACACGGGAATGATGGGGAACTTTTACACATTGTTTATAATTATGTTTTCAACAATTTTCCTGATTTTCAGCTTGTTGGGACTTTATGCACTCTCGAATGTCTAAATTGTCCGGGGTATTATTCTGATGTATTTTAACTATATTACTGTACAGTTTTACCGAAATCCGTTCAGTAGTTTTCGCGTGAAAGAGTAACAAACATACAAAAATACATCCACACAAAAAATTGCATTTATAATATTAGTAGGATAGGATTGAGCAGAGTTCGGTCGCCTTTGGGCGGTCTAAAGGCCAATATCAGAGTGGGCAACTAACCAAGTCGGTTTCGCTTATTAATCAGGACTTTTTGGCACTAAAAACTTTCTTTTAAACTGATACAAGGTGTGGTGCGGATGTCATTATTATTTTTATACACATACTAGGTAGCACCCCACGATTTTACCCGCGTTGCACCCGTTCCCGGGAGAATTTCGGGATAAAATGTATCCCATGTGTTATTCTAATGTACAACCTATATTTATGTAAAGTTTCGTCCGAATCCGTTCAGTAGATTTTGCGTGAAAGAGTAACGTACATACATCCTCACAAACGTTCGCATTTATAATATTAGTAGGATATAATTAACACCCAGATAATTATTATAATTAATACAGTTAGGCGAGATAAATGAATCTTTAATTTTTTGTACTATATAATTATATTTTTTATAAAAGAAAAAAATAAGGTGTTTGTGTATGTATATGTAGTAGTATCAGTGAGTTAGATTTCATAATACAAGCTTAGAGCTTAGTTATGGTATACTGACCCATATTTATTTTCTTGAGTAGGAAAATTCTTGATCATTATAAAATTAGTGTACGAGTACATACATACAAGAACAAGTATATAAGTATTAGCCTGTAATGTCCCACTGCTGGGCAAAGGCTTCACATCTCACCGAAGACATCAGCACAGTGAGGAGGATGTGTAATCAGTAATCACCACGCATGCATACTACATATTGGTGATCTCAAACCCGAGCCATGTTTGAAAAGTAGGAAACATGTTTTCGCTAGACCTGGGAATTGAATCCATGACCTCAGTCGTGGCAGGCTACCACTAGACCACCGAGGAGTTAAAACCCGAATGCAAAGTGAGTAAGTCTACAAGACACAGCTTGTATTGAATATTAAAATATGATATTTTTAGACAAACAATAAGATGTTTTGTTAATATTTTTTATATAGTATTTTGATGTAGTATTTTTTGTACTACCGCCATTTTGAATGACCTTTAAGTTTATATATAGTCGAGAATATTATGGAACTCCTGACTAATTGCCAAACGCGGTTTTACTCGCACTCAATAGACAGCAATTCGCAACTTTTTCAAGCGGAAAATTAATTTAAAACTACGTTTTTATGAGAACTACCAACTTTTTTGAAATCGGATAAAAAAATGTATCAACTCGTTACCTTGATAAACCGAAGCGAGTACGAGTCTCTTGTGCCTACATGCATAAATTACTAGCCACGCCCCGCGGTGTTACACGATCCCGCGGGAATTTCGGGATGAAATGTATCCCGTGTTAGACAGATGTATAACCTATATTACTGTAATGTTTCATCCAAATCCGTTCAGTAGTTTTTACGTGAAAGAGTTACAAACATATGTACATACATCTCCTAAACACTAAGATAATCTAAACCTGCCTTTAGTCAAAATCATATACGCTATCTTTGGGACTCACTTAATAAAATGTCATAAATATATAAATTAAGTGTCCCATAAATTACCTAGATATGCTCACAGACTGCTTAAACTGAAACGAACACCACTACACGCAAATAATTCGCTCGCTCACTTGTCTCATTAACCGCAAGAACAAACTCTCGCTCAGAACCGTTCTAAGCACGAAGTGAAAAAGCATCTTAAGAACAAAATACAGTATGATACTATACTTTTTAAACACACACGATTTGCACTCATTATACAAAATGAAACGGGTCTGTATCGCGTTAGATAATATAACGTATTTATTTATTTATTTACGTACGACTCGCAGTCATCCCGTGACCACGAGCGGTGTAATCCGCTCGAAACGTCAGGTACGTATTTTAATAAATACGTTATATTTTATCTAACGTGATACAGACCCGTTTCATTTACTAGGTATATTACAGTATGACAATTGATACGCACATAATTCGCTCGCTTAACTATTTTCATTAACCGCAAGAACGGCCGCTCGCTCAGAACGGTTCTAAACACGAAGTGAGACCGCTTAAGAACACAAGCGGAAAGTAATTTATTTAAATTAGTCAAAATATAGTCAGATAACGCTTTATCTTAATCGATCTACAGTGGGATCGACGTGTAATAATAATATGATCGATATCAGCGAAATTAAATAACAGGATTATGTATCACTAGCAGCGCCCCGCGGTTTTACCCGCGTTGTGCCCGTTCCCGTGGGAATTTCGGGAATTTTTTTACATAAAAACCTTCCTCTTGAATCACTCTACCTATTACAAAAAACCGCATCAAAATCCGTTGCGTAATTTTAAAGATTTAAGCATACAGACAGACAAACAGACAGACACGAAAAAGAGACAACTTTATTTTATACTATGTAGTGATTAGTAGAACAAATAATTTAATACTTCAATTCAATATTATCAAGACAACTTAATCCAGGGTACGTCGAAAACATTTATATCTAGTATTAAAATCGATCTAGATATGTCCTATCTAGATAACCAATATTACAAACTAGCCATGCCGCGCGGTGTTACCCGGTCGTACCCGTTCCTGTGGTAATTTCGGGATCTTCTTCTTCTCTCTTCTTCATCGAGTGGATAGTCAACCTGACCAATCCTGGTGTCAGAGTTATTGAGCCGCCAAAAGCCTCTGACATATAGCTCATGTAACGACTACTATCCGTAGAAAGTAACCGGGACCGACGGCTTAACGTGCCCTCCGAAGCACGGAATCATCTTACTTTTCGGGCAATCAGGTGATTCAGCCTGTAATGCCCTAACCAAACTGGGGACAGTCTCACAAAGTGATTTTTGTGAGATATCCCCACCGGGAATCGAACCCGGAACCTCCGGATCGTGAGCCGGGCGCTCAAACCACAAGATCACGGAGGCTGTTAATTCGGGATAAAAATAGCCTATAACCTTCCCGTTGAATGTGGCTATCCATTACAAAAAGAATTATTGAAATCGGATTGGTAGTTTCTGATAAGCGCTCTCAAACATACAAACTCTTCACCTTTATTATACACTAGCAGCGCCCCGCGGTTTTACCCGCGTTGTGCCCGTTCCCGTGGGAATTTCGGGAATTTTTTAAATAAAAACCTTTCTCTTGAATCACTCTACCTATTACAAAAAACCGCATCAAAATCCGTTGCGTAATTTTAAAGATTTAAGCATACCTACAGACAAACAAACAGACAAAAGTAGCGACTTTGTTTTATACTATGTAGTGAGTAGCAGCGCCCCGCGGTTTTACCCGCGTTGTGCCCATTCCCGTGGGAATTTAAGAACCGCACGACTTCTTCTTCTTCATCGAGTGGACGGTCACCCTGACCAACCCTGGTGTCAGAGTTATAGAGCCGCCAAAGGCCTCTGACATGGCTCATGTAACGACTACTATCCGTAGAAAGTAACCGGGACCGACGGCTTAACGTGCCCTCCGAAGCACGGACCGCACGACTGATTTTGTACAATCTTCACATAAACCATCTACTAAATAGTCCGAACAAAGCCTAAACATTTAGATGGATAGGTGAGCCCGTTCTTGAGTTATAACATTACAACGACAAGTGGCATTTATTTTTATAAATATAGATTATTATAGATATTATAAGTACATATTTTGAAGACACACCTCCGTAATAACAATTTATATACAATACTAGCTTTTGCCCGCGACTTCGTTCGCGTGGACTTCAGGTTCGTCCCGTCTAGTCTAGTCTAGTAATAAGTAAGAAATACGGTAACTAAGCACTGCAGAGCCCTAATCATAGGTCTATAGGTAGCTACTGCAGTATGCTCCTATAAACTACATTTAACGATCTTTTTCCTTCAGCATAAACATGCAGATTCTTCCCTTTGGAAACACGTGAGCAAGCCACATAGAGCTGACCGTGAGAAAAACATGGCGTGCCCAAATGTAGGCCTGCTACCTTCAAGGTTTGACCCTGCGATTTGTTGATCGTCATTGAAAATGCGACTTTTAATGGGAACTGCAGGCGTTTAAAATTGAATGGCAAGTTGTTGGGTATGATTGGGATGCGCGGTATAAGAACATTGTCTCCCTTGGCTTCTCCAGTTAAAATTGTAGCCTTCACTATATGCCTTCCTAATTCGGTAACTCGCAACCGAGTACCGTTGCATAATCTTGGCGCATCCAGGTTACGCATTAACAAAACGGGTACACCTACCTTTAATTCCAACTTGTGTGATGGCATCCCGGACAACTCTAAAGAGTTTAGGAACTCTACGGGATAACTTGTAGTGTCATCGGATGACATAACTGTGTCAATGGAATTATACACTGATGTTTCGCTGTTTATTTCGGCCAAGATTTTTTTATTTATTTTCGCAACAGTCTCATTTTTTGGTGCCAATATGGTTCTTTCACACAACCAATTTTCGTAAAGAATATTTTGTTGCAGATTCGGAAAAACTTGTTCAATAAGTTCGTTTTCTGTCTCCACAGCATGACAAAATTGCTGTGTGAAAAGAACCATACCTTCTTGGTCGGTGTTTAGGTGGCCTTCACCAATTTCTAGCAGTTTTTGAGCATATGCTCCTGATTCGACATCGCTGAATAACTGGACTCGCATGTTAGTGGTAAGATAAAGCTTTTCAACTTTAGACCACAGATATGAGGCTTTTAGACATGCGTTAATTTCATCTGCTGCAGTGCCTCTCTCGATAACAGGTAAAGTCTGTCTAAAATCCCCTGCCAATAACACTACCACACCACCCATCAACTTTCGATTGCTGTGAATGTCTTGTAGACAGCGATCAAGCGCCTCAATGGCGCGTTTGTGTGACATAGTGCACTCGTCCCACACGATCAGCATACATTGTTGCAAGAGGGCGCCACGGGCACTGCTCTTACTGATGTTGCACGTTGGGGTTTCTTCGCTCGCCAGATTAAGAGGTAATTTAAAAACCGAATGTGCCGTTCGTCCACCGCTCAGCAATGTTGCAGCGATCCCAGAGGAAGCCACCGCTAATGCAACTTTACGGTCCTTACGAATTTTTGCTAGAAGCAAATTAAGCAAAAATGTTTTACCTGTACCGCCCGGGGCGTCAAGAAAGAAAAGGCCGCCTTTGTCAAGCTCAACTCGTTGTAATATTTTGTTATAAATGTTTTTTTGTTCGGGTAGCAGGCGTGGTTCAGTTTCGCTGACCTGAGCGTCTAATAAAGCAATATCGTAGCTTAGCTCTTTGATCAAATCGGTCGACAACTCTCCTCGACGCTCTGGTGTAGGCATACCGAAGTCGGACAATTTCTTACCGGAAATCGTTATTATTTTGTCCTCTATATGTCTCAGTGCTTCATTGAAACATAGATCATTGTTGACTTGATCCATCCTTTCAAATCTATGCAAGATATCCTCCGATAATGCAGATTTATACTTATCCCATAGTTGAAGAGGATTGGATAAACCGCAAGTGCATATCAATATTGCAAATAGTTCTCTTATTTGCGAAGGAGAGCGACACAGCACTGCCTCTTCCATTGTGGCATCCCAGTGGTTGTCATCTTCCAACAACCCCAACTTCTCACACGCTTGTCGAAAAGTTTCAAGTTCTTGGCCGTCAACTGTTTTTAGATCCAAGAAGCTAGTGGGGCCCTGTACTACATTCAGCAGCATTCGCAAACAGTAACATTCGAAGTTACTAACATGCACTGTGTAAATGCGCCCAAGAGCATCTCCTGCCTTCACACCTGGCCAGCCGTCGACAGGTGTACCTTGTAAACGACGTTTCCATTCTTTCGACGACACGTTCCATGTATAGTAGCGGGGTACGTCAACATAAAGTAATGTTTTTGCAAATGCGTCATTTTGGCAAAGCAGGAAAAATGCAGTTAGTGTCGTCTTAGGTGGTGCGGCCATTCTCTCTCTAAAATTGTTTTCAGTGAAGTAAATCCGCTGACCATTAGGCAGATGAACCGCAAGATGAGTGACTGTTGGGTGTCTTTCATGCAGAGGCAGACCCAAGATCCGCCACGCTGCTTCGTTACTACTAACATATCTACCGGCTCGATACGTTTGCACCTCATCTCTCGGGTCAATATTAACATTCCCTTGCTGTCGAATGTTAAAAATATAAAAGTAAATATAAAAAAAAATATAAATATAGGTCGCTGCCTTTGTTTATATATTTACAAATATATTTTATCGCCTGTACCGTATTGCAGAACTCTACATTTATGTGACAGTTATAAATTTTAGACAGAAGAGGAGAATATGGGACAATCCAGCTATTGTCAACCAATACTTCCTGTGTTCCACCTCGGGTTTTTAGAGTTATCGTACGGCCGCCATCTCCTGGTGCTCTACGCCTGTACAAAGGATAGCCTTTGTCGTTAGTTTGAGTATCTTTTAAAAGTATCGTAGAGTTTTCGATCACTTTCTGGATTTGGTATCTCCGCACTTATGACTTCATCAATTTGGTTCGCAGTTCGGCTTGTGGAAACGTCTCGTTAAGTCTAGCTACTTTCATAGTTCGAGCTTTATTAGAGCTTTGGGAAAGATTAGACTTACGCTTTCGCGGCATAATTCTTAAGTACGTGTTGTTTCTATACTTCCAAAAAATACAGTACGGTAGTTATTGTTATGATTGTACTTTAATGCAATCCTTGCCTATTTAATTAACCTATCTATATAGTAATTCAATTATCAATGAAGTAATTCGTTATAATTAACCTATTTATATTTGTTATAATTAACGGTAAGTAACCTATCTATATAGTAATTGAATTATAAATGAAGTAATTCGTTATAATTAACTTATTTATATAATTTGTTATAATTAACTGTAAGTAACCTATCTATATAGTAATTGAATTATCAATGAAGTAATTCGTAAAAATGAAGTATCTTTTTGTACGTGTAACTCCTAACCAAAAAGAAACCTGGCAATAACTAACCTTAGGCCTATATTACTTAAAGTAGGCGACCATACGTTTTTATCAAATCGCTAGTGCCTTGAAAATTCGCAAAACGGACACAACCGTCAACGACGTCTGCCCTCACGCGTCTGCCCGCGTTCGGGTCGCGCACTCAGCGATGAGCCACTTCTTCCCCACCGCACCTACCCCGCTCCCCCCACGCCCCGTTCGCCTGGCACCGCTGCCGGTATTTATCACCGAAACGGTATTTATCGCCGAAATTGCTATGACTCTGCATTTTAAATCTGTGATATCTTCGAAAATATTTATTTAATTTACATGCTGTAAAAAGCCATATTGATCTTTATTAAATGCACAATGTATTTAAGATACTTAATTGGATAAGGATTAATACTGTATTGCTTAAAATCGCTTCGTAAATAAGCCTTTGCAATGTAAGCGCAAAAAATGTGTTTTTTACGACCTCACATTAGAAACTTCAAAAATTGTAGCCTATGTGTTATTCTGATGTATAAGCTATAGCCTATGTGTTATTCTGATGTATAAGCTATAGCCTATGTGTTATTCTGATGTATAAGCTATATTGTGGTAAAGTTTCATTCAAATCCATTCAGTAGTTTTTACGTGAAAGAGTAACAAACATCCATACATCCATACTTACAAACTTTCGCCTTTATAATAGTAGTAGGATCTAATATTATTCTCGTGTCACGGGGTGCGTAATTGAACTCATCTGAAACGGCTCGACCGATTCTTATGAAATTTTGTGTACATATCGGTTAGGCCTGAGAATCGGCCAACATCTATTTTTATCCCGAAATTCCCGCGGGAACGGGTACAAAGCGGGTTAAACCGCGGGGCGCAGCTAGTATTATATAGTCTATAGCCGCGCCCCGCGGTGTTACCCGCTTTGTTCCCGTTCCCGCGGGAATTTCGGGATAAAATATATCCCATGTGTTATTCTGATGTATAACCTACATTACTGTAGAGTTTCATCCAAATCCGTTCAGTAGTTTTTGCGTGAAAGAGTAACAAACATCCATACATCCATACATCCATACATACAAACTTTCGCATTTATAATATTAGTAGGATAATATGCAAATGGATCAGTATCTATGTATTTAAGTGATAAACATTGTACAATAATAAATAAAACGTAGTTTTGACGCGTCAGTTTGTATGTAACTTACCACGCTCCGTGGTTTAACTCGCGTTGTACCCGTTCCCGTGGGAATTTTGGAAAAAAAAATAGCCTATAACCTTCCCGTTGCATGTAGCTAGACGGGTACAACGCGGGTAACACCGCGGGGCGCGGCTTGTCCTCCATATTAGAAGGACATGACATGGCATATGTCACGAGATTCGTCGCTTTCCGCTGTCTGTCTGTCCCTATGTATTCTTAGATCTTTAAAACTACGCAACGGATTTTGATGCAGTTTTTTAAATAGATAGAGTGATTCAAGAGGAAGTTTTATATGCATAAAAATTCCCGAAATTCCCACGGGAACGGGCACAACGCGGGTAAAACCGCGGGGCGCTGCTAGGACACGAATAAAACCATAAGCCTTAACTAGTACAAAACATGATTTCAACAACATGTTTGCTATTTATTTAAATAATTAGATCCACGATGATAGATCAAACATAGCAAAATAATGTGTATTCTGACGTCTTCAAAGAATAGAAAAACACTGTAAAGTTATATTATGATGCCTTAAATAAAGTATGTTTATTAATTACCACGAATATATTATTAGTACAGCGAGGAGTACACGTGATCACAAGCGAGTACTAATGTAAAGTATCGTCCTATAACACCCCACTGCAGATCAAACACCTCTCACTGAAGATGTTAGTACAGCGAGGAGAAATACACGTAATTAATTATTTTCACATAATTATCATTTACGTTTGTCTTTTTTGTATGAATTACGGAATAAATTGTATATGACGTAAATAATTATTTATTCTTAACAATTTTTATAAGGAGATTAATCTCTCAGTCAAGATTAAATATCTTTATTACATGCTGACTAGCAGCGCCTTTTAGCAGTTTTGGGTCCGTTTCCGTGGGAATTTCAAGATACACAATGTAGCGATCCAATAAAAAAAATCGAATAATTATTCTTGTAATGGATAGCCTAATTCAACGGGAAGGTTATAGGCTATTTTTCATCCCGAAATTCCCACGAAAACGGGTACAATGCTGGTAAAAGAGTGAGGAACTGTTAGCCATTCTTCTTCTTCATCGAGTGGATGGTCAACCTGACCAATCCTGGTGTCAGAGTTATTGAGCCGCCAAAGGCCTCTGACATGGTTCATGTAACGACTACTATCCGTAGAAAGTAACCGGGACCGACGGCTTAACGTGCCCTCCGAAGCACGGAATCGTCTTACTTTTCGGGCAATCAGGTGATTCAGCCTGCAATGCCCTAACCAAACTGAGGGCAGTCTCACAAAGAGATTTTTGTGAGATATTGTCCCCACCGGGAATCGAACCCGGAACCTCCGGATCGTGAGCCGAGCGCTCAAACCACAAGACCACGGAGGCTGTTAGCCATTAATAAATCTAAGAGAAAGGACTACCGGTTGTAAACATGTTATTAATTCAATAAGACAACTCACGGTTGTATAACACCACAATTACAGTAATTGTGTCAATGCCAATGTCATTACGAGGTAACATAAAGCGAGGAGTACACGTGATCACAAGCGAGTACTAATGTAAAGTATCGTCCTATAACACCCCACTGCAGATCAAACACCTCTCACTGAAGATGTCAGTACAGCGAGGAGTACACGTGATCACAAGCGAGTACTAATGTAAAGTATCGTCCTATAACACCCCACTGCAGATCAAACACCTCTCACTGAAGATGTTAGTACAGCGAGGAGTACACGTGATCACAAGCGAGTACTAATGTAAATCATCGTCCTATAACACCCCACTGCAGATCAAACACCTCTCACTGAAGATATTAGTACAGCGAGGAGTACACGTGATCACAAGCGAATAAACTACTGGACGGACTTGGATGAAACTTTACAGTAATATAGGTCATACATCAGAATAACACATGGGATACATTTTATCCCCAAATTCCCACAGGAACGAGTACAACGCGGGAAACACCGCGAGGCGCGTTTAGAATCTTCTTCTTCATCGAGTGGATAGTCAACCTGACCAATCCTGGTGTCAGAGTTATTGAGCCGCCAAAGGCCTCTGACATGGCTCGTGTAACGACTACTATCCGTTGAAACTAAAAGATAATGCGGGAAGTATTTACTTTAAAACGTCAATATAATTAATTTGTTATCTATCGGTCCCGTGTCAAACTATTAAACGTGCATGTCTCAAACGTGGTACAGTTCGTTGGGGTGAAGGGTGCCTCAAGGTCGAACAGTATTTATTGCTGGTGACGTCTGTCAATATTTATAATATTAGTTGTTATATATACTAATACTAGCTGTGCCCCGCGGTTTCACCCGCAGCGCCCCCGTTCCCGTGGGAATTTTGAGATTTTTATTCCTTATTTTTCTTACATAAAAACCTTGTCCTGACAATAAGGAACACATTAAAAAAAGAATCATCGAATTTGGTGCAGTCGTTCTGAAGTTATGCGCTTACCAACACATTTTGCGATTCATTTTTATATTGTACTAGCAGCGCCCCGCGGTTTTACCCGCGTTGTGCCCGTTCCCGTGGGAATTTCGGGAATTTTTTTACATAAAAACCTTCCTCTTCAATCACTCTACCTATTACAAAAAACCGCATCAAAATCCGTTGCGTAATTTTAAAGATTTAACCATACAGACAGACAAACAGTGTGACAGACACGAAAAAGAGACGACTTTATTTTATACTATGTAGTGATGACGAGTAGATTATAAAGAGGTAAAATTTGTAAGTTTTTTTGTTTGTTTGTATGTTCGGGGTAATCTCAAGAATTATCAGTCCGATTTGAATAATTCTTTTTGTAATGGATAACCACATTCAACGAGAAGGTTATAGGCTATTTTTCATCCCGAAATTCCCACGGGAACGGGCACAACGCGGGTAAAACCGCGGGACGCTGCTAGTAATACTATACGTAGTTATAATACTATAATACTAGTTGTGCTCGCGACTTCAACCGCGTGGACTTTTTCTAAAATAAAAGTAGCTTAAGTTACTCCTTGTTACATCAGTTATCTGCCATTGAAAGTCCAGTCAAAACTGGTCCAGCCATAAAGTAAAAAACCGGCCAAGTGCGCGTCTGACTCGCGCACGGAGGGTTGGTACATTAAAAACAGCAAAAAAGCCACGTTTGTTGTATGGGAGTCCCCTTGAATATTTGTTTTATTTTATTTTTAGTATTTGTTGATATAGCGGCAATAGAAATACATCATCTGTGAAAATTTCAACTGTCTAGCTATCACCGTTCTTGAGATACAGCCTGGTGACAGACGGACGGACGGACAGCGAAGTTTCAGTAATAGGGTCCCGTTTTTACCATTTAGGTACGGTACCCTAAAGATGCGGTTCTTTTAATATTACAAACGGACACTCGCTTCGCTCCGCTTCTATAT
Source organism: Cyclophora albipunctata (assembly GCA_963082685.1). Taxonomy (NCBI): domain Eukaryota; kingdom Metazoa; phylum Arthropoda; class Insecta; order Lepidoptera; family Geometridae; genus Cyclophora; species Cyclophora albipunctata. Next base: position 2,588,313 of record OY720141.1, on the reverse strand, counting down.
AAACGCATCCTTATATTCTTTCCTTAATTACTTATAATAAAATGTAATATGTAATTAGTTAAAATGTTCTTACAAATCGTAATATATGTCCGATTTCTTTCTTGAACTGTATTTTTGATAAACACGTGAATGGAATTCCTGAAAGGAATAAGGCAGGATATGTAAGGAATGCGGGGGACCAATAAGGAATACGGAGGGACCAATAAGGAATACGGAGGGACCAATAAGGAATAGAAACTTTACAAGCGTAAAACCAACTTCAAGCGCGGTTTTTGGGAGAACTACCACATTTTTAGTATCGGTTAAGTGGGTTGGAATGATCTTCCTACTAATATAAAAAATGCTAAAGTTTGTGAGGATGTATGTATGTTTGTTACCCTTTCACGAAAAAAGTACTGAACGGATTTGGATGAAACTTTACAGTAATATAGGTTATACATCAGAATAACACATGGGATACATTTTATCCCGAAATTCCCGCGGGAACGGGCACAACGTGAGTAAAACCGCGGGGCGCTGCTAGTATTTTATACATAAGTGGAATTATTAGGATAGGATACTGTAGGACGTGTATAACGTTTTTACATCCTCAAAATAGTATTCGGCATTAGATGTTGCAATAACACACATAACCAACTACATAATATAGGTATTCGCGTATTTTACACACGTGCAAACTTTCCCCTGTTACGTTCGTATTTCTTTGTATAAATTATTTCTAAATATACATCTAATAGAAACATAATAAAGCTGAAGAGTTTGTTTGTTTGTTTGTTTGTTTGTTTGTTTGTTTGAACGCGCTAATCTCAGAAACTACAAATCCGGTTTGAATAATTATTTTTGTCTTCTTCTTCATCGAGTGGATGGTCACCCTGACCAATCCTGGTGTCAGAGTTATTGAGCCGCCAAAGGCCTCTGACATGGCTCATGTAACGACTACTATCCGTAGAAAGTAACCGGGCCCGACGGCTCAACGTGCCCTCCGAAGCACGGAATCATCTTACTTTTCGGGCAATCAGGTGATACAGCCTGCAATGCCCTAACCAAACTGAGGACAGTCTCACAAAGAGATTTTTGTGAAACATTGTCCCCACCGGGAATCGAACTTGGAACCTCCGGATCGTGAGCCGAGCGCTCAAACCACAAGACCACGGCGGCTGTTTATTTTTGTAATGGATACAAACATTCAACGGAAAGTCACATATCCCGCGTTTTACCCGCGTTGTGCCCGTTTTCGTGAGAATTTCGGGATGAAATATAGCCTATAACATTCTCCTTGAATGTATCTATGCATTAAAAAAAGAATTATTAAAATCGGATAGGTAGTTTCCGAGATTAATGTGTTCAAAAAAAACTTTAAATCTTCAGCTTTCATTATATTAGTATTATATGTATGTAATACTGATGGATATATAATGAACTTACCTAACACCATTCTAAATCGAGTAGGCCACGGCGGGCTTTACAAACATGTGTCATAGCCGAATTAGAGTGACCAGTAAAAAAAATCCTCTTCCGTCACCGATGTGTTGCCATAATTCAGTCACTGCGAAAAAAAAATTATTTATAGATAGATAATCTTATATATAAAATTCTCGTGTCACAGTGTTCGTTCGTGTACTCCTCCGAAACGGCTCGACCGATTCTCATGAAATTTTGTAAGCATATTGAGTAGGTCTGAGAATCGGCCAACATCTATTTTTCATCCCGAAATTCCCGCGGGAACGGGTACAACGCGGGTAAAACCGCGGGGCGCAGCTAGTTAATTATATAACTCAAGAACGGGCTTACCTATCCAAACCAAATGTTTAGGCTTTGTTTAGTATACTCTATTTTTTTTGGATTGCCACAAAATGTGGACCAATGTCGTCAATTTTCCAGCCGGAGACGACTGCTCCTGAAGAGGAAAAAGATTTAGTAATTTTATTTCATTCTTACCATATCTCTAAACCTTTTTCCTCTTCAGAAGCAATCGTCTTCGGCTGAAAAATTGACGACATTTAACCACATTTTGTGCCAATCCAAAAAAAATTGATTAAAGATGGTATATGTGAAGTTTCCACGAAATCGGTCGAGCGGTTGTTATATTCCCACGGGAACGGGCACAACGCGGGTAAAACCGCGGGGCTCAGCTAATTTAATAAATATTTACAGAACAAATTCACACATGATTTGTTAGAAACTAAGCTCAATAGCTTTTAATATGGATTCTAACTCATTTGTACTACTACATATACGAGTACATACTTAGGTATATGAATGAATACTATCCGCGCCCCGCGGTGTTACCAACGTTGTATCGGTTACCGCGGGAATTTCAGGATAAAATGTATCCCATGTGTTATTCTGATGTATAAACTATATTACTGTAAAGTTTCATCCAAATCCGTCCAGTAGTTTTTTCGTGAAAGAGTAACAAACAAACATCCATACATACATCCATCCTCACAAACTTTCGCATTTATAATATTATAGTAGGAAGTAGGATATAATGACCCCAGACGTCGCCAACAACTATATCTGCACATATTCTTGACTCCGTTGAATCATCATCATTATCGAGTGGATGATCAACCTGACCAATCCTGGTGTCAGAGTTATTGAGCCGCCAAAGGCCTCTGACATGGCTCATGTTACGACTACTATCCGTAGAAAGTGACCGGGACCGACGGCTTAACGTGCCCTTCGAACCACGGAATCATCTTACTTTTTGGGCAATCAGGTGATTCAGCCTGCAATGCCCTAACCAAACTGAAGGAAGTCTCACAAAGAGATTATTGCGAGATATTGTCCCCACCGGCAATCAAACCCAGAACCTCCGGATTTGAGCCGAGCACTCAAACCAAAAGACCACGGAGGTTGTTCTCTGTTGAATCAAACCCCGGGCACAGTAAGCCCTCTCACAAACTCAACAACAAAGAAAAGGAAACTTGTACAACAATAACTTAACAATAGGCTTTTTATAATTATAATATGTACATAACAAAGATGTTCATTATAAAGTAAAATGTATTCTTTTTGTGACATCAATAAATGCATCATAGTGCCCTAATGTCGTTCATTCTTCATGTAAAGTCAAGTAGGACTTGGCCCCATGTCAAACATTAATGGTGTCAATGGTGAATATTTTTTAACTATAAATTACTGATAATATGTGACGATGTCTGATTGTCAATTACATATCACTACATTAGTATAAAACAAAGTCGCTTTCTGCTGTCTGTCTGTCCCTATGTATGCTTACATTTTTAAAACTACACAACGGATTTTTACCTGGTTTTTTAAATAGATAGAGTGATTCAAAAGGAAGGTTTTTATGTCCAAAATTCCCGAAATCACTAATCCTAACTAATATTATAAGTGCGAAAGTAACTCTGTCTGTCACGCTTTCACACCAAAACTACTGAACCAATTTGAATGTAATATGGTGCACAGTTAGTCCATAGCCTGAGAAAGGAGCACGGGTAGGTCCAACGCGGGCGAAACCGAGGGGCACGGCTAGTATTTTATATATGTATTACGAGCTGTTTCGCACGGCAGTTGCACAAGCGATCCAATAGATCATGAATCATAACTCATTTATTTACATAACAAGGTTAATAAGACCCAAACTAAGCTCTAGGCTTGTATGGAGCTAGTGTTATTAAACGAGATTTAGTAGAGCCCATACATTTGTTAAACAGGAAAGTCTTCTGCTTTTTAAAATAATTATAGAGTTACTAGCTGCGCCCCGCGGTTTCACCCGCGTTGTACCCGTTCCCGCGGGAATTTCGGGATGAAAAATAGATGTTGTCCGATTCTCAGGCCTACTCGATACGTACACAAAATTTCATGAGAATCGGTCGAGCCGTTTCAGAGGAGTTCAACCACGGTACCCGTTCCCGCGGGAATTTCGGGATGAAAAATAGATGTTGTCCGAATCTCAGGCCTACCCGATATGTACACAAAATTTCATGAGAATCGGTCTAGCCGTTTCAGAGGAGTTCAATTATGCACCCCGTGACATGAGAATTTTATATACATATTAGATAGATAGTCCAATCATTTGGTAGTTTTACCTGGAAAGTTTTCCGGGAGTTTTGAAAATTGGTTTATTTATAAATTTGGGTATGCTCTTTTCGAATTTCAACTTTGCCACCTCGTACCCCCGCCGCTCGCGCCGCCATATTGAAAAAATGGCGCCTAAAAACGGTTTTTTGGAAATATCTCTTTTCCGACGCATTTTACGACAAAAATATCTATGTACAAAATTAAACTAGAGAAAATTTCCTACAATTTATGTATTAATATTTTTTTTCATAAAATCAATAGCTTTTGGCGTACGAGCGCCGCAAAGTACACTTGAGAGCATAGAAATCGCACATAGGGGAATTTTCCTGCATTTTGATTTTGATACTTGTTTTTTTTTTAAATTAAGTGTTGGTTGCAAATATAACTTAAATTAAATTAAAGTACACACTGTTAGCTTCCTAAAAACCCATAATGTCTGGCCTTGACCTTCCAAATCATAGCAGTGGTGGCCTAACAATGGAATGGGCTAAATTCGCTCGTTACAAGTAGCGCGGTTTGTGGGACTTTGAGCAGGTATAAAAGGTTAAAAAAACAATAAATCCGTGAATGTAACGATTTTTTAATACGAGGTATTGCCTCCCCTAGCCTTAATAACAGCTTCCAGTCGAAGATTCATTGAAGAAATCAATGTTTTTACGAAATCCTTCGGTATGCTGTCCCATTCTTCCTTGATCGCGGTTTGAAGCTCTCAGAGACTCGTAGGCACTGCGTTTCTGGCTCTTACTCGTTTCTTTAGTTCGTCCCATAAGTGCTCAATGGGATTGAGATCTGGGCTTTGAGCAGGCCACTCCATAACGAGTACTTCAACCTCCTCCAAGTACTGGCGTACTATAGCAGCGGTGTGTGGTCTAGCGTTGTCCTGCATAAAAACGAAGTTTTCGCCGATAAATCCCGAAAAGGGCACAAAATGTTCTTGCAGGATATCCCGACGTAACGTTGGGAAGTCAATCCACGCGATCGATGATCGGTATCGGGCCCTGTGATGAAGACAAGTTCGGTTTTCGCTTCCAGTGAAATACCTCCCCAGAACATACACGAACCACCCCCGTATGCGACCCGTTCGGAGATGCAGCATTGAACAAAACGCTCACCGGATCTTCGGTAGACTCTACCCCGTCCGTCGTTACCAAGGAGACACATCCTGCACTCATCGGAGAAGAGGACTGCCTGCCATTGATCCATAGTCCAATTTACGTGATTTCGAGCAAACTGAAGGCGTGCTTGTCTGTGTGCTGGGGTAAATTTTGGGCCAGTTGCGGGACTGTGCGCTATCAGACCTCCTTCGGCTAGTCTTCTTCTAACTGTCCACAAACTGACTTCCACTTCTCTAACTTCCTGGAGCTGCTGTCCGAGTTGAACTGCAGTCAACCGGCGATTTCGTAGTGATGTATTCACAAGAAAGTGGTCATCGCGCTGTGTTGTCGCACGTTTTGGGCCTGTTCCTGGTTTCCTGGTATAGCCACAAGTTTGCTGATATCGCAGGTATACACGTCGAACAGCATATCTGCTCAAATTTTATTGACGAGCCACTTGACTTTGGTTCTGTCCAGCTTCGATAAGTGCAACCACTTGAGCCGCTACTTCTGGTGTGGTATCCATTTTCTTGATTAGAGAGATGACGTATTCGTTAAAGAACCTTTCTGACTGGGAGTTGGTATGCAAATGATGTCATTTTAATCATCCCTTGTCGTTTTATACCTGCTCAAAGTCCCACAAACCGCGCTACTTGTAACGAGCGAATTTAGCCCATTCCATTGTTAGGCCACCACTGCTATGATTTGGAAGGTCAAGGCCAGACATTATGGGTTTTTAGGAAGCTAACAGTGTGTACTTTAATTTAATTTAAGTTATATTTGCAACCAACACTTAATTTAAAAAAAAAAACAAGTATCAAAATCAAAATGCAGGAAAATTCCCCTATGTGCGATTTCTATGCTCTCAAGTGTACTTTGCGGCGCTCGTACGCCAAAAGCTATTGATTTTATGAAAAAAAATATTAATACATAAATTGTAGGAAATTTTCTCTAGTTTAATTTTGTACATAGATATTTTTGTCGTAAAATGCGTCGGAAAAGAGATATTTCCAAAAAACCGTTTTTAGGCGCCATTTTTTCAATATGGCGGCGCGAGCGGCGGGGGTACGAGGTGGCAAAGTTGAAATTCGAAAAGAGCATACCCAAATCTATAAATAAACCAATTTTCAAAACTCCCGGAAAACTTTCCAGGTAACCCCCTTTTTTTTTACCAAATGATTGGATTAAGATAATAGTATACAGTATTTACACTTTCTTTATTACTATCACACAACGCAATAAATAGGTGCTAACAAAATTTTTACAAGAACACAAATAAAGTGCTTATCAGTTGTGTGATAACCTTCAGCGAATACCCAGTCAGATTTGAACTGATAATACATGTATGTCAATTCATTTTTTCACACCATTTTGTCTTTTACTAAGGTTTATTTTTAATGATTACGATGTTTAAAGATACTATGAAAGTTATTTCTCTTAGATCTTACAATAAGTTTCAAAATCAATTTTCTATTTATAAAATGTATTAATATTAATAAAATCTCCATTTTTTGTTTTTTTCATTCTCGAATATATTTTTTAATCTAATCTCTCCTCTCATCAATCAATCACAGACAACAAACGTTACTTTTTTTATCGAGATTTAGGTGAAGTACTTCCTATCATTATTCCACCATCAGAACAAACAATTATAAAAATGTCGTTTGTATGATTTAGTGGGTCACCTTGACTCGTCAGACGGGTGTAATTGAATCTAGAAACTACATTACCGCCTATAAACAGTTATATGATACGACTAAACCTGTTTCGGCCAAAAGTGTACACAAAGTTTCACCTTAGCATAATATTCCGTTTACATCGCAATAATACGACTCCTTCACAAATAAATGTATAAAAAGTATACTCTAATACTTACTTATTGAGGCGTAACTCATTCCAAAAGTTAATAAATGAATAAGAATACTATAAAATAGGGTTTTTTGATAAATTTGAAACTAACCAAATCGGGGTCGGTCCTGATGCAATAATGTTGTTTTGTGTTTATTTTATGTAAAGAATGAACTTACCGATATTATATGAAAATATGTAGTCTATTTGCTTATATATTGGAAAGAAAAATAACTAATTTGTTGTGGAAAATCTGAAAAATCGGCAGCGTTTCCAAATTCCAAGATGATAAAATGTGGCATAGATTAAAAAAAATAATGTCATATATATGCCAACATCTGTCAATCACAAGGACTTTAAGACAATCACCAATTAATTGACAGTGTTCAATAAATTGACAGCACCGTGGAATTTCTATGTATTGGTTTCAATAATATTCGGAAAAAGTTAAATACCTATCGCCGTTTTAAAAAAGAAATTGTATCATCTTTTTTTTGGTTCAAATTTTTTATTGCTACAGGAGGATAGTCGAAAATAGTAGCAGATTTAATGCTATACTTTTTTTACGCTGGCAATTTTCTTAAGCAGAAATAATAATCGATCGATTATAATTTTCTTTAACTCACCAATACTCTGTCCCATCACTACCAAAAACAGTGCAAAAACCTGATGAAATCCAATGTCAAATGAAACCACCCGAACAAACTGTCAAAAACAGCACGCTTGTCACCGCTCGCGCAATCCATTTTCATTTTCATACAAATAAAATAACATATTTCGCAATAAAAATAACCGCCACAATAGATTTTTTAGTCGAAAATGGGTGGTGTAGATGGCGGTATACCGGAGGATAAGTTGCCACAGTGTTGGAGCGACGATGTTCGTATGAACGCGTTGTTTGCTCCATTTCGATTGAAGACAGTAAATCCTGAATCTTGGGAAATGAAAATGAAATTCTGGTCCGATATGCTGCGTCAGTGGTGCAGGGCTAAAGGGGAGCCTATAGTCTCATCTGCGGACGCCAAAGTGGCCTTCCAAAGAAAAGGAAGGACCCCAGCCTGCATCGACATCGTAGTCGAAGAAATGTTCAGGTATTTTTTGTCCGAGTGTTATTTTTATCTGTCAATGCGTATTACCTATTGAATCCGGAAATGATTCTAACATCAGAGGCTCGAATTTATCATAAAAAAGCCGTAAATTAGACAAAGACAGGTTTGGGTAGTATTATATAATTGTATTGCAGCTTAATGTTGGTAAATATTTATGATTTGTATCTACTCAGACATGATTACTCATTTTTCTAAGCAATTTGTATCGAGTTCAATCCCCAGTCACTGATGTATATTATAAATAATTGTACATATTATTATTTCTAACTAGCTGTGTCCCATAAGTACACCTCCACTAGTAAAAAAAGTAAAGTAGCCTGTAATGTGCCACTGCTGGACAAAGGCTTCCCATTTCACTGAAGATATCAGTACAGTTCACCCTCACTCTTGTGGAGGAAATAATAACTGTTCCAAGTCCAAGTAGCTTAGCGGCAAATGTTAACCTGTCTTCCACAAAAATATTTATACTAGCAGCGCCCCGCGGTTTTACCCGCGTTGTACCCGTTCCTGTGGGAAGTTCGGGATGAAAAATAGCCTATAACCTTCCCGTTGTGTGGCTATCTATTACAAAAATAATTAATCAAATCGGACTGATAATTCCTGAGATTACCTCGAACATACAAACAAACAAACAAATTTTACCTCTTTACAATATTAGTATAGATTAAGTTAAAAAAAGCCAGTACCACCAACCCATTATTGAGTTGAAAATTACATTTTGTATGTATAAGACATTTGTACATATAATTATTAGCCTGTAATGTCCCACTGCTGGGCAAAGGCCTCACATCTCCCCAAAGATATCAATACAGTGGGGAGGATGTCGTAATCACCACGCTTGCCTACTGCGGGTTGGTGATCTCAAACCCGAGCCATGTTTGAAAAGTAGGAAACATGTTTTCGCTCGACCTGGGAATTGAACCCGGGACCTCAGTCTTGGCAGGCGAGTGCACATACCACTAGACCACCGAGGCGTTTGTACATATAATTCCCGAAATTCCCATGGATACGGGCACAGTGCAGGTAAAACCGCGGGGCGCTGCTAGTTTAAAAATTACTGAACTACTATACTTCCTTAATCGACCACTATCTTGGGTGGCATTTGATTTACTTTATATTCATCTAAATCTAGACGAGAAACAAAAAACACAAGGCTGAATTAGTAGACGCTGGCATACTATTAACATACATCAATTATCTATACTCATATTATAAAGAGGTAAAATTTGTAAGTTTGTTTGTTTGTATGTTGGAGCTAATCTCAGGTATAACCAGTCCGATTTGAATAATTCTTTTTGTAATCTTCTTCATCGAGTGGATGGTCACCTGACCAATCCTGGTGTCAGAGTTAATGAGCCGCCAAAGGCCTCTGACATGGCTCAAGTAATGACTACTATCCGTAGAAAGTAACCGGGACCGACGGCTTAACGTGCCCTCCGAAGCACGGAATCATCTTACTTTTCGAGCAATCAGGTGATTCAGCCTGCAATGCCCTAACCAAACTGAGGAAAGTCTCACAAAGAGATTTTTGTGAGATATCCCCACCGGGAATCGAACCCGGAACCTCCGGGTCGTGAGCCAGGCGCTCTAATCACAAGACCACGGAGGCTGTTACTTTTTGTCTTTTTGTAATAGATAGCCACATTCAACGGGAAGGTTATAGGCTATGTTTCATCCCGAAATTCCCACGGGAACAGGCACAACGCGGGTAAAACCGCGGGGCGCTGCTAGTTGGTTTTTAAAGGCCTTATTTATTCATAAAAGTTTACTTACTATAAACTTATAGCAGCATTTTAGTTATCAAATGGTTTGTCCCTTTCTGACATACGCTATTTTCCAAAGAGCAAAAGAGACAAAACACTCACTAACAGTGTTTTAGTTAGTGTTTATGAATAAGTTGGTTAATCTTTACTAATGTTATTAAAAGGTCAAAGTTTTTAGTTTATAAAGTGAGTATGTATAGGTACTAGCAGCGCCCCGCGGTTTTACCCGCGTTGTGCCCGTTCCCGTGGGAATTTCGGGATTTTTTTTACATTAAAACCTTCCTCTTGAATTACTCTACCTATTACAAAAAACCGCATCAAAATCCGTTGCGTAATTTTAAAGATTTAAGCATACAGACAGACAAACAGACGACAAACAGACGCGACTTTATTTTATACTATGTAGTGATATATTAGATTATGTGTTATGTCACGTTGTTTGTCCGCGATGGACTCCTAAAATACTGAACCGATTTTAAATTTGATTTGCACACCGTGAACTATTTGATCCAATTTGAAAGATAGGATAGCTTACATCTCAATTTATAGTGTACTAGCAGCGCCCCGCGGTTTTACCCGCGTTGTGCCCGTTCCCGTGGGAATTTCGGGATTTTTTTTTACCTAAAAACCTTCCTCCTATATCCTATATCCGTCTCCTGATTCTAAACTACCTCCCCACCAGTTTTCAGCCAAATCGGTTCATCCGTTCTCGAGTTATAAATAGTGTAACTAACACGACTTTCTTTTATTAGTATCGAGCAAGAAACGGTAAAACAATCACCTTGTAGAAATACATCATCTGTGAAAATTTCAACTTTAGCTATCACCGTTCTTGATATACAGCCTGGTGACAGACGGACGGACGGACGGACGGATGAGCGGACGGTCAGCGAAGTCTCAGTAATACCACTACCATAACCAAACTAAATTTCAATTTCAGGAGTGGAGAATTAGTCCCAATGTCAAAGTACCAACAGTACCTCCACAGCGGGCCCGAGGGCTGGGTGCGCTGGGGCGCTCGCCTGGCGTTCAAACCTGCTACCATAGCGCTGACTGCGGTCACCATGTTGTTACCGGCGAGGCAGGCGATCGATCAGGACGGACTGCCTAAAGCGAGCATTGAGAGCACGCAGCGATTTGTTCTGGAAGGGGTTTTGAAGGTGAAGAGATAATAATTCTTTTTATAATGGATAGCCACATTGAACGGGAAGGTTATAAGTCCCGATTGTTTCAATCGTCAGACCATATCGGAGGCCTGCACGCGGTCTAAAAACTCCGACACCAGAGTTGGCCAAAGACCTACTCGAAATAATTAAATATTTAACCCCTTTCCAGGAACAAGCCACTGCCCTCCTTCAGAATTATCCCCCGGGGGTAGAGCGCCTGGGCTCTCTAGACGAGCTGATGAAGAACTGTTCCTGGACGCACGGGCGGGATGCCTTCGAGCTGTTGGTGGGATGGCTGGTGGCCAACGGCAGCGCTGTGGTTAAGGATGGGGTGGTGAAGCTTGGTGTGTATACTTTATTTTTTTGACTGTCACAAAATGTAGATCAATGACGTAAATTTTCCAGCCGAAGACGATTGCTAATGAAGAGGAAAAAGGTTTAAAGATTAGGTAAGAATGAAATAAAATCTCTAAACCTTTTTCCTCTTCAGGAGCAATCGTCTTCTGCTGGAAAATTTACGACATTGGTCCAAATTTTGTGACAATAAAAAAATAGAATATAGTAATTTAAACCGACTTTAAAAACCGAAGGAAATTTCAATTTGCTATTTCTATAGTTCAGTTCAGAACCAAATTTAACCACGGTAGATTAGTTGTCAACACATTGTCAATTATACAGGGTGATTACGGGGTCGTGGAGCAAGAAAGAAGCATTTAACTTACTTTCTCCTAAGCATCACGATAGGTTAGGACTAACAGTACACCAGCGACTTATTTTAGTCAGCAAAAAAACTGCGATAATTCGAGATCATGGTCACCCTACTATTTCCCAAGAAAACTTATGTCAAGTATGTAATATTAAAAGTAGGGTGACCACGCATTTTGAGTCAATAATAATTTTTAAATAAGAATACGTAAATAACGGATCATCTTTGTTTAAATTAAAATAAATACAGGTAGCATCGCAATCATTTATTTACTGAGTCAGAAAAAAATGGTTGGGATCACGACCCCGAAATCACCCTGTATATTATTGTAAAATATTTGTGTATGTATATGTAGTAGTATCAGTGAGTTAGATTCCATAATACAAGCCTAGAGCTAGTGTGAGAATTTGAAAGGGTATATATTATATTCTTCTTCTTCATCGAGTGGATGGTCAACTTGACCAATCCAGGTGTCAGAGTTATTGAGTCGCCAAAGGCCTCTGACATGGCTCATGTAACGACTACTATCCGTAGAAAGTAACCGGGACCGACGGCTTAACGTGCCCTCCAAAGCACGTAATCATCTTACTTTTCGAGCAATCAGGTGATTCAGCCTGCAATGCCCTAACCAAACTGAGGAAAGTTTCACAAAGAGATTTTTGTGAGATATCCCCACCGGGAATCGAACCCGGAACCTCCGGATCGTGAGCCTAAAAAGTGCCAACGCCGCTAAAGAATCGTACGTTAATGTCATTATTATTCGTTTAAACGGGAACTTACTTAAAACGGAACAGGAGCCTCCGTCGCACGTAAGTTCCCGTTGAAACAAATAATAATGTCGCTAAGAAGTTTTCCCTTCAAAAAACCATCTGAAACGTCCACCCACAGCTGACCCCGCGAAGAAGGCGTCCCCCATCACGGAGACGGACGAGGCGCTGGTGCGGCTCGGCGCGGCGGAGGCCCGCCTGGAGGCCGACGCCGCGCGCCTGGCGCGCGACCGCGCGGGGGCGGAGGCCGACGCGCGCGCCGCGCTCAAGATCGGGAACAAAGTCGCCGTGAGTCATCTTACTATCTTACTTCTTCTTCTTCATCGAGTGGATGGCCAACCTGACCAATCCTGGTGTCTGAGTTATTGAGCCGCCAAAGGCCTCTGACATGGCTCACGGTAAAGTCGCCAGTTGCATCCAGTATATAATAATTTGTGCACATTTCAGGCTAAGAATCATCTGCGTCGTAAACACAAGGCGGCGCAGCGCCTGGACCAGTGCACGGCAGCGCTCGACAACGTGAAGCAACTCTTACATAACATCCGAGACATCGACTCGAACAAAACTATAGTGGATACGTATAGGTAAGGAGTACTTGTCACTAACTTAGTGTTTAAACAAAGGAGATATCTATCTATACCACTGACCTCTATTATTTACACACTGGACTGGCTGTTACCATACAAATGACAGCTAATTTTGTGTGGCAATTTGAAGCGCTCCTGCGGGTGTCCCGAGAACTAATTCTGACGTTCACTGCAAGCAAATAGGGGTACCACAGTCGACTTAAATACAAGCTGTCCCGCGTGGTGGTTCCACCACCCCAATAGATGTCGCTAGTGTGAATCTAAACCGTCCAGGGTGCCATACAAACGCATAAAAAACAATTCATTGAAATCGGTCCAGCCGTTTAGGAGTTCAGTGGCATACAGTACAGTAGAATTATCAGAGACAAATCAATTTAAAACAGTGTTTTAACTACGAGTACATAGCATTTATAAATAAGGCGGTAATACTTTTGTCCTGCTCCAAGACATTTAGGCTAATACTTTGTCCTTCAGCAGGCTCTAACAGACTAATACTTATCTAATACTAGCGGTTTCACCCGCGTAGCACCCGTTCCCGCGGGAATTTCGGGATAAAATGTATCCAATGTGTTATTCTGATGTGTAACCTATATTAATGTAAAGTTTCATCCAAATCCATTCAGTAGTTTTTGCGTGAAAGAGCAACAAACATACATTCATCCATACATACATCAATCCTCACAAACTTTCACATTTATAATATTATCTAATAATTATATTGTTTCAGAACTACTTCCGAGGCGATGAAACGCGGCATGAAAGAAAACAATTTGGATGAAGACTCCGTGTTCAACACTATGGACGACTTGAGAGAGGTAAACTATTTCATACATCATACTAATCCTGCTGTATATAATACTAGCTGTGCCCCGCGGTTTCACCCACAGCGCACCCGTTCTCGTAGGAAATACGGGATAAATAGTTTCCTATATCCGACTCCAGGTTCTAAACTACCTCCCCACCAATTTTCAGCCAAATCGGTTCAGCCGTTCTCGAGTTATAAATAGTGTAACTAACACGACTTTCTTTTATATTATACTAGCTGTGCCCCGCGGTTTCACCCACAGCGCACCCGTTCCCGTAGGAAATACGGGATAAATAGTATCCTATATCCGTCTCCTGGTTCTAAGCTACCTCCCCACCAATTTTCAGCCAAATCGGTTCAGCCGTTCTCGGGTTATAAATAGTGTAACTAACACGACTTTCTTTTATATATATAGACTAGCAGCGCCCCGCGGTTTTACCCGCGTTGTGCCCGTTCCCGTGGGAATTTCGGGAATTTTTTTACATAAAACCTTCCTCTTGAATCACTCTACCTATTACAAAAAACCGCATCAAAATCCGTTGCGTAATTTTAAAGATTTAAGCATACAGACAGACAAACAGTGTGACAGACACGAAAAAGAGACGACTTTATTTTATACTATGTAGTGATAGTTTATAAACTAGCTGTCTTGCGCGGTGGTTCCACCTGCAACCCATTAGATGTCGCTAGTGTTAATCTAAACCATCCAGGGAACTACCCAAACACATACAAAAAAAAACATTCAAATCGGTCCAGCCGTTTAGGAGCAGTTCTGTTACAATGAATAGTGGCATTGTTTGTTTGTTTGAACGCGCAAATCTCAGGAACTACTGGTCCGATTTGAATAATTCTTTCGGTGCCAACACTGCCTATAAATAATCCACTTATCCAGGAAGATAGTCCACTTATCGAGGAAAACTAAATGCTATTTTTCATCCCGAAATTCCCACAGAACGGGCACAACGCGGGTAAAACCACGGAGCGATTTAGTATAATAAGTGCAAATCGTGTGAGTTTAAAAAGTATTAATATATCCTCTAAATCTCCTCAGGTCCTGGAATCTTACGGAGAAGTGGAGAAGGCTCTGAGTGGTCCCGTCGAGGAGGTGGACGCGGACCTGGAGGAGGAACTCAAGGAGCTGCTCGGGGGCGGGGGCGGGGGCGGCGGGAGGAAGGGTAGGTTACGTCACCTCCTTCAAACTGGCCAAGAGCGAGTCGCACTCGCCTATGAAGGACTTCAAATTGACATTAAAAATATTTGCACACTTATACCACTTTACAAGCGAATATCTCTCTTCTTCTTCTTCATCGAGTGGATGGTCAACCTGACCAATCCTGGTGTCAGAGTTATTGAGCCGCCAAAGGCCTCTGACATGGCTCAAGTAACGACTACTATCCATAGAAAGTAACCGGGACCGACGGCCTAACGTGCCCTCCGAAGCACGGAATCATCTTACTTTTCGGGCAATCAGGTGATTCAGCCTGCAATGCCGTAACCTAACTGAGGGCAGTCTCACAAAGAGATTTTTGTGAGATATTGTCTCCACCGGGAATCGAACCCGGAACCTCCGGATCGTGAGCCGGGCGCTCAAACCATAAGACCACGGAGGCTGTTATTGGCATAATCGAAAAGCTTTACTGTAAACCTAAAACATCCTTTTTAAAGGCCTATCTACCTACCCCACACGGCCATAATCTCTTGATTTTTTTTCCATCCCCCAATCTTACTTTATTTATAAAAATCGTACAATATTTTTGTTTTTCAGTCCACAAATACACCTACATTCTAAATTTCAACCATGGAGCATCCATAATATCTCGCGTAAGAAACAACAGATTATGTTATTATCTACATATTCTTATCTCTTTTCACAGATCAATCTCCCACAGTCTCTCTCCCTTCTCCTCCAAAGACCACTCCGCGCAAACGATCGGAGAGGGAGAGGGAATTCGTGTTTGACGGAGAAGAGAGAGTTATCGCGGAGCTGAACGAACTGGGAGTAGAGGATGCTACTCCTCCCAGAGCGGCGGGCGAGCGAGTGAGGAGGAAAGGTGAGAAAACAACCCCCTTGTTTCGGAAGGACCCCCTTTTTACAGAGTATACCGACTTCACAGTAACGTGCGCGCACACACACACACACACACACACACACACACACACACACACACACACACACACACACACACACACACACACACACACACAGCAGATACACGTACACTTCTGTGACAAGACGTCTTCTGTAACCACGGATCCGGATCCTGTAAAGGGGCCGAAACGTCAGATAAAAATTTAAAGTATTTGCCAGTAATGTCTCACTGCTGGGCAAAGGCCTCTCATCTCACTGAAGATATCAGTACAGTGAGGAGGATGTCGTAATCACCACGCTTGCCTACTGCGGGTTAGTGATCTCAAACCCGAGCCATTGAAAAGTAAGAGACATGTTTTCGCTCGACACAGGAATTGAACCCGGGTCCTCAGTCTTAGCAGACGATACCACTAAACCACCAAGGCGTACAGTCACGTGCAATGAAATGTATACACGGGCAGATTTTCAAATAAATGTCCACTCTTAACATTTCAAAAACATATAGCCACTTAACAATTCATACTATATACCCACCCGAGTTTCTCACAATAATGTATACACTTTAGAAACTGTAGCAGTTTTCACTATTTTGAAAAATGGGTATTAATTTCAATGACTGACTTTGATAGTTTAGTTTTTTTTTGTTTTTATTGTGAAGGACAGAATGAGTAATAACCATAGAGATATAGAGAGATACCAACCTATGCGCTGAGCATGAAACCTAGTGTCCCCATTAGACATTTACAAAATAAAAACAATAAAAAAACAATACCAATACTTCGCGTTGAGTGTGTGTCACGCACACATACATTTTTTTTGAAATAATATCGTTTACCTTCATATTTATTATTGTAATTCATAGTGGATACTTATTTCTGCATGTGATCGTGTATACAAATATCTGAAAACAACCTGTGTACATATTTTTGATAAACTCGGGTGGGTATATAGTATGAATTGTTAAGTGGCTATATGTTTTTGAAATTTTCAGAGTGGACATTTATTTGAAAATCTGCCCGTGTATACATTTCATTGCACATGACTGTACAATAAAAGCGAAATGTATCCGTAACCATAGTTTCAATTCTAAATCATTAGTGTTCGCTTAAACTTAAGAAACGAGAATTATTCAATTTATACTTACTGTTACTGTTAGCCCGTATTGTCCCACTGCTGGGCAAAGGCCTCCCCCCATTCCCGCCACTCTGCTCGATGCGTCGCCTCGCTGTCCCCGGTTACTTAGTTAGTTTGTTAGTTTGGTTAGGGCATTGCAGGCTGAATCACCTGATTGCCCGAAAAGTAAGATGATTCTGTGCTTCGGAGGGCACGTTAAGCCGTCGGTCCCGTTTACTCTCTACGGATAGTAGTCGTTACATGAGCCATGTCAGAGGCCTTTGGCGGCTCAATAACTCTGACACCAGGATTGGTCAGGTCGACCATCTACTCGATAAGAAGAAGAAGCTGTCCCCGGGCGCCACACAGTGGACATTTTGGCCCACAGCGTGTCCGGCATGCGGCAGACGTACTATTATACTTATACTTAATTTGGAAAAATACCATTGCTTTTATCTCCAGACAAAGAATCCGAAGCTGTACCAGAAGCCAAGCCTTCCAAGTCCTGGTACCCGCCCAGCAGCGAGTGCCTCGTGGACCAGTGGGTGAACAACAACGAGCCCTACGAAGTGCGGCAGGACGAGCGCCTGCACCCAGGTGAGACCACTGGACGGTCCCGGGGGAATTCTGGGAGACAAATAGCCTGTTCCCGTTTAATATGGGTGACAAGCCCGTTGGCACAGTGGCAGTGAGAGCGCTTACTGTGTCGGGGGTTGCGGGTTCGATTCCCGCCCGGAGTCAACAATATGTGAAGACATAGTTGTTGGCGACGACGTCTGGGTGTCAATTATATATTCTTATAAAGTATTTGTGTATGTATATGTAGTAGTATCAGTTAGTTAGATTCCATAACACAAGCTTAGAGCTTACTTGGGGTCTAATTAACCGTGTGTCAATTTGTCCAGGAATATTTATTTATTATTATTTATTTATAATTTGGCTACTATGAAGTGAGGCAGGCCGTACCTTATTTAATTTACAAAGAACTCTTTTTTTAGGGTTCCGTAACCAAAGGGTAAACACGGGACCTTATTACTTCATAGAGACTCCACTCTCCGTCCGCCCGTCTGTCACCAGGCTGTATCTCAAGAACGGTGATAGCTAGACAGTTGTGTACAGAAATGTTCACAGACGATGTATTTCTATTGCCGCTATAACAACAAATACTAGAAATTAAATAAAAAAATATACAAGGGGGCAATACAACAAACGTGATTTTTGCAGTTTTTTAAAGTACCGAACCCTTCGTGCGCGAGTCCGACTCGCACTTGGCCTAGCCAGTTTTTATCTCTTTTACTCTTGTTTACAGGTCAGCCGTTGAACATAGACTTTACGAAGCCACCCAAGCTATTCGCCAACGACTTCCAAGTACAAGACCATAAACTAAACTCTGGCGTCTGGCTCTACAACAAGGACGACAACAGTAACGTCGACTCTCTGGCCGCCAGCACAGAGTACTTCAGGTGAGGCCGGTCACATCCGTGATTGTATAGTAATGTTGGTACTATTTACATCAGTAATTATACAGTAATTTGATACTTCTTCTTCTTCTTCATCGAGTGGATGGTCACCCTGACCAATCCTGGTGTCAGAGTTATTGAGCCGCCAAAGGCCTCTGACATGGCTCATGTAACGACTACTATCCGTAGAAAGTAACCGGGACCGACGGCTTAACGTGCCCTCCGAAGCACGGAATCATCTTACTTTTCGGGCAATCAGGTGATTCAGCCTGCAATGCCCTAACCAAACTGAGGGCAGTCTCACAAAGAGTTTTGTGAGATATTGTCCCCACCGGGAATCGAACCCGGAACCTCCGGATCGTGAGCCGGGCGCTCAAACCACAAGACCACGGAGGCTGTTATTGTTATTGTACAGTAATGTTGGTAATGTTTCCCTCCGTGATTATACAGTAATGTCGGTACTATTAACCAAATAATAAACGTTAAATTGTCGGTCCCG
This sequence comes from Cyclophora albipunctata, assembly GCA_963082685.1. Lineage (NCBI taxonomy): Eukaryota > Metazoa > Arthropoda > Insecta > Lepidoptera > Geometridae > Cyclophora > Cyclophora albipunctata. Next base: position 2,569,257 of record OY720141.1, on the reverse strand, counting down.
GTTGTTTCAATCGTTAGACCATATCGGAGGCCTTTAGGCGGTCTAAAAACTCGACACCAGAGTTGGCCGCTAACCTACCCTAACATACTTACATACTTAGTACAATATCGCGATTTCTACTTACACCCGACAATTTGACGTTCCGTACCACGCCAAACAAATTTCTGAAAGCAATAATTTCAATATCAATACAATATAATAAATAAAAATTTCAATATTTCCACATTATTTCAAAGTAATTATATTCCCACAGTCCCGAAAGTCCCGGCAAAGCGCCCGGGACCTTCCAAATGGCTCCGGGAATCGAACGCAAGAAGTCCGTCACGATATCTCGTGAAGACTCCTCATTGGAAGAACTGGAGAGGAGGCTGAAGAACTTAAGAGGGTTTAACCTTAAATAGTTTCATAGATACTCTAGTTATAATTATGTAAGTTACTAGTACCGCCCCGCAGTCTTACCCGCGTACCACCCGTTCCCGCGGGAATTTCGGGATGAAATGTATCCCATGTATTATTCTGATGTATAATCTATGTTTCGGTAAAGTATCTTTCAAATCCGTTCAGTAGTTTTTGCGTGACGGAGTAACAATTTGTTAAAAAATTTCGCATTTATATTAGTAGGGTGTCAGACAAGCAACGTCCCGCGGTTTTGTCTGTTCCCGTGGGAATGTAATGAGGGAATTTCGGGATGATTTAGTCTATAATTATTGTCTTGAATCTAGCTATCTAATACGAAAAGAATTATTCAAATCGGACGTGCAGTTCTTGAGATCAACGCGTTCAAACAAACAAACTCTGCAGCTTTATAATATTAGTTTAGATAATAATACCGTGGAATTATATTTAGTATTAGTAAGTATAATTTTTTAACGTTTTGTACTATAGACTATAGTATACTCAATTTTTTTTTATTGTCACAAAATGTGGATCATTGTGTCGTCAATTTTCCAGCCGAAGACGACTACTCCTGAAGAGGAAAAAGGTTTAGAGATAGGGTGAGAATGAAATAAAACTCAACCTTTTTCCTTTTCAGGAGCAATCGTCTTCGGCTGGAAAATTGACGACATTTGTCCACATTTTGTGACAATAAAAAAAATTGGGTATAGTTTTATGTCACGAGCGCCCCTGAGGCATACTTGTGTAGGTAATTATACATACACATTGTCTTAGTGTGCATCATGGTCCGCATCGAAATTGTCTTTGAAGTAGCGACAGCATAGTAGGTTTGAGTGAACGGAGAATTCATTAGATAGTTCGCAGTGAGGTATGTCGAATGCTTCGATCAACAATACACAACTAGATATCGGGTCACGTACAAAATCAAAGCTAAATACTGTCCGCGTGGATGACGTGCGACAGCTTATTTTGTTTACTACCGAACTGAAACAAAAGTTTTAAAACAGTTCGAAGTTCAACCTAATTACAGCCATGACACCTAGCAATAAAGTAGCAAATCTTATGAATAAAATAAGTGAGAATAACGCCTCACTTTTCAAATGAGGCGTTATTCACCGAGACGTATTTTTTGCGCCGACCCGACATCTAGTTGTGTATTGTTGATCGAAGGTCGAATTAATATAAACAATGATCTTGTGGTACTGATTGTCCGCACACAGAGACGCGTGTCTATACTCATTACAACTACAAGTACAACTCAGGGGCTCTCGTGAGATAAAACCAGTATAGCTATTAGATATTAAATAATTTCTATACGATGTAAGGTACCGCAAGTGTGGATACTTTACGCCCGTAGCACACCTCCGCTGCGAAACGATAACAGCGGAACCGCAACAATGTTGCCATGTATTGCCCGTAGTATGAGAAGCGGAATAGCGAAGCTGCCTGTTCTAACGCCTAGATTTGACTATTTCTATCTCTTTCCCCGCTGTTCCGTGGATCTGCTCCGAACGCCAGCCACACTTCAGCGCCGCCATTCAAACTACACTTATAAATATACCCGGACAAATTCACTCACGGTTAATTAGACCCAAACTAAGCTCTAAGCTTGTAATATGGAATCTAACTCACTGATACTACTACATATACATACACAAATACTTTATAAGAATATATAATTGACACCCAGACGTTGTCGCCAACAACTATGTCTTCACATATTGTTGACTCCGGGCGGGAATCGAACCCGCAACCCCCGACACAGTAAGCGCTCTCACTGCCACTGTGCCAACGGGCTTGTCAAACTTGATCGTATCGGAACTCATCCAGGCGGTGCCGCTACTCGTATTTCGCAGCAGATGTGCTACGGGCATTATAGCAACTAATTGAACCGTTTGCGCGGTGTCTATGAGTGAAATCAGGCGCTGCTATTGTTTGTATAGAGTCATTTTATATATCTTTTATATCAAAGAGCTGTGTGACTCAGTTACAAATGAATATTAAATAAATATACCCGGACAAATTCACTCACGGTTAATTAGACCCAAAGTAAACTCTAAGCTTGTAATATGGAATCTAACTAACTGATACTACTACATATACATACACAAATACTTCATAAGAATATATAATTGACACCCAGACGTCGTCAACAACTATGTCTTCACATATTGTTACTCCGTTGAATCGAACCCGCAACCCTCGACACAGTAAGCGCTCTCACTGCCACTGTGCCAACGGGCTTGTCTTATTCATTAATTAAACCGTGATTAAAATTTAACATTCATTTTTGTAACTGAATATTTTTAAGTATCTAATTTAATTGTAAATATAATTTTAAACATGATAACCCTAGAACAAACTCATGCGAACATCATTTTCCAAAAAAAATCTACAAAAAGCAATATATTAATGAACAAAAAAACTTTCATACCTCATTAGAAATATTTTTGATTTTCGTTTACACATAAGGATTTGTATACACGAGCCAAAAAGTAAAGTAAAGTATTAGCCTGTATTGTCCCACTGTTGGGCAAAGGCCTCTCATCTCACTGAAGATATCAGTACGAGCCAAAACTAGAGCTTTTTTAAGCTTTTGCAGTTGGAATATTGATTTAAATATGACATATCCGTACCGCGTTTTATTAACCGGCCTTTAATTTTACTACGATTTTACGAAATAATAAATTAATTTTACGAAATAATATTCAAAAAACACTAATCACTGCCATGGAATAATAATAAAAAATGACAAAAAAACGTTGTCTTTAGTCTTTAGTAGAAATATTGATTTTATACTGAATTATTTGTTGTTATTATAGGAGATACAGTTGTGTCATCTCACGAGCGCCCTGAGGCGTACTAACTTGTAGGTGATGTATATACATATTGCCTCAGTGTGGTTGGTTCGGATCAAAATTGTTTTCGCGGACCACGATGCACAATAAGGCTGGTTTAGTGTCACGCTGACAGCTGAAACATATGAACTTCTAGTAAGCGTTTTAGAATAACTCGTAGCTGTCAGCGCGTGTGGCGGTGAGCGGGGACGGGCCCGTACCACTGACCTCTATTATTTACACACTGGACTGGCTGTTACCATACAAATGACAGCTAATTTTGTGTGGCAATTTGAAGCGCCCCTGCGAGTAATTTTGACGTTCACTGCAAGCAAATAGTACCCCTATTTGCTTGCAGTGAACGTAAAAATGAATTTTAGTCACAGTCGACTTAAGTCATAACTAATTTTAGTTCCATGGACATTCGTATCTGCCTACAGTGGCCTACAGCGCCAAAATGGTGACACTCAATTAGACACAAAATTATTATGACAGCAGCCTGTCCAGTGTAAATAATAGAGGTCAGTGGCCTGTACGAATCGCGTGTCGGCGCCACTAGTGCCGCTAGCGCCGCCGTCAGTGGGCCTTCTAGTGCCGAGCTGAGCGGACACTGTCAGCGTGTAGTCATGTCGAACCGCTATGAAGCGAAGCAGCAATTATCAATGCACTTCGCTTGTTTGTGCGTCTGTACTCCGCAGTGAACAGCACTATACTATCGTCTCGCGCTGAGGAGGTACGCGCTGAGCTGTCAGCGTGCGGTCAGCGTGACTCTAAAACCAGCCTTAGACAATTACTTACACAAGTATGGCTCAGGAGCGCTCGTGAGATGAAATATCTATAAATGAAGATGTCTTATCTTATCTATCTGTTGTAAGAAAGGTTTACCCACACATAGAACGCGAGCAAGCATGACTTCAACTGTGTATAGATGATGACTAGCAGCGCCCCGCGGTTTTACCCGCGTTGTGCCCGTTCCTGTGGGAATTTCGGGATGAAAATCACCTATAACCTTCCCGTTGAATGTGCCTATCCATTACAAAAAGAATTATTCAAATCGGATTGGTAATTTCTGAGATTAGCGCGCTCAAACAAACAAACTCTGCAGCTTTATAATGTTAGTATATATAACATCTCATTATAATATTAAAATATAGGAAAATTGTAAATAAAATATTTTAAGTAGAAAATTAATGAAAAATCATAAATATATAAATAACTGTATAACTATTAAATAAAAAATGTAACACTTTTTGTAATCTAATATATGAAAAAAAATATTGGAAGAAAATACCAAAAAAAATCATAAAACATGTAAATAATATTGTATATATAGTCTTGTAGTCTAAATACTCTTCTTGTCAAGTAGGTTAGTGGCCAACATTGGTGTTGGAGATTTTGGGCCGCCTTAAGGCCTCCAACAAGGTCTTACGATTGAAACAACTGACGCCGACTGCTTTACGTGCCCTCCGAAGCACGGTAGCGCTCAGATAGAAATGCCACTATCGGCCACCCATCCAAGTAGGGGCCGAGCTGCACGTTGCTTAACAATCGCAATGAACTGACATCGCTAAGTCAAGAGCACTGCAGTCTTAATATTATATAGGTATTTGTTATGTACTAGCAATGCCCTGCGGTTTCATCCGCATTTTTCCCGTTCCCGTGGGAATTTGGGGATCTAGATTATACAGGGTGTATCTTTCCATGCCACCTACAGAGAAAGTACTGATAATAGAACATTGTTTAGGAAAAAAAAATATGGCTTAACCACTTAATCTGTATTGAGTGTACAGCGACAGTGACTTTCCACCCTGTGTACTCTGACCGATTTTACCCAAAACGGTCCAGCCTATTTCGCGAAAAACCTTTTTGTTCCACCCTGTATACTCTGACCGATTTTATAAAAAACGGTCCAGAATTTTCCGCGATTAACATATTTTTTTTAATTTCATTTTATCCAAAACGGTGCAACCTTTTTTGCAAACATTCGGATTTCTAATTTCTGCTGTAGGGTTGACAAGTGCCTTAATGTAAATACACAAAACAACCCAGTTAATATTTTAAACCGCTTCAAAATCGGTCCATCCGTTTTAGTTACGATGCCACAGACACACACAATCGATGTCAAATTATAATACCCCTCTTTTGTTAAAAACGGTGGTTGAATAACTAACAAGATAATACTGATGGCCCGAACAAAGTTATGTTATAAATAATTGTGTTTCTCGTCCATATTTATTGTAAATGTTTGAGAAAAATGTAAATAGTGATGTAAATATTATATTATACGAAAGTGCGGAAATATTGTGTTTTATTTTTATTATAGTTATGAGTACTTATTTATTTCCACCCTGTATATACGTCATTAAAAAAAATTACGTCATTTTTGACGTAAAAATGGCAAATATCTTGAAAACTAAAACAAACTGCTCAAAAGCGTTTTGTCTCTTTTGGTCTTCGGAAAATAACGTATGTTGGAAAGGGACAAAACATTTGATAGGTAAAATGCTGTTAAAAAGTGTATGAATAAGATCCTTAGGAGCTAGCGTAAAAGTAAGTAATTTTCGGAACGCCTCCAGTGGCAACAACCTCAGCAAGACTACCCGTCGAATGTGGCTATCTATCACAAAGAGAATCATTCAAATCGGATAGGTAGTTTCCGATATTAAAATGAAATGAAAAGTTTATTAATGCTTGAATGTAGTTACATTAGGTCTTACAGTTATAATATAGTTCCATACATTCTACCACCACTGTGGCGTGCAACTGTCTTGTAAGATTACACAAAAAAAGTTTAAGTTGTCATTACATAAATCAATTTACATTATTAACAAGTTGTAAAATTAGTTAAGGTTAATAATGTCAAAAAATAATAATAATTTTTTTAAAAATAATACACATCATAGACAGTCATAATTAACACACAACACATGCACAAATTTTGCGCTTCTCGTACTACTTACTTCTATGTCACAACTTATAATTGGGCTTTTGAAAAAAAAAATATTGATTTTTTTAATGTATTTTAAAACTTTATTATTAATAATATTGATATTTAATGCAAAAAACTTTAAAAAAAATGTTTTTAAATTAATTATAAACAATTAAAATTGAAGAAATTTAAATAAAAATCACGTGACTATAAACGCGCCAAGATTGGTCACCGTAGTTGTGACGTCATAATGTTATAGCTATTTAATCATAAGTACGTACAGCGTTTACAATCAAGATTCCCGCCCTTTTATTCTCTTTCCCTCCAAAAGTTTGCGATGTAACCGAACCTCTTTTCATAAACATATAAAAAGTTTGCGATGTAACCGAACCTCTTTTCATTAACATTAACTAACATTATGACGTCACACGCGCTCGGGTTTGTTCGGAAGCTGCCGGCGTGTCTTCGGTACTGGATTCAAAAATTAATTTTTATTTAGAAATAACTTTTGAATTATTGCGAAAAAAATAAAATAAAAATAGTTTTGTTATAAAACTAACTAGCTGCGCCCCGCGGTTTCACCCGCTTTGTACCCGTTCCCGCGGGAATTTCGGGATGAAAATAGATGTTGTCAGATTCTCAGGCCTACCCGATATGTACACAAAATTTCATGAGAATCGGTCGAGCCGTTTCAGAGGAGTTCAACCACGGTACCCGTTCCCGCGGGAATTTTGGGATGAAAAATAGACGTTGACCGATTCTCAGACCTACTCAATATGCTCACAAAATTTCATGAGAATCGGTCGAGCCGTTTCGGAGGAGTACGCGAACGAACACTGTGACACGAGAATTTTATATATAAGATATATAATCTTTCCATTTATCACAAAAACATTTTTTTTCAAAATCCCAATTAACAGCCTCCGTGGTCTTGTGGTTTGAGCGCCCGGCTCACGACCCGGAGGTTCCGGGTTCGATTCCCAGTGGGGATATCTCACAAAAATCTCTTTGTGAGACTTTCCTCAGTTTGGTTAGAGCATTGCAGGCTGAATCACCTGATTGCTCGAAAAGTAAGATGATTCCGTGCTTCGGAGGGCACGTTAAGCCGTCGGTCCCGGTTACTTTCTACGGATAGTAGTCGTTACATGAGCCATGTCAGAGGCCTTTGGCGGCTCAATAACTCTGACACCAGGATTGGCCAGGTTGGCCATCCACTCGATGAAGAAGAAGAACTTAAAATAAAAACAATGTTCTAGAAGCCATTTAGTCAATTTTATTTTAAATACGTTATGTGTTAGGTCTTTCAACATGTCCGGTAGTTTGTTATATATAATAATCGCATTTACATATGCATACTCTTCAGCTTAATTATATTAGTTTAGATATTTGCAAATCAAATTAAAAACTTATTAGTCAAATCACGGATCCGGAAGTCTAAATTTAAGTGTAATGCCAACATAATAAACAAAATCAACATGTCAAGTTATTTAATGTTGGTAAAACGAATTTCGTTTTATTTATGTTTTACTAATTATCTTATTTACTTTGCCCACTGAATTGACATCAAAATTATGTATGTTCAAGGCTCTATAAATAAATATTTAGGGTCTTTCATTAACGGTTAGTAACAGCATTTTACTCGTAGCTATCAAATGGTTTGTCCCTTCTTCATCGAGTGGATGGTCACCCTGACCAATCCTGGTGACAGAGTTATTGAGCCGCCGAAGGCCTCTGACATGGCTCATGTAACGACTACTATCCGTAGAAAGTAACCGGGACCGACGGCTTAACGTGCGCTCCGAAGCACGGAATCATCTTTCTTTTCGGGCAATCAGGTGATTCAGCCTGCATTGCCCTAACCAAACTGAGGGCAGTCTCACAAAGAGATTTTTGTGAGCTATTGTGGGTAATGTGGGTGGTCCCTTGCCGACATATGTATAAGTAGTTAGGTACTCTATTTTTTTCAATTGTCACAAAATGTGGACCCATGTCGTCAATTTTCCAGCCGAAGACGATTGCTGCTGAAGAGGTCAAAGGTTTAGTAATTTTGTTTCATTCTTACCCTATCTCTAAACCTTTTCTTCTTGAGGAGCAATCTTCTTCGTCTGGAAAATTGACGACATTGGGCCACATTTTGGGACAATCGAAAAAAATAGAGATACGCTACTTTTGGAAGAGCCTTAAAAATAGTAAAAGTAATAGCCTGTAATGTCCCAGTGCTGGGCAAAGGTCTCTCATCTCACTGAAGATATCAGTACAGGAATGATTAGGCGTGATCACCATCCACAGCGTTTGCTAATCCTAAACATAAGCCTTACCGCCTCATGTCATTCATAACCGCTCTATATTTAAAACACTATGAAAAAGACTTTCGTCTCTTTTGCTCTTCAGAAAATAGCGTATGTTGGAAAGGGACAAACCATTTCATAGCTAAAATTTAGCTAGCTTTTATGAAAAGGTTCTAATACTTTCTTTTACTTTACTTTTTAAAAGCGTACAGCTGGGTATCCATTTGCGCAGCCTCGTGGCGAGCTGCCTCATCCTGAGCGTGCCGCGGGCTTCGGAAAGTACATGCGTCCCCACTTGAGCACACATAATATCGTATCGAGCGGCAAGCCTCAACCCGAGCCACGATTTTCTCAATTCCTCATTAACCACCATGGTTGACGGACGTAAAGTCGCTGCAGCATTAGTAGTAATTAGTCACTACAAAAGGAAGCAACATAAGAAACGGAAACATCGATGGTGGATTAAGGAAATATATCGTCAGCGAAATGTTCATGCAAAACAATTGTTGTGAGATATGACCTTTGAAGGCGTAGAAGAAACTATTAAAAATTTTACCAGAATGAACTCTGAAACCTTTGAAGATTTATGTATCAAGCTTGAACCAATAATTGGAAAAAAAGATACATCGTTTCGCAAAGCGAAGTAATTTTTTTTTTACTTCGGAAATGGGTAGTTTCATTTCCTTGCTTATTATTTTCCAAGAATCTTCTTTCAATTGTTTATTATAATGATGCGGTGAAGTTGGATCCCACAAATGTCGGTGGTTTTCATATAACTTAATTAATTCGATACATTTCTCAGTATCCATTTTGCTGCGTGCCGAGCACACGTACCTCCGTCTCCACTTAACGCACGCCTCACACTGAGGCGTCTTTGATTGAGCATGGCCATTTACCGACACGATTTGGCTCGCTGCGCGGCCGCCTCGTTTGGTTCAAGTCGCGGCAAGCCTCGACTCGCGGCACGGTCTCCACTAGATCTGCCTCGGGCCGAGGCAGCCGCTCGGCCCGAAGCTGCCTCAAATGGATACCCAGCTTTACATTAAACGCGGTTACGTCAATACAAAGTTATTCCACAACGAAGCTCTTAAGTAACCAAGGAAGGTCATATCACCTGTTAGCGAGTTCTAAAATCAAATATCAAATTCAATTGTTTAGTGTAAACATTGACAACAATACAAATAGGTGAACTGTACAATTTGAATTCCGAAAGCGCTGCAAAATGTTGCCAAATGAATTAGTAGGGTGGCCATGAGCTAGGTTGTTTAAGTATTTTTTCTAGAAGTCAGAATAAAATAGTTTTAACTTCTTTTGATCTGCAATAATTATTAGTATTATTTGACCGTTAAAGTCTTGGTGAGTGTAATTTTTAGCGATATCAACTACTCATTACTTATGTATCATTTATGTTGATGATCAATTAGCAGCACCCCGCGGTTTTACCCGCGTTGGGCCCGTTCCCGTGGAAATTTTGGGAATTTTAATAAATATAAACCTTCCTGTTTTAAAGGTTTTTATCTATTTAAAAAACCGCGTCAAAATCCGTGCAGTAGTATTTGAGTTTATCGCGAACAGACAGATGCGGCCGGGGACTTTGTTTTATAATACGTAGTGATTTCTGTAATAATTATCGCAATCATTAGGTAACATTGATCATTATAATTATCATACCACGTTTAAAAATGATATGTTTGTAGTCGGTTAATATAAAACCAATCCCATGGTCACCCTACAAATACTATCATAAACTGAACTATAGGTCGAATGTCACATGCCAGCAACAGCACCTCATCTGATAGGTAATCCGAACTCTTTGCAGTTGGAATACAAACTCCTTCGAGGAACCTCGTTTTAGATAGAACTGTCAAACTCAAATTTACGTCAAAATTAGTTTTGGCGGGAAAGCTTTTATTGTGATTTTTAAGAAAGTTTGTGATTGAAAGTGAATAAAGTAATTATTTAGTTAGGGATATAAAGACAATATGAACTTTGCAGTAATTGGATTTTTTGTGGTAAGTTATATATAAGTTTATCAATTCTAATATTATAGAGGTAATTTTTGTAAGTTTGTTTGTTTGTTTGTATGTTCGAGCTAATCTCGGGAATTACCAGCCCAATTTGAATAATTCTTTTTGCAATGAATAGCCACATTCTACGGGAAGGTTATAAGCTATTTTTCATCCCGAATTGTCCACAGGAACGGGCACAACGTGGGTAAAACCGCGGGGCACTGCTAGTCTTATATAAGTATGCACGATTTTTTTATATAAGATTTTATTTTTGGATTTTATATATTTATCACTTAAAAAAGGATTTTTTGATTAAGTATATATTTTTAAAACATACGTCAACTAATCAATAAATAAAAATAACTACAGATTATTAAAATGTAAACACAATGTATAAAAACATGATAATTTATTTATAACATCGATGAATAATGCATATTATGATTTATATTCCATTTATTGATTTCTTAGTGTTTTTATAATAAAAAAAAGTGGTCAAGCGCGAGTCGGACTCTCCAATGAAGGGTTGCGTAATTCTACCTAGGTAGTCAAGTATTACAAAACTATGACACCCCACAAAAGTACATAAAAAGTACCTACTTTTTAGCCTGTAATGTCCCACTGTTGGGCAAAGGCCTCTCATCTCACTGATGATATCAGTACAGTGAGGAAGATTAGGCGAAATAATAATAAAAAAAAGAAAACAAATATAAAAAAAAATTATAACCTTAATAATTAAGAATATTGTTATTCTTAAAAAACCAAACCCAGATTAAAATAGTTAGCAAATAAATAAATAATAATTAGCAGAATTTCGTCAACGCTATAACACGCCCATATTTCATATCAAGACGTGTTTTATGGCGAATAATAATAATAATAGCCAGCATTATTATTAAAATTAGATATTCATCAAGTTGAAAGAGTTACGAAATCTCGTTTAGTAACGACTAACGGCGTCCCGCGGTTTTACCCGCGTTGTGCCCGTTCCCGTGGGATTTTCGGGAATTTTTATACAACCTTCCTATTGAATCACTCTTTCTATTAAAAAAACCGCGTCGAAATCCGTTGCGCAGTTTTGAAGATCTAAGCATACATAGGGACAGACAGCGGAAAGCGACTTTGTTTTATATTATGTAGTGCTGTGACATTTGACATATCTTTATAAAAAATATTCTTCTAAAAAGTTATACATACGTGTAAAAGTTTTTTCAATAAATAAAATTATACGGGTTTGTCAATAATGCGAGCTATGTAATTCACTAGCCGCGCCATGTCGTTTTACCCGCGTTGTACCCGTTCCCGTATCAATAAGAGGATAACAAAATAATCTATAAACTTCCCCTTGAATGAAGCTATCCAACACCTAAAGAATTATTCAAATCGGACAGGTAGTTCTTGAGTTAAACACGTTCAAACAAACAAAAACTAAAACTTCTGCTTTATTATCTTCCAATATATAAAATTCTCGTGTCACAGTGTTCGTTCGCGTACTCCTCCGAAACGGCTCGACCGATTCTCATGAAATTTTGTGAGCATATTGAGTAGGTCTGAGAATCGGCCAACATCTATTTTTCATCCGGAAATTCCCGCGGGAACGGGTACCGTGGTTGAACTCCTCTGAAACGGCTCGACCGATTCTCATGAAATTTAGTGTACATATCGGGTAGGCCTGAGAATCGGACAACATCTATTTTTTAACCCGGAATTCCCGCGGGAACGGGTACAACGCGGGTGAAACCGCGGGGCGCAGCTAGTATTAGTATAGATATAGGTTTTTGAACATTGTCTTTCGATTAAAACACCCGGGACCGACAATTTAACGTGCCCTCCCAAGTACGGTAGCGCTCAGTTAATGAAACTAAAATAACAATACAACATGTAAAATATACATTTATAGTACTTCATTAGTACTTATTTGACTAATAATGAAAAAAAAAAAAATAATATTCTATTATTATTATAAGCTTTGCATTTAATAGCCAATATTTTTTTAATTAGCCATAAAGATATGACTATTAAAAACTATCAAACCATAGATAATCTATATACAAAACTATTTGGTATTAAAAAACTTAAAAAAGTAATAAAAACCGCAGTTCATTGGAGGTCGTAAGGTCAAACCAAGATGGCGCCCGATTTTTACATTAATTATGTAAATAATAGAATATTTAAAATATTTCGTAAGTCTGTTTTGGTAAAGGCGATGATTTTTTTATTAATTTTATGTTTAAGCAATCTATACCCAAATACCCACTTAATCAAAGTATACTAGCTATTGTCCGTGACTTCATCTGCGTATTAATAACATCGGTTGTAATAGGAGTTTAAATTGATTTTTATTTAATTAGCTAGTCGCGCCCCGCGGTGTTACCCGCGCTGTACCCTTTCCCACGGGAATTTCGGGATGAAATGTATCCCATATGTTATTCTGATGTATAACATATATTACTGTAAAGTATCATCCAAATCCGTCCAGTAGTTTTGTCGTGAAAGAGTAACAAACATACACACACCATCCTCACAAACTTTCGCAGTCATTCAGGACAAATCATTTTATATCTAGCAGCGCCCCGCGGTATTCCCTGTATTGGGCCGGTTCCCGTGGGAATTTCGGGATGAAATAGCCTAAAACCTTTCCGTTGAATGTGGCTATCCATTACAAAAATAATTATTCGAATCGGACCAGTACTTCCAGAGAGAAGAGAGCTCAAACAAATAAATAAAAGTGGATATTACCGCCCAGTGCTGCTAAAAATACGTTGGACAGCATCTTAATAAAATCCTTGATGCTTAAATTCCTAATAAATATTTTTAATACTTTTATTGTTCGGTAGAATATCTGATTATTTATGAATATTAAATTAATTATCTTTATGTATAGTGAAAATACAAAATGAATTGTTATGAACTGTGTTATTAAAATGGGCCAAACTAAGCCAATTTTGGGCTAGGAGGGGACAATCTGAAACTGGGACCAGGGGGCTTGGAACAGGGCCAGGAGGTGGCAAATTAGGTTAATTCTGGGCCAGGAGGGGGCAAACTGGGACAATCCTGGGCCTGTGAAGGGCAAAAATTATTTTTAAGATATAATTTTATTACAACACTAGCAGCGCCCCGCGGTTTTACCCGCGTTGTGCCCATTCCCGTAGGAAATCCGGGATAAAATGTAGCCTATAGCCTTCCTCGATAAATAGACTATCTAACAGTGAAAGAATTATTCAAATCGGTTCAGTAGTTTCTGAGATTAGCGCGTTTAAACAAACAAACAAACAAACAAACAAAACAAACTCTTCAGCTTTATAATATTAGTATAGATTATTTAGGGCTGTAAACGCAATCCAGGGGGAGATCTTTTGAAAAGAATTAGGGAGGGTGAAAACGCAGGTGAAGCCGAATATTCTATTAGTTTAATAAAATTAAGCATTATCTTATTATCAAGACAAGGACATTATTTACATAAGTAGGTATATTCATGAATCTTTTATAAAATAATCTAAGTATACTACTAATATTATAAAACTGCAGAGTTTTATTTTGTTTGTTTGAACGGACTTATCTCAGACCCAACCAATCCGATTTCAATAATTCTTTTTGTAATGGATAGCCACATTCAACGGGAAGGTTATAGGCTATTTTTCATCCCGAAATTCCCACAGGAATAGGCTCAACGTGGGTAACACCGCGCCGCTTGTCTTACAATAAAAAATTCTTTTATTACAAATAGGTTGAATAATATTATAAACAGTAGTATTTTGGTTTATTTGTTAATGCATTTTAATAATCCTAATTAAGGATTGATTTGGTACAAATAGTTTTATTTCTACAAAAAGTGGCATCACTCGAAATGTCAACTAACTAACACAAAAATATTTTTGTGAGATATTGTCCCCACCGGGAATCGTACCCGGAACCTCCGGATCGTGAGCCGAGCGCTCAGACCATAAGACCACGGAGGCTAGTAACTGATACTATTTAGGGCTCCCACACAAAACTGCGAATTCGCATCGCATCGCAAATATCTGCGAATTCGCACGAACGCATCGTAAGAATTTCCGATCTGCTTCGCATCGCACATTCCTGCCATATTACGTCATCCTTGGTGACACCATTTTAGTCCGTTCTGAGACATTTTGTTTTACTTTACCTGATAGTCAGTCCCAGCATTTCCAAAGGCATAACAGGAATTCTTCCCTTGTACGATCGTTTTGGAAGGCGTGGTGATAATTAACTCAAAAGCTCTTCAAATGAAGATATGCTCATTCTAAAATAATCAAAAAAAATATCTTCTTCAGTTCTCAACGCATAGTACTTTTGAGTAAAATAGTTCCCATCAGAGTTCATAATTGTAATAAATGGATGAACCCAGAATCTTCTTTTTCTTTTATATCTATTTAACAATAACAGCAGTGCAATAATCTTTTCGCGATCCATCTTACGCTTCCTAAAAACACGTCCAGTACGGCTGACTACACTTGAAGGCATGGTCGCCCTACCAAACGGTTTGCCGCACTAAATCGTATCGCAAAAATTCGCATCGCAAGTTCCTGCGATGCGAATTCGCATCGCATCGCATCGCAGTTTTGTGTGGGAGCCCTTACATACCTAGACTTTATCTCATGAATGACTAATGACCTAGGTCACAGTTGAAAGGCTTAACTACAAGTTAAATGAAGCTGTTTTGAAAGTAACAAGTGTTACCTCACATCGATCAGTTGAAGATTTATCAATAAAATCGATAAATCACTCTAACGATTATGTTGTGTATTTAATTGCATAACTTTTGACAGATCGTATTGACTCTTTTCGAATACTGTTAATGTATATGTCAATTACAGAAAAAATACCAATTCTATAAATGAAAATAAGATTGGAGTGTCTGTGTGTAATATTAAATATGTAACTGCTTTTTAGGGTTTACCTATAGGGTAAAAACGGGACCCTATTACTGAGACTTCGCTGTCCGTCTCACGTCCGTCACCAGGCTGTATCTCAAGAACGGTGATAGCTAGACAGTTGAAATTTTCAGATGATGTATTTCTATTGCCGCTTTAACAACAAATACTAAAAATAAAATAAAACAAATATTCAACAAACGTGATTTTTTGCAAGTACGCGGAACCCTCCATAGCCAAGTCCGACTCGACTTGGCTAGTTTTTTAAAGTAGGTACGGAACCCTCCGTTCGCGAGTCCGACTCACACTTGGCCGGTTTTTTAATATTTATAGATAAATAAATAGGTTGATTGATATCTAAAAGGTAAACATACAATATTTTGTAACATAAGTAGGTACTTTTATTACCCAACTCAATGCAAAGGTAGGTACTTATCCAATTGATTGACATTTGATGTAAGAAATACCGTATTAAGGGCATTCATAAAGATTTTGTATGCCCTCAATCTCTCTTGCTTTCCAGCGCTAATAGGCAACTAGCCTCGCCCGCGGATTCCCCACGTTGAACCCGTTCCCGCGAGAATTTCGGGATAAAATGTATCCCATGTGTTATTATTTATTATTCTTATTTATAACCTATATTCCTGTAAAGTTTCATCCAAATCCCTCCAGTAGTTTTTACGTGAAAGAGTTACAAACATACATCTATCCTCACAAACTTTCGCATTTATAATATATTAGCAGCGCCCCGCGGTTTTACCCGCGTTGTGTCCATTCCTGTGGGAATTTCAGGATGAAAAATAGCCTATGTTACTCGTGGATAATGTAGCTTTCGAATGGTGAGAGAATTTTTAAAAACGGTCCAGTAATTTTCGAGCCTATTCATAACAACCAAACAAACATAGTTTTCCCCATATAATATTAGTGTAGAAGTACTTGCGAACTAATGTAAACTTAATTTTAAGCTGACGATTATAAATGATAGTAGTCTATACTTAATATTATAAAGCTGCAGAGTTTGTTTGTTTGAATGCGCTAATCTCAGGAACTGCTGGTCCGATTTGAAAAATTCTTTCAGTGTTGGATAGTCCACTTATCGAGGAAGGCTATAGGCTATTTATCATCCCGAAATTCCTAAAGGTACGGGCATAACGCGGGTAAAACCGCAGGGCGCTGCTAGTATAATCACTACATAGTACATATTTATAAAACAAAGTCGCTTTCCGCTGTCTGTCCCTGTGTATGCTTAGATCTTTAAAACTACGCAATGGATTTTGGTGCCGTTTCTTTTAATAGATAGAGTGATTCAAGGGGAATTAGGTTTAGATGTATAAAAATTCCCGTAATTCCCACGGGAACGGGCACAACGCGTGTAAAACCGCGGGGCGCTGCTAGTATCACTACATAGTATAAAACAAAGTCGCTACTTTTGTCTGTTTGTTTGTCTGTATGCTTAAATCTTTAAAATTACGCAACGGATTTTGATGCGGTTTTTTGTAATAGGTAGAGTGATTCAAGAGGAAGGTTTTTATGTAAAAAAAATCCCGAAATTCCCACGGGAACGGGCACAACGCGGGTAAAAGCGCGGGGCGCTGCTTACAAAATAATAATGCTCGATGGCGGGTCTCTTATGGCTACTTACTGTTTCATGCGGTCAAAGCGCGCGGGGATATACCTACCTACGAACTACGAACGACGAAGACGCGCTATGTAGGTACATATTATCCCGAATTCTTCCTCACATGAAATCTTGATTGTTGTTGTAGGGTTCTTCGGTTCTTCGGTTCTTCTTACTATTCGGTAGGTTAGGGTTATTTTTTTTTTTCATGTTTAAACTCTCTCTTTTCATTAAAATGACATATGTATATATGCACCTAGTTCTAACCGGCTAAAACTAGGTGTAGCCGCACTTCGGGTATTAGCCGTAACATATACATATATACTCGCGCGAGACATGTAATATTTTATCCCCAATTTCCCACTTGAAATTTTGAATGTGTATATTCCTGCGGGAGACACGCAATGTTTTATCCTGATTTTCCTACATGAAATCTTGATTACCCGAAGCGAAGCGAGGGCGGGTCGCTAGTAATATATAAGCCAAGAATATTGCCCAATAAACAGGAAACACTATGATACTTTGTGAAACTTGACCCACTTAATATCCACTTGAGTTCACTTCAAATCAAACTCGACTTAAAATGGAATGCACTTAAAAAATGTTTATTTTGCACAACACTCGGCCTCAGCGGGCGCTAATTGAGAGAAAAATCTACATTTTATGTTATGAAATACAAAAGTAATTCAATTTAAGTCGCCTACTACGTAAAGTGATAATGTTGCGTTACATTACGTAGGTACTAATGTGGTTAGCACTTATACTCGTATATACCTTTTGTGCAAGTTATTACCGAAAGAGAGTATCCTACTCAAATGCCAATGTCTTTATGTTATACACTAGCAACGCCCCGCGGTTTTACCCGCGTTGTACCCGTTCCTTTAAGAATTTCGGGATGAAAAATAGCCTATAACCTTCCTGTTGAATGCGGCTATCCATTACAAAAAGAATTTTTCAAATCGGACCAGTAGTTCCTGAGATTAGCGCGTTCAAACAAACAAACTCTGCAGCTTTATAATATTAGTTTAGATTTAGGATAGTTTTTAAATCCTTACTTAGTATAACTCTACTAATATTATAAACTAGCAGCGCCCCGCGGTTTTACCCGCGTTGTGCCCGTTCCCGTGGGAACTTCGGGATTTTTTTTACATAAAAACCTTCCTCTTGAATCACTCTTACAAAAAACCGCATCAAAATCCGTTGCGTAATTTTAAAGATTTAAGCATACAGACAAAAATAGCGACTTTGTTTTATACTATGTAGTGATGCGAAAGTTTGTGAGGATGTATGTATGTTTGTTACTCTTCCACGATACTACTAAACGGATTTGGTTGAAAATATTTTTATTCATTTTGGCCCCAGAGGCTCTTTTGAACGTACCACCCATTCGGAAGAACATCAGCAGAGAAGAATGGGCAAGGATCTCTCAAATATTTGACTTTGAAATCATTATCTATTATATTTGTTCCAGGGTCTTGTAGCGTTGTCGTGTGCACAGAAACACGACGCAATATTAAGAAATGATTTCGAGTCACCGGATGCTGATGGAACGTACAAATGGGCAATACAGACTGGTCAGTTTCATCTCATTTTGAATTAAAACGCTTGTTGTATGTAGTTCATTGCAATTGTTAAGCAACGTGCAGCTCGGCCCTACTTGACTGGGTGGCCGATAGTGGCATTTCTATCTGAGCGCTGCCGTGCTTCAGAAAACACGTTAAGCAGTCGGTCCCGGTTGTTTCATTCGTCAGACCATGTCATTACCTTTAGGCACGCCAACCCTGAGAACCCTGACTCGCTACGACTTCTGGGGCCGAAGATACTTGCAGGACAAAATTTCAAAATGGCGTCCAAAATGGCCGACAATTTGACCTTGCTTTTAAGGTAAACTGGTCGAGTTTGGGCTCTAAACAAGCGGAATTGAGAATCCTGTCTATTGCTGTACCGAATGAGTCTTTCACAACTACCCCCGATTTTTAAATGCACAAAACACAATAAAAGTTGAGAAAAATATCAAAATAATATAAAATGTCAATAATTTAAATAAAAAACAAACAGTGTTAGTAACAGTGGTGGTCTTAAGTAAAAAACTATAGCTAATGTTAGTCACCCTACACTACAAATAGGGTTTCGGCTACCCTCAAAATTTAAAAAAAACTTGAGAGGTGTCAATTTAAGGGCACCCACCCGGATGGAACGAAGTTTATTTATTATCAACAAAAATAATCGTCGCGACACCACGCTGTTCAATGCGAAATAGAAAGACGAAACGAAAATATCTGGCTTGCTTTCTTTAAGAGAGAGAGAGAGACAGGCAGAGAAACATGCGCACGCCAGAGAGAGACAGACAGAGATACATGCGCACGCTGCACGCTCTAACGCAAAAGGTGTCGTTACAACTTTTCGTCTTAATTTTTTCCGTCTAGCCCCCTTTCGCAACGCGCGATAAGGAACTTCGTTCCAAAACTCAATATTTTCGCGCGCCGACAGTAGAAAATTCTGAATTTTCCCGACACCAGGGCCACAGACCTACTCGAAATTAATGAATGAATGAATGAGTGAATGAGTTTATTTCAGAAGGAGGTATCTACCATGAACAGCGAGGCACGGTTCATGACGTAGAAGGAACACCAAGCTTGGTGGTCGAAGGGCAGTATCAGTACACAGCGCCCGACGGACAGGTTAGTAACTAAACCTTTATATATACTCACGTTGTGCCCGTTCCCGCGGGAATTTCGGGATGAAATGTATCCCATGTGTTATTCTGATGTATAACCTATATTACTGTAAAGTTTCAACCAAATCCGTCCAGTAGTTTTTGTGTGAAAGAGTAACAAAATTACATATTATATAGGTCCATCCTCACAAACTTTCGCATCGTTTTCATTCACCGAGTGGATGGTCAACCTGACCAATCCTGGTGTCAGAGTTATTGAGACGACAAAGGCCTCTGACATGGCTCATGTAACGACTACTATCCAAAGAAAGTATCCGACGGCTTAACGTGCTTAGACCTGAGTCAGTATAGGTAAAATTGTCTTTATTCCATCCCTTAGGTAATAAACGTGGTATACCGAGCTGATGAGAACGGTTTCCACGCCGAAGGTGATCACCTGCCGACGCCGCCGCCCGCGCCGCGCGTCGCACGGCGCACGCGCAACTACCGCGCTCGTAACCAGCGCGTGAACTTATAGGAATAATAAACTTTATACCATTTTTTGAGACGTGTTTCATTGTTTACTAGCTGTGCCCTGCGGCAAAATCAGCCAAATCGGTTCAGCCGTTCTCGAGTTTTAAGCAGACTAACGATCAGCAACTCATTTTTATTACATAGAGATTATTACATAACCTAAAGGGATCTTTAGGTTATGTAATAATCTCTATAATCTTTATAAAACTATCTTATTTGTTAAGCAACGTGCAGTTCAGCTCCTACTTGGATGGGTGGCCGATAGCGGCATTTCTATCTGAGCGCTACCGTGCTTCGGAGGGCACGTTAAGCACGTCAGACCATGTCGGACGCCTTTGTGCGTTCTAAAAACTCCGACACCAGGGTTGGCCACTAACCGACTCTAACTTACTTACTACTTACCATTTAGTAGAAAGAAATACACTGAAACATTAGGCCTCTCACTCAGTTTCTGACAGTCAGCGAGACGTTTGACATTGACATTGTCAAAATATTTTCGTAATGCCTTGTGATTCGTCAGTTGAGCTGACCAATCACAACGCACCGCACCGCACCGCTCCGCTTCAAAAGAAACGCATCGTAAAGCAATAGTTTTATAATAAAGACAAAACAGGCTTTAGTCAAAGTAAATTAATCTTCGATCAACAATAATACACAACTAGATGTCGCGTCGGCGAAAAAATACGTCTCGGTGAATAAGGCCTCATTTGAAAAATGAGCTCTTATTTTATTCATAAGATTTGCTACCTACTTTATTGCTAGTTATCATGGTTGGAATTAGGTTAAACTTCGAACTGTTTTAAAACTTTTGTTTCAGTTCGGTAGTAAACAAAATAAGCAGTCGCACGTCATCCCCGCGGACAGTATTTAGCTTAGATTTTGTACGTGACCCGATATCTAGTTGCGTATTGTTGATCGAAGAAATTAAAAATCAATTTATCAATAGACATTTATTTATTAAATAAAGAGAATCATATTTACATTCGCATTCTTATAATAGAATTACATTATCTTTTATTTAAGATCTAGTTGTAATAACCGAAAGCAGTCTATCTGTTATATATTTAATGAGTCTTAAATTAGATATGAGAAGCGGACAAGAAAATATTCACCATCTACATAATATAATAAAGAGATTGATTTTTTGTTTGTTTGACCGCGCTAATCTCAGAAATTACAAATCCGATTTGAATAATTATTTTTGTAATAGATAGCCACATTCAACGAGAAGGTTATAGGCTATTTTTCATCCCGAAATTCCCACAGGAATAGGGCACAACACGAGTTAAACCGCGAGACACAGATAGTTTAAGTAAGGAAGTAAAGATAAACGCACATTTATCCGAACCGAACCGAATACGTTGAGAGTAGAATGAAATGAATTTTACAATTATGTTCTTCAAACCTTATCAAATCTTTACATTTGTCTGCGTCGAATAAAGAATCTAGACAACCCCAGAAATCCTAGACGAATTCGGATGAAGTCATCAAATGAGAAACCGATGCGCTCGTATTCTATCAGTTGCATGTACATATAACAGTTCGACAGAGTACAAAAATATAAATAATTATTTCGGAGCGGTCGAATGTCGTTGCGGATGCTTACTGATTTACATACTTGGACTTGATCTGATGACATGCACGCATCCTTTTTTATTTAATTATATTTTTGTATTGATTTTCGTATGCCGAAAGGTGAAACCTGGACCTCCATTCCTTACAACAGACAATTTTGTGCCAGCTAATCCATTAGTAACTCCTCCTCATATTCAACCAGAATGATATTTTCTATTTGCATGTATTCCTACCCGAACTAAATAAAGTATTATGATTGAGTGTACGAAGCTTCCTTGACTTCAATTCGTTCAACGTGTTCGGTTCGAATAGGTGCGCGTTCACCTTAAATATAGAACATCTCTATTGGTCAACATTATTCTCGTATCACCAATAGTATCACTCTATTTTCAACTCTGCTATTGGTGGATATTTTCTTAATTTTCCCGCTTCACATACCTATCTTTGAGAGATAACGCAGTTTTTTTTTCTTAATTTTTAATCATGGGTCATGGATGTATGATTTTCGAACACATACGATTATCAAGTTTCTATAAAAATAATTTTGATAAAGTACAGGTTAAGCAAAAAATAATGAAGGTACAGTATTACGCATTTTTCGGATTATAATGATTTTAGTTAACCTCTCAACTGGCACGCCGCATTTGCGAAATATGGCGCGGCGATAATACCTAAATATGTTTAAGAAAAGCTGTTCGTTCAAAATTGTATTTTAAATTGCACGACTATTTGAAACGAACTTCATTTTTTTATTAAACATATTTAGACGCAAAATAAAATTGAGAATGCTTATGCAATCTGCCTTAAAAGTAGAGACTTTTTAATTAATTTTCTATTCTGCAAATCTGTCAAAATAGAAGATGTAGCTAATGCCATCTCTTTAATTCACTGGAATAACTTTTCGATTTCATTAAAACGTAAAATTCTTGGGGCAAATATGCTTGGATAGAGCAAAAAAACTGTCAGTAAGCAAAAACAGAAATCATTGGCAGCACCGTAATCGACGCAATTATTGACTGCAACTATGTATCTCGATTAACTACAGAATCGATCGATTATACGACCACTACGCACAACACTAATAAAAAAATAGTTTTTTTTATAAAATGGCGCGAATGTCTATTGGTGTTCATGTATCGTAACTTTTTGTACATAATATTGCTTGGTCGGTTTAATTAATATATTCACTAACATACTTTAGCGGCACTAAATACTGGAACATCCCTGGAGTGAAGTATACGCACCTTACGTCCGCATATAAGCGGAGCGGAGCGGTGGAGAGCCGAATTGACGAATCAAAAGCCATTGTAATTTAAAACCTCTTAATAACGCATTCTCATTGGTCAGTTGAGTTTCGCACCGGTCCGCTTCGCTTTTATGGAAACCCATTACACTCGTCTCTTTGCGACGGGGGTTGCAAGAGATTTTTCTAGATTTCAGAAATCATCAAGTAGGCATAATAGTTTTATCTCACGAGCACCACTGAGTCATACTTGTACATGCACATTTTCTTAGTGTGCATCATGGTCCGCGTCAAAATTGTCTTTGAAGTAGAGACAGCATGGTAGGTTTGAATAAACGGAGAAAAGTCACTCGATAGTTATTCGCAGTGAGGTGTGTCAAATGAATATAAACAATGATCTTGCCGACGGTACTGATTATCCGCACACTGTCTACACACCAAAGCCGCCGGCCCGGCGGCACGAACCCGGCGGGCAAGGCCGGCGACCTGATTTTAAACGATTTTGAACGATTTTCGTTCAAGATCAGGCCGCCGGCCTTGCCCGCCGGGTTCGTGCCGCCGGGCCGGCGGCTTTGGTGTATAGACAGCTAAGACGCGTGTCTATACTCATTACTACTACAAGTACGACACAGGGGCGCTCGTGAGATTAAACAACTATAAAAAAATTACAATAGGTCCAAATATTAATCCCCTTTAGTGAATCGTGGGAAGCGGAGCTAGACAGCTCTTAGCTCAAAACACGACATCATAAAAAAATCGACGAACTGAGAACGTCCTTTTTGAAGTCGGTTACTTATCATAAGCAATGCGGCATTAAAGGTACAAGTCGAAAACGATCCGCAGACGGCACGCGGACATTCCGTAAGCCGCGTGCGTATGTCGTTTGTCATGCAGCGCTCCGTACCGCTTTAACGAAGACACACCCTACAGTAATGTTTTTGGCAGCAACCGCAAGCACCTGGCAGCAGCGCTGTTGCCATCGGACCTAATTTTTCACAGAGATTCATAGAAACCAATATGTAGTTATGCTTGCGGTCCTACCTTAAATCACTTACGGATGCGGTCTACGGTTCGCTAGCTTTATGCGGTTGCGGTATACGGTCCTTCGACTTATACATTTAGTAGAAAGCATTATATTTAGCGGTTTACATTATATAACAGTATACAAAAGAAAAGCAATTTATTTACAACAAATAAATAAATAAGATATTATATAATATTATACGTAAAATATTCAAATACATACTAATATTATACATATATGCGAAAGGTTATTCTGTTTACGTCCCAATAATCTATATATCTCAGATAGCAGATAGCAGAATGCGTCTCCATTAAGCAATGCCAATACATTACGAAAAGATTTTGACAGTGACAATTCTTTGTTTGACAAATTCAATGCATTGTGATTGGTCGATTGAGCCCCGCCTACTCCGCTCCGCTTTAAGCGAACGCACCCTTAAGCCCGGTTTCCACTGCAAGCGGAGCGGGCTCATAAATGACTCCGTTTGGCAGCCATTACGTGTTTTTGTTAATTCAAACTGATGCTTCAACAGAAACCCACGCAATGGTAATTAAATGGAGTCATTAATGAGCCCGCTCCGCTTGCGGTGGAGACCGGGCTTTAGCCTTGACATTGTCACTACATAGTATAAAATAAAGTCGTCTCTTTTTCGTGTCTGTCACACTGTTTGTCTGTCTGTATGCTTAAATCTTTAAAATTACGCAACGGATTTTGATGCGGTTATTTGTAATAGGTAGAGTGAATCAAGAGGAAGGTTTTTATGTAAAAAAAATCCCAAAATTCCCACGGGAACGGGCACAACGCGGGTAAAACCGCGGGGCGCTGCTAGTTAGAAAATAAAGGACATCATTCATTTTGGACCAAAAACTAAAAGTGTAATTTTTTTAAATATGTTATTACGACGTCACCATTGTGCGCACAGATTGGACGTCATAATAAAAAAAATAGTACTTGTGTATTCTATCCGAATATATTATTTTTTTGTTCTGGCACTTTGATTTCTTGGACCAAAAATGTATGAAACGTGAAAGATGTCCTTTCAAATTTAAACAATAAATCCAGCCGTCAAAATTTGAATTTAATTAACATAAAGACAACTGTCAAAACATATCTGCCATCTAAGATAACCCATCAGCAACGAAGATCAATTATTGTTATCGATCAATATAAGATTTTTATCTCCAAATTCCTACGAAAACATATCGAAATAAACGCAGAGAAATACGCCGGTAACTCAATAAATAAATTATGAAAATGACTGAAAAAGCATGTTTTTGACAATGTGTTATATTTTACAATTTAATTCATGTATTTTACATCTAATACCTATATTCGTTAATACAAGTGGGCAAGGCATTTCTTTGTTACATATTACAGAACAGATGCGTTCCTGAAATTAATTTCAACACTGCAACGTAACAGAAATCGATCTATTAATATTATAATGAGGTAATTTTTTTAACTCTGTTTGTTTGTATGTTAGAACTAATCTCGGGAAATACCAGGCCGATTTGAATAATCCTTTTTGTAATGCATAATTACATTCAACGGGAAGGTTATAGGCTATTTTTCATCCCGAAATTCCCACGGGAACGGGCCCAAACGCAGGTAAAACCGCGGAGTGCTGCTAGTATCTATATATATAAAAACCAATCGTGGTTCGTTAGCCTTGCTAAAACTCGAGAACGGCTGGGCCGATTGAGCGATTTGGTGACCATTGACTGAATAAATGCGGGTGAAACCGCAGGGCACAGCTAGTACCTATATAAAAACTGAAGAATTTGATGTATGTTTGTTTGCACGCGCTAATCTCTGAAACTACCTATCAATTTGAATAATTCTTTTTGTAATGGATAGCCACATTCAACGGGAAGGTTATAGGTTAATTTTCATCCCGAAATTCCCACGGGAACGGGCAAGACGCGGGGCGCAGCTAAAGGTATAATTTACATACGTTTCATAGATTGCTTTTTATCGCGGCGCTTTCTTCGCAGATACGTCAAATTAGGAGAGATTGGAGTGATTTTTGAAATGTAATCTATAAAAACTCACCAATTAGTTAATAATCGATTAAATTGACTCTGAGAACGGCAGTAATCGCGATACTCGCGAATGAAATCGCCATTAACTAATTCACATATTTTTTTCATATCTAAAATCACTCCAGCACTCAAAGAAGAAGAGTTGTCTCTTGTTGACATGATTAATCATAAAAGGATAAGTCAAGGAAAGTAAAATAAAAAGAACGAAATTATATAAAAGCACATTATATTACAAGCAACGCATCTGCTCCGTATAAAACTACTATAAATCTAATTTACATTAATTAGTACCAACATTAAACATAACTTTTATACAAAACAAACTCTCCACGCAGCTAGCATTTATACCTAACGAGTTTCACTTTTTGAATTCCTCTCCTCTCACTTATGACCGATGATTAAATTAAACAATGATTAAGTTCGTCAATGATTAAATTAAATAATTGATTAAGTCCGTCAATGATTAAATTTACTAATGATTCTATACACTATTTAATTATTAAATGATTGAGCCCATCAATGATTAAAAACAATAATTATTGAATGAATAAATTATTAAATGTTTTAACCAGAAACGAATCCCATGACTAACACAATGATTAATCAAATCAGTGATTTAATCAATTAATTTAATAATTATCTTAATTTTGTGATTACATCAAACCAATGATTATATGAATTAAATGATTAATTCTAAATTCAAATTCTTTCTAATTATTTTTTATACAAAATCCAGTAGGATGGCCAACCCTGGTATCGGAATTTTATTTTCTAAGAGCCAAAGTGTCATTAAAAGTAAATCACGCATTCAATTAATCATTGGTTGATTTAATCATCGAATCATTGGTCAATTTAATCATCAATTACAAGTAAGGGGACCAATTTACACAGTCCTAGATGTGATGCCAAAAATGACAAATAATATTTTGTTTATTATCAATAAAGATTTTTACGTTCGGATGAATCTTTGAAATCACGAAATAAGAAGTTAAATAGAATTAATATGTGATTTTCTATGAAAGCCAGTATCGCCAAACTTATTCGGACATTACTGTGTCATTACAATCGTTGGGCTGTGATTGGTCGAAAAAAGCGAAATGACAACTAATCAATCATAGAGTATGTCATTTTGACATATGAAGTGATACAACCGTAGAGTAACTTGTATAAGTTACTAGAAGTGGCTCATGGCTTTCTCGTATACAGGGTGATTACGGGGTCGTGGAGCAAGAAAGAAGCATTTAACTTACTTTCTCCTAAGCATCACGATAGGTTAGGAATAACAGTACACCAGCGACTTATTTTAGTCAGCAAAAAAAACTGCGATAATTCGAGATCATGGTCACCCTACTATTTCCCAAGAAAACTTATGTCAAGTAATATTAAAAGTAGGGTGACCACGCATTTTGAGTCAATAATAATTTTTAAATAAAAATACGTAAATAACGAATCATCTTTGTTTAAATTAAAATAAATACAGGTAGCATCGCAATCATTTATTTACTGAGTCAGAAAAAAATGGTTAGGATCACGACCCCGAAATCACCCTGTATTTATTTAAATATTTTCTATTTCTATTATATTCTTTCCTACATTCCTCGTGTTCAAACGATCCGATGTTAAAAAATTATAGAAAAAGGTTTTTCAAAAAAATGTATGAATGATACATTACCGTTCAATTCTGATTTAAATTCAAAAATTAATATATGAATGGAAAACCTACTGTATATAAAACAGCGGTTTTGGAAAATACAATCTTTCCTTTGGATTTCAAAAAGTCCCATACCAAGACATACCAAGTTTTTCAACTAACACTACTATAATAACTATATACATACATTCAAAACTAATTTTTCAATCAGTAGATATAAAATTAAAAAATAATTTAAAAATTGATTTACAAAACATTAGGAAATTTTGAGATAAAAATTGTCAAATATGGTCCTATAACACCCCACTGCAGATCAAACACCTCTCACTGCAGATGTTAGTACAGCGAGGAGTACACGTGATCACAAGCGAGTACTAATGTAAAGTATCGTCCTATAACACCCCACTGCCGATCAAACACCTCTCACTGAAGATGTCAGTATACATTAAAAATAATAAAAAACTTATCTAAAAATTGAAAAATTAGCTCTCATTTAAATCTATCGGCAGAATTTGAATTCGGGTACAGCATTGTATTTTCAATTATTAATAATAACTAATAACATAATCGTAGTGTATTGTATTTATACCTAATATTTATTAACAATAAATTATATTTTACTTGGAACGCCGCCGTGCGTCGGCCGTTCGACGTAGTCTCTTGTGGTTCAGATTGTAATATTTACCTGAAATATTTATTAAATTGTTCTTTTAAATGGACTTTTAAAGAAGTGTAAATGTGTCGATATCAAAGTGTCACTGTTAGAGTGGATATTGTCACTGTTCAATTGGATATTGTCACTGTTGGATATTCTGACTATATATCGCGTATACATTTAATTAATCAATAAAGTCTTCCAGGTCCTCGTGCAGCCACTGTTCCATTGGATAAAGTCACTGTTCGCTTGGATATGAAGTCTATCGTCGATAGTCACTGTTCACAATACTCCTATATTTACCTAATCAAGAAAGTCTTTATGGACAGTCACTGTTCAAGTTGATATAGTCACTGTTCATATGTCCACATATAGTCACTGTTCACATGTACACATATAGTCACTGTTCACATGAACACATATAGCCACTGTTCACAAGTATACTCATTTTTTTCTTTCTTGTCCTAAAAAGTGGACGAATATCGTCAATTTTCCAGCCACATTTTGGGACAAGTAAGAAAAAATAGAGTATACACAAGCACTGTTCGCGTGTACAAATATATTTACCTAATCAAAGAAGTCTTCGTGGTCGTCGAGCGGCGCGGGGCGCGGCGCGGGCGCGGGCGGCGCGGCGCCGGCGTAGTTGAGGAAGTCCCACACGAGGATAGTGTCGTCGTGAGACGAAGACACTATCTGGAACTCGTCGAACTGCAGCCGGAACACGCGCCCCGTGTGCTCCTGGGGGGAGGGGGTGATTTAGTATGGGGTGTTAAATGACTAAGAAAAGATGGCGAAGAATAGATGACGAAGAAAATATGATAAAGAAAATATGACAAAGAATAGATGACAAAGAAATGATGACAATGAAGAAGGATAAAGTACTTATAGCGCCTCCCTGTTTTACCCGTTCGTAGGGTAATTTCAAGGTTAAATATTCAGATGTACAACATTATATTGCTGTAAAGTTTCATCCAAATATGTTCGGTAGTTTTTGCGTGACAACCATTCGCATTCATAATGTTAGTAACATTTTGAAAATTGAAAATTAGAAAAATTTATTTGCTTGTTTGTATGTTCGAGGTGATCTCAGGAATTATCACACCGATTTGAATAATTCTTTTTGTACTAGATAGCCACATTCAACGGGAAGGTTATAGGCTATTTTTCATCCCGACATTCCCACGGGAACGGTGACAAAGCGGATAACACCGCGGGGCGCTGCTAGCATAATAATAATATCTTACCACGAGCGTCCTAAGACACAGGTCCTGTTGGGGCGTCCTCACATCCAACGCGGCTGGCAGATCCCACACTTTGATCTTTCCGTCGTACGCGCCACTCACTATTCGCTTGTTGTCGAAACTGTACAGAGAAATAATAAATTATAAAGGTTGTTTTGTTGATGCTAAATGTCTAACGCTAGCCAAAATTATATAATACTTATAAAGATTAAGGCTAAAGCAATGTTAGCCAAAATTTGGCTAATGAATTCTATGTTGGTCACTGGCTAAACACAGTAATTCATTGGTCATGGCTAAACTATGTTTAATCAATAATCATTCATTTCATTAGTCATGACCAAAATTATTTAATACACTCACTCACTCAGTCAGTGCAGTGTATGTACTGACCGGATGCAGCGCACGAGCTCCTCGTGCCCCTCCAGCACGCGGATGCACTCACTCACTCACTCACTCAGTGCAGTGTATGTACTGACCGGATGCAGCGCACGAGCTCCTCGTGCCCCTCCAGCACGCGGATGCACTCACTCACTCACTCACTCAGTGCAGTGTATGTACTGACCGGATGCAGCGCACGAGCTCCTCGTGCCCCTCCAGCACGCGGATGCACTCACTCACTCACTCACTCAGTGCAGTGTATGTACTGACCGGATGCAGCGCACGAGCTCCTCGTGCCCCTCCAGCACGCGGATGCACTCACTCACTCACTCACTCACTCACTCACTCAGTGCAGTGTATGTACTGACCGGATGCAGCGCACGAGCTCCTCGTGCCCCTCCAGCACGCGGATGCACTCACTCACTCACTCACTCAGTTCAGTGTATGTACTGACCGGATGCAGCGCACGAGCTCCTCGTGCCCCTCCAGCACGCGGATGCACTCACTCACTCACTCACTCAGTGCAGTGTATGTACTGACCGGATGCAGCGCACGAGCTCCTCGTGCCCCTCCAGCACGCGGATGTACTCACTCACTCACTCACTCAATGCAGTGTATGTACTGACCGGATGCAGCGCACGAGCTCCTCGTGCCCCTCCAGCACGCGGATGCACTCACTCACTCACTCACTCACTCAGTGCAGTGTATTTACTGACCGGATGCAGCGCACGAGCTCCTCGTGCCCCTCCAGCACGCGGATGCACTCACTCACTCACTCACTCACTCACTCACTCACTCAGTGCAGTGTATTTACTGACCGGATGCAGCGCACGAGCTCCTCGTGCCCCTCCAGCACGCGGATGCACTCACTCACTCACTCACTCACTCACTCAGTGCAGTGTATGTACTGACCGGATGCAGCGCACGAGCTCCTCGTGCCCCTCCAGCACGCGGATGCAGTCACTCACTCACTCACTCAGTGCAGTGTATGTACTGACCGGATGCAGCGCACGAGCTCCTCGTGCCCCTCCAGCACGCGGATGCACTCACTCACTCACTCACTCACTCACTCAGTGCAGGGTATGTACTGACCGGATGCAGCGCACGAGCTCCTCGTGCCCCTCCAGCACGCGGATGCACTCACTCACTCACTCACTCAGTGCAGTGTATGTACTGACCGGATGCAGCGCACGAGCTCCTCGTGTCCCTCCAGCACGCGGATGCACTCACTCACTCACTCACTCACTCACTCAGTGCAGGGTATGTACTGACCGGATGCAGCGCACGAGCTCCTCGTGCCCCTCCAGCACGCGGATGCACTCACTCACTCACTCAGTGCAGTGTATGTACTGACCGGATGCAGCGCACGAGCTCCTCGTGCCCCTCCAGCACGCGGATGCACTCACTCACTCACTCACTCAGTCCAGTGTATGTACTGACCGGATGCAGCGCACGAGCTCCTCGTGCCCCTCCAGCACGCGGATGCACTCACTCACTCACTCACTCAGTCCAGTGTATGTACTGACCGGATGCAGCGCACGAGCTCCTCGTGCCCCTCCAGCACGCGGATGCACTCACTCACTCACTCACTCAGTCCAGTGTATGTACTGACCGGATGCAGCGCACGAGCTCCTCGTGCCCCTCCAGCACGCGGATGCACTGGCCGCACTCGATGTCCCACAAGCGGATGGTGTTGTCGGAGGAGCCGGAGACCACGAGCCGGTCCCGGTACTGGAGGCACGCGATGCCGCGCTTGTGTCCGTTCAGCGTGCGCACGAACTCGCACGACGACGTGTTCCATACCTTACGGACAACAATACTATTAGGTTAACTTGAATTTCCCAAATTCCCACGGGAACAAGCACAATGCAGGTAAAACTATAATATGCTTACTTTGATAGTCCTAATATGCTTACTGTAATAGTCCTAATATGCTTACTTTAATATTCCTAATATGCTTACTTTAATAGTCCTAAAATGCTTACTTTAATAGTCCTAAAATGCTTACTTTAATAGTCCTAAAATGCTTACTTTAATAGTCCTAATTTGCTTACTTTAATAGTCCTAATATGCTTACTTTAATAGTCCTAATATGCTTACTTTAATAGTCCTAAAATGCTTACTTTAATAGTCCTAATATGCTTACTTTAATAGTCCTAATATGCTTACTTTAATAGTCCTAATTTGCTTACTTTAATAGTCCTAATATGCTTACTTTAATAGTCCTAATTTGCTTACTTTAATAGTCCTAATATGCTTACTTTAATAGTCCTAAAATGCTTACTTTAATAGTCCTAATTTGCTTACTTTAATAGTCCTAATATGCTTACTTTAATAGTCCTAATTTGCTTACTTTAATAGTCCTAATATGCTTACTTTAATAGTCCTAAAATGTTTACTTTAATAGTCCTAATATGCTTACTTTAATAGTCCTAAAATGCTTACTTTAATAGTCCTAATTTGCTTACTTTAATAGTCCTAACATGCTTACTTTAATAGTCCTAATATGCTTACTTTAATAGTCCTAAAATGCTTACTTTAATAGTCCTAAAATGCTTACTTTAATAGTCCTAATATGCTTACTTTAATAGTCCTAATATGCTCACTTTAATAGTCCTAATATGCTTACTTTAATAGTCCTAATATGCTTACTTTAATAGTCCTAATATGCTTACTTTAATAGTCCTAATATGCTTACTTTAATAGTCCTAAAATGCTTACTTTAATAGTCCTAATATGCTTACTTTAATAGTCCTAAAATGCTTACTTTAATAGTCCTAATATGCTTACTTTAATAGTCCTAAAATGCTTACTTTAATAGTCCTAATATGCTTACTTTAATAGTTCTATCCCCGCTGGCCGACACGATGTACTTTTCATCGAAGTCCACCACGTTGACCGCTGCCCGGTGACCCACTAGCACTCTCCGGAGCATGATCTCGGTGGTTGAGGTCATGTCCCAGACTGCTATTGAACGATCCTGTAACAACATTATAAGAATATTATACTATGATCTAACTTAAACTAATATTATATATGTTTTTTAGGATGGATGTATATATGGGTCCCGCGGGAATTTGGGGACAAAATGTATCCCGTGTGTTATTCTGATGTATAACCTATATTACTGTAAAGTTTCATCCAAACGTCCAGTTATTTCGTGAAAGAGTAACAAACATATATACATACACTAGCAGCGCCCCGCGGTTTTACCCGCGTTGTGCCCGTTCCCGTGGGAATTTCGGGAATTTTTTTACATAAAAACCTTCCTCTTGAATCACTCTACCTATTACAAAAAACCGCATCAAAATCCGTTGCGTAATTTTAAAGATTTAAGCATACAGACAGACAAACAGTGTGACAGACACGAAAAAGAGACGACTTTATTTTATACTATGAAGTGATACATCCATCCTCACAAACTTGGATTTCTGATATTAGTAGGATTATCAGTGTACTGCGGTTTAAATTAATATAAATCCTAACTAATATTATAAATGCGAAAGTAACTCTGTCTGTCTGTCTGTTACGCTTTCACGCAAACTACTGAACCTATTTGAATGAAATTTGGTACACAGTTAGCCCAGAGCCTGAGAAAGGACATAGGCTTTTTATCGCGAAATTCCTGCGGGAACGGGTACAACGCAGGTGAAATGCGGAGCGCTGTTAGTTAAAGTATATATATATTAAAAACTTTACATTATTATGGTCATATTCGGATGAAACATTGTGCGAGTGAACTGTATCACACTACTACGACTGTCAACTCCTTGTGAAATACTAATTATAATTTCTCATGTAAGTGATTGTATTGTCTTTTTTGAGAAATAAATATTCTTTAAACATAAAAAAGCGAAGGGTATCTCTAGCGTATAGTGTGAACCACATACCTTACTACAAGTGACCATCATGCCGTTGCAGAAGCGCAGATGCAGCACCGCCTCGCAGTGGTGTATGAGCGTGTTGAGCATCTCGCCCGAGGAGACGTCCCACACGCGCACCGTGCTGTATCTGTAGCGTATAGTGTGAACCACATACCTTACTACAAGTGACCATCATGCCGTTGCAGAAGCGCAGATGCAGCACCGCCTCGCAGTGGTGTATGAGCGTGTTGAGCATCTCGCCCGAGGAGACGTCCCACACGCGCACCGTGCTGTATCTGTAGCGTATAGTGTGAACCACATACCTTACTACAAGTGACCATCATGCCGTTGCAGAAGCGCAGATGCAGCACCGCCTCGCAGTGGTGTATGAGCGTGTTGAGCATCTCGCCCGAGGAGACGTCCCACACGCGCACCGTGCTGTATCTGTAGCGTATAGTGTGAACCACATACCTTACTACAAGTGACCATCATGCCGTTGCAGAAGCGCAGATGCAGCACCGCCTCGCAGTGGTGTATGAGCGTGTTGAGCATCTCGCCCGAGGAGACGTTCCACACGCGCACCGTGCTGTATCTGTAGCGTATAGTGTGAACCACATACCTTACTACAAGTGACCATCATGCCGTTGCAGAAGCGCAGATGCAGCACCGCCTCGCAGTGGTGTATGAGCGTGTTGAGCATCTCGCCCGAGGAGACGTCCCACACGCGCACCGTGCTGTATCTGTAGCGTATAGTGTGAACCACATACCTTACTACAAGTGACCATCATGCCGTTGCAGAAGCGCAGATGCAGCACCGCCTCGCAGTGGTGTATGAGCGTGTTGAGCATCTCGCCCGAGGAGACGTCCCACACGCGCACCGTGCTGTATCTGTAGCGTATAGTGTGAACCACATACCTTACTACAAGTGACCATCATGCCGTTGCAGAAGCGCAGATGCAGCACCGCCTCGCAGTGGTGTATGAGCGTGTTGAGCATCTCGCCCGAGGAGACGTCCCACACGCGCACCGTGCTGTATCTGTAGCGTATAGTGTGAACCACATACCTTACTACAAGTGACCATCATGCCGTTGCAGAAGCGCAGATGCAGCACCGCCTCGCAGTGGTGTATGAGCGTGTTGAGCATCTCGCCCGAGGAGACGTCCCACACGCGCACCGTGCTGTATCTGTAGCGTATAGTGTGAACCACATACCTTACTACAAGTGACCATCATGCCGTTGCAGAAGCGCAGATGCAGCACCGCCTCGCAGTGGTGTATGAGCGTGTTGAGCATCTCGCCCGAGGAGACGTCCCACACGCGCACCGTGCTGTATCTGTAGCGTATAGTGTGAACCACATACCTTACTACAAGTGACCATCATGCCGTTGCAGAAGCGCAGATGCAGCACCGCCTCGCAGTGGTGTATGAGCGTGTTGAGCATCTCGCCCGAGGAGACGTCCCACACGCGCACCGTGCTGTATCTGTAGCGTATAGTGTGAACCACATACCTTACTACAAGTGACCATCATGCCGTTGCAGAAGCGCAGATGCAGCACCGCCTCGCAGTGGTGTATGAGCGTGTTGAGCATCTCGCCCGAGGAGACGTCCCACACGCGCACCGTGCTGTATCTGTAGCGTATAGTGTGAACCACATACCTTACTACAAGTGACCATCATGCCGTTGCAGAAGCGCAGATGCAGCACCGCCTCGCAGTGGTGTATGAGCGTGTTGAGCATCTCGCCCGAGGAGACGTCCCACACGCGCACCGTGCTGTATCTGTAGCGTATAGTGTGAACCACATACCTTACTACAAGTGACCATCATGCCGTTGCAGAAGCGCAGATGCAGCACCGCCTCGCAGTGGTGTATGAGCGTGTTGAGCATCTCGCCCGAGGAGACGTCCCACACGCGCACCGTGCTGTATCTGTAGCGTATAGTGTGAACCACATACCTTACTACAAGTGACCATCATGCCGTTGCAGAAGCGCAGATGCAGCACCGCCTCGCAGTGGTGTATGAGCGTGTTGAGCATCTCGCCCGAGGAGACGTCCCACACGCGCACCGTGCTGTATCTGTAGCGTATAGTGTGAACCACATACCTTACTACAAGTGACCATCATGCCGTTGCAGAAGCGCAGATGCAGCACCGCCTCGCAGTGGTGTATGAGCGTGTTGAGCATCTCGCCCGAGGAGACGTCCCACACGCGCACCGTGCTGTATCTGTAGCGTATAGTGTGAACCACATACCTTACTACAAGTGACCATCATGCCGTTGCAGAAGCGCAGATGCAGCACCGCCTCGCAGTGGTGTATGAGCGTGTTGAGCATCTCGCCCGAGGAGACGTCCCACACGCGCACCGTGCTGTATCTGTAGCGTATAGTGTGAACCACATACCTTACTACAAGTGACCATCATGCCGTTGCAGAAGCGCAGATGCAGCACCGCCTCGCAGTGGTGTATGAGCGTGTTGAGCATCTCGCCCGAGGAGACGTCCCACACGCGCACCGTGCTGTATCTGTAGCGTATAGTGTGAACCACATACCTTACTACAAGTGACCATCATGCCGTTGCAGAAGCGCAGATGCAGCACCGCCTCGCAGTGGTGTATGAGCGTGTTGAGCATCTCGCCCGAGGAGACGTCCCACACGCGCACCGTGCTGTATCTGTAGCGTATAGTGTGAACCACATACCTTACTACAAGTGACCATCATGCCGTTGCAGAAGCGCAGATGCAGCACCGCCTCGCAGTGGTGTATGAGCGTGTTGAGCATCTCGCCCGAGGAGACGTCCCACACGCGCACCGTGCTGTCGGACGAGCCGGAGATGATGGCGCGCTCGTCGTACTGCAGGCACAGCACCGAGCCCGTGTGCCCTTGCAGCTCCTGGGGACGTTTCCGTGTATGTGTCAATGATTGGGGGAAGATGTGTTGCTGCGTAGCTCGGTTAAGTCTTAGTAAGTAAGGGCCTGATCTATAAACAGCATTTTAACTATCAAATGGCTTGTCCCTTTCCGACACACGCTATTTTCCAAAGAGCAAAAGAGACAAAACACTTAAATCAGTGTTTATGTTAAATTACATTTATGAATATGGTGGTAAGTGAATAGGTATACAATAGATCCCTATGTTTCATATAGCATTATGTCATGGCTTAGATTCCGTAGCACACTCAGATCTTTAGCCCGTATCCGTAGCATCGCCCGTAGCTCGCATCCGCAGCCTCCGTCGTCTTGTGGTTTGAGCGCTCGGCTCACGATCCGGAGGTTCCGGATTCGATTCCCGGTGGGGACAATATCTCACAAAAATCTCTTTGTGAGACTGCCCTCAGTTTGGTTAGGGCATTGCAGGCTGAATCACCTGATTGCCCGAAAAGTGAGACGATTCCGTGCTTCGGAGGGCACGTTAAGCCGTCGGTCCCGGTTACTGTCTACGGATAGTAGTCGTTACATGAGCCATGTCATAGGCCTTGGGCGGCTCAATAACTCTGACACCAGGATGGGTTAGGTTGACCATCCCCGATGAAGAAGAAGATCCGTAGTTCGAATACATAGTAACGCATTCGCAACACAAATCACGTCATGGCTATGGGTTTGTGGAGTCAAAAGGAGCATAGCATAACATAGTAGCATAGCCCTCGTGATAGTCTGAAGTAAAGGAGTACTCACTCGGACACACTGCAGCGTCTTTCTGTCCCATATTTTGATAGTATTGTCTCTCAGGCCAGACACTATTTTGTTATCATCATATTGCAAACAATATACACCTTTTGAATTTTCTGATCTGCAGTTTATTCTCTGTAATTAAAAGAAGAAACATAGGTTAATAAAATCTATGAAAATATTAGGAAAAAAATAATTTTAGAAACTTCAGTCAAAAATGTCCGCAATGGACTCTTAAACTACTGAACCGACTTTAAATTTGATTTGCACACCGTGTGCAATTTGATCCAACTTGAAAGATAGGATAGCTTACATATCAATTTATAGTACATAGTTAAAAAAAAATACCCGGACAAATTCACACACGGTTAATTAGACCCAAAGTAATCTCTAAGCTTGTATTATGGAATCTCACTCACTGATACTACTACATATACATACACAAATACTTTAAAGAATATATAATTGACACCCAGACATCGTCAACAACTATGTCTTCACATATTGTTACTCCGTTGAATCGAGCCCGCAACCCCCGACACAGTGAGCGCTCTCCCTGCCACTGTGACAACGGGCTTGTCAAAAGTAGTGTCAACGGTACCTGTAAATTGTGTTTTCCCATCCGCCAGTTGTCCTCAATGGTCCGTATGTCTTTGATGATTTTTGGATAGAGTTGTCTGTAGAAGGAGTGTGTAGGATGCTGGCAGCCGGGCTTCGGTTTGAACAGGTAACGGATCCTGGAAAATTGAGAGAGAAAGAGGGGTTAGTTTTGGTATAGTATTAGAAGAAAATTGGGGTTGATTTTGGTATAATAATAGAAGAAAATTAGGGTTGATTTTGGTAAAGAATTAACGCCTTATCCAAAAATCTATACTAATATTATAAAGCTGCAGAGTTTGTTTGTTTGTTTGAACGAGCTAATCTCAGGAACTACTGGTCCGATTTGAAAAAATATTTTTGTAATGGATAGCCACATTCAATGGGAAGGTTATGGGCTAATTTTCATCCGGAAACTCCCACGGGAACGGGTACAACG
This sequence comes from Cyclophora albipunctata, assembly GCA_963082685.1. Classification (NCBI taxonomy): domain Eukaryota; kingdom Metazoa; phylum Arthropoda; class Insecta; order Lepidoptera; family Geometridae; genus Cyclophora; species Cyclophora albipunctata. Next base: position 2,530,728 of record OY720141.1, on the reverse strand, counting down.
CGGGTAAAACCGCGGGGCGCTGCTAGTGCTTTATAACTAAGTTCAGCATAACACATGGGATACATTTTATCCCGAAATTCCCACGGGAGCGACACGGGACGCTGCTAGTCTACACTAATATTATAAAGAGGAAAACTTTGTTTGTTTGGTTGTAATGAATAGGCTCAAAAACTACTGGACTGTTTTTAAAAATTCTTTCAACATTCGAAAGCTACATTATCCACGAGTAACATAGGCTATTTTTCATCCCGAAATTCCCACAGGAATGGACACAACGCGGGTAAAACCGCGGGGCGCTGTTAGTATATCTTTGAGCTGTACTCACCACCCCCTCCGCTCCGCGAGCCCCTGCCACAGCGAGTCGGTCCGCACCTGCCTCTCTGCCAGCTTCTTCCACAGCATGCCTTCGGAGATGACGCGCTGCCACTCTCGACACACCAGCTCCGCAGCGCACAGGGAACTGGCGTCCAGATATGACAGGATGTTCTCAGCTACATGGTCCAAGCCTTTTTCTGGAAGATGGTAATGTTAAGGTTATGGATAATGCAATGCAAGATAGGTATATCTATATCTATCTATAGTAATATAATACAGCAGGAGAGTTTGTTTTAAGGGTTCCGTACCCAAAGGGTAAAAACGGGACCCTATTACTGAGACTTCGCAGTCCGTTCGTCTGTCTGTCACCAGACTATATCTCAAGAACGGTAATAGCTAGACAGTTGAAAATTTCACAGATGATGTATTTCTATTGCCGCTATAACAACAAATACTAAAAATAAAATATTTAAGGGGGGCTCCCATACAACAAACGTCATTTTTTGCTGTTATAATGTACGGAACCCTCCGTGCGCGTGTCCGACTCGAACTTGGCCGGTTTTTTTTGTTCGTTAGAACGCGTTAATCTCAGGTACTACCTATCCGATTTAAATAATTCATCTATTTATTATTATTATTATAGTTTCTCCTTGGAGATAGGGGACAAGTCCGTCTTTTAGTTTTTGAGAGGGGATGCAGATCCAACTCATAGACAAGCCCGTTGTCACAGTGGCAGTGAGCGCTTACTGTGTCGGGGGTTGCGGGCTCGATTCAACGGAGTAACAATATGTGAAGACATAGTTGTTGACGACGACTGGGTGTCAATTATACATAACAAAGTGGTTAAAAACTTTGGACTATCATGAAACGGAGCAAATCCTTGAACATGGTTTTTAAATGTACGGCACAGACAGACCTGACTACTCATACATCACAAACAAACATACATTTTGTACAACTCCCACACACACACTCACGCACTCACACCAACACACAATCATATATACACCCACATGCACACGAACCGAGCCACATTTTCGTATAATGTTATATATTTTGGAGGATATTTTTAAGTTTTTTCTTTTTTATGTTCTATTTTATATTTGTTATTCCACAAGATTAACGGTATTTGAACCGCCGTTGTCGCCAATCTCTTTTTTATACTTCGCCATTGGTCTCTGCGATACAGACTTCGAGCCTAGTGCAGAGACCGCCATACAATTCTTACAAAATATATAATTTGTTTATTTTTAACTAATGTAATTTTTTCAAAGAATGTAATGCTTTTAGTAAATAAAGATTTATCATTTATCATTTATCATATTCTCATAAAGTATTTGTGTATGTATATGTAGTAGTATCAGTTAGTTAGATTACATAACACAAGTTTAGAGCTAACTTTGGGTCTAATTAACCGTGAGTGAATTTGTCCGGGTGTATTATATTATATATTATAGATAGAGGCTCAGTGGAGATGCCAGAGAGCCTCTACTAGTTGGATTAATTGTAATGGATTACAACTGCAGGAAACAATTATTACTACTATTTATCATCCTGAAATGATGATTCCGTGCTTCGGAGAGCACGTTAAGCCGTCGGTCCCGGTTACTCTCTACGGATAGTGGTCGTTACATGAGCCATGTCAGAGGCCTTTGGCGGCTCAATAACTCTGAGACCAGGATTGGTCAGGTTGACCATCCACTCGATGAAAAAGATCCTAAAATTCCCACGGGAACTGGCACAAAGTATAATAAGCGTGAGGCATTGCTAGCAATATAATACGGAAGATAAATAACCTTTGACCGTAACCCATTATTTACATCCATTGTTTGTGTGAACTTCCAAATTCAAGGACTACCCAATTTAAATAATGATTTTGTCTTTGATAGATTAATTAATGAGGATGATTATATGCTATTTTTATCCCACAACTCCTATGGGAAGAGGCAAAATCGCGAGGGTACTGCTAATTCCTGATATAATCTTTATCGAGTGGATGGTCAACCAGACCAATCCTGGTGTCAGAGTCATTGAGCCGCCAAAGGCCTCTGACATGGCTCATGTAACGACTACTATCCGTAGAGAGTAACCGGAACCGACGGCTTAACGTGCCCTCCGAAGCATGGAGACCAGCACCTGATATAATAATATACCTGGACAAATTCACTCACGGTTAACTAGACCCAAAGTAAGCTTAGCTTGTATTATGGATTCTAACTCACTGATACTACTACACATACATACACAAATACTTTATCTAATATAAAAAATTATCGTGTCGGGGTGTTGGTACTTAAACTCCTCCGAAACGGCTCGACCGATTCTCATGAAATTGTTTGTGCATCGGGTAGGTCTGAGAATCAGACAACATCTATTTTTCAATGTTAAGCTACCCCTAATTTTTTTTAGTCAAAACAACTGGGTCAGCTGGTAAGAATATATAATTGACACCGAGACGTTCGTCGTCAACAACAATGTCTTCACATATTGTCGACTCCGTTGAATCGACCCCGCAACCCCCGACACAGTAAGCGCTCTCACAGCCTCCGTGGTCTTGTGGTTTGAGCGCTCGGCTCACGATCCGGAGGTTCCGGGTTCGATTCCCGGTGGGGACAATATCTCACAAAAATCTCTTTGTGAGACTGCCCTCAGTTTGGTTAGAGCATTACAGGCTGAATCACCTGATTGCCCGAAAATTAAGATGATTCCGTGCTTCGGAGGGCACGTTAAGCCGTCGGTCCCGGTCACTTTCTACGGATAGTAGTCGTTACATGAGCGATGTCAGAGGCCTTTGGCGGCTCTATAACTCTGACACCAGGATGGGTCAGGTTGACCATCCACTCGATGAAGAAGACTGCCACTGTGCCAACGGGCTTGTCGGGGTCATACTTTCAATACTCACTGGGTAACATGCTTATGAAATCTCTCTGCATCATTGGCTTGAGATACGCGTTGATGTGTCCATGTTGATAATGGCACATACGCGCCAACAACTGCTCTACGAATTCCACCTGTAACGTGAAGGAATAAGGTTTAAAAAAGATTACTTAATCGGTTAATGTATAACAGTAGGATGACTAAAAATGCTAAAATTTAAGGAACCATAAGCTTCTCATTTTCCAATGATATCAGTACAGTGAGAAGGATTAAAGCATTAATTAAATAGGAATAATTTCGTTCAGTGACCTTTATTTGTCTCTGTCACTCGTACACAAAAAATACAAAAATATTACTATCTCACTCGCACAATGCGTTGGCGGCGTGAAACGGCAATACTATTGTGTACGAGTGATAGAGACAGATAGATGAAGATGAATGGACGAAATTCGTCCTTCTTTGTGACTGTAGTTTAGATGCCATGTTTGACTCGTAAATGAAAACATGTATCACTTGACCTAAGAATTGAACCCGGTACTTGAATTTCGGTCTTGACAGGAAATTACTTTACCGTACAGAATATTTAGTAGAAATAATAATTTTAAATAAATCACTTCAGGATTATATCTAACTAGCAACGCTCCGCGGTTTAACCCTCGTGCGACATTCCCGTGGGAATTTCAGGATGAAAAATAGCTTATAAAGAATTATTCAAATTGGATTTGTAGTTCCTGGGATTAGCGCATTCAAACAAACAAACTTTTGCATCTTTATATATTACTGTACGTGTGTTGTCACTAAACTCCTAAACGGCTGGACCGATTTGAATGAATTTTTTTGTATGCGTTTGGGTGGCACCCTGGATGGTTTAGATTCACACTAGCGACATCTATTGGGTCGCGGGTGGAACCACCGCGCGGGACGAGAGTATTAATATTAGATGAGTAAAACGTTATTACTTGATCAATATTCAGTATACATAAAAATTACTTCCTTATCAAATGTATAAAGCCATATTACCTGATCCGTCTCGTTCCATCTCGTGAAATAGTTGAGACAGGCGTCTCTCTCTGCGGTGTAGGCTGCACTGCTCGGCACCGGCCTCACGCCAGTGTCCAGACATGTTATCGAGGTCACTTGCTGTGAACAGGTGAAGGGTGCATCAAAATTGGTTCAGTAGAAGTTATTAATGAATCATCATATTGGGATTATGAATTAAGAAGTTTCTACTATAGAACTTTTTTATACTGTTTTAAAGAAAATATCTACCCCTTTATAACTGATGCAAATGTATATATCTATAATTATTTATTTATAATATATCATACAGATAATGATAAAAAATAATATACATATATATGACAAGCCCGGTGGCACAGTGGCAGTGAGAGTGCTTACTGTGTCGGGGGTTGCGGGTTCGATTCCCGCCCGGAGTCAACAATATGTGCAGACATAGTTGTTGGCGACGACGTCTGGGTGTCAATTATATATTCTTATAAAATATTTGTGTATTTATATGTAGTAGTATCAGTTAATTAGATTCCATAACACAAGCTTAGAGCTTACTTTGGGTCTAATTAACCGTGTGTGAATTTGTCCAGGTATATTTATTTATTTTCTAGGACAAATACAACCAAATGTAAAAACAGTCACAAATTATGTCAAACTAGCAGCGCCCCGCGGTTTTACCCGCGTTGTACCCGTTCCCGTGGGTTTTCGGGATGAAAAATAGCCTATAACCTTCCCGTTGAATGTGACTATATATCACAAAAAGAATTATTCAAATCGGACTGATAATTCCTGAGATTACCCAGAACATACAAACAAACAAACAAATTTTACCTCTTTATAATCACTACATAGTATAAAATAAAGTCGTCTCTTTTTCGTGTCTGTCACACTGTTTGTCTGTCTGTATGCTTAAATCTTTAAAATTACGCAACGGATTTTGATGCGGTTTTTTGTAATAGGTAGAGTGATTCAAGAGGAAGGTTTTTATGTATAAAAATTCCCGAAATTCCCACGGGAACGGGCACAACGCGGGTAAAACCGCGGGGCGCTGCTAGTATTAGTATAGACTAGTAAACGGATTTGGATAAAATTTGGCTTAAATTTTTTTTTTAAATTGGATTAAATAAGGCCCATACATATATTAGAATCTGAAGAAAGATAAAGGCTACTTTTTAGCATAAAATCTTTAATATTATATTGAAATAGCTAGTTTTAATTAATATTAATTTATTATTCATCATGTTTCAATTATTTTAGTGTTATCTTTAATAAGCTATCTAAATAAACTGAATGGTTTTGTTTAGTCATAATGACATGTGTATTTCTAGGACTATTTCTTATATTAATAGGTATTGCATCAGAAAGAATAAAGGTTTCTACCCATTACACCATATCATACCATGACCGTGCTATGAATGTTTCAGCTCCGGCAAAATATTAGGTGAGAATAGTCGATGTTGTTGGTTGGAATGGTCTAGTGAGCATAGTCTCATACTTTTCAATACAAAGAATACTTTTTTGCCTGACACGTTCATAGCACGGTCATGGTATGATACGGTGTAATGGGTGGAGGCCTTAAAGGCTGAAGATTCTTTATCCTATCCTACTTCTTATATATAAAATTCTTGTGTCACAGTGTTCGTTCGCGTACTCCTCCGAAACGGCTCGACCGATTCTCATGAAATTTTGTGAGCATATTGAGTAGGTCTAAGAATCGGCCAACATCTATTTTTCATCCCGAAATTCCCGCGGGAACGGGTACAACGCGGGTGAAACCGCGGGGCGCAGCTAGTATATTATAAATATGAAAGTTTGTGAGAATGTATGTACTACTCTTTCGTGAAAAAACTACTAGACAGATTTGGATGAAACTTTACAGTGATTTGTTATACATCAGAATAACACATGGGATACATTTTATCCCGAAATTCTCGCAGGATCGGGTAAAACGCGGGTTACACCGTAAGGAGCAGCTTGTTCGGATATCTATATATATAAAAAGAAAGTCGTGTTAGTTACACTATTTATAACTCGAGAATGGCTGAACTGATTTGGCTGAAAATTGGTGGGGAGGTAGCTTAGAACCAGGAGACGGATATAGGATCCTATTAAAAATATTTATCCCGTATTTCCTACGGGAACGGGTGCGCTGTGGGTGAAACCGCGGGGCACAGCCAGTATATGCTAAAATATTGTAATATTTCTGTTTGGGTAGGTATAACTCTTATATCTAGAATCTGTTTTATAAATAGCTTCATGCAACAGAAAGAGTAACGGTTTCTTTATTCGGATAAATATGATGTTAATACATTGTAATGTGACCTGTTTGGGAATAACCCTATCATTCATTTCTTGAAATTCATCAATTTAACCATATTTTTACTTGACATAGAATATAGGGTAAGAAAACTTTGAAGCAATGGTACAGAGAAAATTTTGAACATTTGACGGTTAAAAACTTACTTTCGTAACCATTAATGCTACTATCCTACTTCCTACTGATATTATATGTACTACCTAATATAATATTATAAATGAGAAAGTTTGTGAGGATGGATGTGTGTATGGATGTATGGATGTTTGTTGCTCTTTCACGGAAAAACTACTGAACAGATTTGGATGAAACTTTACAGTAATATAGTTTATACATCAGAATAACACATGGGATACATTTTATCCCGAAATTCCCGCGGGAATGGGTACAACTTGGGTGAAACCGCGGGGCGCGGCTAGTGTATATTTGCAAATGTTTCGTTTATTTACTAGCAGCACCCTGCAGTTTTAGCCATGTTATGCCCATTCCCACGGGAATTTCGGAATAAAAAATAGCCTATAACCTTCCTGTTGAATGAGGCTATCCATTGCAAAAAGAATTTTTGAAATCAGATTGGTATTTTCTGATATAAACACATTCAAACAAACAAACTCTTCAAGTTTATTATATATAGGTATAGATTTCCTGTCCCAGTAATGTTTTGACCAAAACATTGTGAAAGTATTCGCGGAGGATACACCGATACTCCAATTACATACGTAATATAACCAGAACAGATATTGTTTGTTATATCATACAGAAAACCTGTTTAAGAATAGGTTTCGACACATCAAAACTAGTACATACCAATGTTAAATGAAAACTATTTTGACACTAACTTCATGCAGATAGGACCGACAATATTGTTATTCTATTGAAATTCAGCATAGTTTACTTCGAATTACAAATTTATTCAAATAAAAAATCAAGAATTGCGAACCTTTTTCTAGGTATTCAAAAATGATGATTTTAATCGTGTTTTTATCATTGTATAGGTGGTTTTTAAGCTTAGATTGAATGTTTAAAGCGTAAGGCTTGAGGAAAACTGTTATTGAAGCCTTTATGACTAAGTTATTCCAAGATATTGGAACATAAAAAATAAACTTTTGAATCCGCAATGCAGAGCGAAACAATCTTTCAGTGTGTTAAAATCTACACATATATAGTCTATAGAAATATATTTGTTGGGAGTTAACTAAAACAATGTCTTTGTAATTGAGGTTCATTGTTTGAAACGAAAATAAAAAACACAAAATAAATCGAAATGAATCCAAAGCAAGAAAAGATGGCGGCTAAGCCAGCCATGACATTACCAGCCTTGTTCCAATTCAATTTTATAACCATACCTGAGGCGGTAAAGTATCTTCTATCATCCTCTCGGTCTCCATTTTAGTAGTTTCACAAGTAACATCAATATTTGTTCACTAATAACTGCACTAAATTAAATTAACAATCACAATCACTGAATTCTCATCATTCGTATGACGTCAAGCAAAAACTTTTTAAAATCTTGAGTTGACTGACTTGACTTGACTTGACGACGAGTGACGTGACACTGACGACAGACTGTGCTAAAAACAGTCCCGTTAATTCATTTAAATAAACGTAACGTAAACACAGTCGTTAGCATTAATTATGTGATATTAGGTGAATATGTGCGAATCTAAATGCAATTCAAAGAACGAATTTTACTACAACATTGTAAGTAAACAGTAATATCTACACTACAGACGATTTTGAAGTGTTTTTTACAGATAGTAATCGATCGATTTAAAATGAATGAACATTGCACCACTATTGATCATTCACAGTAGTCAAGATTGTCAATGTCAAAACAAAAATGACAATGACAAATGGCTTTAATGATTTGTCCTGTATCTGTATCCCAAACCAAACAATTCTTACGATTCTTACAAAGTTCGTGTCGCAATTATAATCACAATTTTATCCTTATTTTAGCTTACTATGGTTCATTTCCTCGAAGAATTCAACAGGAAAATGTAAACTTATCTCACAAGAATATATAACAAGTCCTAGTCATGCTTACAGTGCTTTATTTGATGAAAACAACATGACAATGTAGATCTCCGGATATTAGTTTTGTGCGAGCAAATAATCGCATATTACTATAATATCTAACTGTAAATATTGATCTGCTGTGAGGAACGGTCAGTATCTGTTTTAACTACATAACATAGTTTATGTAATATATGGAAAATAACTCAGAAAACGCATTTAGTTTGTTCACGGGGTTATAGGTAGAGTTTCAAGTATTTTATATTAAATTTTTGTTATTCGGAACGCTTATTAAAACTATTAATTTATAAGGTAAGGTTTGTAGCTCAATCAAGAGAAAATTGGCAAATTTTTATCCAATATTGTCGTACATATTTTCTTTATTATCGATACTAATATTATAAACAGATAAAGTATGTTACTTTGTATGTTTGTAAGGACTAATCTTAGAAACTACCAATCCGTTTTGAATAATTAAATAAATAAATATACCCGGAAAAATTCACACATGGTTAATTAGAACCAAAGTAAGCTCTAAGCTTGTGTTATGGAATCTCATTCACTGATACTATTACTTATACATACACAAATACCTTATAAGAATATATAATAGACACCCAGACATCGTCGCCAACAACTATGTCTGCACATATTGTTGACTCCGGGCGGGAATCGAACCCGCAACCCCCGACACAGTAAGCGCTCTCACTGCCACTGTGCCAACGGGCTTGTCAATTCTTTGTGGTTTTGCTTATAGGCTATATTTAATCTCTTAATTCTCACAGGAACGGGCACAACGCGGATAAAACAGCGGGGCGCTGCTAATTTATCATATACTAGTTATACTTTTTTAATCTAACCTATTCTGTCCCACTGCTGGGCAAAGGTCTCCCCCAAACACTGCCAGACGTATCTTTCGCCTTCTCCCCCCAATCTCTATCGTAAGCGAGAAGATCGTCCCACCAAAGCTTCCTCGACAGCCCCAGACCTCGCCTTCCTTGAGGGACCCACCCATTAGTTTTCTTATAGTAAGCTTACAGATGGGCAAAGATTTCAACGGAATGGGAGTTCCAGGATGCCCGCAGGCCCCCAGGTCGGCCTCCGACTCGATGGCGGAAAGAGCTGGACGGTTTAAAAATAATAGGAAGGAGTTAGCTATGGAAAGAGATAAATGGAAAGAATTGGGGGAGACCTTTGCGCAGGAGTGGGACAGCGAGGTTACGTAAAAAAAAGCTTACTACGAGCCCCTGTCTCCTAAACTAGGATCACCTGTACTATAGGAGACAAATACTACTACTAACGTATATAGTTAACCGTATACTTAATTTCAGGTTAAGATGATGTCTGAAGACAGCGTGGAGAACAGGCACGGGCCTCCCGGAGTCAACTCGAGGTCATTGAGTGTTGCTCATTCAGCTGCCGATCTTGAGGTACTAATATTTATTATTATTATTAAAGCCCTAAGTGTCCCATTGTTGGGCAAAGGCCTCCCCCCATTTCTTCCATTCAGCTCTGTCAAGAGCTTCCTGACACCAACCGGACAAGTACATGTCAAGCTCGTCTCGCCATCTCCGTTTTGGTCTGCCGCGGCGTCTTCTGCTAGAGTCTGGGTTCCACATGGTGGCAATTTTTGCCCAAGACTCATCAGGCCTGCGGCAGACATGTCCTGCCCAGCTCCATTTGAGCTCAGCAGCTTTAAGACCTACGTCGGCGATTTTAGGTACGAATGGTACTAATACTAAGTACTAAATACTGTTTGTTGTGTGATTCAAGAGGAAGGTTTATATGTATAAAAATTTCCGAAATTCCCACCGGAACGGGCACAACGCGGGTAAAACCGCGGGCTAGTTAAAGGTTTATTAAAAACTAGCTGTGCCCCGCGGTTTCACCCACAGCGCACCCGTTCCCGTGGGAAATACGGGATAAATAGTATCCTACATCCTATATCCTGTCTCCTAGTTCTAAACTACCTCCCCACCAGTTTTCAGCCAAATCGGTTCAGCCGTTCTCGAGTTCTAAATAGTAACTAACACGAGTTTCTTTTTATATATATAGATATATAAAATAGATTGTATATAATGTAGTTACATTATTGTTGAAGGTTCTTCGTGAAATAGACCATGTGTACTTCTCGTCTCCGTCGGAGTTCGACGCGGCGAGGTATGTGTTGGAGAACGCGCCGACGCCGCTGTCGTGCGGCGAAATAGAACACATGTTCACTAAGCTGAAGAGGCAGCAACAGGTTTGTGAAGAGTTTTAAATGTAAATGTTACTGTTAGCCTTCTTCTTCATCGAGTGGATGGTCAACCTGTCGGTCCCGGTTACTTCCTACGGATAGTGGTCGTTACATGAGCCATGTCAGAGGCCTTTGGCGGCTCAATAACTCTCGACACCAGGATTGGTCAGGTTGACTGTTAGCCTGAATTATCCCACCCCATTGTTGGGCAAAGGCCCAATTTTTAAATGTAAATTAGGGAGTCAAAATATACCTAGAAATAATATACTGAAGACATTTATTTTATACACTCATAAAGACAAACATATATAGATGATGCTAGTAGATTTTTAATATTTTTGGAAAATATTTAGTTTTTGGAAATTGTTGTTTTTATTTTTTTGTTGCCTTTTTGCTTAGTTTGTTACCTTTTCAACAGACTTCATAAAATTACACAGAAGCTAATTTTAATTTTTCAAACATCTCAAAAAGACATTTTCATTATTTAGTAAAAATCTCTCCAAGTAGGATTATTTTGACTGTGTTGCCAGTAGCCTCTAGGACACAAGCCTTACTGAAATATGAAGCAAACAGCATAAGTTTTTAATTAAATTAATCTTCTTTTTGAATTGGAACTACGTTTACAAATACACTTCGCTTTTATTTTACATTTTATCTGATATTTCGGCCCCTTTACTGGAACCGTGGTCTCAGAAGACTGATCTTATTGACTGATAAATTAATTATTATTTGTTTAAACGGGAACTTACGTACGACGGCGGCTACTGTGAGAGTTCCTCAACTCAATAATAATGACATTTACATACGTTTCAATTAATAGTAAGATAAATTAATCTTCTCAATTCCAGGTTGTTTCCGGCAAAGCATTGCATCTCATATCACAACAACGTGACAACTGCGATAAAGAATTCGCAGAAATTCAAAACATACGCCATAAACTGTCAGACACGTTGCAGACATGCCAAAAAGCCCGCGAAAACCTCCGCACAGCGTCCAACCACTTAACGTTATCAACTTTCGTAATATTGGCAAATTTTCGCAAAAGACAAATCATAAAATCTGTTTTAAAATCTTTGGAGCTATTGCGCAGTTTGAGGAGCATCGAAAATGATGTAGCGGAGTTGTTGGAAAAGAGGGAATACTTTGAGGCGATAGATCTTATACTTAAAAGCAAAAAGGCAGCGGCGAAACATAAACAATTCTCGTGCATTTCCGATTTGGCATTACGTCTTCAGGATACGTTAGTGATTACAGAAGAAAAGTTAGACTGCGTTTTAGCTAACTTGTGTTTCAATTTCGACGCCAAAACTTTTGGCAAACTCAAACGGGCTCACGCGTTGCTCGGCAAAAACCAAGTTGCCATGGAGCAACTACATATGCACTACTCTTCTGCTGTCAATGAGGCATCAACAAACGCGTTGAAAGAGTTCGTCAGAAATCAGGATATGAAGTTTCAGGAAATGTGCTTGAACATACCGGCAAATAAAGCGCCTAACTGCTTGCTCAAGTTGTCTGAAAATCTGTTTTTGATCATGAAAAGTTATTATCTGCTTTTCCAGTGGCACGTTAAGAATGATACGGATGATGTAGCCAGTAGAAATGCTTTGGACATAGAGAAACATGTTAGCAGAGAGTATATTAGGCAGAAGTTAAAAGCAGGGTTGTCGAGAATATGGCATGATGTGCAATTTAAAGTGTCGATATTTCTCAAGAATTCCGGAATTGAAGAATTTCCGTTCGAGAAATTCGTTCAGATTTTGGGAATTTTAAGGAAATTGACTCAAATCGCAGAAGTCTTCTGTGGTGACAAGTCCGATGTTCTACAAGACTTTATCAAGACTAATAGTGTTGTCTATATCAAGAACTACCATAGAGGTCGAATGGAGGAGCTGAAACTCTTTTTGGAAAACGAGGGATGGGAACAATGTCCTGTGAAAACGAACTTCAATATTCTTAACTTGCAAGAGTTTAAAATTTTCAAAAAATATCTGAAAAACTCCGAAATTTTGAAAACACAGTCTGAAGGCGCATCCTCGACGCATTCCCAAGATGACAGCGTTTATATTAACAAATATTTCCACGAAACCACAAAACAAACACCTTTCGACATTTTCAAAAATGAAAATGCTAGTACTGATGATATTTTTGGTATTGAAACAGATTTTGTTAGTGATAACGATAGTGATGATGAGCCAGAAGAATTGAAGAGAGATTACGTCGAAGAGAACGACAGAGATACGTCGAGATTGACGAAAATTAAAAGCAGTGTCATAGTTTCTAATACGGCTTTGTCTGTGCTAAGGAATTGCGGGCAATATCTTCAAATCTGCAGATACTTACCACAAATATCGCTAGAAGTACTAATGCTCATGTACCAACTTTACGAATACTATTTTTTCACTGTCCACGTTTTTTTTACCGCCGATTTAGAGGTGGCAACATCGACTTTATACACCCCGAAATTGAGTTCAATTTTAAAGAAAATCAAAAACAATTTTAATTCCGAAGAGAAGTCGTTTATCTTGCCGGAATATCCTTCGCATTTAGACTTGAAATCTGACGAACAAATTCACGGTCTATCAGAGAGGATTGTGGCAGTCGAAAGTGTTGTATTTATCGCTAAACAATTAGAGATTTTGCACCCATATTTAGAATCCATAGTGTTGCCACCACAGAAAATTATTATAGACCATTTCAAAGACAATGTCTTGGCTGTTGCACCGGATTTGAGGTCACCCATTTATATGGCGTCTGCGTCAAAAGCTATCGATGCAAGATCGACATTAATAGCTATGTCGCAAGTCAAATGGGACATTAAAAATTTAGCAGAACAAAATAGTCCGTACGTAGATATGTTAGTGAGAAATATACAAGTTTTCGCGTTAAGACTAGATATTATTATATCCAAAATTTCTATCAATTTAGAAATAGCTAATTCTATATGGAGTATGCTCTCAAAATTTATTGTCCATTTATTAGTAGAAGGCTTTTCCAACGCGAATAAGTGTTCCAATGCTGGCCGCGGGCTCATGCAGTTGGATTACAGACAATTATTCGTTAAATTTGAAAAGATTTCAGGCTTAAAACCGATGCCGTTTCAGGAATACGTTGATATGTACGTCAAAGCGTATTATTTGCCTAGAAAAGGCTTAGAAGAGTTTGTTGTGGAAAGAAATGAGTATTCCAATAAACATTTGATTGCATTGGTTAGTTGCGCGTGTGAAAACAAAAAAGACAGACAAGCTTTGACATCTCTTATCGAGGGTAGAGACACGTAAACTAATATATCACAGCATTTGTAAAGCGTATATTTTCCCACTGAAATACTAATATCTTCAGTGAGAGGTGTTTGATCTGGAGTGGGGTGTTATAGGACGATACTTTACATTAGTACTCGCTTGTGATCACGTGTACTCCTCGCTGCACTAACATCTTCAGTGACAGGTGTTTGATCTGCAGTGGGGTGTTATAGGACGATACTTTACATTAGTGTATCGCTGTACTTATTATTTTAGATCTGCATTAATTTAGGATTATGTATGAAATAAAAGACATTTATTTTTAAGAGTTACTATCATAGTTAATTTTAAACACAACCCTGAATATTTAAGCATTTAGTTAGATAAAAATATTCAGACATTATGTATTTTTCTTTTATATTTATGTAAGAGATAATGCTATTTTGTCATGTGACAATATAGTTAAGGAAAAAATAGTAAATATGCATAATTTATGAAATATATTGTAAACTAAATAAAAAACGTTAAACCATTCAGGTTCTTTATTGTTAAAACACTTTATAAATAGTTTAATCAAATTATATATTAGTAAATAATAATTTATGCTAAAACACTCACGTAATTCAGCGGTTGGCCATTTTTGTATGAAAATAAAATTATTTTCCACTTTGAGTTATCGGTAGGTCACACTACTGAGAATAAAACCGTTAAGGCTTGGCACCACCAGTAGTGTCATTGAAAAAAATTGCACTACAGGTGGTGCCAAAAGGTAGTGTCGGGATCTCGGGAAATAAACTGAGTTTACGTACTATATTCCACTTACTAATGTTTACGTGAAATTAACGTTGTATAATTAACGTATGTAAAAAAATAAACTACCTAATATGTTTTTGCGTTTATTTGTCAGCGATTTTCGCGCTAAAGTGAACAACCGCTAATTACGTAATGGTAACTATTGTTTAATAAAATATCTAATATTATTTATTTGTATGTTTTCTTTCCTTGCCTAAGTCACATAGGGTGTAGGATTTTTTGGACATTTTCAGCACCCTATCTACATACCCCGTGGACGAAAAAATACATGGCTTATTAATATAAATAGTTATAAATTAAATAATAACAATAAAATCATTATATTTTTAAATAATTCATCTCTAAACACTATATTATATTTTTTCTTACGAAAGTTAAATTTCGAAACATCATAACAGTAACTGACGTTTCAACCAAAGAAGATTTCTTTCATCGAGGAAAAGGGTTCTGTGATGATAAAATCACAACCTTTTCCTCTTTAGAAGGAATAATCGGTTGAAAACGACCTCATTAGTCTTCATTGTAACTATCGTAAGGAAAAAAGTGTACAATTATTGCTAATTATTGCCCATACATTCTCATCATATTAAATTAATAATAGATGGAATGTTTCTTTATACAATTTTACATTATTTCCTCAATAACATTAAAATTGCTACAATTTTAACATCACGAGACTCTAGAACAATTACTACTATTATATCCCAGACTTTTTTAGAGTAAGATTTCTACTTTTCCCTACAAATTAAACCTACTTCTTCCCGTAATGTAAACTCGCGAGTAGGTCAGTGGCCAACCCTGGTGTCGGAGTTTTAGACCGCCCAAAGGCCTCCGATATGGTCTAACGATTAACTACCGGGACCGACAATTAATACTACTACTAGACTGCTACCACTCATAGACATAGAATCCTCTTCTCTTCTCTATGGTACTACTAGCTTGGTAGTGCTACGGGAAAAAAGTTTTGCTCATGGTACTACTGGTGGTACCACGGACAAAAAACACCATCTACTATCTATGTGATCTACTGTTAATTCGACAAACATTACGTGTATTAGACAAATGTGTTTGTCAAGCACCCAATTGAATACTTTAGGTCGGTAAGTTAAGTCTAAGTGTAGCGCCACATCTGCGGAACGTACGGCGCCGAACCTTCCGCTCTATGACACATCAGTCGAAATTACGCCGCGTACTGATGTGTCATAGATAACTTGAAATACACTACGAGCGTATTTAGCGGAAGGTTCGGCGCCGTACGTTCCGCAGATGTGGCCCTACACTAAGGACGGAACATTAAACTTCACCTAGAAGTAGGTGACATTGCCCCCCTTAAAAATATCCGATTGCTCTCAAGACTAAACCCTGGATTCGCGACTGTGTATGCCTAAACAACTAACAAGATAAATCCAGCATTAAATCACGTAGTTCGGTCCAGACTAAGATACTTTTCTATTAAAGCGGAAATAAGCTGTGCTGAGCTTAACCGCCAATCACCACCAATTGTGTGGTATAAATCTTTTCGTAATTCATTGTGATTGGTTGATTTACCTCTCATGGTCCACTTCAATGTTAACACACACACCCTTACTGTAAGATAAAACCATCATGCTAAGCGTTTCTGTTTCTCCGTTGTCCATGGGTAGAGTACGCCCGCGGTACTTGTCTATACTGCCACCACTCGTAGGCGACTGTCAGTATTCCAACGACCACAGCGGCCCCTATGACTACTCCCTTCACTAGGACTTCCATCTGAAAAAAAAGTGTCTGGGAATATCGAAAAAAAGAAGATATTGGAACGAAGTTCCTTATCGCGCGTTGCGAAAGGGGCCTAGACGGATAAAATTAAGACGAAAAGTTGTAACGACACTTTTTGCGTTAGAGAGAGACAGACAGATAAACATGCGCACGCCGCTGTCTGTCTCTCTCTCTCTCTCTTATAGAAAGCAAGCCAGATATTTTCGTTTCGTCTTTCTATTTCGCATTGAACTTCGTTCCATCCGGGTGTCCCTTGGCACCTCTCAAGTTTTTTTATATTAATAGCCGTGCCCTGCGTTTTACCCGCGTTGTACCTGTCCCCGTAAGATTTTCACCATAAAATATAGCCCATAACCTTCCTTTTAAACGTGGCTATAAAATATAAAAATTATTATTCGAATCCATCTGTTAGTTACCCAGTCAGAGTGTGTTGAATTCTGGTCCAAACATACTTATTTAAGCGACAGCCCATTTATTATAATAGCTATTTTCTGTATATTTATAACTTAACTAGCAGCGCCCCGGGATTTTACCCGCCTGTTCTCGTGGGAATTTCGAGATGAAAAATAGCCTTCCAGTTGAATGTGGGTATCTAAAAAAAAGAATTATTCAAATCGGACGGATAATTCCTGAGATTACCTCGAACATACAAACAAACAAACTTACAAATTTTACCTCTTTAAAATATTAGTATAGACTAATAATAATACAAAACCATCTTGACTCGAGGAGTGTGTTCAAAAACACAAGAAAACAAACTTCAGCTTTATAATTCAGAACTAGTTGTGCCTCGCGAACCGCGTCGTACCCGTTCCCGCGGAAATTTTGAGACAAAAAGTACCCTTTACCTTTCTCTTGTTAACCTTTCTCTTGAAAGTATTTAAGTGGTAAAGAAAGGAAAATAGTACTGGACGCGTAATAAAGCCCGGTTTCCACTGCGAGCGGAACGGACCCATTAATGACTCCGTTTGGCAGCCATTGCGTGTTTTGTTAAGACTTTTTGTTTTTTGCGTGTTATGCGTCTATACAAGTAACGCAATGGTAATTAAAAGGAGACATTAATCAGCCCGCTCCGCTTGCAGTGGAAACCCTGCTTAAGGATTTATGAATATAGTTCAGTCAGTAGTAACGCTTCCGTGGTCTAGTGGTAAGTAAGTGCATTTGCCTGACTGACAAGACTGAGGTCCCGGGTTCAATTCCCAGGCCGAGCGAAAACACATTTCCTACTTTTCAAACATGACTTGGGTTCACCAACCCGCATTAGGCAAGCGTGGTGATTAAGACATCCTCCTCACTGTACTGATATCTTCAGTGAGATGAGAGACCGTTGCCCAGCAGTGGGACATTACATTGAAATACTTAAATTCCATATTCTAGGTATATAATATGATATACCTACTCGGAGAAATTCACACACGGTTATATATATACCCAAAGTAAGCTCTAACTTTTGTTATGCTATAGTGCGTAATTGTGATTAATTTAGGTAGTACAGAATCAGGAACTAATATGTATGATGGTTCTATGTCTGATTTAGAATAGCTCCTTTTTCCGTATTGGTATAATTATTCACGCAGCTGTTATTCAAGGCGTGCAGTTAGTTAAACTAAACTTTGTATTCGCTTACCTTTTGCTTATTATTAGAACGACTTAACTTATATTTACAAAACAACTGTAATGTTCTGCGTAGTATTTAATTTCGTCAATATTATTTATAGATAGTCGACGGAAACAGTAATATTACTTAATAATTTGGAAGACACCATGTAGGTTGAGTGAAACCACAGAATACCTTAGTGAAACTCTGAACGATATTAAGTTATCTAATCTTTAGTTAATTAATTTGTTTTCAATTATCGCCATTGGTAGTTTTGTCAATTGTATGTAATTCCCCAGCAACCAATAGATTGCTAAACCCACGAAGCAATGTTTAGTTGGAAAAAAATATTCGTATGCCAATAGCGTTCCTTTCGACACAAATAAATTGTGCATAAGATAGGTACCTACTAGAAATCGCCAATAAATATGTAAAAATCTTGAGTAATATTTTTCATAGCTCTTTTCAGATTTAAAACATAAATTGTTTTATATAAAAAAATGCTGACATTATATTAATTGAATAATAACAATTTCAGCACAACACAATCGATCGATTTAAGTTAGCTATAATTCAACTCACTAATAATGTTCCAGCGATTGATATGTATGTATTTAGCATCGTTTTTTATATTCTAACTCTTTCTAAAGTATACGAAAAGAAAGAGATGTCGCACAAAAACAGCTGATTTTGTTTTTATCGACAGTATGACAGGCCCCTTCCCTTTCACCTCAATACCAAAACAATTTTGTCTTAAACGGGTACTTGTACGGAAGTGAGAAAAGGAATTGATTTTGTCTAAATTAATACGCAAATTATCGAAATGAGTGTTAGAGAGGACCAGGAGAATAAAAACTGCCCAGGCCGTGGCCTCGGGATCGCGGCCGCGGCTATAGGCGTCGGCGTAGGGGCTGCTTTGTACTACTTCTTCAGCAAACGGACAGAAAACCCCGGAGAGGGTGCTAGCTCCTCAGAATGGGCTCACCAGCAGTCCCAGGCCTTGTAAGTATACTTACTATCATATTAACTCATTGAATACCACCTAAATATCACCACTTCCTAAATAATATAAACTTGTATTTTTTATTGGCATAATAATCACCTTCACTAAACCTTAGGAATTAAGAATTTAAAAAACTGTTCGTCGGCCATTGTTCCTTTTGGCAGTACGTTATTTACAGATCTACCCTATTTTGTACGACTTAAGAATTATTTTAATTATATACTATGTACATTTATGCCGTTGGTTACTCTCTAGCATTCAATGTTTCACCTTGGCAGGAATTCATAATATTTTCATTAATTCACTACCTTTCTCTGCATGTTTCCTGCTTAACATACTCGTATTTGTTCATATTTCATCATCATAACTGAACCATAAACAACAGGTTTTAGTTTTTAATTTTATACTGGTTTCTTTTTATTAGACCATATTGGAGGCCTTTAGGGCTCCCACACAAAACTGCGATGCGATGCGATGCGAATTCCATTTAATATATTCATCTCTTTTCTTTGTACTGTAGTAATGGCGATAGATATAACTATTTCAGTTCGCATCGCATCGCATCGCAGTTTTGTGTGGGAGCCCTAATAGTGGTATAAATCTCTGGCACCAGGGACCACTGACCTTCTAGAACTTACTTATTTACTTTTATTTAGACCTCATTTTAATTACTATACATGCAGTAACATTTTGAAAAATAGCAGATTTTCATCTACCCTCTTTTTTATTAATATTTAGACAATTTGAAGGTGCCAATCCACCAGTTATGCTATGCAGTAGTGCTACACAATTGTTGGTATCCACCAATTACCACTACATAGTATAAAACAAAGTCGCTTTCCGCTGTCTGTCTGTCCCTATGCATGCTTAGCTAACACTATGCAACCAATTTAGACGATAAACAACCATAACCATTAAAAGCTATATCCCTAACCACAGGTCATTAGACGAAGACTCATACGTAACCATATCCGAAACCACCACAACCGACACCAGCATGAACTCATCAACCTTATCACTGAACCCATCAGCACCTTCATCAGTCTACTCATCATCACATAACTCATCAATAGAGTCGTACGAAGAGTATACTCCAGATTCAAGTTCCTTGGAGAGTTATGACAACTCAGAGTATAGCTCGTTGAGTAGAGTTGAGTCGGAGGATCACACAGAGTGGGACGTACTTGAGAATGATAGCAGCAGTGATTTGAATGGGTCTATGTCCCCTTTGTTATCACTTTTGGGTAGGATTGGAACGATTACTACACGAGCCACATCTAAGCATAAGTAAGTTTATATCTTTGGTGTTAAAATTTGTGGATTTGAATGTCATTTAATGTATAGTAGGGTATGACTTTTAGTTTATTTTTTATAGCGGTGCCCCGCAGTTTTACCCGCATTGTGCCCGTTCCTGTGGGAATTTCGGGATGAAAAATAGCTTATAAAATACCCGTTGAATGTGGCTATCCATTACAAAAAGAATTATTCGAATCGGATTGGTAGTTTCGGAGATTAGTGCGTTCGAACGAACAAACTCTTCAGCTTATAGTATAGTAGATTGTTCATAATGTTTTGGTTATTACAATATTCATCTATGTTGTAAGAGTTTGGGAAAATCTAAGTATGGTTAACGCATTTTCGAGATTTTAGAAGACTTTTGCCCAGCTATGGGAAGATATGGGCTAAACAAAAAAATTAACAATTTCATTTCAATCATTTGACAAATGTTGATTACACATCCTCCTCACTGTACTGATATCTTCAGTTAGATGAGAGCTTAATGCCTGCTGTGGGACAAGTACAGACTAAGGTTGCGTTTGCATTGAAGTGGAGCGGAGCGGTCTTCTTCTTCATCGAGTGGATGGTCACCCTGACCAATCCTGGTGTCAGAGTTATTGAGCCGCCAAAGGCCTCTGACATGGCTCATGTAACGACTACTATCCATAGTAAGTAACCGGGACCGACTGCTTAACATGCCCTCCGAAGCACGGAATCATCTTACTTTTCGGGCAATAAGGTGATTCAGCCTGCAATGCCCTAACCAAACTGAGGACAGTCTCACAAAGAGATTTTTGTGAGATATTGTCCCCACCGGGAATCGAACCCGGAACCTCCGGATCGTGAGCCGAGCGCTCAATCCACAAGGCGGCCCAATTAACTAATCACAACGCATTGAGATTGTAAAACTTTTCGTTAAGCATTGAGATTGATCAGTTGAACTCCGCGCAGCTCCTCTCGGCTTTAATCGTGACTCACCTTGATACTGTACAATATAAAACATTATCACCATTAAGGTCTCTACCCATTGCACCGTATCATACCAAGACCGTGCTATAAACGTGTCAGCACCGGCAAAATATTCTCATCGAGAATAGTCGACGTTGTTGGTTGGTGACGGAACGGTCTAGTGAGCATAGTCCCATACTTTTCAATACAAAGAATACTTTTTTGCCTGACACGTTCATAGCACGGTCATGGTATGATACGGTGTAATGGGTAGAGGCCTTTAAGGTATCAATTTATATAGTTTCATCGTTTTGATGTAAAATAAAACGTTTGCAGAGAAAGAGAAAAAGAACGGAAGGCTAGAGAAGCGATCAGACAACAAGCATTGTAAGAGATGGTTTGAACTAGACTGGGTGTGATGACCGCATGACTCATTAACAAGAGTTTTATATATATGTAGGTACTAACAGCGTCCCGCGGATTACCCGCATTGTGCCTGTTCCCGTGGGAATTTCGGGATGAAAATGACCTATAACCTTCCCGTTGAATGTGGCTATTCAATCCAAAAATCATTATTGAAATCGGATTAGTAGTTTCTGAGATTGGCGCGTTCGAATAAACAAAAAACAAACTCCTTTGCTTTATTACATTAGTGCCAGCAGCGCCACGTGGCTTTACCCGCGTTCTACCCGTTCCCGCGGGAATTTTGGGATGAAATTAATCCCTCCAGAATAATGCATGAAATACATTTTATCCCGAAATTCTAGAGGGACAGGTACAACGCGGGTAACACCGTAGGGCGCGGTTAGTTGTACATATTTTATAGCATTAATTTGTGCTGTCTGAAAATGTATTGTTTATTTAAAATGGAGATTGTGGAGTGTCTTTGTATTAACCAAACTGCATGCTTGAGTTGTACTGTTAATAATAGGTAATTATTAGAATAAAAAACCGGCCAAGTGCGAGACGGACTCGCGCACGGAGGGTACTTTAAAAAACGTCAAAAAATCACGTTTCTTGTATGAGAGAGCCCCCCTTGAATATTTGTTTTATTTTATTTTGAGTATTTGTTGTTATAGCGGCAAATGGCAATAGAAATTCCTCATCTGTGAAAATTTCAACTGTCTAGCTATCACCGTTCTTGAGATACAGCCTGGTGACAGACGGACGGACGGACAGCGAAGTCTCAGTAATAGGGTTTCAAAATCTTACAGTTTGGCCGTCTTCAAATAAAATTTTCGTTAATTTGTGCGTTCATTGAAAATAATTTTGAGGAGGGTGTGTCCAACTAGTTGCCCTAATAGAAATGCCACTATCGGCCACCCATCCAAGTGGTGATCGAGGTTAACGTTGCTTAACAATCTTTGTTTTATTAAATTAATATATAAATTTGTCCCCAGCGCCGACCGTCCGTGGACGGACGAGCAGTGCTCCATATGTTTCGACGGCATGCGGCGCGGGCAGGCGGTGGTGGCGCTGCCGTGCACGCACCGCTTCCACGAGGAGTGCATCGCGCCGTGGCTGCGCGAGAAGCAGACCTGCCCCTACTGCAGGAAGGATGCGTGAGGTCAGGGGGTGTGTAGCTATGGTGGGGGGATGTGTAGCTATATCAGGGTAAATGTGGGGGCAAATGTAGATATTTAGGTAGCTATGTGGTATATGTAGCTATGTGGTAAATGTAGTTATTTAGGTAGGAATGAATGTAGGTAGCTAGTATAAATGTAACTATGTGAGGGTGAATGTAGCTAGTAGTTAGGAATGAATGTAGCTAGTAGCGGTAAATGTAGCTAGTAGTCAGGGGAACATGGAGCTATGTGGGGGCAAATGTAGCTATGTGGGGGAAATGTGGTTAGGGGGTATTTGTAGCTTGTAGTTAGGGAGTAAGTGGAGTGAATGTTGGTAGAGGGTAAATAGGGGTGCCTGACCGAGATCAATTAGACACCGGTACCAACCCTTTGGAATTTGGTGCAGAGGTGAGGTAAATGAGCACCAAGAAAGGAATTTGAGAAATTCAACCCGAAACAGGGTTTGGTCGTTTCACCCGAAACCAAGCGAGGGTGGCTTTATTCATTATTTTTTCCCAAATGGAAAAAATATTCAAATTGCCTTTGCCGAGATGGAAAAATTAATTAAATTATATTTTTCTGATCTTTTCCAGTCTCCGGCATCTAACGCTCAACTACAGAGGTCCAAATCGTGGAACGGGCTGGACCCAAACACATTACACCATTTTATGACAGGTTGGTTAATCTCTGAAGAATTGTCCATGTATTTTATTGTATTAAAATCAATATTTTTCATATTTTTTTTCATTTGTATATAAAAGCATAAGTGTACTTAAAGAAATTTTTTTATAGTTTGTAGATAAATAATTTTTTAATGTTTTTTTCGTGATATTAATGAATTGTAACGTAAAATTAATTGTTTTTTGACATAAATAACATATTTTTAAAGTCTATTAATATAATTATAAAAAGTAAATCTATTAGGTAGTTGTTTTAAAAAATAACAAATTTTCAAAATTCAAAATTACAGTTGTATAGAAGTCACTTTAAGATTATGACTCCTCTACACTATCGCCGAACATAAGCGAATACAGACGAACATCGCTACTTACATACCTAGCATATCTCTAGATGGAGTTATTTCCACTTTTTTCTATCATCTGCCATTCTCTTCAGCTGTTCGTACGACACGACCTTTGCTCTTTCCTTCAGTTGGTCTGTATATGCCTTCTTCTTGGCATTCCTCTTCCTCTCTTTGCCTCTATGTGTCCTTCGGCTATAGGTTTTATAAATTCGTCGTGTCGTAAAAGATGTCCAAACATCTTCCATTGCCTTATTCGTGTTAAATATTGAAAGTAAAATTATCGAAACACCTCATATCTGCACTCTTTAGATATTAACCAACCGTTTACATTAAAAGCTTTAATAATTGGCCTCTTAATATTGATATTATTAATATAAAAAGCAATAATTATTAAATTAGGTATAGACTAGTGACTAGAGTTTATTTAGGATCTTCCCGCCAATATTTGACAAGTCTATTCATAGAGAATTATGTCTCGGCTGCACACTGGTACCCGCGCCGCAAACGTAGCAGCCACATATTTGCGAGTATGATTCACGTTTGTATCACCATGAAGTACTTAGTGTAGATGAACTGATCATTATTGTTAAAATTTACTTGATTACAATCTTAATATTAAATTCTGCAAGAGATAATATTTAAAATGCTTGACGAATGACGAAGTAGGTACCTTGTTGATGATGTCAAATATTTATATAGGCGGGAATAATAATTAAAAAAAAATTGCACGAATATTTTTCAATGCAACAATTTATAATCGATCGACTCAATTTAATGTTTGGAATCATAATCATTAATGTAATAAAAAAAATATATATATATTTGGACTTGTGTGTTGTCCAGTTCTGTTGATAAAAATAATATTATGAGTTTAAATCAGTCATTAAAATAATTATTTTTCCAAATTTTTCATACTTTTACTTTTCATACATTTAGTCGCGAGGTAATTTTTTTGGGGTGTTTCCCGTTCGACCATAAGAAATCCCATTGGACCTGTTAAGTACCTATCGAACTAATGGGAACACCCCTTTTTGTATATAGTAATCCGAAATGTTTTATATGAAAAAATTAACAATATTTAATTATATGAAATGTATGTTATGCAACTAGTAAATATCAATATTTTGTGAACAAAATGTAATAAACCTGGTTTTTTTCTTTGTGTGAACATGTTATGACAAAATGATATTTTATAGTGATACTAGACTAATTAATGCTTGTAATAATAATGTTATATTGGATTTGAAAATAAATTTTGATTTTATTTCAGCGTTTTCTTTTTTAACCTGTCGTGTCCCACTGGTGGGTAACAAAGTAAAAAGATTAAAGTATTAGCCTGTAATGTCCCACTGCTGGGCAAAGTCCTCTCATCTCACTGAAAATATCAGTACAGTGAGGAGGAATAGAAATGAATGTTTTTTATTAGAAGTCAAAAAAAATCCTATACGCCACAAGGGTGGCATATGACACGAAATAAGTTTTATATGCCACTATTTTTCAGTGTTCATTTTTCACCACAAAAGTTAGATTAGGAAATAAAAGCCACAAGTAACAATAAAACTAAAATTTATTTAAATCACGTTACTTCATTAACTTAAAATTAATTCAGTATATTGAAATACAATTCCGCTATAATACATGTAATTCTATGTATCAATGCGCGGTGGGACAAAATCTTCAACCAAAAGTAATTTAAAGTAACTATACATAGTTCAATTCATTTGTGCGTACGTTACTATTGAATAGACCATGTCGGAGGCCTTTAGGCGGTCTAAAAACTCCGACACCAGGGTTGACCACTAACCAACACGAACTTTATACTTGCAACTTTCATTTGTTGCTCAAAAACAACAAAATATCTTTTAAGTACTTTTTACAGCGGGCAAAATGGTCTATATATCGCTCATAGCGTAGTTTAAATAAGCGATGATAACTAATTGCGATTGTTCAGCAACGTGTAGCTCGGCGTGTACTTGCGGCTGATAGTGGCATTTCTATCTGATCTACCGCTTCTTCTTCTTCATCGAGTGGATGGTCAACCTGACCAATCCTGGTGTCAGAGTTATAGAGCCGCCAAAGGCCTCTGACATGGCTCATGTAACGACTACTATCCGTAGAAAGTAACCGGGACCGACGGCTTAACGTGCCCTCCGAAGCACGGAATCATCTTACTTTTCGGGCAATCAGGTGATTCAGCCTGCAATGCCCTAACCAAACTGAGGACAGTCTCACAAAGTGATTTTTGTGAGGTATCCCCACCGGGAATCGAACCCGGAACCTCCGGATCGTGAGCCGGGTGCTCAAATCACAAGACCACGGAGGCTGTCATCTACCGCTATATTACTGAGAAATACATCAAATTACACTATTTAAACTAGGTATTACGATACGAACACTTATAACATGGGCCTTAATCGTGAAACTTGAAGGCGGCTCACCACCACACCAGGGGTGGCCACTAACCTGCCTGGAATGAGTGAATAATATTTGAACGATGCGGGTAGATTGAGCCTCTTCGGCCATCAAAAAGTGGGAACATTTGAATTAAGTCCCGTATTAAAAGTATTTTCATGTAAGTTACAAATATTTATCCTGAAAATAGTGTCCTAAAACGCCCTATGCTACAGTGAAAAGGCCTATAATTGTGAATTGTACACGTGAGTATAACACAATATATACATCACTACATAGTATAAAACAAAGTCGCTATTTTTGTCTGTTTATTTGTCTGTTTGTCTGTATGCTTAAATCTTTAAAATTACGCAACGGATTTTGATGCGGTTTTTTGTAATAGGTAGAGTGATTCAAGAGGAAGGTTTATAAGTATAAAAATTCCCCAAATTCCCACGGGAACGGGTACAACGCGGGTTAAACCGCGGGGCGCTGCTAGTTTTAGTATATAACCATGTTGTGATCCATTCTAATGTGGCGACTCCAAGAATCCAAGTCTTGGAAATCCTGGAAAGTGGAGAAACAAGATATAAGTAGGCGCGTTTCCATTGAGGCGGAGCGGAGCTGTGCGAAGTTCAATCGACCAATCACAACGGATTACGAAAAGAAGAAGAAGAGAAGAAGAAGAAGAGGTCGATTGAGCTGCAATGACTGGCCAGTTTTTTCACCAATTTGGACTATTTCAATCTTTCTACGATTCATATTCATATTTATACTAATACTAGCCGTGCCCCGCGGTGTTACCCGCGTTGTATCGGTTCCCGCAGGAAATTCGGGGAAAAAAGTATCCCATGTGTTAATCTGATGTATAACCTATATTACTGTAAAGTTTCATCCAAATCCGTCCAGTAGTTTTTACGGGAAAGAGCAACAAACATACATCCATACATCCATCCTCACAAACTTTCGCATTTATAATATTAGTAAGATACTCGTATATATAATAAAGATGAAGAGTTTGTTTTAGATTTTTTGTTTGTTTGAACGCGCCAACCTCAGAAAGTCCCCCAAATAACACAAAAAGCCCCCCTATATCACAAAAAGTCTCTTTATACCACAAAGAGTCCCCCTATACCATAAAAAGTCTCCATATACTTCAAAAAGTTCCCCTATACGACAAAAAGTCTGCTAAATCACCAAAAGTTCCCTTATACGACAAAAACTCAGTCAAGTCACAAAATGTCTCCAAACATCAAAAAATGGCATTAAAGACTATTCTCAAAAAGTCTCCGACTGTACACTCACCAGCTGGCAGTACTGGCACGGGTACAGCTCGAGCGCGTGCGTGCTGGCGTGCTCGCGGAACTTGTCGGCGTCGCCGCACACCAGCCCGCACGTGTCGCAGATCACGCCCTCCTCTATGGTGCCGTCTAGTTTAGACTCTATGGTCTGCGGTATGATTGCGTACGAGCTGGATGCCTGGTCCATTTTGGGTTTCTTCGATTCGCGAGGCTCGAAGTAGGGGCATGCTGGAAGGGGGGGAAATGGGAATTGGCTTAGGGTGGGAAAGTGGAAAAATAATGTAAAAGTTAGTATTAGTTTCGCAATTAAATAGCTGATTATACTTAAGATAATCCTGGACTGAACAAAATAGTTTTACTTAATTTTTCTATGCAATATTAAGCGATTTAGAAGTGATATATTGTATATATTATCTATATCTTGATCTATGTACACAACTCTCAAAAAAATACTCCAAAATCGCTCGACCCAATTAACTGGGTCACCTACTACTCTACTTGCCTATGGTACTCATATTCGTGTCCGACATTTGTCTTGTGACGACTACGTTGTCTGTGGTCTCTGTTGCTTACTAATTATAACCTTACTAATATAACATTGTGTAATTTTTTATCGCAATTTTCTCAAAAACTCTAGGCCCAGTTAACTGTTGGGTCTGCTCTACTAGTCTATGGTACGTCCCTGAATTACGTGCGAAGTTGACGAGCACATTGTTCATGGTCTTTGTTACTATCATACCTACTTGTTCACTACATAACCGATTTCGATGAGTTAATACGTTATTAAATTTTCTCAAAAACCTCTCGACCCAGTTAACTGGGTCACTCTACTACTCTCCGCCTCTACTTGTCTATGATACTCACGACCGTGTCCGACGTGCGTCTTGTAGAAGGTGACGAGCACATTGTCCATGGTCTCTGTGACTATCATGTGAGCGGGGCACGCTTTACCCGTCTTGTATATTTGACGCTCGGGAGCGGGGCGTTTGCCTTTCCCCTAAAAAAAATCAAATATCTAACAATTTTATCGTTATATGTATAAAAAATTACCTGTAAATAAATAAATAAATATACCTGGACAAATTCACACACGGTTAATTAGACCCAAAGTAAGCTCTAAGCTTGTGTTATGGCATCTAATTCACTGATACTACTACTTATACATACACAAATACTTTAGAATATATAATTGACACCCAGACGTCGTCGCCAACAACTATGTCTGCACATATTGTTGACTCCGGGCGGGAATCGAACCCGCAACCCCCGACACAGTAAGCGCTCTCACTGCCACTGTGCTAACGGGCTTGTCAAAACCTGTCACGTTGTACTGAACCGATTTTAAATTTAATTTGCACACCGTGTGCAACTTGATCCAACTTGAAAGATAGGATATCTTACATCTCAATTTATAGTGATTAGGGTGGTCCATCCTTAAATTTTATATGACAAAACAATGTTTGCAGGGTCAGCTAGTCTGCTAAGTCCCGGGTTCAATTCCCAGGTTAGCGAAAACATGTTTCCTACTTTTCAAACATGGCTCGGGTATGAGATCACCCGCAGTAGGCAAGCGTGGTGATTACGACATCCTCCTCACTGTACTGATATCTTCAGTGAGATGAGAGGCCTTTGCCTAGCAGTGGGACATTACAGGCTAATCGCCTTATTCATAAACGATTTTAACTTAAACAGTGATTTAAAGTGTTTTGCCTCTTTCGCTCTTTGGCAAATAGCGTATGTCGGAAAGGGACAAACCATTTGATAGCTAAAGTGGGACATTACAGGCTAATACTTTACTCTACTGAATAGAATGATGTAAGTACTTGCCTGATAAACGTAGACCCCTGATTGGCTGCACATGTAGTGAGACCTGACTCCTTCTATAGTCTGCTTGCTCGCTGTTGTCTTACGGAATCTGTACTTAGTCTCCTCCTGTATCGCGCTTTTGAATAGGAGAAAATCTGAAAAAGTCATCTAGGTATTATATATATGTTGCTATTTTACTCTCATGAAGATTTTGCGAAATTAAACCCCTAACAATGACGCAAAATGGCTCTTTTCACAGTCAACTATAAAACGGCTCTTTTCAGAGCCAACTCCAAAACGGCTCTTCTCAGAGCCAATTCCAAAAGGACCCTTCTCAGAGCCAATGCCAAACTGTTGTCCTGCACTCTGTGCCTTACCTAAGGAAGACCGCCTCGGTAATCTAGTGGCATGTGCACTCGCCAGCCAAGACTGAGATCCAGGGTTCAATTCCCAGGCAGTGATTACGCCTAATCCTCCTCACTGTACTAATATCTACAGAGAGATGAGAGGCCTTTGCCCGGCAGTTACAGGCTAATAGTTTAAACTCCCTTACCATCCATGTTATGGAACTGCAGCTGTTCGACATGCTCGGTGACCCTGTGTTTGTGCAGCAGATGCGCGCTGAAGTGGGCGCCGTACGACACGCGCTCCGAGCACAACGGGCAGATGAACGCCTTGCGCTTCTCCACCTGGGGGCCAGTGGGAACATGTGTCAGGAAATTGGTTTATTGAGGCAGATGGACAGAGAACTGTGGCGTGACAAGCGTTTCGAGCAAAGTTGGAAAAGGAATATTTTGCGCTGGGGGCCAACGGGAAAGAAGTATGTATGTATTAGGAAATTGGTTAATTGGGACAGAGAAGTGTCGTATGACACAAGGTCCGCTGCAGGAGCAAATGAACGCTTTACGCTTCTACAATTGAAGGCAAATGGAAAAAAAGTATTAAGATGCTTAGTGCATTTCCACCTGGAGGCGAATGGGAAAGTTTATAGGAAAATATGTACAGTAGTGTTGGTACAAAAAGTAAGTAATTTCGAGTAGCTAACATCGTTCAAACTACGCCACAAGCTCTTCAAACTACTGAGTAACTTTCGTGTTTATTAACATGAGTAGGATCAGTTGTTTTTACCTCCAACCCATGCGCTTTCCATAAATGTTTATTCAAAATCTGTTTTTGACTAAAATCTCTGTTGCACAAATGACACTTTTTTCGCTCTCGTTGCACGAATTTTGGAGTTTGTTCCGTGCAAAGTTTTACTGAAAATGGTACACACAAAACAATAGTAATAAGTTAACTAGAATATTATATAACTTTGTTGTTACCATAGGAAATATCTATACTAATATATAATAAAAGTGAAGAGTTTGTTTATTTGAATGCGGTAATCGCAGAAACTGAGCAGAAACCAATCCGATTCGAATAATTCTTTTTGTTATGGATAGTCACATTCAACGGGAATAATAATAATGATAAATAAATAAATATACCTGGACAAATTCACACACGGTTAATTAGACCCAAAGTAAGCTTGTGTTATGGAATCTAATTAACTGATACTACTACATACCTATACATACACAAATACTTTATAAGGATATATAATTGACACCCAGAAGTCGTCGCGAACAACTATGTCTGTACATATTGTTGACTCCAGGCGGGAATCGAACCCGCAACCCCCGACACAGTAAGCGCTCTCACTGCCACTGTGCCAACGGGCTTGTCGATGTCGGAAGATTATAGGCTATTTTACATCCCGAAATTCTTACGGGAACAGGCACAACGCGGGTAAAACTATGGGGCGCTTCTAGTATTTCATATACTTCCATGAACTAATGACTCTAATAGATTAAACAAGTAACGAATTCGGATTTACGCTATGTTGTCTGCGTTGACGTTAAATTGTCGGTCCGGTCGTTTCAGTCCGAAGCACGGTAGCGCTCAGATAGAAATGCTACTGGTCGTCCACCCATCCAATTAGGAGCCGAGTTGAACGTTGCTTAACAATCACAATGAGCTAACATCGCTTAGTCAAACTATGCCACGAGCGCTGCCGAGACTGTGAGAGTCACTGAGAGTATATAGTGATGTGATACTCACGCCCATGTTTCATCCTCAGATGTGTGAAGCAAGCCTTTTTGCTCACGTAGACGTTGTCGCAGAAGTGACACGGGTATTTGCGACCCTCAGTGTCCGATTTTATGTTGTGACATCTGTGGAAGGGTCAGAATGAGTTTATAAGTACTAGTATGATGATAACTCAATAACTGGGTATATAATATATTATGTAACTTCATTTGAATGAAGATAAATAAATTGAAGAACTGAATAGGTACGTTAAAATAGAAGCTGTGCCGACCTCAATAAAATTGACCAATCGCATTGCGATGCAATTTTCATAATCTCTTAATAAATACTGCTCTTTCAAGTACAAAAAACCTATAGGCATAATGTTTTTTTAACCCTGACAAAAAGACGTGCGTGTGTTTGTGTGTGTGTGTCTGTGGTACCGTAGCTGTCAAACGGATGGACCGACTTCGATGCGGCTTCATATACCTATATGAGTGTGAACTTCGGAGAGATAAGAGGCCTTTGTCCAGCAGTTTAATATTACAGGCTAATATACTACCACTACCACTCTGAATAACTTTAAAACTAGCAAGTCTGTGTTTATATCTCACCTATCCTGATGTTGTTCTATCTGAGCGACAGCCAGCCCACATATGTGGCACTCGGTGAGTCGCTGCGCCGTGTAGTCAGGGTCGTCTAGATCTGCGTCTGGTGACCAATGGGAAAATCGTTGATTTGGTGGCATATGGGAAAAGTAGATATTTTTGAATCTTCCGAGTTAATTGTTTTGGTGGCAGATGGGAAAGTTGATTGGAAGAGAAAGGATATCGTAATGGATAGCCATATTCAATGGGAACGTTATAGGCTATTTTTAACACGCTTTTATTAGCTTGGCCTGTATGTATGTATGTATGTATGTATGTACGTATGTAATGAAATCTTTGAACATCATTTTCACCAACTTCCAGAAGTCTGATTAATTTGAAACTTTGCACACGTATCAAGGACCGATGACAATGCAATAATTTAATAACAGTTTCCCATTATCCTTAATGGATTTGCCAGATTTACTAAAAAAATATTACTTCATATAAAAGACATCAACGGGCGCTCGCTGTGGGACGGATTAAATGGATTTGCCAGATTTACTAAAAAATAAAAAATAAAATTATAGTTTAAAAAAACTAAAAAACACGCTTTTATTACATACGCTATGGCATCCGTGGTCAAACACTCAAAATTTTCCGTAGCTTTCTCCAGGAACGGTATCAGTCTGTTAAAATTGATAACTACACTAGTGACTGGTTGCGAATAGAACACGGTGTCCCACAGGGCAGCATTCTGGGTCCTACGCTTTTCCTACTTTACCTTAACGACCTATGTAAGCTTAAAATACCCAACTGTGACATATTTGCATACGCTGATGATACAGCCCTCGTAATACACGGCAATGACTGGAATGAGGCCAAACGGCTTGCAGAACAAGCTCTCAGCATTGTACACGAATGGTTGTCTTCAAATTTGCTAACTTTGAATATGCAAAAAACACAGACTCTTCCTTTTTATATATCCGCCGCGTCTTCCCCACCGGTGAATCTAAATATTTGCGCCTATTCTTGCCTCGATCCTTCGCAAAATTGTGACTGCACTCCTATTAGGTTAGTTGATAGCGTCAAATACCTCGGTATACTCATTGACTCTCGTCTAAAGTGGCATAGACAAATTGAAGCCCTAAAATCAAGAGTGCGCAAACTAACATACATTTTTAAAACTTTAAGACACTCAGCGGATTCAACAACAATCAAAACAGTCTACTTGGCCTTGTGTCAATCAATTATATCATACTGTATCCCTGTATGGGGTGTAGCTGGTGCCACAGCCATGGTTAACTTGGAACGTGCGCAACGTGCAATATTAAAAATGTCCACCTTTAAAAACATCAGATACCCCACAAGTCTACTCTACTCTGAATGGGAGGTTCTAACGGTTAGACAATTGTTCATTCTGCGTTGCGTTTTGAGGAAACATGCGGAATTGCCCTTATGTAAATCTGTGCTTGGGAGGCGCAGTGCTTATGGGTATATTCTTCCAGTGGTGCCTTGCAGAACAGCTTTCTCTAGGCACCAATACACTGCCCTCTCAACCAAACTCTACAATAGCATTCACAAAAATATACCTATTTACACCCTTACAAGATTCGAAATAAAAAAGAAAATCACCACCTTCCTTCAAAAATTGTCATTTGAGGAAACTGAAAAATTGATAAGATAATCTACATACCATCTATTTAAGTATTTTGTATTAAGTCTATTTAAACACACACATATAATATATAACTTCATATTTACCCATATATATTATTAATTCATACACAACATATACATTATATATAATATACATACTCTTACAAATAATTTTAAGATATTGTGATCATTTTTTTTGTTGATTAGATGTGCCCCAATGGGAAAAGTGCCGTGGAATCACTGACTTCGATATTACAGTTTATACTAGTTTCGGAGTCAGAGCTTCTTACTTAATTCCATTCCATACCCTAGTTTAAGCACCTTGTGTATTCAATTCTTTTGTTTGGTTTATTTGAATAAAAACATTTATTATTATTATTATTATATTGCAAATTGAACTAAAAACTAGAAAATAATTTTTCACCTCAAATCAAAATTATAATAAAATTTAAGTTATTAACACAATGATTCAATTCAGAGTAAAAAAGCGTGGGGTGCATTTTACTGTAGTTCATAACTATCCTCTCATAGATACCAATGATGATTGTAATATTTAAAAAAAATATTAAGCACCCCACGCTTTTTACTCTGAATTGAATCATTGTGTTAATAACTTAAATTTTATTATAATTTTGATTTGAGGTGAAAAATTATTTTCTAGTTTTTAGTTCAATTTGCAATAAAAGCGTGTTTTTTAGTTTTTTTATTATTCCGAAATTCCTACGGGAACGAGCATAACCTTGGGCGTAAAATATAAATAAATAAATATACCTGGACAAATTCACTCACGGTTAATTAGACCCAAAGTAAGCTCTAAGCTTGTGTTATTTTTTTTTTGTGTTATGGAATATAATTAACTGGTACTACTACATACATATACATACACAAATACTTTATAAGAATATCTATACTAATATTATATAGCTGAAGAGTTTGTTTTGTTTGTTTGTTTGTTTGTTTGTTTGTTTGTTTGTTTGTTTAAACGCGCTAATCTCAGAAACTACTGAACCGATTTGAATAATTCTTTCACTGTTAGATAGTCTATTTATCGAGGAAGGCTATAGGCTACATTTTATCCCGAAATTCCCAAGGGAACGGGCACAACGCGGGTAAAACCGCGGGGCGCTGCTAGTAATAATATATTTGACACCCAGACGTTCGTCGCCAACAACTATTTCTGCACATATTGTTGACCCGGGCGGGAATAGAACCCGCAATCCCCGACACAGTAAGCGCTCTCACTGCCACTGTGCCAACGGGCTGGGCGTTGCTTGTTTGAATATTGCTTCATGACACACGAATGAAAATTAACATTAGAATGTTTATTCGTTGGAATCGAACCCGTACATTTGGGGATTTGAATTAATCCTAACTAATATTATAAATGCGAAAGTAACTCTGTCTGTCTGTTACGCTTTCACGCCAAAACTACTAAACCGTTTTGAAATAAATTTGGTACACAGTTAGCCCAGAGCCTGAGAAAGGACATAGGCTACTTTTTATCGCGAAATACATGCGGGATCGGGTACAACGCGGGTGAAACCGCGGAGCGCGGCTAGTATCATTTAGTTTGTTTAGCTTTCAAATATGTCTTTGGGTTTTAATAAGTTAAAATAATCATGTTATCCGTCAGTGCTATTTTTGGCGGCAAAAAATAAGCATTAAACTACCTTCAGCATCCTCGTCATCCAAATCTTCATCTCTCTTGATGACGACGTCTGTTTTAACAGCATCCTTCGATTCATCCTCTTCTAGAATAGATTCATCTAGATACTCTTCATCTAGAAGATAGAGTACAGAGTTAACGGCTTATTTATAACCACGCTTTAACTTCTTCTTCATCGAGTGGATGGTCAACCTGACCAATCCTGGTGTCACGATCCGGAGGTTCCGGGTTCGATTCCCGGTGGGGACAATATCTCGCAAAAATCACTTTGTGAAACTGTCCTCAGTTTGGTTGTAGGTTGCAGGCTGAATCACCTGATTGCCCGAAAAGTAAGATGATTCCGTGCTTCGGAGGGCACGTTAAGCCGTCGGTCCCGGTTACTTTCTACGGACAGTAGTCGTTACATGAGCCATATCAGTCAGAGGCCTTTGGCGGCTCAATAACTCTGACACCAGGATTGGTCAGGTTGACCATCCACTCGATGAAGAAGAAGTACTTGGGGCCATATGTATCAAATGGTTTGTCCCTTTCCGACACACGCTATTTTCCGAAGAGCAAAAGAGACAAAACACTTTATAACAGCGTGTGCTAAGACCGCAGTCTATCTTACCTTGCGATAACGCCTCCTGTAGCATAGCAACGCTTTTAGCAGTTTGTTCTTTAAACGCAAATGCTTTTTCCAGTTGTTCTGCGCAATCTGAACATATGTATTTTACGTTTTCAGGCATCTGACAATATTAAGATTGAATAAGTAATGTAGTACCCAAAGGGTAAAATCAGGACCCTATTACTGAGACTTCGCTGTCAGTCCGTCCGTCCGTCTGTCACCAGGCTGTATCTCAAGAACGGTGATAGCTAGACAGTTGAAATTTTCATAGATGATGTATTTCTATTGCCGCTATAACAACAAATACTAAAAATAAAATAAAACAAATATTCAAGGGCTCCCATACAACAAACGTGATTTTTTGCCGTTTAAAGTACGGAACCCTCCGTGCGCGAGTCCGACTCGCACTTGGCCGGTTGTTTAAAGTTGGTTTTATGAAAATTATGAAAAAGGTCATTATCCCAACAGTTACCTACCTACAAATATTTTAAAATGGCGCGCGAATCTCGAGGGCTATGGATAATGTCTATGGAATCAAGGTTAGGTTATTGACAATGGTTGGCGGCATTTTTTAAAACTAATAATATTGTAATTCAAAAGATTTGAAAACTTTCTTTACAAATTATGTAAAGGAAGAGTATTTTCGGACAACATAATATACATATAATAATAGAATTATGTTTGATTATTTCAGTAACATCATGAAAGTTTAATTATAAGACGAAGAATTCAAGAAATTGAACAGTCTATGATCTGATCTGCTATTTTCAGAAATGTATTTGAAAAAATATGATTATTTTAATTAGATGAATTGAATAAAACTTGGATGTTAAAGTAAAGTATTTTAGCATAGATTGAGCGATCTAATAAAAAACATTTATTGCAAGAGGATTGATTCATTTGAGTTTATAATTCTTACCTTGATACCAAAGCAGGTTTCAAACATATTTGAATAGTTTTCTCCATTATCTTCGTATACAGAAAATAGGTCGCATAAATCGTTAGAGCTCATGCAGCTGATGCAACCTAAAAATTCGTCCTCCTCCATATTTTGAACTTGAACTATTTTGTGAAATGTTTACGACTCGCAACCAACAAAAGAGGACATTTCAAGAAACTAGACTTTGTTTTTGAAGACAATAGACGATCGCGCGCTTGGAGGATTTGTTCTAACTTTAAATCTATTTTTTTTTTAATGTGTTAAACCCAACATAATCGATCGATTTTACCGCATCTTCGCGTTTCTTCATTATCACGTCACTTAATTGTCATTTTATGTAAACGTCACTTTCAAAAACCTGATTTTGACGTTTGTAATCTATGTTTTATCCCATTCTTACGTATAAAATAGGAAAGAGACGGAGAGACATTAAAACAAAGAAAAATAGCTTTGTTTACTTCCGAATTCCGAATAAACTGACATGACATTTAATTTATGGTCTCAAAACTCAAAAGCTGATAGCACGACGAATGAAAGATAATAAAATGTTTTTATTAGAATAAAATCCGTAAATTACACGGTCGTCCCGTGAATAAAAGTGTCAATGTGAGAAGTTATTGTGTTATTAATTTCAAATACACAATAAGTTATGGTGGTGAATTTACATGAGAATTAAAATCCCGAAGAAGCGCAGATTTAAATTTTATATTAAAAAAAGTCTTCCTAATTTTAAAATGAAGATTAAAATAAATAGGAGACTTTTGCCATTAAAGGCACATTATTTCTTCTTTTTTGCTGGTAAGTGGATTATCTAATTAATTTACGTATTAGTTGTTACATGTGTGAGTGAAAGTATGTTTACGTTATCATTTTGATTACCGTTACTAAAATAGGTGGCGTAAGCACTAATTAATTATTCAATAGGTCAAACTATTATATACTTTAATTATGCCATTTTACACTAAGTTAGATAAGAGTTAGTTAAATAAAATGAAACATCAAGTTAAATAAAATAAACATCTTATGGTACATATTTAATCTTATAAAATTAATGTGGTTCCGTTTTTACCCGTTCCCATAGGAAATTTGCGATCAAAAAACACACGCATTAATACAAAAAGCTGTGTTCAATTTTAATAAATCCATGCACTTAATTTGATGAGCAATTTTCAGCAATTGGCCATTTCCATATCTTATTTACCTATTATACTAAAGTATGTTATTTACCTGGGTTGTATCTATTCCTGTCAAAATTTAGAGATAATACTAGGCAGCCTATGATCTTCCTCTGGAATGTGCATCACTACATAGTATAAAACAAAGTCGCTCTCACTGTCTGTCCCTATGTATGCTTAGATCTTTAAAACTACGCAACGGATTTTGATGCGGTTTTTTTAAACAAATAGAGTGATTCAAGAGGAAGGTTTATATGTCTAAAAATTCCCGAAATTCCTACGGGAATGGGTACAACGTGAGGAAAACCGCGGGCGCTACTAGTCTACACTAATATTATAAAGAGGAAAACTTTGTTTGTTTGGTTGTAATGAATAGGCTCAAAAACTACTGGACCGTTTTAAAAAATTCTTTCTCCTTTCGAAAGCTACATTATCCACGAGTAACATAGGCCATTTTTCATCCCGAAATTCCCACAGGAATGGACACAACGCGGGTAAAACCGCTGGGTGCTGCTAGTATTATATAATACTGTTGTGTTGATACAGATAAAATCAAACTCACCAGCATTATTATAACTATCTTCTTCATCGAGTGGATGGTCACCTGACCAATCCTGGTGTCAGAGTTATTGAGCCGCCAAAGGCCTCTGACATGGCTCATGTAACGACTACTATCCGTAGAGAGTCTAGAGAGTAACCGGGACCGACGGCTTAACGACTTATTATTAGTAGTATTAAAATTAGAAAGAAGGTAATTTGGATACAATTTTTGAGTTTGAAACTCTTACTGCCTCACTTAGAGGTGTCCATTAAATCAACAATTAACTAATTAAATACATTATACATATTATTATGTCAAAATCACTTATTAAATATTTGCTAAGGAAGCTACTAAGTTTAATGTGTCAGAGTACAGGCAGTAGTTGTATCTATACTAATACTAGCAGCGCCCCGCGGTTTTACCCGCGTTGTGCCCGTTCCCGTGGGAATTTCCGGATTTTTTTTACATAAAAACCTTCCTCTTGAATCACTCTACCTATTACAAAAAACCGCATCAAAATCCGTTGCGTAATTTTAAAGATTTATGCATACAGACAGACAAACAGACAGACACGAAAAAGAGACGACTTTATTTTATACTATGTAGTGATTATAAAGAGGTAAAATTTGTAAGTTTATTTGTTTGTTTGTTTGTTTGTATACGTCCAAGGTAATCTCAGGAATTATAAGTCCGATTTGAATAATTCTTTTTGTAATAGATAGCCACATTCAACGGGAAGGTGATAGGCTATTTTTCATCCCGAAATTCCCACGGGAACGGGTACAACGCGGGTAAAACCGCGGGAAATGTGTTGCAAAGTGCATAACTTCAGAACGACTGTACCAAATTGAGTGATTCTTTTTTTATGTGCTTCTTGTTGTCAGGACAATGTTTTTATATAAGAAAATAAGACATAAAAATATTGAATTTTCCACGTGACATTTTACATAAAGAGTTTAAATGTACTCTCTCTCTAATACAATATCTTCTTATATATAAAAATGAATTGCTGTTCGTTAGTCTGCTTAAAACGCGAGAACAGCTGAACCGATTTGGCTAATTATGGTCTTGAAATATTCATGAAAGTCCAGGGAAGGTTTAAACCGTAAGAATTGACTGAATAAATGCGGGTGAAACCGCAGGGCACAGCTAGTACAATATAAAAATAGTTCATCAATTTTTCCATAGTAACCCCAATCAAGCTGTTGAGATATTAATGAATCTATTTATTATGAGTAAACTAAAACATTACATCTGTCTGCACGTTATCTTATCAAATATTAAAAGCAGATAGTGGAGTTGGTATAACATCAAGTACATTATGATATTTGTCAAGGAATTTGTAACACTAGTTAGGATTTTTTATGTTATTCTACTAGTGTAATATAATAATGAATTAATTATCTAACATCTACACTAATATTATAAAGAGGAAAACTTTGTTTGTTCGGTTGTAATGAAAAGGCTCAAAAACTACTGGACCGTTTTTAAAAATTCTTTCACCATTCGAAAGCTACATTATCCATGAGTAACATAGGCTATTTTTCATCCCGAAATTCCCACAGGAATGGACACAACGCGGGTAAAACCGCGGGGCGCTGCTAGTGTAAAATAAAATGCTGAATATAATAAATAGGCCTTTGTTAAATTTTCGGACACATTTCGATAATTGCTTTTTTGATAATTAATAATATGTGTTAAATAAGTTATTAAATAAGTACCTATGTGTTAACATGACACTTATTTAAAACTAGCAGCGCCCCGCGGTTTTACCCGCGTTGTGCCCGTTCCCGCGGGAATTTTTATACATATAAACCTTACTCTTGAATCACTCTATCTATAAGCATACATAGGGACAGACAGATAGCGGTAAGTGACTTTGTTTTATATACTATGTAGTGATGCTGTAAAGTTTCATTTTGAATGCTGGGGTTGGTATGGATTATAGCTAACGCGAATGCCTCACCATACATGCCTCAAACAAGGCATTCAAGCGTACCTACATTAATGACTGCCTATGCGGCGAATGCTCACCTAGAGTAAAAATACGTTTACACAGCTCGAGGCATGCCTTAGAAACCCTTTTGACGCATGCCCACACTCCGAGGCATGCCTGATGATCGATCTGAATGCATGCTTCTGGCAATGTTTGAACGCACCTTTACAAGATTATTTTAATTCCTACAGTGTTTTTATCCAAAAATTTCCACCGGAAAAATTAAATATAACCACAAACAGTATAATAAATTCATATATCCAAGTAGGTACAGTCACGTGCAATGAAATGTATATGTTACGGCTAATACCCGAAGTGCGGCTACACCTAGTTTTAGCCGGTTAGAACTAGGTGCATATATATGTCATTTTAATGAAAAGAGAGAGTTTAAACATGAAAAAAAAAACCCTAACCTACCGAATAGTAAGTAATTCGGTAGGTTAGGGTTATTTTTTTTTTCATGTTTAAACTCTCTCTTTTCATTAAAATGACATACGGCTAATACCCGAAGTGCGGCTACACCTAGTTTTAGCCGGTTAGAACTAGGTGTAGCCGCACTTCGGGTATTAGCCGTAACATATACACGGGCAGATTTTCAAATAAATGTCCACTCTGAAAATTTCAAAAACATATAGCCACTTAACAATTCATACATTAAACCCACCCGAGTTTATCAAAAATATGTACACAGGTTGTTTTCAGATATTTGTATACACGATCACATGCAGAAATATGTATCCACTATGAATTACAATAATAAATATGTAGGTAAACGATATTATTTCACAAAAAAATTATGTGTGCGTGACACACACTCAACGCGAAGTATTGGTATTGTTTTTATTTTGATAACTTTGTGTGTGTAAATGTCTAATGGGGATTGGGGACACTAGGTTTCATGCTCAACGCATAGGTTGGCATCTCTCTATATCTCTAAGGTTATTACTCATTCTGTCCTTCACAATAAAAAAAAAAATCTAAACTATCAAAGTCAGTCATATATTTTTTTCAGTTTTGCCCCAAAGAGGTTCTTTAATTTTTAAATAAGACTAATATGAATGTTTACATCAAATGGAAAATTACATTGTGTACATGTTATTGAAATTAGTAAGTACCCATTTGTCAAAATAGTGAAAACTGCTACAGTTTCTAAAGTGTATACATTATTGTGAGAAACTCGGGTGGATATACCTAGTATGAATTGTTAAGTGGCTATATGTTTTTGAAATGTTTAGAGTGGACATTTATTTGAAAATCTGCCCGTGTATACATTTCATTGCACGTGACTGTATAATAATGCAAACCACATAGTTAATTTAATTTTACATCACTAGCTGATTAATATAGATTCTCTATTGCTCTTGGCTGTATGTTTCACGGTCATTGCCACACGCAGGAGTGCCGACGATCATTCATCGCTTCCTGTCACCTGTGACAGCGCGGGAAAACAACTTTCCCGCGGTTTTATCTGTCACAAACTATTGTTTATGGTAAACTAGCAGCGCCCCGCGGTTTTACCCGCGTTGTACCCGTTCCCGTGGGAATTTCGGGAATTTTTATTCATATAAACCTTCCTCTTGAATCACTCTACCTATTACAAAAAACCGCATCAAAATCCGTTGCGTAATTTTAAAGATTTAAGCATACAGACAAACAAACAGACAAAAGTATGTAGGTAGCGACTTTGTTTTATACTATGTAGTGATGTTACATACCTATGGGTTTAGATAATGGTGATGTCTCGTATGAACATGCATTTTACCCGTTCCCTCGGGAATTTCGAATATCGAGGCACCAAGCCGCTGTAAGCAAGCGTAAATTATATTTTGTGAAATGAGACTTGTCCTGCAGTTTGATCTTACAGGACAGTATGTCCTACTAATATTATAAATGCGAAAGTTAGTGAGGATGGATGTATGTTTGTTACTCTTTCACGAAAAAACTACTGGACGGATTTGGACGAAACTTTACAGAAATACAGTTTATACATCAGAACAATACATGAGATAAATATTATCCCGAAATTCCCGCGGGAATGGGTACAACGCGGATGAAACCGCGAGGCAGGGCCTTGTATTTAGATAGACAAGGCATTTATTTGCCTAAACCCATTGAATTATTATGTATAGCAGCGCCCCGCGGTTTTACCCGCGTTGTGTCCATTCCTGTGGGAATTTCGGGATGAAATATAGCCTATGTTACTCGTGGATAATGTAGCTTTCGAATGGTGAAAGAATTTTTAAAAACGGTCCAGTAGTTTTTGAGCCTATTCATTACAACCAAACAAACAAAGTTTTCCTCTTTATAATATTAGTGTAGACAAAGTACGTTAGTACATATAACTCAATGGCCTAAACCGTGACGGAATAATCTTTATCTAGACTTTTATACGACCATTTTATCTTTTAAATCCCATGTTTGCATTGATAGAGATATATTGTATTTTCTTTTCTTAGTCCTAGTCAAAGAGAACTTATCTACATACATATATCTAAACTAATGTTATAAAGAGGTAAAATTTATATGTTTGTATATTTTAGCTAATCTCTGAAATTATCATTCTGATTTGAAAAATTATTTTTGTAATGGATAGACACATTCATGGGAAGGTTATATAGGCTACTTCTCATCTTGAAATTCCCACGGGAACGGGTACTACGCGGGTAAAACCGCGGGGCGCTGCTAGTGTATACTACTACTAGCAGCGCCCCGCGATTTTATCCTTGTTGTGTTCATTCCTGTGGGAATTTCAGGATGAAAAATAACCTATACCCTTCCCATTAAATATGAAATTGCAAAAATAGATTAAAAAATTATTATTATATTATATTAGCGCGTTCAAACGAAGTCTTCAGCTTTATTATATTAGCCCGTTCCTTTGGGAATTTTGGGATGAAAAATTGCCTATAGCCTTCCTCGATAAGTGGACTATCCAACACTCAAATAATTTTTCAAATCGGACCAGTAGTTCCTGAGATTAACGCGTTCATACCCAGCCAACTAGTATAAAATTGTTCTTGAGCGATATACCTACCCCTATTGTACCTATTTAGATATTAATAGATCTTCTTCTTCTTCTTCATCGAGTGATGGTCGACCTGACCAATCCTGGTCAGAGTTATTGAGCCGCCAAAGGCTTCTGACATGGCTGATGTAACGACTACTATCCGTAGAAAGTAACCGGGACCGACGGCTTAACGTGCCTTTCGAAGCACGGAATCATCTTACTTTTCGGGCAATCAGGTGATTCAGACTGAAATGCCCTAAACAAACTGAGGACAGTCTCACTCACAAAGATATTTTTGTGAGATGTGTAGTCCCCAACGGGAATCGAACCCGGAACCTCCGGATCGTGGGCCGGGCGCTCAAACCACAGGATCACGGAGGCTGCCTTTACTTTAATAGATACCAAAACGTATAATAAACCATCTTAATTACCGTTATATCACTCTATCCAAACGAACAATTAAACTAATGACTACAATCGGTCTGTTTACAGTCGTATATCGTTTTATGATCGTAATTCATTGCATGTTTTGTAATTACATAATACGACACTTAATGAATATGTGCACATATGTATAACTAGCAGCGGCCTGCGGTTTTACCCGCGTTGTGCCCGTTCCCGTGGGAATTTGGGGATGAAAAATAAACTACAACCTTCACGATGAATGTTGCTATCTATTACCAAAAGAATTATTCAAATCGGACTTGTAATTCCTGAGAAAAGCATAGAGATAATTTTCTTTAAAAAAAGTATGAGCCTGCAATGTCCCACTGCTGGGCAAAAGCCTCTCAACTCACCGAAGATATCAGTACGGTGAGGGGGATATCGTAATCACCACGCTTGCCTAATGCGGGTTGGTGATCTCAAACCCGAGCCGTGTTTGAAAAGTATAGGAAACATGTTTTCAGACTTGGCAGGCGAGTGCCAATAGACCACCAAGCGTGTTTTCAAGGCCTATTTTCCTCCTCACTGTACTGATATCTTCAGTGAGATTAGAAGCCTTTGCCCAGCAGTGGGACATTACAGGTTTATACTTTACCCTTTTATTATTTCTTTTCCAGCCTTA
Organism: Cyclophora albipunctata; assembly: GCA_963082685.1. Taxonomy (NCBI): domain Eukaryota; kingdom Metazoa; phylum Arthropoda; class Insecta; order Lepidoptera; family Geometridae; genus Cyclophora; species Cyclophora albipunctata. The sequence goes on along the minus strand of OY720141.1, from coordinate 2,485,928 downwards.
GGCCCAATCCTGCCCCAGCTGAATGTATTCGGGCGTCAACTCGGGGTCTCCCCGGCCGCCATGGGGCTGGTCACCGCAGTACTGCCCCTGCTGTGGGCGTTAGCTAAGCCCCTGTTCGGATATGTCGCTGATTTCTGGCCAGTAAGTCTCTACCATTTTTTTATGTATCTAGAGTATGGAGATGACTGGTGAATGAGGAGATGGCGAGATGAACTCGACGGATTCTTGCCTGGTTGGCGTCGTGAAGCTTTAAATAGAGAGAAGTGGATACGATAGGGGAGGCCTTTTCCCAACAATTGAACAGCCAAGGCTAATATAATAATAATAATCTAGAGTATATTAAGATACCATCCATTACATTCTAGTTTATCTGAAGATATTATGAATCTATCAAAGTGTACATACTTTTTAAACTCACACGATTTGCACTCATTATACTAAATGAAACGGGTCTGTATCGCGTTAGATAATTTAACGTATTTACTAAAATACGTACCTACCCGACGACGTTTCGAGCAGATTACACCGCTCGTGGTCACGGGATAACTGAAAATCAAAAGTATCAAATCAAAGTGTATTTAGAATATACATATAAAGAGTCTATCTAGTTATCCTGTGACCACGAGCGGTGTAATTCGCTCGAAACGTCGGGTACGTATTTTAGTAAAATACGTTAAATTATCTAACGCGATACAGACCCGGTTCATTTAGTACTAGCTGTGCCCGCGGTTTCACCCGCAGCGCCCCCGTTCCCGTGGGAATTTTGAGATTTTTATTCCTTATTTTTCTTATATAAAAACCTTGTCCTGACAATAAGGAACACATTAAAAAACGAATCATCCAATTTGGTGCAGTCGTTCTGAAGTTATGCGCTTAGCAACAGATTCAGCGATTCATTTTTATATTATAGACTAGCAGCGTCCCGCGGTTTTACCCGCGTTGTGCCCGTTCCCGTGGGAATTTCGGGAATTTTTTTACATAAAAACCTTCCTCTTGAATCACTCTACCTATTACAAAAAACCGCATCAAAATCCGTTGCGTAATTTTAAAGATTTAAGCATACAGACAAACAGACGCGACTTGGTTTTATACTATGTAGTGATAATGAGTCTATCTAGAGTATAGTAGCGTGCGTTTTTATTGGAGCGTAGTGGAGCTTTATCCACCAATAACAGTATTGAAACTGTCAAACAACGCATTGACGTTGTCAAAATATTTAAGCAATGCGTTGTGACTGTCAGTTGCGCTCCGCTCGCTTCAATGAAAACGTACCCATCTTCTTCTTCTTCTTCTTCATCGAGTGGATGCTCAACCTGACCGATCCTGGTGTCAGAGTTATTGAGCCGCCAAAGCCCTCTGACATGGCTCATGTAACGACTACTATCCGCAGAAAGTAACCGGGACCGACGGCTTAACGTGCCCTCCGAAGCACGGAATCATCTTACTTTTCGAGCAATCAGGTGATTCAGCCTGCAATGCCCTAACCAAACTGAGGAAAGTCTCACAAAGAGTTTTTTGTGAGATGTCCCCACCGGGAATCGAACCCAGAACCTCCGGGTCGTGAGCCGGGCGCTCAAACCACAAGACCACGGAGGATGTGTATAGAAATTGTCAAACAACGCATTGACTTTGTCAAAATATTTTAGCAATCCGTTGTGATTGGTCTGAAAACGTACCCATAATAGTGTATTGAGTATATTCTAACGTCTATATAACATACTAGCAGCGCCCCGCGGTTTTACCCGCGTTGTACCCGTCCCCGTGGGAATTTCGGGATGAAAAATAGCCTATAACCTTCCCGTTGAATGTGGCTATCTAGTACAAAAAGAATTATTCAAATCGGACTGATAATTCCTGAGATTACCCCGAACATACAAACAAACAAACAAACTTACAAAATTTACCTCTTTATAATATTAGTATAGATATATAGATTGCATTTATCTACAGTCTATCTAGATTATTACCGGCTTATTCATAATATATATCATTATATATAACAACAGTGTTTTGTCTCTTTCGCTCTTTGGCAAATAGCGTATGTCGGAAAGGGACAAACTATTTGATAGCTAAAGTGCTGTTTATAAGCTAGAATCTAGTCTTATCTAGCTGTCAGTTATTTCAATCTTATACTATATCGGACGCTTAAAAATTTACATTATATTTGTTACAGAGCAAACGAAAACTAATATTCATGATGCTAATAGCCATAATGAGCGGCTCATACTGCTGTCTATGGTTCCTGCCTATGCCCTCCACTACACTCTACCAACTTAACCAACCAGAGACAATATACAAGCTCAACAACACGGTCTACTTGAGACCTTACAACGAATCAAACTTCTCAGCCCGCCATAGCTGTCACTGGGACTTTGACAACAAAACCTTTGACGTTTATCTGTCAAAAATGACAGATGACAAGCTGTCAGTGTCAAATGTGACGCTGTCAAATGCGACTCTGTCAAATGTGACGTATTTGAGCACGCTATACATTCACTATGGCATAAATAATGCTACTTGTGGTTTGTTGTCTATGAAATTGGATAGCGAAAGAGATGGTGATGTGGTATGCTCGCCTGCGATTGGTCACAATATGTTGTGTTACGATTTTGAAGAAATGGATGATAGTGCGTTGAATGTTAGTGAAGAAATAGATAAAGAAAGTAATGGGGAAGGCACTTTTTATAAGACGTTTACTTTCTGGGGATTTGTCATGTTGATGTGCGTTGGCACTGTGGCGTTCAACGTGGCCAATTGTATTGGAGATGCTGTCTGCTTTGATGTTCTGGGTAAGTCTATTGTCTATTAGTCCATAGAGTATTATAGTTTCAAAATTTGATGTTAAAATGGCCGTTGGTTTGGGACGATACTTTGCATTGGTTTTTGATGATAATATGCATTAGTGGTCGCTTGCGATAACGTCTATGCCTTGATTTACTCAATGACGATGCCCTACCCTCCCCCGCCGTTTTTTTGGGGGCAACTTCCCTTCCCCTAAAGCCCCGAAATTAACCTAAAATTCATACATTTGTCTAAGCTTTTTATAAAACGCCCCCTCGCCTAGCTCTTCAATTTTGCCCCCTTAAACCAAAGCCTTTAATGTACTTATATCTGAAACTAGTATCTGATCTACAGCAAGGTGCTTTAGAATAAATATTCATGAAACAACCTTATTTCTAGGCGATGAAGGTTCAATATACGGCGCCCAACGCGCGTGGGGTACAATGGGGTACGGTCTGACCGCGTTATTAGGGGGATGGCTCGTGGACTTGGTGTCTGGTGACCTGAAAGACTTCACCCCTGCCTTCGTGCTGGCGTTCGGGGCTACTTGTGTGGACCTGGTCAGCTGTAGGGCTCTGAGTGTGAGTATTTTGAAGCATTATCATATTATATTGTTATATATCCCCCCTCCTTTTATATTATACTAGCCGGACCCCGCGGTGTTACGCCGTTGTACCCGTTCCCGCGGGAATTTTAGGATAAAATGTATCTGATGTATAATCTATATTAGTGTTAAGTTTCATCCAAATCCGTTCAGTAGTTTTGGCGTGAAAGAATAACATTCATATACATCCATCCTCACAAACTTTCGCATTTATAATATTAGTACCTAAGTTTTTTACCAAAAATTTTTTTTAACCTTTTTGCAGCTACCTTCATTTCAACTTAGATAAAAAGATTTACTTACTTGTCACATCTTCCTACAGCTTCCTTCCCTGTCCAGTCCGTCCGACTCGGGCAAGGCGCTCCGCGACGTGCTCAAGGTCCCGAGGGTGCTCGTCTTCATCATGTTCGCCGTGGTGGCGGGCGTGTTCGACAGCTTCATCATATACTATATGTTCTGGTGAGAGGACACGTTGTTCTTCTTCTTCATCGAGTGGATGGTCAACCTGACCAATCCTGGTGTCAGAGTTATTGAGCCGCCATGGCATCATGACATGGCTCATGATTATAAATGATTGTAATGATCTGATATAATAAAGACATTTTGAATTTGAATTTGAATTTGTAAAGACTACTATCCGTAGAGAGTAACCGGGACCGACGTGCCCTCCGAAGTTTTTACTTTTCGGGCAATCAGGTGATTCAGCCTGCAATGCCCTAACCAAACTGAGGGCAGTCTCACAAAGAGAATTTTTGTGAGATATTGTCCCCACCGGGAATCGAACCCGGAACCTCCGGATCGTGAGCCGAGCGCTCAAACCACAAGACCACAGAGGCTGTGTTCTGGTAAAAGTAAGTTAATTCAAATAGGTTAGTGGCCAACCCTGGTGTCGGAGTTGTTAGACCGCCCAAAGACCTCCGACATGGTCTGACGATTGAAACAACCGGGACCGACAATTTAACGTGCCCTCCGAAGCACGGTAGCGCTCAGATAGAAATGCCACTTTCGGCCACCCATCCAAGTAGGGGGCGAGCTGCACGTTGCTTAACAATCGCAATGAGCTAACATCGTTTAGAGCTAACTTTGACACGACCGTTGTGTGTTCTAGTGAGATTAAACGTATAATACTAGCAGCTTCCCGAGGTTTTACCCGCGTTCTGCCCGTTCCCGTGGGAATTTTAATATGAAAATGGCATATTATATCCATCCCGTTAAATATGGTTATCTGTAACGAAAAGAATTATCCAAATCGGACTGATAGTTTCTGAAATCTATACTAATATTATAAAGCTGAAGAGTTTATTTTGTTTGTTTGTTTTTGTTTGTTTAAACGCGCTAATCTCAGAAACTACTGAACCGATTTGAATAATTCTTTCACTGTTAGATAGTCTATTTATCGAGGAAGGCTATAGGCTACATTTCATCTCGAAATTCCCACGGGAACGGGCACAACGCGGGTAAAACCGCGGGGCGCTGCTAGTTAGCCGATACAAACAAACAAACAAAGTTAGAAACTTTACCTCTTTATAATATTAGTATAGTATTAGCCTGTAATATCCCACTGCTGGGCAAATACCTCTCATCTCACTGAAGATATCAGTACAGTGAGGAGGATTAATATAATAATAATATACCCAGACAAATTCACTCACGGTTAATTAGACCCAAACTAAGCTTGTAATATGGAATCTAACTCACTGATACTACTACTTAGATATACATACACAAGCATTTTATAAGAATACTAGCAGCGCCCCGCGGTTTTACCCGCGTTGTGCCCGTTCCCGTGGGAATTTCGGGAATTTTTTTACATAAAAACCTTCCTCTTGAATCACTCTACCTATTACAAAAAACCGCATCAAAATCCGTTGCGTAATTTTAAAGATTTAAGCATACAGACAGACAAACAGACACGAAAAAGAGACGACTTTATTTTATACTATGTAGTGATATAATCGACACCCAGACGTCGTCAACAACTATGTCTTCACATATTGTTACTCCGTTGAATCGAACCCGCAACCCCCGACACAGTAAGCTCTCTCACTGCCACTGTGCCAACGGGCTTGTCAACGTTTAGGCGTTTAGACAAGGTTTAGACGATTATTTTATTTTATTAATATTTTGGCTTCATAAATAACATATTATGGAACATTACACAATACACTTATTATATTACACAATACACTTATTATATTACACAATACACTTATTATATTACACAATACACTTATTATATTACACAATACACTTATTATATTACACAATACACTTATTATATTACACAATACACTTATTATATTACACAATATACTTATTATATTAGTATAAAAAATGTATTTTCCCTCCAAAATGCAAGGTTTCTCGAGGAGTTGGCTGAGGAGACTGATTTCATGAGCAGCATCAAGCTCATAGAGGGCGTCACTGTCGCGGCGGAGAGCTTCGGAGGAGAGCTGCTGTTCTTCTTCTTTTCCGGTTAGTTTCATACTCATATAATGACTATCATCCCCCCGCGGTTTTACCCGCGTCGTGCCCGTTCCCGTGGGAATTGCGGGAATATGGATATGAATTTTACGCTTCTTTTCAGGTAAAATAATAAGCCGATGGGGTTTCGGAACTACCCTCACATTTTCTTTAATATGCTACGGGGTGAGAATGGCGCTTATATCGGTGATACAGAACCCCTGGCATTTGGTGTTTGTCGAGGTGAGCATAAACATATAAAAAATATTAGCCTGTAATGTCCCACAGCTGGGCAAAGGCCTCTCATCTCTCTGAAGATATCAGTACAATGAGGAGGATGTTATCACCACGCTTGCCTAATACGGGTTGTTGACCTCAAAACCGAGCCATGTTTGAATAGTCGTATTTGGAAAGTAGGAAACATGTTTTCGCTCGGCCCGGCCCGGGAGACCTCAGTCTTGACAGGCAAATTTGATTTTAAACCGCCATATTTTAGTTAAGAAATAGATTTTTTAAATTCATATCGATTCAGTCACCGTTTAGTCGATCGACTCCGTTACCATTCAGTCGATCGATTCCGTCACATTACAATCGATCGATTCAGTCACATTACAATTGATCGATTTTACAATTCCCAGGGTGTAATGCAAGGACCCACGTACGCGTTATGTTACGCTACTATAGTGGGGTATGCGGCTGCGGTGGCTCCGCCGGGGTACTCCGCCACGGTACAAGGTATCGTCGCCGGCGTCGATGATGGATTGGGTATGTAGTAGGTTTTTAAAAGTTAACTAGCAGCGCCCCGCAGTTTTACCCGCTTTGTGCCCGTTCCCGTGGAATTTTCGGGATTTTTTATACATATAAACCTTCCTCTTGAATCATCTATCTATTAAATAAAACCGCGTCAAAATCCGTTGTGTAGTTTTGAAGATCTAAGTATACATAGGGACAGACAGCGGAAAGCGACTTTGTTTTATACTATGTAGTGAAGTATAGGTTGTCTTATAACAGTCTTATTAACAACCTCCGTGGTCTAGTGGTTTGAGCGCTCGGCTCACGATCCGGAGGTTCCGGGTTCGATTCCCGGTGGGGATATCTCACAAAAATCACTTTGTGAGACTGTCCTCAGTTAGTTAAGGGCATTGCAGGCTGAATCACCTGATTGCCCGAAAAGTAAGATGATTCCGTGCTTCGGAGGAAACGTTAAGCCGTCGGTCCCGGTTACTCTTTACAGATAGTAGTCGTTACATGAGCCATGTCAGAGGCCTTTGGCGGCTCAATAACTCTGACACCAGGATTGGTCAGGGTGACTATCACACGATAAGAAGAAGGTTGTTATATCTCACGAGCTCCCCTGAGTGATGCTTATAGTAGTAATCAGTATAGACACGCGTCTCTGTGTGCGGACAATCAGTACCGTCGGCAAGATCATCACTACATAGTATAAAACAAAGTCGCTATTTTTGTCGTCTGTTTGTCTGATTGTCTGTATAAGGCCCATCGCAGACGACAGACTATCCGTGACGCACTTTTTAGTCTGTGAAAATAGAACCTATGTGATTATATGCAGTAACGCACACGACGCGCAAAAATCCGCGACAATCCGCGACCGAATTTTTGTGCGCCCGCAGACTCGATCGCACAAAAAGTCTGTCGTCTGCGATGGGCCTAAATCTTTAAAATTACGCAACGGATTTTGATGCGGTTTTTTGTAATAGGTAGAGTGATTCAAGAGGAAGGTTTTTATGTAAAAAAATTCCCGAAATTCCCACGGGAACGGGCACAACGCGGGTAAAACCGCGGGGCGCTGCTAGTTGTTTATATTCATTTGACACACCTCACTGCGAATAACCATTGAAATGTCACCCTGTATATTTCAAACCAGTATTTTTTATTTCAGTTTTTGTTCTAGATTATTTTTAATGTTCTGTATTCTTCCAGGTTTCGCCATAGGCTCTTTAATAGGTGGTCAACTATACAGTGTAATGGGTGGGCGAGGCGCGTTCCGACTGTTCAGTATAGTGGCTGTTATAGCGGGTGTCCTGCACGCGATGCTGTTCACACTGTTTAATAGGAAACAAGGTGAGGACCGCGGTGTTACCCACATTGTACCCTTTCACGCGGGAATTTCGGGATAAAATGTATCCCATGTGTTATTCAGATGTATAACCTATATAACTGTAAAGTTTCATCCAAATTCATCCAGTAGTTTTTTCGTGAAAGAGTAACAAACATACTACATTCTCACAAACTTTCGCATTTATAATTTTGGTAGGATATATAGATAATCCCCGGGACAAATTCACTCACGGTTAATTAGACCCAAAGTAAGCTCTAAGCTTGTGTTATGGAATCTAACTCACTGATACTACTACATATACACACACAAATACTTTATAAGAATATATAATTGTCACCCAGACGTCGTCAACAACTATGTCTTCACATATTGTCGACTCCGTTGAATCGACCCCGCAACCCTCGACACAGTAAACGCTCTCACTGCCACTGTGCCAAAGGGCTTGTCAAATATTTACTAGCTGCGCCCCGCGGTTTCACCCGCGTTGTACCCGTTCCCGCGGGAATTTCGGGATAAAAAATAGATGTTGGCTGATTCTCAGACCTACCCGATATGTACACAAAATTTCATGAGAATCGGTCGAGCCGTTTCAGAGGAGTTCAACCACGGTACCCGTTCCCGCGGGAATTTCGGGATGAAAAATAGATGTTGGCCGATTCTCAGACCTACTCAATATGCTCACAAAATTTCATGAGAATCGGTCGAGCCGTTTCTGAGGAGTACGGGAACGAACACTGTGACACGAGAATTTTATATATAAGATAAGTGTGGTACACCCTTAGTTGTTTCACAACTCTGACAAAAGATATGACCACCAATCTACTGTTGTTTTTTTATATGACCATATACAACGTTTTCTTTTCAGATGACAAACAAACAGACGTCCCTTTGCATGAAGTGGAGAAAATGTTGCCAGACCCCAACGCCATCTATAAGGAAACAGTGGAACCTGTCAAGAACGGGCCTAGATAATAATCACTTTACGCCGTCATTGTTAGTCATTGTTATGTAATCTGACATGTCATGTATATGCGACTGACATGTCAATAATGTCACATATATGTGACTGACATTTTAATTACGTCACACATAAGCGACTGACATATCAATACTGTCACACATATGCGATTGACACATCAATTATATCACACATATGTGACTGATATTTCCATTATGTCACATATATGTGACTGACATTTTAATTATGTCACACCATATGTGACTGCCATTTTAATTATGTCACACCATATGTGACTGACATTTTAATTATGTCACCCCATATGTGACTGACATATCAATTATGTCACACAAATGTGACTGACATGTTAGACGTGTCACAGATATGTTTTTGATTTTATAGACGTTTACAGATAGACGCAGCAGCTTTATTTTTTATAGCATATGTAATGAACAAACGTTAGGTTACTGTTATTATATTACTGACCTTGAGGTCAAGGTCAAGGGCCGAGTTGAGGTCAAGGTCAAAGGCCGAGTTGAGGTCAATGACTGCAATTGTTATTCCTGAGAGTCAAGTGACCTCAATAGGTCAAGTTGACCTCAGAAGCTAGGTCAAGATGACCTCATAAGCTAAGGTTAACCATACTTTAAAAAACATCAAAAACCTTATAAGGTAGAGGTTCTCATTTCGTGTGAATGTTATTAATTTATTTTATTTTAAAATTTTTAATTTATCGATTTTGAAAAATATGGTTGTTTTCATGAAAAGCAATTTTTAAATAGTTTTTTCCTTCGATCAACAATACACAACTAGATATCGGGTCACGTACAAAATCAAAGCTAAATACTGTCCGCGTGGATGACGTGTGACAGCTTATTTTGTTTACTACCGAACTGAAAAAAAAGTTTTAGAACAGTTCGAAGTTCAACCTAATTACAGCCATGACACCTAGCAATAAAGTAGCAAATCTTATGAATAACATAAGTGAGAATAACGCCTCACTTTTCAAATGAGGCGTTATTCACCGAGACGTATTTTTTGCGCCGACCCGACATCTAGTTGTGCATTGTTGATCAAAGGTTTTTTCATTCAAAAGTATTTGACCTTAGCTTATATCTTTTCAGGAATGTATAATACTTAATAACGGTGCTCTATTAAGATAAGTAATGTTAAACGTATATGCCTGAAAACGTTTACAGGACAAACGCCTCGCTCACTGAAGATATCAGTACAGTGAGAAGGATTAGACTACGTATGTACGTAATTTTGATAATTACTTATTTGCAAAAAAATATGCAAATGGACTGATATTTATACCATGTTAACAACAACGGATTCTTTAATTTAATTCTGAGATTTAACGCTATACTAATACTAGCTGCGCCCCGCGGTTTCACCCGCTTTGCACCCGTTCCCGCGGGAATTTCGGGATAAAATGTATCCCATGTTTTACTCTGATGTTTAACCTATATTACTGTAAAGTTTCATCCAAATCTGTTCTGTAGTTTTTGCGTGAAAGAGCAACAAACATACATACATACATCCATCCATACATACATACATACATCCATCCATACATACATCCATCCATACATACATACATCCGTCCTCACAAACATTCGCATCTATACTATAATATTATAAAGCTGAAGAGTTTGTTTTGTTTGTTTGTTTAAACGCGCTAATCTCAGAAACTATTGAACCGATTTGAATAATTCTTTCACTGTTAGATAGTCTATTTATCGAGGAAGGCTATAGGCTACATTTTATCCCGAAATTCCCACGGGAACGGGCACAACGCGGGTAAAACCGCGGGGCGCTGCTAGTTTATAATATTAGTAGGTTTATAAAGCTGCAGAGTTTGTTTGTTTGAACGCGCTAATCACAGGAACTAGTGACCCGATTTGAAACATTATTTTTGTAATGGATAGCCACATTCAACGGGAATTAATTTTAGATAGCTTAAATGTTCTTACGTGGTTATTAATATGGCCTTTAGTGTTTAATCTTGGATTAAAATTTGAAATCGTTAATGTCAGCGATCAAATAATTGCAATAATTAGACAATAATACATTAAGCAATAATATCCAAAGCAATAATATCCATAATGGAGGCTTTATATTTTACTGGAGTTTATTTTGATTGTTATGTTTAATATTTAATATTGGCATGACCATGCGATACGATATAAATATCACTACATAGTATAAAATAAAGTCGTCTCTATTTCGTGTCTGTTTGTCTGTATGCTTAAATCTTTAAAATTACGCAACGGATTTTGATGCGGTTTTTTGTAATAGGTAGAGTGATTCAAGAGGAAGGTTTTTATGTAAAAAAAATCCCGAAATTCCCACGGGAACGGGCACAACGCGGGTAAAACCGCGGGGCGCTGCTAGTAATTAATAAATATGTACTGGATTAATTCACACAGGGTCAGTAAGACCCATTAGTCTACTAATATTATAAAGAGGTAAAATTTGTAAGTTTGTTTGTTTGTATGTTCGAGGTAATCGCAGGAATTATCATTCCGATTGGAATAATTCTTTTTGTAATAGATAGCCACATTCAACGGAAAGGTTATAGGCTATTTTTCATGCCGAAGTTCCCACGGGAACAGGCACAACGCAGGTAAAACCGCGGGGCGCTGCTACCCGCGTTGTACCCGTTCCCGCGGGAATTTCGCGATAAAAAGTAGCCTAAGTCCTTTCTTAGGCTCTGGACTAACTGTGTACCAAATTTCATTCAAATCGGTAGTTTTGTTATCAGTATATTGGCGTGAAAGCGTAACAGACAGACAGAGTTACTTTCGCATTTATAATATTAGTTAGGATTTCATAGCTACATTCAAGGGGAAGATTCAAATGCTATTTTTCATCCTGAAATTCCCACAGGGACAGGCACAACGCTCGGAGGACTTTAAATGTAATATATTTTATTTGTTTCATAATTTATTTTGTCTTGTCTTATGGTCATTCTGATATAAATATAAAATGAGAAGTCTGTACGTATTTTTTATTGTATGTTTTTGTTAAGCTACACATCGGCAACTTTAACAAGCTACCTTGTTTGTAAACATTACTAAAGATAGAAATACATCATCTGTGAAAATTACAACTGTCTGGCTATCACCGTTCTTGAGATACAGCCTGGTGACAGACCGACGGACGGACAGCGAAGTCTCAGTAATAGGGTCCCGTTTTTACCCTTTGGGAGCCCGAAAAACTAAGTGTTATCCTTACAATCTAACCATCCACTCGATGAAGAAGAAGATAAACGCTCCATAGCTAAAGCACTGTTTAAAAGTGTTTTGTCTCTTTTGCTCTTTGGAAAATAGCGTAGGGATGTCGGAAAAGGACAAAAAAATTATAGCTAAAATGTTATAAGCGTTATCCATACCATAAAGCCTAAATTACATTACGAAATTAGTGGCATGAAATTAATTTCGTGACATTAGTTTTAACAACAGTTTCACGTGTTATTTTAGTTTCGCAATGCATGCATTACTTTCGTGAAACTAAATTAGTTTCGTGCCCTGCGCGATTTTTAGGTGAAATTAGTGTCATGCAACTAGTTTCATCATGTAAATGCGACGCGAAACTAGTGTCGCGACAGCATTTCAAAGACAGCAGCAACAATAGCTATGATATTGACAGGGCCATTATCTCCGCGATACTGATAATTTCACGACACTATAATTTAAACGAAAGTAGTTTCACATGTGCTGAAATTACTTTCACGAAACTAGTTTCATCATGCATGGCACTAGTTTCGTAATGTAAATCCCGCTTAAAGGTCTAAAGCATTGTCCATAACTTAAATAGCTGTCTTTAATAGTTATTCGGGCTGCTATTATAAAGCCACGATGCCTGATTTTCGTACATCTGTTGAGTCTGCCATTTTGTCTTGACGTGAGCGTTAACTGAAGCAACTCCAACCCGACTGTTTACTTTAGTCCTCGTTTTCGAACAAGGATGCTTAGGTGTTGAGATGTGCAGTAGCTTGAATTTTACATTCTGACTGAAATAGTGCCAATTTTTATAAACATATTATTTATATTTAAAGTTTTATTTTATGTGACGAATTTTATTGAATTAGTTGTTAATTTTAATACGAATTATATTTGCGATAATAGTTTTGAAGTTTTATTATTCCCATCCTAATAAAATTATAAAGGCGAGTTCTTGAGTATGTATGTAAGTTTGTTACATTTACAAGTAAAAATTACTGAACGGAAACTTTACAGTAATGTGGGATAAACATTTTATCTTTTGAGTATGAATCATGTTGGATTAATACTCAAAGTAAAAGCATTTTAACCTGAAATTCTCTTTCCAAATTTATGAAGATTTACTCACTGCTGGGCAAAAGCCTCTGATCTCACTGAAGATATCAGTACCGTGAGGAGGATTAAGCAAAGTAACCACGCTTGCCAAATGCGGGTTGGTGATCTGTGCAGTGTCTTATTAAAGTTAGGAGACATGGGTAAACCGGGTAAATCCTTCATGGACGTGAAACTATTTTGAATAACCGTGCTATAAAATCATAATCGATCGTCTTGAAATAAAATACGTTTGCAATGGCCATCACTACTTATGTCAAAGGCAAGTTGTAGGGATGGGCAAATGGAAAAAAAATATCGATATTTATCGTATCGATATTTTTCAAATATATCGATATATATCACCCAAAAAATATCGATATTTCGATATATCGATATTTTTTGCCCAATTTGCAATTATTTATAAAAATTGCCTAAATTATCGAAATTTTAAAACAAATACACATCTGGCTGTTTCAAACATAAGTTTTATTATTAAAAAAAAAAATCGAATTGCTTGACATAAAAAAAAAACAAAAAAATACTGCATATTTTCTAAATTTAAGAAATCGGATTGGTCAAAATCATGATGTTACGCATGAGCAGACAGCAGAGCTTTAAAAATATATCGATTTTGATATCTGAAAATAAATATCGAAAATTGATATATCGCGGAAAAAAATATCGCTAATTAGTATCGATATTTTTCTGAAAAAATATCGATATTTTGATATATCGATATTTTTTACCCATCCCTAGCAAGTTGCAATTCACAGCAACACGAAGAGATTTGAAGTTCAAAAAACAGTTTGTCTCTTTCATTATCAAAGGGTCAGAGAGTGATAGTAATATAATTTTAAGCTTAAAATATAAAAAAATAAGGAACTGTAATTTTTGAGAGGGTGTCTGTTTGTTTGCAAGCTAAGTTGACAAAGTGAGGTTATATTTTAATACGAAATATTTTAATAAGATTTCTTTGGTTTTAACATAAATTTATTTACGAAACATAGATAAAAATGTCTGATGTGGAAATGCCGCCTTCTAGCCAAGACAAATTGGACGTAAGTACATTTGATGGACATGTTTCGTTAAGCTATTTTGGGTCCGATTACATTGTCAGCTTACCTTTCCTATGCCTTCTCATATTTGTTGTTACTTCTCGGCAAAATAACCCAATATCTAAGCCAAAGGCGTATTGATTAATAACACAGGCCAGTTGCTTCATTTACAAAGAAGACATAGACAGTATGTTTAGTCCTATGGTTAAAAAAATTTAGACTTTTAGACCGAAAGTTTTGGTGTGATATAACACACACTGTCGGGCTAATAGTAGCTGTGTCTTCTTACAGGCTTTGTAATGGATTCAACCATGTAATATTCAGTTCTTAGATCTGACTGACCTAAGCTCAATATAAATTACTACCTAGCGGTTTTACCGCGGTTTTACCCGCGTTGTGCCCGTTCCTGTGGGATATCGGGAATTTTTACACATATAAACCTTCCTATTGAATCACTCTATCTATTTAAAAAAACGCATCAAAATCCGTTGCGTAGTTTTAAAGATCTAAGCATACATAGGGACTGACAGACAGCGGAAAGCGACTTTGTTTTTTACTATGTAGTGATTTAATTTTAGTAAAGAATGTAAGTTTGTGTTGGTTAGTGGTCAACCCTGGTGTCGGAGTTTTTAGACCGCCTAAAGGCCTTCGATAGGGTCTAATTTCTTGGTAACTGACATGAAATCAAAATAAAACATAGAATAGAAAGAAATAGAATAGAAAACATTTATTCAGACGAATCACACAACATGAAAAAAAAAGAAATAACAAAACAAAGACAAAAAGAAAACAACAGATATTACATACACTAAACAATTACATGGACAGAACTACTGTGTGAGGTCTGAACAGGCCTCGTCTCAGCGTAATGCCGCCACGGTCGTGTGACCCTGGCAGCGCTGATTATCAGACATAGTTTTCTGATTATTGCACTGTATACAATTAATAATGAAACCTTAAAGACTTGATTGAACTAGGTAGATATGGGTCCTTATCAGTTTGTTCTTTCTTAGTTTAAGACCGAGGACTCCACCATGGACGGTGAGGACACGGCAGAGGAAGGTCAGGAGGAGTGGCTCAGCGAGGACATACTCTCTGAAGACGACCGGCCCTCTAATGCCGAAGTTAGTTTGAAAGTAAGTATCTCTATTTCAAAACTAATTCAGTGGCCCCTTTTTTTACATTATGTATGTACATTGCTGGCTGACAATTACATGAAATTTTTTTTTTTTCTTTTTAAATTTAAACTTTAAAGTTTGGGGGAGACCTTTGCCCAGCAGTGGGACGATATAGGTTAAAGAAAAAAAAAAAAAAAATTTAAACTTCCAGGGTAAACGACCTTACCTATGGCTATGTAGGGGTTGCTATCTACCCCCCTTTCACCATGCTTATACTGGGTAAGCATGGTGAATGCATGTTAAGCAGTCGGTCCCAGTTGTTTCAATTAGACCATCGGAGGCCTTTAGGTGGTCTAAAAGTTCCAATACCAGGTTAACCACTACCCTGTTTGTAATTAATTAATGAATTACATTGTACATCTTTATACAAGACATTTATAACAGTTTTTAGTCATGAACTAATTGCTCATACCACCTTCCAGCCAGAACTCCCCGATACCCTGGAGGAAGCAAGTCAAGATGACACGATGCCGAGCGGCAACACTTCCAACGAGCACCCTGAGGAGTCGGGGCTGCAGGAGGCCAAAACCGAGGGTATGGACATCGAGGAGACGCTGAACAACTTCGAAGGACCTAAAGACGAGCCGGCTGATGATGCAGAGTATGTATTTTAGGGATCCGTACCCAAAGGGTAAAAACGGGACCCTATTACTGAGACTTCGTTGTCCATCCGTCCGTCTGTCACCAGGCTGTATCTCAAGAACGGTGATAGCTAGACAGTTGAAATTTTCACAGATGATGTATTTCTATTAGTTTAGGCCCATCTCGTAGCCAGATTTGGTAGCTAGCTACGAAATGAGAAAAGTGTTTTCCCATCTTGTAGCTAGCTACTAAATGGGAACAATCTATTCGGTAGGTTAGGGTTTTTTTTTTTTACTAGTTAAAATCCTAAATCTTTAACTTTCGAATTCCTATTTCGTAGCTAGCTTCGAATCGGGATTATTTCTCCCATTTGGAAGCTAGCTACCAAATCTGGCTACGAGATGGGCCTAAACCTTTCTATTGCCGCTATAACAACAAATACAATATAATAAATATTCAAGGGGGGCATACAACAAACGTGATTTTTTACCGTTTTTTAAAGTACTGAACCCTCCGCGCGCGGGTCCGGCTCGCACTTGGCCGGTTTTTCTTCATTATGCAAACAATCGTCAAGATTCTATCGTCAGACCATATAAGACATCAGGGTTGGCCATTGACCTCGAACTCACTCTCTAATTGTTTTATTTTATTCACAGTAAGCCAGAATCAAAGAACGTTAAAACGGAAGCGAATGACGATGATAAGCAGAGTCAGGACGACGGGAACGACACGGATGAGTTACTGGTGAGTTGTGACATATCTCTACTAATATAATAACGCTGAAGAGTTTGTTTTGTTTGTTTGAACGCGCTCATCTCAGAAACTACTAATCCGATTTGACTGATCCAATTTGATTGATCCGATTTGATTGATCCGATTTGATTGATCCGATTTGACTGATCCAATTTGATTGATCCGATTTGATTGATCCCATTTGATTGATCCGATTTGACTGATCCAATTTGATTGATCCGATTTGATTGATCCCATTTGATTGATCCCATTTGATTGATCCGATATGATTGATCCGATTTGATTAATCCAATTTGATAATTCTTTTTGTTATTGATTGATAGCCACATTCAATGGGAAGGTTATAGGCTACTTTTTATCCTGAAATTCCCACGGGAACGGGTACAACGCGGGTAAAACCGCGGGGCGCTGCTATATTATTTTATATTAACATTTATAAGTTATACATGCCGACATTTTAGAATCTCCTTTTTGTTGACAAAGCTCATTTTGTTTATTAAATTCACAGAGAATGCTCAGCGAAGACAACAATAAAAGCAAGCGGAAGCTGACGAAGACGGTGAAAGACTTGAGGAACAGTACCAAGTCGGGGCACCGCTCCACTGACGACGAGGAGTTTGACTTTAAGGTGAGTTGATGATAAACTAGCAGCGCCCCGCGGTTATACCCGCGTTGTGCCCGTTCCCGTGGGAATTTCGGGAAGTTTTATACATATAAACCTTCCTCTTGAATCTACGACAAGCCCGTTGGCACAGTGGCAGTGAGAGCGCTTACTGTGTCGGGGGTTGCGGGTTCGATTCCCGCCCGGAGTCAACAATATGTGCAGACATAGTTGTTGGCGACGACGTCTGGGTGTCAATTATATATTCTTATAAAGTATTTGTGTATGTATATGTAGTAGTATCAGTGAGTTAGATTCCATAACACAAGCTTAGAGCTTACTTTGGGTCTAATTAACCGTGTGTGAATTTGTCCAGGTATATTTATTTATTTATTTATTTACTATATTTATTTTAAAAGACCTCGTCAAAATCCAAAAATCTGTATTAAAGTTTCCTCCAAATCCGTCCAGTTGTTTTTTCGTGAAAGAGTAACAAACATACATATGTACATAAACTTTCGCATTTATAATATTTCTAGGATAATTCATTATTATTTGCAAATCTTTCAGGGTGCTACAGTGAAAAAGATGAAAATTTCCAAAACTGTCAGTAAAAAGCAGAATTTAGAAGATATTGGGGATGGTGACGACGACGCAACAGATGGGGTGAGTTTTTATTTATTTTTTAACTTGAGAGTTGTCAAGGGACACCCGGATGGAACGAAGTTTATTATTTATCAACAAAAATAATCGTCGCGACACCACACTGTTCAATGCGAAATAGAAAGACGAAACTAATATATCTAGCTTGCTTTCTATAAGACAGAGAGAGAGAGACAGACAGAGAAACAAGCGCACGCCTGGTTTCTTTGTCTGTCTCTCTCTGCCGTGCGCATGTTTCTCTGTCTGTCTCTCTCTAACGCAAAAAGTGTCGTTACAACGTTTCGTCTTAATTTATTCCGTCTAGCCCCCTTTCGCAACGCGCGACAAGGAACTTCGTTCCAAAATTTTTTTTTATTTTCTAACCTGCACTCAGTGACGTCGAATACTTCCTACATTGATAAAACTGGGCCGACACAGTTACTATTTCTGCACTTCGGGCCTAATATATTTAACACTAGCAGTGCCCCGCGGTTTTACCCGCGTTGTACCCGTTCCCGTGGGAATTTCGGGATGAAAAATAGCCTATAACCTTCCCGTTGAATGTGGCTATCCATTACAAAGATAATTATTCAAATCGGACTGATAATTCCTGAGATTACCCTAACATACAAACAAACAAACAAATTTTACCTCTTAATAATATTAGTATAGATGTATTAGCTTGTTAATGTCCCACTGCTGGGCAAAGGAACCGGTACAGTGAGGGAGATTACGCGTAATCACCACATAATTTTATAATTTTAAATTTTGTTTCAGTCATCAGACGACGAATCCAAATTGGTGAAAAACATGTTCTCTGTGAAGAAACCGTCGATAATTTCCAAGAAGATCAAATCCGCGACCCCGTCGTCCAAATCCAACTCCATCACCACCAAACATGTGGTGAATGTGGTCAACAAGTCGGCGCATAGGAAAGGTGAGCCTAATTCTTACTACTAATCCTGCTTACGTTATAAACTAGCTGCGCCCCGCGGTTTTACCCGCCGTGTAGTCCGTTCCCGAGGGAATTTCTAAATGTTACTCTTGAATGCAAAACTGCTTAACGGATTTAGATGAAACTTTACAGTAATATTGGTTATGCATGAAAGTAAACCGTCGGATACATTTTATCCCGAAATTCCCGCAATTATAAATATGTAAGAACTATAACCTTTTCGTTTATGTGACTGTCCATTACAAATAATATTATTTAAATTGGATTGGCTGTTTCTAAGGTGAGCGTGTTCAAACAAACTTCAGCTTTATTATCCACTAGCAGCGCCCCGCGGTTTTACCCGCGTTGTGCCCGTTCCCGTGGGAATTTCGGGATAAAATGTAGCCTATAGCCTTCCTCGATAAATAGACTATCTAACAGTGAAAGAATTATTCAAATCGGTTCAGTAGTTTCTGAGATTAGCGCGTTTAAACAAACAAACAAACAACCAAACAAACAAAACAAACTCTTCAGCTTTATAATATTAGTATAGATACATCTGTACATATAAATAAAATTGGGGTGTCTGTTTGTATTATTAAATTAACCGCTTTTTACTACATGCATATGAATATGTATATGGTACATACCTAAATAACATTTTTTTAATTTTTGTCTGTTTGTTGTCCGCTAACGGCTAACCTCTAAAATGGCTGGACCGATTTTGACGTGACTTTTACTGGCAGGTAGCGAATATAATATGGAGTAACTTAGGTTCGCTTTTATATTACAAAATGTATATTCCACGTACATGTATATGTATAAACGGGCACAACGCAAGTCAACCCACGGGCGTTGCTAGTATTAGTATAAATTTACAGGACAAATTCACACACAGTTAACTAGACCCAAACTATGCTCTAAGCTTGTATGGAATGTCGATCAAATATTATTCTCTTGTTTCCAGACCAAGTTCTATCATCCACACCCCTAAAGCAATATGTGAACAAACATCACCAGTCCAAAACATTGATGAAGCCGTTGAGCAAACCGCTGTCTATCAAATCAGATGTCAAAACAAACAAACAAATAGACAGCAGGAAAGAACCGGCCAAGTTACAGTAAGTATACCATCCTATAACACCCCACTGCAGATCAAACACCTCTCACTGAAGATGTCAGTACAGCGAGGAGTACACGTGATCACAAGCGAGTACTAATGTAAAGTATCGTCCTATAACACCCCACTGCAGATCAAACACCTCTCACTGAAGATGTTAGTACAGCGAGGAGTACACGTGATCACAAGCGAGTACTAATGTAAAGTATCGTCCTATAACACCCCACTGCAGATCAAACACCTCTCACTGAAGATGTCAGTACAGCGAGGAGTACACGTGATCACAAGCGAGTACTAATGTAAAGCATCGTCCTATAACACCCCACTGCAGATCAAACACCTCTCACTGAAGATATTAGTACAGCGAGGAGTACACGTGATCACAAGCGAGTACTAATGTAAAGTATCGTCCTATAACACCCCACTGCAGATCAAACACCTCTCACTGAAGATGTTAGTACAGCGAGGAGTACACGTGATCACAAGCGAGTACTAATGTAAAGTATCGTCCTATAACACCCCACTGCAGATCAAACACCTCTCACTGAAGATGTTAGTACAGCGAGGAGTACACGTGATCACAAGCGAGTACTAATGTAAAGCATCGTCCTATAACACCCCACTGCAGATCAAACACCTCTCACTGAAGATATTAGTACAGCGAGGAGTACACGTGATCACAAGCGAGTACTAATGTAAAGTATCGTCCTATAACACCCCACTGCAGATCAAACACCTCTCACTGAAGATGTTAGTACAGCGAGGAGTACACGTGATCACAAGCGAGTACTAATGTAAAGTATCGTCCTATAACACCCCACTGCAGATCAAACACCTCTCACTGAAGATGTTAGTACAGCGAGGAGTACACGTGATCACAAGCGAGTACTAATGTAAAGCATCGTCCTATAACACCCCACTGCAGATCAAACACCTCTCACTGAAGATATTAGTACAGCGAGGAGTACACGTGATCACAAGCGAGTACTAATGTAAAGTATCGTCCTATAACACCCCACTGCAGATCAAACACCTCTCACTGAAGATGTTAGTACAGCGAGGAGTACACGTGATCACAAGCGAGTACTAATGTAAAGTATCGTCCTATAACACCCCACTGCAGATCAAACACCTCTCACTGAAGATGTTAGTACAGCGAGGAGTACACGTGATCACAAGCGAGTACTAATGTAAAGTATCGTCCTATAACACCCCACTGCAGATCAAACACCTCTCACTGCAGATGTTAGTACAGCGAGGAGTACACGTGATCACAAGCGAGTACTAATGTAAAGTATCGTCCTATAACACCCCACTGCAGATCAAACACCTCTCACTGAAGATGTCAGTACAGCGAGGTGTACACGTGATCACAAGCGAGTACTAATGTAAAGCATCGTCCTATAACACCCCACTGCAGATCAAACACCTCTCACTGAAGATATTAGTACAGCGAGGAGTACACGTGATCACAAGCGAGTACTAATGTAAAGCATCGTCCTATAACACCCCACTGCAGATCAAACACCTCTCACTGAAGATATTAGTACAGCGAGGAGTACACGTGATCACAAGCGAGTACTAATGTAAAGTATCGTCCTATAACACCCCACTGCAGATCAAACACCTCTCACTGAAGATATTAGTACAGCGAGGAGTACACGTGATCACAAGCGAGTACTAATGTAAAGCATCGTCCTATAACACCCCACTGCAGATCAAACACCTCTCACTGAAGATATTAGTACAGCGAGGAGTACACGTGATCACAAGCGAGTACTAATGTAAAGTATCGTCCTATAACACCCCACTGCAGATCAAACACCTCTCACTGAAGATGTTAGTACAGCGAGGAGTACACGTGATCACAAGCGAGTACTAATGTAAAGTATCGTCCTATAACACCCCACTGCAGATCAAACACCTCTCACTGAAGATGTTAGTACAGCGAGGAGTACACGTGATCACAAGCGAGTACTAATGTAAAGTATCGTCCTATAACACCCCACTGCAGATCAAACACCTCTCACTGCAGATGTTAGTACAGCGAGGAGTACACGTGATCACAAGCGAGTACTAATGTAAAGTATCGTCCTATAACACCCCACTGCAGATCAAACACCTCTCACTGAAGATGTCAGTACAGCGAGGTGTACACGTGATCACAAGCGAGTACTAATGTAAAGTATCGTGCTATAACACTGCTACAGTTTGATTCTTTCCTTTCAGGACTAAATTCACGCCTCCTGAGATTCGAACCCCCGCGCCGTTCAAATCCTCAAATTCCTTCAAAAGTATTGAATCTAAACACAGGGACAATGAAATAGATGAAAATGATGAATACTTAGATGAAGATATATTTAATATGGAAGATGATGTAAGTAA
Source organism: Cyclophora albipunctata (assembly GCA_963082685.1). Taxonomy (NCBI): domain Eukaryota; kingdom Metazoa; phylum Arthropoda; class Insecta; order Lepidoptera; family Geometridae; genus Cyclophora; species Cyclophora albipunctata. Next base: position 2,463,470 of record OY720141.1, on the reverse strand, counting down.
TGGGGCCAGACTGACCATCACACCACCCTGTCACACTAGTGTGGTGGTTAGTAATTCTATTTCTTAACTGTCCCACTAGTGTGACAGTTAATATTTCCTTGCAATTTTGAATTCTATTTCTTAACTGTCACACTAACATTCGTACAAATAGGTGCTATAAAACCGATAACTATAGACTAGTAAAAAAAAAATAACCCTAACCTACCGAATAGTAAGTATTTGTACGAATGTGGAATTGTACAAATGTGGAAATTGTACGAATGTGACCTCACACTCAGTCAAAGTCAAAGTCAAAATTAAACATACCTACTTGATATTATCGTATTTTCTCGATCTTCTTTTGTCGGTGGGACAGTTAAGAAATAGAATTCCTAACCACCACACTAGTGTGACAGGGTGGTGTGATGGTCAGTCTGGCCCATAAGTAATGACTCGAATATAATAATATAATTATAATACACCCGGACAAATTCACTCACGGTTAATTAGACCCAAACTAAGCTCTAAGCTTGTAATATGGAATCTAACTCACTGAGACTACTACATATACATACACAAATACTTTATAAGAATATATAATTGACACCCAGACGTCGTCAACAACTATGTCTTCACATATTGTTACTCCGTTGAATCGAACCCGCAACCCTCGACACAGTAAGCGGTCTCACTACCTCTGTGACAACGGGTTTGTCTAACTGTGACAAAGTTGTCATATTTTTTTACAATTTCAACAATTTTTCACCCTTAAACTTCCACAAAATTCTGTAATATAGTTGAAATTGTATATTTCAGGAATTCGAGTCGGATTTCGAAGATGAGTTAACTAAAACCCGCCACCGGCTGCTCAAGTCCGGCAGAGACGACCTGCAGAGCGACGCGGACAGCCGCAGCGACGACGGCAGTCTATACGATGTGAGTTAAACCGCGGGAAGACCGCCGACACGGTCTTTAGTTGGAAATTGGAATAATCAAGAAATAGGGTGTGGTTGTTTGAGCAATTTCAAGTTACAATAAATAAATCGCCCGGTGGTCTAAAGATGGTCTAACTAATAACATTTAACCACACTACACCGCTCAAATAGCACCGCCACTACCGGCCACCCATCCGACCAGTGTCCCCGCCGCCCGTTGCTTAACACTCGCGATCGTTCCAGGAGATCCCGTCGTCTGATTCAGACAACTTGGACGACTGGTTCCAGCTCGACATCCGCGCAGAGAAGGCGGGGGACTATCTACCATTACTAGGTGAGTTCATTCATTCATTCATTCATTCATTCATTCATTCATTCATTCATTCATTCATTCAATTATTCATTCATTCATACATTCATTCATTCATTCATTCATACATACATTCATTCATTCATACATTCATTCATTCATTCATTCATTCATTCATTCATTCATTCATACATACATTCATTCATTCATTCATTAACAACACTTTAGATATCAAATGGTTTGTCCCTTTCCAACATACGCTATTTTCCGAAGAGCAAAGGAGACAAAATATTTTTACCACTTTTTTCTTCGATCAACAATACACAACGAGATGTCGGGTCGACGCAAAAAATACGTCTCGGTGAATAACGCCTCATTTGAAAAGTGAGCTCTTATGTTATTCATAAGATTTGCTACTTTATTGCTAGGTGTCATGGTTGTAATTAGGTTGAACTTCGAACTGTTTTAAAACTTTTTTTTAATTTCGGTAGTAAACAAAATAAGCTGTCGCACGTCATCCACGCGGACAGTATTTAGCTTTGATTTTGTACGTCACCCGATATCTATTTGTGTATTGTTGATCGAAGGCGGCAGTCCCCGAGTGCCACACGTCTTTTTTACTTACTTTTCACATTTTTACAGGACCAAAAGCGAAAGAATTACTTCTAGAAGAGAAGAAACGCCTCACCAACAGACTCACAGACCTGCGACAGAGTCTTACCGCCTTGACGGAGAGCGGGAAACAGCAGGCGGAGCAGCTCAGAACAGCTACCATGACTCTGGCACAAATAGACGATCTGCTCAAAGCGTCGTAGAGACCAAAAGTGGAAATGCAATTTAAAATATTACAATTATATAAGTAACTAGCAGCGCCCCGCGGTTTTACCCGCGTTGTGCCCGTTCCCGTGGGAATTCCGGGATGAGAAATAGCCTATAATATAATATAATCTATAATCTATTACAAAAATAATTATTCAAATCGGACTGATAATTCCTGAGATTACCTCGAACATACAAACAAACAAACTTACAAATTTTACCTCTTTATAATATTAGTATAGACTAGCTGCGCCCCGGTTTTACCCGCGTTGTGCCCGATTCTGGGATGGAAAATAGCCTCTAGCCTTCCCGTTGAATGTGGCTATCCATTACAAAATGAATTTTTCAAATCGGACCAGTAGTTCCTGAGATTAGCGCGTTCAAACAAACAAACTCTGCAGCTTTATAATATTAGTATAGGGTATAAATTAGTATTTAGTTCCATAGATTTTAATGTAGTTCTTAACTATTATGTGAGTTTGTAAATAAATGTATTTGATTTTAAGTTTTGAGTTTAATTTGATTATCCTTATTTATTACATCTTCCCAAAAAAATATCTTTGTGAGTCTTTCCTCAGTTTGGTTAGGGCATTGCAGGCTGAATCATCTGATTGCCCGAAAAGTAAGATGATTCCGTGCTTCGGAGGGCATGTGAAGCCGTCGGTCCCGGTTACTTTCTACGGATAGTAGTCGTTACATGAGCCATGTCAGAGGCCTTTGGCGGCCATGGACTTAGATTATAATAATAAGTCCATGTTGGCGGCTCAATAACTCTAGACACCAGGATTGGTCAGGTTGGCCATCCACTCGATGAAGAAGAAGAAGATTACATCTTCCTCCTGTACTGATGTCTTCAGTGAGATGAGAGGCCTTTGTACAACAGTAAGTAAGTAGGTTCAAATAGGTCAGTGGCCAACCCTGGTGTCGGAGTTTTAGACCGCCTAAAGGCCTCCGACATGGTCTGACGATTGAAACAATCGGGGCCGACCACGTGCCCTCCGAAGCACAGCGCTCAGATAGAAATGCCACTATCGCCCACCCATCCAAGTAGGGGTCAAGCTACACGTTGCTTAACAATCGCAATGATTACTACGCTCTAGATACTCCGTCCATGGCACTGACCTCTATATACACTGGACTGGCTGCAGTCATAATAATTTTGTGCCTATTTGAGTGTCGCCATTTTGGCGCTGTAGGCCACTGTAGGCAGATACGAATCTCCATGGAACTATATTTAGTTATGACTTATGTCCACTGACCTGTACTATTCAGTGCTTATGTCGACTGTGGTACCCCTATTTGCTTGCAGTGAACGTCAGAATTAGTTCTCGGGATACTCGTAGGGGCGCTTCAAATTGCCACACAAAATTAGCTGTCATTTGTATGGTAACAGCCAGTCCATATGTATAGAGGTCAGTGGTCCATGGATACACCGTCGCCTAGCAACCAAAGATAATTGACAAAACATGACATACACCAACGTAAACATTGTCAACTGCCATCGTTATCGCCGTATCCATGCAATATATTTTTATCAGAAAACTAATTAATTTCCAAAATGAGCGGCGACGGGGTATTTGTAAGACCTTCTCGAGAACCTAAACTGGACATGATGAGGGTCCACGATTATTTGTACGGTGAGTTTATTTTAAGAGATGGAATATAACCATTTTTTAGTTTCCGAGAGTAGGTATGTTTATTATTTTGAGGGCACATTAGGAGGGCACGTTAAGCCGTCGGTCCCGGTTCCTTTCTACTGATAGTAGTCGTTACATGAGCCATGTCGGAGGCCTTTGGCGGCTCAATAACTCTGTCAGGTTGACCTTCCACTCGATGAAGAAGAAGCTTACCTAGAATACAAGCCGCTAGGCTCTAGGCTTTTGATGCTCAACAAAGATATGACAAGCCCGTTGTCACAGTGGCATGTGAGAGCGCTTACTGTGTCGGGGGTTGCGGGTTCGATTCAACGGAGTCAACAATATGTGAAGACATAGTTGTTGACGACGTCTGTATGAATTAATTATTAAAGTAATTTAAAGTATTAGTCTGTTATGTCCCACTGCTGGGCAAAGGGCTCTCATCTCACTGAAGACATCAGTACAGTTAGGAGGATGTCGTAATCAACACGCTTGCTAAATGCGGGTTGGTGGTTTTAAACCCGAGCCATGTTTGAAAAGTATAGGAACCATGTTTTCGCTCGACCCGGGAATTGAATTACCTAATTATTATTATTAATTAATTCGAAATTGATTGTAGATTCTGCATACATCGTGTCTGGAGCGAGGGACTATGCCAGGACTGCTTTCAAAGCCGCCATGGCGTCTGCACAATTAGTTAGTACCTCAGATCCTGAAATTATAATTGGGGCTTTTTTTCTTGATAAATTTTAAATAGGTTATTAATTTGGATTTCTGTAAGTGGCACACTTAACTATTTGAATGAAAACTTTAAAATGCTGTAATTATACATTAACTAGCTACGCCCCGCGAATTCAGCCGCGTTGCACCCGTTCTCTTGGGAATTTCGGGATAAAATGTATCCCATGTGTTATTCTGATGTATAACCTATATTACTGTAAAGTTTCACCCGAATCCGTCCATTAGTTTTTTCGTGAAAGAGTAACAAACATACATACATCCCCACAAACTGTCGCATTTATAATATGTTGTAGCTGTTGGCAAGCTTAGATAAATAAATAGCTACTTTAATTAAGATGATAAGTATTTATAACTTACCTACGTAGTCTACGCTACTATTATAAAGAGGAAAGATTTGTATTTTTGTGTGTATGTTTGTAATGAATAAACTCAAAAACTACTTGACCGATTTGAATAATTCTTTTTGTAACGGATAGACATATTCAACGGGAAGGTTATAGGCTATTTTTACGCGGGTAAAACAGCGAGGCGCTACTAGTTTTAAATATTTTAACAGACAATTCAACCGGAGTACAGGACCATGTTTTCTGAAATCCGGAAGTATCCAAGGATGCGGGTTGGTAAGTTTGCAAAAATAGTTGCATAAAGTTTAATAAATAGTCTACCCAAAAACGGCCGGACCGATTAAACAAACAGAACTAATAGCGTTTTATTTTTTTAGTCCAGTCAATAGATTTTTAGTAAATCGCATATTTTAGATTGCCAAACAAAATACTTGCGCATGTGTGAAACGTCAGTGCACCGATAGTTGCCGACCTTTGCTCAGCTGTGGGACATTACTGGCTAATTCTTACTTACTCACTCACTCACTCCCGTAACAGCTTCCTGGTTTTGTGGTTTAAGCGCCCGGCTCACGATCCGGGGTTCCGGGTTCGATTCCCGGTGGGGACAATATCTCACAAAAATCTCTTTGTGAGACTGCCCTCAGTTTGGTTAGGGCATTGCAGGCTGAATCACCTGATTGCCCGAAAAGTAAGATGATTCCGTGCTTCGGAGGGCACGTTAAGCCGTCGGTCCCGGTTACTTTCTATGGATAGTAGTCGTTACATGAGCCATGTCAGAGACCTTTGGCGGCTCAATAACTCTGACACCAGGATTGGTCAGGTTGACCGTCCACTCGAAGAAGAAGAGAAGAAGAAGAAGTCCAATCAATAGATTTTTAGTAAATCGCATATTTATGATTCCCAAACATAATACAAAACATCAGTGCACCGATAGTTGCCCACCTTTGCCCGGCTGTGGGACATTACTGGCTAATTCTTACTTACTTACTCACTCCCTCCCTCCCTTTCTACCTCTCTCACTCACTCCCTCCCTCTCTCCCTCCCTCCCTCACTTGCTTCCAGTGTACCACCCGAACTGCCGCCTGCCCGAGCACATGGACCGGTCGTACGGCGCCTACATGGCGCGGGTCTCCAACACCAAGTGTGTCCCCTCGCCGGAGTTGGGGGGCAAAGACCGGTTCAAATTCAGCGCCATGTTAGTATTTTACTATAAATTGAAACGTACGTTAATGTCATTATTATTTGTTTTAACGGGAACTTACGTACAGCGTCTCTCCCCGCACAGTGCCGGGAGAGACGCTGTCGCTTCACCCACCTCCTGATGAAGGTCACCGTATGTGACCGAAACGTGTTGAGGAACTCTCAACAGTAGCCTCCGTCGTACGTAAGTTCCCGTTTATACAAATAATAATAGCAATGTTAGTACTTCATATCTATATTAATACTTGCTGTCCCGGTGGTTCCACCCGCGACCCAATAGATGTCGCTAGTGTCAATCTAAACCATCCATGCCAACCAAACGTATACAAAAAAATCATTCGAATCGGTCCATCCCTATTGATGTTTCCTTGCAGGCCCAAGAAAATATTGGAGCTGAAGAGTGTGACCCCAAACTTCGTTCCTCCGACGCCCACCCTGGCGCCGGGACACACCAAGCCCAGGAACAAAGGGACCCAGAGTCTTTACAGGCAATCCTACTAATATTATAAATGCGAAAGTTTGTCAGGATGGATGTATGTATGTTTGTTACTCTTTCACGAATAAAATACTTGACGGATTTGTGCAGGTAGATGACATTTGAGGTGCGTTCTGAACATGCAATAATGTAAAATTCTTAACTATAGGTTTGAATAAGTAAAAATAATTAATGGAATAACGCCTCGGTGGTCTAGTGGTATGTGAGCTCGCCTGCCAAGACGAAGGTCCCGGCTTCAATTCCCGGGTCGAGCGAAAAACATGTTTCCTATTCAAACATGGCTCGTGTTTGAGATCACCAACCCGCATTTGGCAAGCGTGGTGATTATGCCTAATCCTCCTCACTGTACTGATAGCTTCAGTGAGATGAGAGGCCTTTGCCCAGTAGTGGGACATTACTGGCTAATACTTACTTACTTTTTAATTAATGGAATATATTTTTTTCCTGCGTTTCTTTTAAGTTACTGATACCCGCATTTAATACACAAATATATTTGCTTAATCACTACATAGTCACTACATAGTATAAAATAAAGTCGTCTCTTTTTCGTGTCTGTCTGTTTGTCTGTCTGTATGCTTAAATCTTTAAAATTACGCAACGGATTTTGATGCGGTTTTTTGTAATAGGTAGAGTGATTCAAGAGGAAGGTTTTTATGTAAAAAAATTCCCGAAATTCCCACGGGAACGGGCACAACGCGGGTAAAACCGCGGGGCGCTGCTAGTTTTAAGATATATGTCATTTCTATACATAGCCAGGTCAAAAATGGGCATTACGTGATATATATATTTATGTAAAACCTCTTCCGTATCCCATCACGAAAGAGTGCCATTGGGTTGATGAACAACCTCCTTTGTATGTCTTCTCTAGGGAGTCTTCGGCGCAGACCATACCCTGGGGTTGTGATGCGAAGCCGGCGGAGGGGTGTGCGGAAAACCCGGAAGTGTTTTATTTGGACAAGCTGCAGTGGGGTGAGATATATTCATTATTTAACTATAGCACTAACACTTATAGGTCAATGAGGATAGCGCTCGTGGCGTAATTTGATTAAGCTATGTTATCTCATTGCGATTGTTAAGCAACGTGCAGCTCAGTCCCTCATTATATGGGTGACCGATAGTGGCATTTATATATGAGCACTACTATGCTTTGCAGGGCACGTTAAGCAGTCGGTCCCGGTTGTTTCATTCGTTATAGACCATGTCGGAGACCAATTAAGTGTTTACCTACGACTTCACTATCACTACATAGTATAAAATAAAGTCGTCTCTTTTTCGTGTCTGTCACACTGTTTGTCTGTCTGTATGCTTAAATCTTTAAAATTACGCAACGGATTTTGATGCGGTTTTTTGTAATAGGTAGAGTGATTCAAGAGGAAGGTTTTTATGTAAAAAAATTGCCGAAATTCCCACGGGAACGGGCACAACGCGGGTAAAACCGCGGGGCGCTGCTAGTTTTTAATAAACGCTATAACTAAAACACTGTTATAAAGTGTTTTGTCTCTTTTACACTTTAGAAAATAGCGTATATCGGAAAGGGACAAATCATTGGATAGCTAAAATGCTATAGGGCCCTTATATTATCCTTCTAGGTCCTGGATCTCCGTATAGAACTGGTGATTTGCCCCCGGACTTCCACACAACGGAAATTATTAACAAGTAAGACATCTTGAATTGTATATAGTCTTCTGTGAGACACTGCAACAAGGTGTTCTGATGATCTGGTGAAGACTGCAGGTTCGCGGCGGATGCAGGTAGCTTTCAACCGAATTACTTGGAGATCAATGAGACCTATGTCCAGCAGTGGACCTCCTACGGTTGACTTGATGACGATGATGATGAAAAGCGAAGTGCATCCATTAAAATAGATTCAATACAAAATGGGATAGCCGATAGTGACATTCAACGGGTTACAGGCTATATTTCATCCCCAAACTCCCACGGAAACGGGCACAACGCGGGTAAAACCGAGCTGCTAGTGTAAAATAAAAGCGAAGTATATCTGTGAACGTAGTTTCTTCAAAGTTCGGTTTTTTCTTTCTATACAGAATGCGCCACGCCCGTGTCTGGATGGATGTAGTAGAGAAGTCTCAGTTCCCTCGCTGGATGAAGAAGAGAGACGAAATCATTGGAGACGTGGAGACGAAGGATTGGATCTTCAGGGAGGCTGTGAGTTTCACGTATATATACTAATATCATAAAGTTTCTAACTTTGTTTGTTTGTAAGGGCTAATATCAAAAACTACCAATCCGATTCGAAAAATTCTTTTTGTAATAGATAGCCACATTCAACGGGCAGGTTATAGGCTACTTTTTATCTCAAAATTCCCTAGGGAACGGACACAAAGCGGGTAAAACCGCGGGGCCGGCTAGTAGTATATATAGTACCTGTATACATATACCTAGTAATCCGTATCATGAAGGGTACAATGAAGGTACAATGAAGGTACATGAAGGGTACAAGCACAGCATAAATTTGTGATATAGCTAGTTAGATTATTCTAGATATTTCAGTTGTGATCTAGCTAGTCCGATTATTCTAGACATCGCTTAGTCAAACTATGCCACGAGCGTTTCTGACATATATTGTCATTGACATATTATCAACTCCTGATATGCTATCTATGGTAACTGCTATCTACGGTCTGGTCGAATCCTGATCTGCTATCTATGGTAACTGCTATCTACGGTCTGGTCGAATCCTGTTCTGCTATCTATGGTACCTGCTGTTCATAGTTTGGTCGAAACCTGATCTGCTATCTACGGTCTGATCGAATCCTGATCTGCTAACTGTCATCTATTGACATTGACATATAATCCAATCCTGATCTACTACCCATGGTCCCTTCTGATTCTGCTTTGAGATTCTGCTTGCAAGTAAAACTCTTCACCTCCGACCAACAGAAGATATCTAGACTTAACTCTCATCGTGTTTTTTTTCTACCAAATGAAATGTCACCAGAAGCCAATAACAAAAATTGAATTGAATTATTGGTCCCCATAATATTATCAACTCCTGATCTCCTATCCATGGTCCTTCTAGGAAATAGACGAGCTCCAAGACATCCGCCTGGAACTGCTGCATCGCATGCAGTTGCAGCTGCGCAACGATAAGAACGGGAAGATCAGCTTGAAGCTCGCCAAGTTGTGGAAGAACAAGAAGGAGGAGATGGAACGGAAGATCGAGCACATCAGACATTCCCGGGACAGAGGTAGGTACCAAGGAGTATTTATTTATTTCAGTCAAAGACAAATATGTTTTTTTTTAAATCCCGTTTACGGATACACTTCGCTTTTATTTTTCACGCCCCGCGGTTTTACCCGCGTTGTGCCCGTTCCCGTGGGAATTTCGGGAATTTTGTTACATAAAAACCTTCCTCTTGAATCACTCTACCTATTACAAAAAACCGCATCAAAATCCGTTGCGTAATTTTAAAGATTTAAGCATACAGACAGACAAACAGTGTGACAGACACGAAAAAGAGACGACTTTATTTTATACTATGTAGTAACTAGCAGTGCCCCACGCCGCGTGGCATCCGTTCCCGCAGGAATTTTGCGATAAAAAGTAGCTTATGTCCTTTCTCAGGCTCTGGACTAATTGTGTACCAAATTTCATTCAAATCGGTTTAGTAATATTGGCGTGTAAGCGTAACAGACAGACAGAGTTAAGTAGGTAATGTGAGTGAAACGGCAATACTAATTTAGTCGTACACAATAGTATTGACGTTTTACTCCGCCAACGCATTGTGGCGAGCGAGACAGTAATATTATTGAGTACTATACCATGTTTCCAGAACCCAGATCATTTTTGTAAACAAATGTGATACCAGTGCACAAAAACTGCACGAAAATCGTGCAGTTGTTAATTTGACGATTTCACGGTATTTATTTATCTTATAAAAATAAGGGGATAGCTATAGTTATTCAAACGATTATGCAGTATTGACTTTTATACGATTGTTATTCCGAAGAAAATTAAAATTATCAAAAGCTTTTTTTGTGCAGTTTATTTATGTATACTTGGAACACTACAGAGACGCAGAACATTTTTTTGAAGTCGCCATTTTATTTTATCGTGGTTCGTAAGTGGCGTGGAAACGTGTGCATTAGGGTGAAGACACATATATCAGCATCGAATCGCATTTTGTAGTACAAAAACGCAATAATATATGGAGATGCGTCCGCATCATTTCACCCTTCCGCATCGATTAATGCACACGTTGGTCATAATTGACCATCACAACTTTTACAACTTTTTAATAATATACCAGGTGAGGGATGGTATAAACTGTTTTTGAAGAGGCATCCTGAGCTTTCTATACGAACATCAGAGGCTGTAAATTCAGCAAGCTCAAAGTTGTCAGAGAAGCAAATTAGAAACTGGTTTACACAAGTAGAAGAATATCTAAAAGAAAATGATCTCTTTCATATTTTGTTAAAGTTAAGTTCTTAAAGTTAAAGTAAACAGATTGAGACCAATGACAGATGAATAATTGTTAAAAATGTTGGATGATGATTAAGCGAGATTATTAATGGACCTAGGTGTGCCTACATTGGTAAATACACTGCCAATCGTTATACCAAAGTCACTGTGCCAATAATTATACTTATGTGCCAATGATTGTGCAATAGCATAGAATTAAGTTTTATGCTACTTTTTAGGCAATAAATCAATTTAAAAAAAATACCAATGTGAATCATTGTAATCTATACTTATATATATACCTTTTATTTGAAAAATATTTTTTTTATTTATTTTTTTATTTAAACTATATTGTCCCACTGCTGGGCAAAGATCTCCCCCAATCACTGTACTGTTTACCCTAATATTATTATTTTTAAATGAAATTACCCGAAGGTTCGACACATCTGACCTCCTACATTGACAGTGACAAAATCTTGACATAACTTTGTTTACAAAAATGATCTGGGATTTTGGAATAGATCATAGTGAAAGAGGCAGATAGATAAAGGTCAATCAAAGGACGTAATTATTCCTGCTTGGCGACCATACATTAGAATAATAAGTTATCTCCTCTTATCTCCAGAGATCCGTAAACTGCAATCCCTCCATTCAAGCGGCGGCCAGTCCGGGGTGGTGGCCCGCATGCGGGCCGCACGCGGAGGCGGGAGCCGCACGCAGGCCGCCATCGACCCGGCCAGCGAGCCCACCGCGCCCATCGCGCGCCACGGGTACCAGGCCAGCAGGAGACACGCGGAGATATACTACGACCCGTCGCTACTGTGTGCGTATTATTTGATCATATATGATACTAGCAGCGCCCCGCGGTTTTACCCGCGTTGTGCCCGTTCCCGTGGGAATTTCGGGAATTTTTTTATATAAAAACCTTCCTCTTGAATCACTCTACCTATTACAAAAAACCGCATCAAAATCCGTTGCGTAATTTTAAAGATTTAAGCATACAGACAGACAAGTAGACAGACACGAAAAAGAGACGACTTTATTTTATACTATGTAGTGATTAAGAGAGATGCCACACGAGGAGCTGCGTTTGGCGGCTCAATAACTCTGACACCAGGGTTGGTCAGGTTGACCATCCACTCGATGAAGAAGAAGATCAAACTTCTTCTGAACACAAACAATCTGTCATATCTTAGCTTCTTCTCCTTAGCTCTAGAAGACCACCGCATCCTGTCATCTCCTCCCGAATGGCTCTACCAGTGCGGGCAGGACCTCACTCTGTCCTGCTCTGGCCACCACCTCCCGCGGGACCCTACGCAGCTGTGCGAGCGAGAGACCAAATGGAGCGAGAAGTTCTTGGAGAATCTACATAATGACTTGAAGAGTTGAGTGTTTTGTTGATAACTAGCTATGCCCCGCGGTTTTACCTGCGTTGTGCCCGTTCCCGTGGGAATTTTGGGAATTTTTATACTTTCTCTTGAATCACTCTATCTGTTTATAAAACTGCATCAAAATCCGTTACCTAATTTTAAAGATCCAAGCATATATAGGGACAGACAGACAGACAGACGGCGGTAAGCTACTTTGTTTTATACTATGTTTTTAGATATTGAATTTTAGTTTCGTTGGTTACGAGAATGGCTGGACCGATTTGGCTAATTCTGATTATGAAAAAGTTGGGGAAGGTTTAAAACAAAAGAAAACTATTCTATGTGCATTCGCCTGCCAAGACTGAGGCCCCGAGTTCAATTGTCAGGTCGAGTACAAACATATTTCTTGAGACTTGTCTCGGGTTTGAGATGACCAACCCTCACTGTACTGGTATCATAAGAGATTAGAGGCCTTTGCTCAGCCGTAGGACATTACTGGCCAATACCTTTTACCCCAGCCTATCATTTACATAGAAGTCTCCCTTCAGAAACTGAAAGAATAGTGCTAATCTTCTTCTTCATCGAGTGGATGGTCACCCTGACCAATCCTGGTGTCAGAGTTAATTGAGCCGCCAAAGGCCTCTGACATGGCTCAAGTAACGACTGCTATCCGTAGAAAGTAACCGGGACCGACCGCTTAATGTGCCCTCCGAAGCATGGAATCATCTTACTTTTCGAGCAATCAGGTGATTCAGCCTGCAATGCCCTAACCAAACTGAGGGCAGTCTCACAAAGAGATTTTTGTGAGATATTGCCCAGGAACCCGGAACCTCCGGATCGTGAGCCGAACGCTCAAACCACAAGACCACGGAGGCTGTTACTAGTGCTAATAACTAATACCTCCAACCCCTCCCTTTTTCCCCGTAGAAGCCCGTCTGGGCGCGGCGGTGACGAAGCGCGAGGCTCCGTTGCTGTTCCTGCGGCCGCGGAACCGCGGGCCGCCGCCGCGCCCCGCCACGCCCACGGTGGAGGCGCTGCCCGACGACGCGGAGCAGAAGTACCAGGACACGCTGACGCTGCAGCGCCTCGTGCGGGGGCGAGCCGTGCAGAATCTGGTGAGATATAATCAAATAAAAAATCATTTATTTTTAGCGTTCCGTACCTAAAGGGTAAAAACGGGACCCTATTACTGAGACTTCGCTGTCCGTGTCCGTCCGTCCGTATCTCAAGAACGGTGATAGACAGTTGAAATTTTCAAAGATGATGTATTTTTATTGCCGCTATAACAACAAATACAAATAAAATAAAACAAATGTTCAAGGGGGGCTTCCATAAACAAACGTGATGTTTTGAACCCTCCATGCGCGAGTCCGACTCGCACTTGACCAATTTCTTAACTCCTATTAACTTTCTAACGCGATAAAACCCGTGTGAGTACGTTTACCTGTGTGTTTAAATCGTGTAAGTTTAATAAAGACTACTCCGTTCAACGTCACCATATTCTCTCTCAGATGTACGAAGGCAGGACGCGCGCCGCGGAACTGACCGAGGAGCTGAAGACGACCCACGGGCTGCAGACGGAGGACCGGCTGCGCATCGCGCGCGAGGAGGCCAAGGCGCGGGACCACAACGCGCTGCGCACGGAGGTGGAGCAGAAGGTAACACTAGCATTATAGTCTTTTCTACGTAGGTCTCCATACTCGACAGGTCTTCTTCTTCATCGAGCGGATGGTCAACCTGACCAATCCTGGTATCAGAGTTATTGAGCCGCCAAAGGCCTCTGACATGGCTCATGTAACGACTACTATCCGTAGAAAGTAACCGGGACCGACGGCTTAACGTGCCCTCCGAAGCACGGAATCGTGTTACTTTTCGGGCAATCAGGTGATTCAGCCTGCAATGCTCTAAACAAACTTATACAGAGATTTTTGTGAGATATTGTCCCCACCGGGAATCGAACCCGGAACCTCCGGATCGTGAGCCGGGCGCTCATACCACAAGACCACGGAGGCTGTTACTCGACAGGTAATAGTAGTTTATGCAACGTCATATAAAGAAGGGTATTAAAACACGAGTGTGAGTTTATGAAACGAGCGCAGCGAGTTTCATTATAGTAACGAGTGTTTTAATACCCGTGTTATATGCAGTTGCATACACTACTTTATCTTCACTATTTAATGCAATTAATCAAACAAAATTTTAAAAACAAAAGACATTGCGAAACATTAAATTCACGCGTAGGTACGTGTATTGTCACAGTGAACTTGCCGCCATTAAAATCTAACCAATGAGAGCGCAGCTGCGCGTAGGGCCAATCAGGAGCGAGCGAGATCTTACCAAAGAGTTTTGTGTATGTAGTTTCGACGAAGTTTTCACGTATAACCCAACTATTTTAAAAAGCCAGCATAATATCAAAATTTTATACAACTAGTATGAGTATTTTGACATAAGGCTCGCCAGGTTAATTGGTCGCGTTATAATGATGTTATAATGTTAAATTATAATGATATTATAACATCATGTGCAATTGCTTAAATTGAGTGTTTTAGTTGTCTGTGCTATAACAGTAGTAATTATAAGTCAAGTATTGGAATCATAAGTAGAATGTTACAACATTAGTGTAGATAAAATACTTTTTTATTTCTTTTACAGGACGATGCTATCCAAGCGTTAGTGGACGAGCTGTGCGGCGGCGCCGTGTCCTCCGCGCTGGACTTCTTGGAGAAGGAGCTCCGGAGACTGAAGGAGGAGCGACGGCAACACGCCTTCATACTGATCGCGCGTTAGTATGGGGAAAAAGAAAAAATATATATTAGTCTCTTGTAATTCTACTTGTAATTTGTAGGTTATGTCCATGGCAATCAGCACGGGTAGCATGACAAGTAGACATACAAATATGTCTACCATCTATGGCGCAAGTTTGACGTCATCGCGATTTTGTCTACAGTAGCTACCGCGACATAGATTTGTCTTGTCGCGTACGTCATTTGTAAACAAATGTCTACGCCCTTGAGCATGACGACCATATTATGTCTACGTCAGAGACTAATTTGACTTTGACATTTCAAAGTATACAAATATGTAGGCTACCCTCCAAGGTGCATACAAAGCTTGTCTTCGACTCTTTTATTATATTTTAATATTTTTGTAACAAAAACGAAAACAAGAAACAATAACCACAGACAAAAACGCACTGAAATGAATGAATGGCGAATGAATGAAATAGTGTTGTGACGGTGTTGTGCTTCAAAAAATTTATCGGTAATCATGTGTGACCATGTTAAAAATATAATATATTTGTAAAGGGCAATATTTCTATGTCTTCCGTAGCGAAAGTTTTGTATACAGTAGAGATTTTCGCTTCCTGTCATTATGTGCTCGCAACCGCGCCATAACCCGTAGACAAGACAAAAGTTTTAACCCTATAGAGATATATGTCTACCAGTGTTCATGCTACCCGTGCTGGCGTCACAGTTGCGCTAATTTTACGTAAAAGTAAGTCTATTGTATCAATGTGATAATTTTCTAAGAGCCTCGTCATACACACACATGCACAAACACACACAGACACACACACACACACACACACACACACACGTCTTTGTAAGACCATGATTAGACGATGTCGTCATCCTTTAGGCGTTCTAAAAACTCGACACCAGGGTTGGCCACTAACCTACTCGAAATTAATGAATGAATATGTTACGGCTAATACCCGAAGTGCGGCTACACCTAGTTTTAGCCGGTTAGAACTAGGTGTAGCCACTTACTCTTGGTTAAACCTAGTACGAGCCGATTGTTTTCGGGTAAAACTAGGTCTAGCCTTCATCATGCCGGCTACAACTAGGTCCAGCCATTCCTTGTTGGGAATAGTAAGTAATTCGGTAGGTTAGGGTAATTTTTTTTTTCATGTTTAATCTCTCTCTTTTCATTGTAGCCGGCATGATGAAGGCTAGACCTAGTTTTACCCGAAAACAATCGGCTCGTACTAGGTTTAACCAAGAGTAAGTGGCTACACCTAGTTCTAACCGGCTAAAACTAGGTGTAGCCGCACTTCGGGTATTAGCCGTAACAAATACACCAATATAACATTTTGTGTATCTGTTTATCATCAGTGCGAGAGAAGACAATGCGCGAAGCGGCTGAGGCAGGCAGAAGACAGAAAGAAGAGCACAGGAGACGCGAACACGACGAGATGTTCAAACAGGTACCGGAGACTGGTCGGAGGGTTAGGCGGTTAAGAAACTTCGACTGACTTACTGGGTTAGGCGGTTGAGAAACTTCGACTGACTTACTGGGTTAGGCGGTTGAGAAACTTCGACTGACTTACTGGGTTAGGCGGTTGAGAAACTTCGACTGACTTACTGGGTTAGGCGGTTGAGAAACTTCGACTGACTTACTGGGTTAGGCGGTTGAGAAACTTCGACTGACTTACTGGGTTAGGCGGTTGAGAAACTTCGACTGACTTACTGGGTTAGGCGGTTGAGAAACTTCGACTGACTTACTGGGTTAGGCGGTTGAGAAACTTCGACTGACTTACTGGGTTAGGCGGTTGAGAAACTTCGACTGACTTACTGGGTTAGGCGGTTGAGAAACTTCGACTGACTTACTGGGTTAGGCGGTTGAAAAACTTCGACTGACTTACTGGGTTAGGCGGTTGAGAAACTTCGACTGACTTACTGGGTTAGGCGGTTGAGAAACTTCGACTGACTTACTGGGTTAGGCGGTTGAGAAACTTCGACTGACTTACTGGGTTAGGCGGTTGAGAAACTTCGACTGACTTACTGGGTTAGGCGGTTGAGAAACTTCAACTGACTTGCTGGGTTAGGCGGTTGAGAAACTTCGACTGACTTACTGGGTTAGGCGGTTGAGAAACTTCGACTGACTTGCTGGGTTAGGCGGTTGAGAAACTTCGACTGACTTACTGGGTTAGGCGGTTAAGAAACTTCGACTGACTTACTGGGTTAGGCGGTTGAGAAACTTCGACTGACTTGCTGGGTTAGGCGGTTGAGAAACTTCGACTGACTTACTGGGTTAGGCGGTTGAGAAACTTCGACTGACTTGCTGACCTACTCGTAAGTACGGTAGCCAGGGGCGTCGCCAACCTGTGACTTAGGGGGGCTTAGGGGGTTCAGTTGGAGGATTTGTGGCTTAGGGGGGGTTCACTTAGTAGATTTGTGGCTTAGGGAGGAGTGTCACATGGAGGATACAGTATCTTCCGTGAGACGAGAGGCCTTTGCCCTGCAGTAGGACATTACATCATACCGTTTTATTCATAAACTCTGTGTAACTCGAACACTGCTTCAAAGAATTTGTCTCCATTACTGTTCGGAAAATAGCGTATGTCGGAAAGAGACACAAGGTACCATTTGATAGCTAGAATGCTGTTAATAAAGGTTTATGAAATAAAACCCTCTAAAACTTTACTGTTTTTCTATTTTTTTCTTGGCTGAGGTTTGAGATCACCAACCTGCATTAGACAAGCGTGGTGATTACGACATCCTCCTCACTGTACTGATATCTGAGTGAGATGAGAGGCTTTTGCCTAACAGCGGCACATAACATCCTTTTTGGTGTCCAGGTGGTGGGAGTAACCCAGCAGACGGTGGACGCGTACCTGCAAGAGATCGTGACCGAGGGCGTGGAGCTCGCCGCAGAGGAGGACGCCGTGCGCGCCGCGCGCGCGCAGGCCGACCGCGTGGACCTCGCGTACAACACGCACGACGCCATGTGAGTCACGGGGGGGCGGGGGGACGTGTCAGGGGGCGCGCGCGCAGGCCGACCGCGTCGACCTCGCGTACAACACGCACGACGCCATGTGAGTCACGGGGGGGCGGGGGGAGGTGTCAGGGGGCGCGCGCGCAGGCCGACCGCGTCGACCTCGCGTACAACACGCACGACGCCATGTGAGTCACGGGGGGGCGGGGGGAGGTGTCAGGGGGCGCGCGCGCAGGCCGACCGCGTCGACCTCGCGTACAACACGCACGACGCCATGTGAGTCACGGGGGGGCGGGGGGACGTGTCAGGGGGCGCGCGCGCAGGCCGACCGCGTGGACCTCGCGTACAACACGCACGACGCCATGTGAGTCACGGGGGGGCGGGGGGAGGTGTCAGGGGGCGCGCGCGCAGGCCGACCGCGTCGACCTCGCGTACAACACGCACGACGCCATGTGAGTCACGGGGGGGCGGGGGGACGTGTCAGGGGGCGCGCGCGCAGGCCGACCGCGTGGACCTCGCGTACAACACGCACGACGCCATGTGAGTCACGGGGGGGCGGGGGGAGGTGTCAGGGGGCGCGCGCGCAGGCCGACCGCGTCGACCTCGCGTACAACACGCACGACGCCATGTGAGTCACGGGGGGGCGGGGGGACGTGTCAGGGGGCGCGCGCGCAGGCCGACCGCGTGGACCTCGCGTACAACACGCACGACGCCATGTGAGTCACGGGGGGGCGGGGGGACGTGTCAGGGGGCGCGCGCGCAGGCCGACCGCGTGGACCTCGCGTACAACACGCACGACGCCATGTGAGTCACGGGGGGGCGGGGGGACGTGTCAGGGGGCGCGCGCGCAGGCCGACCGCGTGGACCTCGCGTACAACACGCACGACGCCATGTGAGTCACGGGGGGCGGGGGGAGGTGTCAGGGGGCGCGCGCGCAGGCCGACCGCGTGGAACTCGCGACGCGCCGCCGTTACGCCGACGACACATATTAGGGTTTAATTAAACTGGGCCGCTCCACTTCAATGAAAACCCTAAGGTGTGCGAAGATGAATTGACCAATCACAACGCGTTGAAATTGTCAAAATCTTTTCGTAATGCGATGTGATCTACTTCTTTAATGTTAACCAGAATTTAGCTTTAACATTTTCTTGAATGGCAACCTTGAAAGCTAACATTCCTTGGTCCAGGTCGACCGCCGAACAGAACGAGGCGGTGGCGGAGCTGGTGTCGCAGTGCCTGCTGCAGGGCGCGGCGCGCGCGTCGGCGCGGCACCGCGTGGCGGCGGCGCAGGCGGCGCGCGCCTCCCGCGCGACTTCTCTTCTCTTCGACACACTCGACCAGGGAAAGAAGAAGCAAGTCGGACGTGAGTGTACCTCTTTTTCATGTGACTGTACTGGAAAAAACTTGAGAGGTGTCAAGGGAAACCCGGATGGAACGAAGTTTATTTATTATCGACAAAAATAATCGTCGCGACACCACACTGTTCAATGCGAAATAGAAAGACGAAAAGAAAATATCTGCCTTGCTTTCTATAAGCTGTCTTTAGCCTAAGCATGTTTCTCTGTCTGTCTCTCTCTGGCGTGCGCAAGTTTCTCTGTCTGTCCCTCTGTGGCTTAAAAAGTGTCGTTACCTTTTTTTCCGTCTAGCCCCCTTTCGCAACGCGCGATAAGGAACTTCGTTCCAATAAACTGTTAACAAAATGGCGTCCCATCATCATAAAATAAATTGACACTTTTTAGGCTGCCCGGATACGTCATGTAGGACCGATAATCGGGCAGATTTTTCCGCCGATTCTTATGACCAATTTTTTAATGACTCAACGCACAAGGCTATCACTTTCACTGTCCTGTCTGATTCTGTCCCTTTCTTGCAAAACGATTTTTTGTATGCGACGTCTACGGCACTACAAGCTTGTGACGTCACCGGTAGTCTCTGTCTAATCGGCAACTTTGACCGCCTGTAACTCTGGAAATAATAGCGATAAAAATGATTTTAGTCTCGAACACGTGATAACAAGATGAGTTAATAGGAAGAATAAAAAAAGTAGAATACCCTATTAGATGATTAGTAAAAATATCAAAGGATACATGAATTAAAAAACCGGCCAAGTGCGAGTCGGACACGCGCACGGAGGGTTACGTTCTTTAAAAAACGCCAAAAAATCACGTTTGTTGTATGGGAGCCCCCTTGAATATTTGTTTTATTTTATTTTTAGTATTTGTTGTTATAGCGGCAATAGAAATACATCATCCATGGAAATTTCAATTGTCTAGCTATCACCGTTTTTGAGATACAGCTTGGTGACAGACGGACGGACGGACAGCGAAGTCTCAGTAATAGGGTCCCTTTTTTACCCTTTGGGTACGGAACCCTAAAAACGGTGAAATACCCTATTAGGTTAGTAAAAAGATCAAAGGATAAATGAATTAAAAAGTATCTCACATTGAGTTATATGTACTAACGTTATACATACTAACGTTAGTATATATTACTCAATGGCTGAAAATAATTAATATTTCCTGTCCCCCCAGAGCTGTGCGTGGAGTGCGGGTGTCCCCTGGACGAGCTGTGCCGCTGTCGCACGTGCCCCGAGGCGCGGCGCCCCGTCGAGACGGACGCGCGCCTCGACTACCGCAAGAAAATCATTCTTGGTCAGTACACAATACGAAGCATACAATCCTAACTTAATATTATATATGCGAAAGTAACTCTGTCTGTTACGCTTTCACGCCAAAACTACTGAACCGATTTGAATGAAATTTGGTACACAGTTAGTTCAGAGCCTGAGAAAGGACATAGGTTACTTTTTATCGCGAAATTCCTGCGGGAACGGGTACAATGCGGGTGAAACCGTGGGGCGCGGCTAGTTTAAAATATATCAATAGTGTCATAAAATATCCTATGATTGAATGAATTGAATGAATGAATCTGGTGCTGCAACGTCGAAAAATTATCCTACTTCCTACCAATATTATAAATGCGAATGTTTGTGAGCTTCGATCAACAATAGACTAGATTTCGGGTCGGCGCAAATCATACGTCTAGGTACTTATCAGCTCATTTGAAAAGTGAGCCGATCTTATATTTAGTGCCCTCGAACCACAGCCAATGTAAACACGTGTCACAATGCCGCAATGTTTATTTAAAAGTTGCAAAAATAATGGCCGGAAAAACAATTCAACGGCCGGAGTGTCTTACTTTTGGTAAGTACATGTAGAATAAGTTATATTTTAAGCTAACTAATAAATAATATCAAATTTTGAAAAAAAATACTGTTTTGAAGTCACCGATACAAATGTTTGGCCAACGTTGACGCAAAATTTTGTGAAACAGAACAGCAAATCCATGGAGTAGATTTGTAGTAATAATTTATTATATATAATTAATTTATTATAGAATTATTTATATTGTAGTAATAATTAATTTGTTACCAAAAATTCCGGGGAGCGAAATCCGAAAATATAAAGATGTGGAATTAAAGTGTATTTTTATTTTTGACATCCAGCGATAGACACCTTGGCCAAAAACATACACAAACACAACAGAACACTAGCAAAAAAACAAGTATGTATACTATCAAACATAGATAGCCCAAAACATAAATAATTTTAAGTAAACTTTTACGTGCATATTACAAATTATTTAAGTGTTCAAAACACGACTCCATTCCATCTGTAGTTCTTCAAAAAGAACGAACTGTTTTAAAACTTTTTTGTCAGGTTGGTAGTAAACAAAATTAGCTGTCAAACCGGACAGTTTTTAGCTTTGATTTTGTACGTGACCCGACATCTAGTGTATTGTTGATCGAAGTTTGTGAGGATGTATGTACTTATGTTTGTTACTCCTTCACGAAAAAACTACTGACCCGATTTGGATGAAACTTTACAGTAATATAGGTTATACATCAGAACAACACATGGGATACATTTTATCCCGAAATTTCGTTGGGAACGGGGGCAACGCGGGTAACACCGCGGGGCAATGTATAATTCTTGACTTCGAACGGGCATCGCGGCCATATTCCAACACAATCTGTCACAGACCGATGAACAATTAATCTGTGGTCTCCTGCCCACAGCTCCTTCGAAACCTCCGGAGAAGACGATGGGCGAACGGTTCCCTCCCGCGCACGACTTCAGAGGAATGCTCAACACACTTATTGATGAAGGTAAGAAGTCCTATGTATAACTTAGAACACTATTCATTTTGAATTTAAATTACGTTTACGGAAGAAAACGACAGTCTTCTGAGCATAAATAAAAATCAACATTATTATATATTATATTGAATTATTATTTTTGTAATGGATAGCCACATTCAACGGGAAGGTTATAGGCTATTTTTCATATCCTGAAATTCCCACGGGAACAGACAAAACGCTGTTAGTTGGATTATAAACCAACGGGTGTGGTGTATTATCAAATTCACACTTTAATTAGACCCAAAGTAAGCTCTAAGCTTGTATTATGGAATCTAACTCACTGATAGGTACTACTACATATAAATACACAAATACTTTACAAGAATATATAATTGTCACCCAGACGTCGTCAACAACTATGTCTTCACATATTGTCGACTCCGTTGATCGACCCCGCAACCCCCGACACAGTAAGCGCTCTCACTGCCACTGTGGCAACGGGCTTGTCAATTTACGATGACATATTAATATATTAATGAAATTGAATTTGTTCGTTCATCAGTGGTGCTAGCATCTCGTGAGCACAAGAAGACCGAACAGGAGTTGAGAGACATCGACGTCGCGCTCCAACAGAAGGCCAAACTGATAATAGAAGCGAATAAGTTGGTAGAACTGAGTGAGTATCTACCCCACTAATATTATAAATGCGAAAGTTTGTGACGATGGATGTATTTTTGTAACTCTTTCACGTAAAAACTACTGAACGGATTTGGATGAAACTTTACAGTAATATAGGTTATACATCGGAATAACACATGGGATACATTTTATCCCGTAATTCCCTCGAGAACACAGGTAAAACCGCTGTGAACTGCTAGTATTCCAAAAGCTTTATTAGAATAATTTTTGAAATGCATATTTTATTTCACGTCTTATCCCAAAATTCCCACGGGAAAGTCGGTTTTTTACCTTCCTTTTTGCTTCGGAGAGCACGTTAAATTGTCCGTACCAGTTGTAATCGTTAGACCATGTCAGAGGCCTTTAGGCGGTCTAAAAACTCCGACACCAGGGTTCGCCACTGACTTACACAAACATACTCATAGAGTAAAACTCATGTTCATTCCACTTTTTATCCCAAATTTCCCACCGTAAACTGTTGTTATCCTGAATCTCTCCAACAGTGGTAGACCGCGCCACCGGCGCCACTCACAAGCCCCTGAAGGAGATGGACTATTACCACTTGAGTCGCAGGGTCATCGCTGAGGCGCTGGACCGGGAGGATACGGTGCAGACTGACAGCAAGATCAGTGAGTATCACACCCCCTGTAACAAGATGAGTGAGTATCACACCCCCTGTAACAAGATGAGTGAGTATCACACCCCCTGTAACAAGATGAGTGAGTATCACACCCCCTGTAACAAGATGAGTGAGTATCACACCTCCTGTAACAAGATGAGTGAGTATCACACCCCCTGTAACAAGATGAGTGAGTATCACACCCCCTGTAACAAGATGAGAGAGTATCACACCCCCTGTAACAAGATGAGTGAGTATTACACCCCCTGTAACAAGATGAGTGAGTATCACACCCCCTGTAACAAGATGAGTGAGTATCACACCTCCTGTAACAAGATGAGTGAGCATCACACCCCCTGTAACAAGATGAGTGAGTATCACACCCCCTGTAACAAGATGAGTGAGTATCACACCCTCTGTAACAAGATGAGTGAGAATCACACCCCCTGTAACAAGATAAGTGAGTATCACACCCCCTGTAACAAGATGAGTGGGTATCACACCCCCTGTAACAAGATGAGTGAGTATCACACCCCCTGTAACAAGATGAGTGAGTATCACACCCCCTGTAACCAGATGAGAGTATCACACCCCCTGTAACAAGATAAGTGAGTATCACACCCCCTGTAACAAGATGAGTGAGTATCACACCCCCTGTAACAAGATGAGTGAGTATCACACCCCCTGTAACAAGATGAGTGAGTATCACACCCCCTGTAACAAGATGTGTGAGTATCACACCTCCTGTAACAAGATGAGTGAGCATCACACCCCCTGTAACAAGATGAGTGAGTATCACACCCCCTGTAACAAGATGAGTGAGTATCACACCCTCTGTAACAAGATGAGTGAGTATCACACCCCCTGTAACAAGATAAGTGAGTATCACACCCCCTGTAACAATATGAGTGAGAATCACACCCCCTGTAACAAGATAAGTGAGTATCACACCCCCTGTAACAAGATGAGTGAGTATCAAAACAAGATGAGTGAGTATCACACCCCCTGTAACAAGATGAGTGAGTATCACACCCCTGTAACAAGATGAGTGAGTATCACACTCCCTGTAACAAGATGAGTGAGTATCACACCCCCTGTAACAATATGAGTGAGTATCACACCCCCTGTAACAAGATGAGTGAGTATCATAACAAGATAGAATAAAAATAAATTATTTGAGTCTGTATATTAAGTAGTATCAGTTAGTTAGATTTCACTACACAAGCTTAGAGCTTACATTGGGTCTAATTGTGTGTGAATTTGTCCGGGTGTATAATGTATTATCATTTGCCCCACAGAGGAGCCTATGCCACTTCCTTCCGAGATCCGTCAACGACAGCTCGAGGCCAAGCTCGCGGAGACTCCCGGCGTGTGCTACTGCGTGGAGCATCAGCCTGTGTCTGTGTCCAGAAGTAAGAAAGTCGGTGAGTACAGCTAGGAATTTAGAAAACAAGCCCGACGCCTCGGTGGTCCAATGGTATGTGCACTCGCCTGTCGAGACTGAGGTCTCGGTTTCAAATCCCAGGTCGAGAGAATACATGTTTTCTGCTTTTCGAACATGGCTCGGGTTTGAGATCACCAACCCGCATTAGTCAAGCGTGGTGATTACGTACGACATCCTCCTCACTGTACTGATATCTTCGGTGAGATGAGAGGCCTTTAGCCAGCTGTGGGACATTACAGGATAAAAATTATCTTGGTGGATTAACCAGATTTTATAAAAACATTGTTCCTTTTTGGGTTCTATGGTACCTTGTAGGTTGCAAAGGGAAACATTTTTTTAGTTGGTGAAGGTAGATAGTTTAGGCTTAATCTAAGCTCCTTTAAAAGTTACTGGTTTATTCTTCTGTGACCACGGTTCCCGTAAAGGAGCCGAAATGTCAGACAAAAACGTAAAATGAAAGCGAAGTGTATCCGCAAACGTAGCGTCAGCCGTGGCTGGTGTTACCCGCGTTTTATACTAATGTATAAACTATATTACTGTAAAGTTTCATCCAAATCCGACCACTAGTTTCTTTGTGAAAAAGTAACAAACATACATATCCTCACAAATTTTCGCATTTATAATATTGGTAGGATTTTTATCTGACGTTTCGGTTCCTTTACAGGATCCGTGGTCACAGAAGAGTCTTCCCTGACCACGGTCCCTGTAAAAGGAGATTCAAAATGAGTAGTGTACGCTTAAACATTAGAAACCAGTACATCATGGCCACTAATCTCCAGTGTTAAGAGACCCGGATGGAGTTGATCCTGAGGAAGAGAAGCCTCCTCTGCCGTCCCAGCTCCGCGTCCTGGAGGAGATGAGGCGATGCAAGTGTGACGAATCCAATGCTAGAACCACGCCCTCTGCTACTACTAGTGAGTGATTCCGTACTTATTTAACCTTATTTTTATATATTTTTAAGGTGTAAATTTTTCTACTTTTTCTTTATTTTTATTTAACTTTAAAAATCTTACAATATTGTGAATGTTGTGTATACCTATAATAAGCATGATGACTAATTTCTAAAATCTCTCCTATGATATTCAGAAGTATCTATGTATTATGTCTAAAATATATCATATTTCAGTAGAACCCGCTTTGTACCTGTTCCCGTGGGAATTTCGGGATAAAATGTATCCCATGTGTTATCCTAATGTATAGCCTATATTACTGTAAAAAAGCCTATATTACTGTGAAAGTTTCATCCAAATCCGTCCAGTAGTTTTTTTGTGAATGAGTAACAAACATACATACATCCTCGGAAACTTTCACATTTATAATATTAGTAGGATTTTGTGACAGAATACGGTTACCCAAATAATTTGTTTCCAGCTTTCGATGACATAGAGCTAACTGGTGGTAGTACCACCCCGGCTCCCACTGGAGAACAGAGCCCCGACGTCCCTGATGAAGACAAACCAAAGGATACCTAGCCAGGAACACCGCAGTAAAGAAAAGAGGCCGTAACAGTTACATTCTTAATTTGTTCGTATAATACGGGAAATGTCACATTTGACGTGATGTCATTATGGAAAATATAACACGGCCAATTTGAGAATGAATTTCAAGTCTTTATGCTAAATGTTACGTGATGTCACTTTGTGAATATAACGCGGCCAATTTGAGAATGTTTTTCAGAAGTTATGTCACATGTTTCATGATGTCAATTTGTGAATATATTGAGACCAATTTGAGAATGTATTTTAGGAGTTTATGGGACACGTTTCATGATGTCTTTAGAAAATATAACGTAACCAATTTAAGAATGAATTTCGGATCTTTCGTTACATGTTTCATGATGTCACTTTGTGAATATAACGTAACCAATTTGAGAATGTATTTCAGGAATTATGTAATTTTAGCAGATATAACGCGGCCAATCTGAGAATAAATGAATGTATTTCAGAAGGTTATGTCACATGTTTCATGATGTCAAAAATCATAAATCGCTGATCGCGGATGCTTAAAAATCTGCTATTTCTTAGCGAAGTGTTTAAGTTATCAGTCATTATTTTATTAAACTGGCGGCTATTGCCTCAGGCCGATGTTTTCAATCGGTCAGTATTTTATTTATTTAACTGAAGGCATTTAAATGCTTATTTATACAAAATATTTTGCGGATAAATCTTACCCGAGATGGTTAAAGAAATTTGCCACAAAACACACGTCTCTAGTCAATCATAACCAAATTTTTTAAATATATAAAATATACTTGATTAATTTTTAAATATTGGTCTTAACAAGGAAAGTTAAAAATTTGGAAACCCCCTACGCAAAATCGGCTGGACCTATCTGGCCCGTAGCACACTTCCGCTGCGAAACGATAAAAGCGGAACCGCAACAATTTCGCCATGTCTTGTCCGTAGTATGAGAAGCGGATTAGCGAAGCTGCCTGTTCTAAGGCATAGATTTGACTATTTCTATCGCTTTCCCCGCTGTTCCGTGGATCTGCTCCGAACACCAGCCACACTTCCTCGCTCCGGCCGCCATTCAAACTACATTTGATCGCCGCGGAACTCATCCAGGCGGTTCCGCTACTCGTATTTCGCAGCGGAGGTGTGCTAAGAACTAATCAACGAAACTGGCTTTCAAATTAACAAAAAGGCATCGAAATCGGTTTGAGTGCTACGGTGCCACAGACTGACAGAAATATACGTCAAATTTAAAACACCCCTCTTGCGTCGGGGGTTAAAAAAACAACATTTTATGAATATTATAATTTGTTTATTTGCATTTGTTATGTACAATATAATATAATTAGCTTGTGCTTATAAAATTGACTATTACTAATAAATAGAAAAGTTTTTGTTCAAAGCGTGTTTTAACATTTTCTTAATTTAAAGTTAAATAAAAGACCATGATGTATAATTACCTACACAAGTATGACTCAGGGACGCTCGTCAGATAAAACTACCTACCTACTATACTATATTTTTTCTTACTTGTCCCATAATGTGGGCCAAACTCATCAATTTTCCAGCCGAAGACGACTACTCCTCAAGAGTAAAAAGGTTTAGTGATTTTATTTCATTCTTATCCTACCTCTAAACCTTTTTCCTCTTCAGGAGCAATCGTCTTCGGCTGGAAAATTGAAGACATTGGTCTACATTTTGAGACAAGTAAGATAAAATTGAGTCATTATCGACCAATCTTACGTAGAAACAGAATATAACGTAGTTTTGATTGTAAATCACTCCTATTGATGCTTTAAGAATAAAAGTAGGACTCTATGCAACTACAAAAGCTTTAAGGCCATAAGGTTATTGTAAATTAGAAGCGCCCCGCGGTTTTACCCGCGTTGTGTCCATTCCTGTGGGAATTTCGGGATGAAAAATAGCCTATGTTACTCGTGGATAATGTAGCTTTCGAATGGTAAAAGAATTTTTAAAAACGGTCCAGTAGTTTTTGAGCCTATTCATTACAAACAAACAAAGTTTTCCTCTTTATAATATTAGTGTAGACAAAGTAGAAACAAACTCACAGCCAAGCGAAACGAATGAACACTTAGCCTTAATCATAAACGCTCAATAGCAGCATTTTAGCTGTCAAATGGTTCGTCCCTTTCCAACACACGCTATTTTCTCAAGAGCAAAAGAGACAAAGCATTTTATATAACAGTGTTTTAGCTATAGATTAAAAATTGTATTTTAGAAGATTTTAGCTATCAAATAGTTTGTCCCTTTCCGACACAAGCTATTTTCTCAAGAGCAAAAGAGACAAAAAAAAATTATAGCAGTGTTTAAGCTATAGATTGATAACAGCATTTTAGCTGTCAAACGGTTCGTCCCTTTCCAACACACGCTATTTTCTCAAGAGCAAAAGAGACAAAAAAAATTATAGCAGTGTTTAAGCTATAGATTAATAACAGCATTTCAGCTGTCAAATGGTTCGTCTCTTTCCAACACACGCTATTTTCTCAAGAGCAAAAGAGACAAAACACGTTATAGCAGTGTTTTAGTATAGAGCGTTTATGAATAAGGCAGTTAATATATTACACTTAATTAACGTTGTTATAGGACCAATGGAAGGCGCCAGGAAATATTAATCTAATTTAAAAAACTTGACAGGTGTCAAGGGACACCCGCATGGAACGAAGTTTATTTATTAGCAACAAAAATAATCGTCGCGACACCACACTGTTTAATGCGAAATAGAAAGACGAAACGAAAATATCTGGCTTGCTTTCTATAAGAGAGAGAGAGAGACAGACAGACAGACAGACAGAGAAACATGCGCACCCGCGCATGTTTCTCTGTCTGTCTCTCTTTTCTCTGTCTGTCTCTCTCTGGCGTGCACAAGTTTCTCTGTCTGTCTCTCTCGCGCATGTTTCTCTGTCTGTCTCTCTCTGGCGTGCGCAAGTTTCTCTGTCTGTCCCTCTCTGGCCTAAAAAGTGTCGTTACCATTTTTTCCGTCTAGCCCCCTTTCGCAACGCGCGATAAGGAACTTCGTTCCAATAAAATGTGTTAAATATATAAGTTTAAAAAATAGTAATGCCCACACAGCTGGGCAAATGCTTTTGATCTCACTGAATATGTACAGTAAGGGATGTCACACAACGCTTGCCAACTGCAGGTTGGTTCACGTCAGCAACCTTGACGTCAGCGGTGAAATCATTAATATAATAGTAGTTTATGCAACGTCATATAAAGAAGGGTATTAAAACACGAGTGTGAGTTTATGAAACGAGCGCAGCGAGTTTCATAATAGTAACGAGTGTATTAATACCCGTGTTATATGCAGTTGCATACACTACTTTATCTTCACTATTTAATGCAATTAATCAAACAAAATTTTAAAAACAAAACACATTGCGAAACATTAAATTCACGCGTAGGTACGTGTATTGTCACAGTGAACTTGCCGCCATTAAAATCTAACCAATGAGAGCGCAGCTGCGCGTAGGGCCAATCAGGAGCGAGCGAGATCTTACCAAAGAGTTTTGTGTATGTAGTTTCGACGAAGTTTTCACGTATAACCCAACTATTTTAAAAAGCCAGCATAATATCAAAATTTTATACAACTAGTATGAGGATTTTGACATAAGGCTCGCCAGGTTAATTGGTCGCGTTATAATGATGTTATAATGTTAAATTATAATGATATTATAACATCATGTGCAATTGCTTAAATTGAGTGTTTTAGTTGTCTGTGCTATAACAGTAGTAATTATAAGTCAAGTATTGGAATCATAAGTAGAATGTTACAACATTAGTGTAGATAAATATAATAAAACATATTTATCTGGCATACTTTTTAAACTCACACGATTTGCACTCATTATACTAAATGAAACGTATTTTAGTAAAATACGTTAAATTATCTAACGGGATACAGACCCGATTCATTTAGTATAATATATTTATCGGGCGACTAACATTGGCCCGCAAAATACAAGTAAAACTAACAAATTTCGTTAATATCTTAATTAATTATAAATATTTCAAATAACTTAACTTGATAACTTAATAACATGCAAATTAATTAATATTTATTTAAATATAAATACCTATTTAGGCTTTCAAACAGTCAGATGTTTATAATTAAGAAAATAGTCAATAGTCTTCCAGTTGAATGTGGCTATCCATTACAAAAATAATTATTCAAATCGGACCAGTAGTTCTTGAGATAAGCGCGTTCAAATGGACAAAGCATTAAAACTATTCAGCTTTTTTGTATTAGAATATATTTTTTATTATGTTATTGCTCCCTCAACAACAATTTTTATATTATATGAATACTGAGGTTGTCAACTTTATTATCTTCGTATTTTTTACGACACTGACGTCAAAGGCTCATACTAACAAACACTGTACAAATACAGTAGGAGTGAGTTAGCTATAGATAAATAAATAAAAATATTTACAAAAAGAAATAGGAAATAATTAAAATAAAACAAACTTATTTTATAACTAATAATGTTACTGACCTTTGCCCAGCAGTGGGACAATATAGGTTAAATAAAAAAAATGTTACTGAAATACCGCAGTCTCTCAAACTGTTTTACGGAGCAAAGTACAGTGTATATTTTACATCACTGAGAGTTCCTGACGTCAGCGGCGTAAAAGTTCACCAATAATTACGACACACGTCAGCATAAACTTATATAAATCCCACCTTTATCCAAAAAATAAAGAATAAAGCTACGCCCCTCAGTTTTTCCCACTTATACTCGTTCTCATGGGAATTTCGGGATGAAAATTAGCCTCTAACCTTCCCGTTGAATGTGGTAATCCATTGCAAAAAATATTGAAAGGTATTTTCTCAGAATAGCACGCTCAAACAAACAAACTGTTTAACTTTATTGTATAAAGAATACGTGACATTATTTATGTTAGCTCATTAAAATAAGTATTGTGGAGTATATAATGAAAGTTATTATGTGGGATTGAGTTATTTTGCTAGAAGTATTGCAGGCGTCAGCATCGTTGCAGCTTTGTAGGCAACCGTGAACGTATCTGAAAAGGAAATAGATATAAATAAATATACCCGGACAAATTCACACCCGGGTAATTAGACCTAAACTAAGCTCTAAGCTTGTGTTATGGAATCTAACTAACTGATACTACTACATATACATACACAAATACTTTATAAGAATATATAATTGACACCCAGACGTCGTCAACAACTATGTCTGCACATATTGACTCCGTTGAATCGAACCCGCAACCCCCGACACAGTAAGCGTGAACACATGCCACTGTGACACGGGCTTGCCTAACATTAAATATATTTGTAAGGTAGTTTCTAGATTTTAAAAAGAAAGCAATAAGATAATATCTTCATTTGTTTTTGGCCGTGTTTTGATCGAACTGAAATATTGTCTTGGATGTTGATTTATGCGACACAATTTTCTGTCAATTTTGTATTTGTTACCAAATATAAAAAATAATGTTTTTTTTGGAGTCACGGGTCTAATCAGGTCCTTAGGGGCATGTGAGCGATTACAGATGTTTTTTTAACAATTCCTGTTTGTCTGGTTCTGCTAATCTCTGAAATAGCTGGATCGGTTTTGACGGGACTTTTACTGGCAGCTGATGTAATAAGGAGTAACTTAAAATAAAAATAACCTTTTTGTCTAATTCCACGCGGACGAAGACGCAGGCACAGATTAGTTTGCATTATAAGTATGAACTCAGGGACGGATCTACTTAAGGGCTTTTTGATAAACGGGGCCCTGGGCCCAGGGCCCCGTGGATACAAAGGGCCCCCAACCCCTACTAAAACAATAGGCTATTTTGAATGTTTATCACTATCGAAATCATTTTTTTAACAAAATAGCTATTTTTTGTGTGATTTGGTAGGCCCCTAAATTGTTTGTGCCCAGGGCCCCTTCAATTCACGATCCGCCTCTGTATGAACTGCAAATTATTTACCTGTCATTGTAATAAAACCTGCCACAATGTGACATCCTAATAATTTCTGTATCTGTGGTCGCGGTTCCGGAATCAAGACCGCAGCCTCGCACCGTGATGGACTCGCCAGTGTCATCTGGAAATAGACAATGTATAGTGTCAATGACTGTCTGTTAAAACAACCTTACATAGTTGTCAGCAAAGAGGTTTTAAAGTAAACTAAAGTAGGTCGGAGTTTTTAGACCGCTTAAAATATGCCGAAATGGTCTAACCCGTGGTTTAACGATTGAAACAACCGGGAGCGACAATTTAACGTGCCGAAGCACGGTAACGCTCAGAAATGCCACTATCGGCCACCCATCCAAGTAGGGGTCGAGCT
Source organism: Cyclophora albipunctata (assembly GCA_963082685.1). Classification (NCBI taxonomy): domain Eukaryota; kingdom Metazoa; phylum Arthropoda; class Insecta; order Lepidoptera; family Geometridae; genus Cyclophora; species Cyclophora albipunctata. The sequence goes on along the minus strand of OY720141.1, from coordinate 2,430,843 downwards.
GCACGTTGCTTAACAATCGCAATGAACTGACATCGCTTAGTCAAACTACGCCATGAGCGGTATAGTTGTCAGTGATGTTACGTCAGTAACGTTTACATTACTGACGGAGTTGTACCAAATTTTTCTAGTAGATCGAGCTTCGTACATCTCCGCTCCGCTTATATGGAAACGGTACCCTTAAAAACTAAATAAATAAATAAATATACCTGGAAGTAAGCTCTAAGCTTGTGTTATGGAATCTAATTCACTGATACTACTACATATACATACACAATTACTTTTTAAGAATATATAATTGACACCCAGACGTTCGTCGCCAACAACTATGTCTGCACATATTGTTGTCTCCGGGCGGGAATCGAACCCGAAACCCCCGACACTTTAAGCGCTCTCACTGCCACTGTGCCTACGGGCTTGTCAAACCAATCACAAAGCATTACGTTTTTTTTTTGACAACGTCAATGCGTTGTTTGACAATGTCAATGCTTTGTTTGACAATGTCAATGCGTTGTTTGACAATGTCAATGCGTTGTTTGACAATGTCAATGCGTTGTTTGACAATGTCAATGCGTTGTTTGACAATTACAATGCGCTATGATTGGGCAGCTGAGCACCGCACGGCTCCGCTCCGCTTCCATAGACACGTACCCTTATGGCCTTATGGCTTATGGACACAGATGATTTTGAAGGCGAAAGGATATGTTACCGTAATATTGTAAGCACCCGTAGGATTATAATCCAACTAGCAGCGCCCCGCGGTTTTACCCGCGTTGTGTGCATTCCTGTGGGAATTTCGGGATGAAAAATAGCCTATGTTACTCGTGGATAATGTAGCTTTGGAATGGTGAAAGAATTTTTAAAAACGGTCCAGTAGTTTTTGAGCCTATTCATTACAACCAAACAAACAAAGTTTTCCTCTTTATAATATTAGTGACTAGTAATATTATAAACTGTCGACACATTGTCAAGTCTTTACATGATTTTGTGAGAAAGATCTTTATACTAACGTATACCTTAAACCATCTTTAAAAACGTTATTTTCTCCGTTCCAACTCAATTTCTAACATAAACATAATTAACAAGCTCGTTCGATCATAATCCCTCTTGTAAACCTTGTAAACTCCGTTGAAACGCAATTAGTTTGCTTCCATAGACTAATCATAGACTCTAAACATAGACAATGTTTACGTAAAGAAGTTGGTTTTCATTATTTATTTATGATCTGTGCGGGCGACTTCAAAGGTAAGTATCACAGTGGGTTTGTTTACCCGATCTGTTTGTGAAAAGTTGGGTTTTGTGTTTGTTCCGTGTAGCTTAATTTGGGGCTAGTAATGTATAATCTACACTTATAAATAAAATGGGAGTGTCTGTTTGTATAATTCAAATAGCCACTTTTTTCTACATGCATATACCTACTGTACATAAATGTAACATTTTTTTAAATTTTTGTGTATCTGTTTGTTTGCCCCGGCTAATCACTGAAATGGCTGGACCGATTTTGACAGGACTTTTACTGGTAACGAAAGCTTTTTTGAGAAAAATTCCACGCAAATAAAGTCGCGAGCACTATAATAATAATATCTAGATAACTCACCAAAAACTCCAGCGATTTTAATACAAGAGGTGGCGGGGAACAAACCATCCCTTCCTTTCCTACCCCCCATGCAGGGAGACTCCAACATCTGCAGAGAGTGGTTGTTGTGGAACGGATCGTCACACGCTGCGAACCGCCCGTTCATAGACACGCATTTGAAGCAGTCGATACCATAGACTGGGGAGGAAAAAGTATACAATTTAGTTTATGGCGTAGTTTGACGTTTGACGTAAGACGTGAAATTATTCATTAAAGCGGGATTTACATTACGAAACTAGTATCATGCATGATGAAACTAGTTTCGTAAAACTAATTTCAGCACATGTGAAACTACTTTCGTTTAAATTATAGTTTCGTGAAATTATCAGTATCGCGGAGATAATGGCCCTGTCAATATTATAGCTATTGCTCCTGCTGTCTCTGAAATTCTGTAGCGACACTACTTTCGCGTCGCATGTACATGATGAAACTAGTTGCATGACACTAATTTCACCTAAAAATCGCGCAGGGCACGAAACTGATTTGCTTTCATGAAATTAATGCATGCATTACGAAACTATTAAATTACACGTGAAACTGTTGTTAAAACTAATGTCACGAAATTAATTTCATGCCACTAATTTCGTAATGTAATTTAGGCTTTAAGGTTGCAATTCTTTAAAGCGAAATTGTCAAAATCTTTTCGTAATGCGTTGTGATTGGTCAGTTAGAACAGCCTCCGTGGTCTTGTGGTTTGAGCGCCCGGCTCACGACCCGGAGGTTCCGGGTTCGATTCCCGGTAGGGATATCTCACAAAAATCTCTTTGTGAATCTTTCCTCAGTTTGGTTAGGGCATTGCAGGCTGAATCACCTGATTGCTCGAAAAGTAAGATGATTCCGTGCTTCGGAGGGCACGTTAAGCCGTCGGTCCCGGTTACTTTCTACGGATAGTAGTCGTTACTTGAGCCATGTCAGAGGCCTTTGGCGGCTCAATAACTCTGACACCAGGATTGGTCAGGTTGACCATCCACTCGATGAAGAAGAAGATTTGAGCTCCTCTCGGCGTCAATGGAAACGTACCCTAAGAAAAGGTCTATCCTACCTGTAGTAATCCATGATGTCAAAACTAAAGCGACTAACGCAAACTGTTTTCCGTTCATTGAAAGATTCATCCTGAAACAAAAACAATAATTATGTGAGTAAACAAAATTATTCTTACACTGCAGCGTTCTGCGGTTGTACCCGCACTGTACCCGTTACCGCGGGAATTTCGGGATAAAATGTATGCCATGTGTTATTCTGATGTATAACCTATATTACTGTAAAGTTTCTGCCAAATCCGTCCAGTAGTTTTTGCGTGAAAGAGTAACAAACTTATACATATTCTATTTTTTTTGAAGCAGTCGATACCATAGACTGGGGAGGAAAAAGTATAAAATTTAGTTTATGGTGCAGTTTGACGTTTGACATAAGACGTGAAATTATTCATCTAGGGATGTACTTCCGTTAATGCGGAACGGAGCTCAATCGATCACGATCAATTGAAACTGTCAAAATATATTCTATTTTTTTTCGATTTGCACAAAATGTGGACCAATGACGTCAATTTTCCAGCCGAAGACGATTACTCCTGAAGAGGAAAAAGGTTTAGTGATTTTATTTCATTCTTACCCTATCTCTAAACGTTTTTCCTCTTCAGAAGCAATTGTCTTCGACTGGAAAATTGACGACATTTAACCACATTTTGTGCCAATCCAAAAAAAATAGATTATACATATAACTATCCATCGTCAGAAACTTTCGCATTTATAATATTACCTAGTAGGATTCTTACACTGCAGTGTTTCGCGATTTTACCCGCACCCCAAGCGAATTTTGGGACAAAAAGTAGTTTGTGAAATTAGCTGCAAATCCAGTTTCATAATTTTCTTATTTATAGCATTATTGTAGCACTCATAGGTAGTTTGACTAAACGATGTCAGTTCATTGCGATTGCTAAGCAACATGCAGCCCGATCCCTACTTGGATGGGTGGCCGATAGTGGCATTTCTATCTGAGCGCTACCGTGCTTCGGAGGGCACGTTAAATTTTCGGTCCTGGTTCAATTGTCAGACCATGTGGAAAGCCTTCGAGCGGTCTAACAACTCCGTCACCAGGGTTGGCCACTTCGTCTTCATCGAGTGGAAGGTCACCCTGACCAATCCTGGTGTCAGAGTTATTGAGCCGCCAAAGGCCTCTGACATGGCTCATGTAACGACTACTATCCGAAGAAAGTAACTAACCACTAACCTACACGAAATTTCTTACTTTCTTATAGAAAACAAAACCATCTTTTTTGGAGTCGGTTTAAAATGAATAACGAACTCCATAACGTTTCCGCGCCAAAATAAACACATTAGCGTTCATATCGTGGTTCATATCACTACATAGTATAAAATAAAGCTGTCTCTGTTTCGTGTCTGTTTGTCTGTATGCTTAAATCTTTAAAATTACGCAACGGATTTTGATGCGGTTTTTTGTAATAGGTAGAGTGATTCAAGAGGAAGGTTTTTATGTAAAAAAAATCCCGAAATTCCCACGGGAACGGGCACAACGCGGGTAAAACCGCGGGGCGCTGCTAGTAAACAATAAAATGATTGATTTAGCGATCGTTGTACGTTGGAAACTTGGTTCTGATGAAAAACTCTTTCGTTTATCGATACATGCTATTATTTATTACTGGCTCATCCACGCGGGTTCACTTAATTTGTCAAGGGAATTGTGGTATTTATACTATCCTACTAATGTAATACTAAGAGCTGATGAGTTCGTTTTTTTTTGTTTGAGTAGTAGTTTCTGAGATAAGGCGTTCAAATAAACAAAAAAACAAATTCTTGAGCATTACTTATATTGAAACACCATACTGCGCTCTCGAACCCAAATTACCGACGTGACCCAAAAGGCAGCAAGTCTAAAGTATAACTGGGCGGGACACGTCTGCCGCATGTCGGATGACTGGTGGGCCAAAGTCACCACTCAGTGGGTCCCACAAGATCGGAAACGACGTCGCGGCAGACCAAGGAGGCGATGGCGAGACGAGCTCGACACCTTCACGAAGGATTGGCCAAATCTAGCACTCAATAGAGAAAAGTGGAAAGAGGGTAGGGAGGCCTTTGCTCTGCAGTGGGACAAGACAGGCTGAAAATAAATAAATAAATAAATTACTTATATTAGTATACATTTTTAAATATCTGTATCATAGCCCACTTGATTTGTTTTTTGTTTGAACGCTATAATCTCAAGAACTACTTATCCTATTTGATATTAGTCTAAACAAACTCGGCAAGACTGCATCATGTGCACCTAATAATAAAATCAGTAAGTATAATAAAATGAATACTTAGGCGACTAACGTCCTCTGAGACACAGTTACAACTAGTTCAGAGGATAGGGAACTCACATTTGTAGCCTTATAACTAAACGGTGCAACTTATTTTTATGTATCTTGTAGTATTTTGTCTGTACTATAATAAATAACATATTTTAATATATTAGGCAGCTTTTTGGAAATAAACATTTTGTATTTTTTTTTGTATTTTGAATAATTATTTTTGTATTCGAAAGCCATAATTTTCTTATTTGTCAAGAGGAAGGTTTTCTAGAAAGTCCCGCTATACGGGTACAACCGCGGGGAAAGCCGGTTTGTAACTAAAATGTAATACAAACAAACGTCCGCCCATACACTTTTCATCTATATTATTAGAAAGATTTTTGACGTCATACGCCGTTTGACTTACATAAAGTTTAGTAAAACCTGTCCATCTTTTGTTTTAAACACGTTACATTTCTTTTATCGCTTGGTTGAAGCTTATTTATATCGATAACTAGCTGTGCCCCGCGGTTTCACCCGCAGCGCCCCCGTTCCCGTGGGAATTTTGATTTTTATTCCCTATAAACCTCACGGAGCCCGAGACCTTTCCAACGAATGCAAAACCGTGGAAATCGGTCCAGCCATTCACGCGTGATGCCGCGACCAAGGAAAACGGGTTTCATTTTTATATATATAGACTAGCTGTGCCCCGCGGTTTCACCCGCAGCGCCCCCGTTCCCGTGGGAATTTTGAGATTTTTATTCCTTATTTTTCTTATATAAAAACCTTGTCCTGACAATAAGGAACACATTAAAAAAAGAATCCTCCAATTTGGTGCAGTCGTTCTGAAGTTATGCGCTTAGCAACAGATTCAGCGATTCATTTTTATATTACTTATAGATTTATTTATCACTAGCAACACTCGTGTCGAATTTTGACTAACCGATGTCAGTTCATTGCGATTGTTAAGCAACGTGCAGCTCGACCCCTACTCGGATGGGTGGCCGATAGTGGCATTTCTATCTTAGTACTGCAGTGCGAAGGGCACGTTATATTGTCGGCCACGATAGACCATCGGAGGCCTTTAGGCGGTCTAAAAACACTAGGTTTAGCCACTAACTCGGACTTACTTTATTTACTAGCAACGCCCCGCGGTTACCTGCGTTTTACTCATTCCCGTAGGAATTGAATGAATAAAATTACCTATAACTCTCCTCCTAGGTGACCAAAGGGTGCGTTTCCAAAAGCGGAGTGGGGCAGTGCGGCGCTCAGTTGAGAAAGCATGACGAAGAGACTTTAACAATTTCAATGTGTTGTGATTGGGCAATCACCTCCGCACCGCTCCGAAACGCACCTTCGTACAGTATCTATAGTCCCTAGGTAATAAGTAGTACTTATTGAACACTAGCAGCGCCCGCGGTTTTACCCGCGTTGTGCCCGTTCCCGTGGGAATTTCGGGAATTTTTATACATATAAATTCTCGTCTTGAATAACTCTATCTATTTTTAAAAAAACCGCGTCAAAATCCGTGCAGTAGTATTTGAGTTTATCGCTAACAGACAGACGCGGCCGGGGACTTAACATACCTAGTTTTATAATATGTAGTGATTTAATTATTTAGTACTTCTAATAACATAAATATTACGCCGACATAAATATTAACGAGATATAATCTCTATAATGTACCAAATTCCGTATATAGTCGTAACATTCGTTTCGACGTAATTCCGAAAAACTAGAAACCCCTTTTCTTAATACCGATTTGGTCCTAGTTTTATTTTAATAAAAGACCATGAAGTTAAAAGAAATTATAAAACAAAACAAAAATAAATAAATACTCTACTAATAACCGGTTCTTAATAGCCGGAAATACCCGGTGATAATTAACCATCTAGAAAAAAATCAGTCGAAATGAATACCTTTTATTTTCGAAAGGAAGTGGGTAAAAATGTCAAAACTTACCTGTAATTGTTCCACTGTAATCTGTCAAAATCGATCGGCAGAATGCAAAGTAAACCAGGCCAACATTATAAATTAAAAAAAAGCACAACCATAGTCAATAGTTATTATTCCTTTATGTCAAATAGCACTGTTTCGTAAATTTTAATAGAAATCGACTTGTATCTATTAGTTTTAGTTTGTAAAAGTTGCAAAAAAGCTTATAAAACGTGTATTCTGTACAGCGAAATGATTATCGACTGAAAATAGGACGGGAAGGAAGCGTGCTGAAATGTCAATGTTGCCAGGTTATTGAGCTTTTCGTTCCCTCGTTTTGGGGAGAATTTGACGCAGAAAATGTTTGCTTGAATAAACTTAAACTTTTAATACGTAACTGTTTAAAAGTTGATAATGAATTATTTGAAATTAAAATAACAATAAAAATTGCTTTATTTCAATAATTTTTTCATTTGTTTTCATTTAGTAATCGCCTATTATCACATCAGTGACCAAATGCCTTCCTTTATTATAGTAAAACTAGCAGTGCCGGCGGTTTCACCTGAGGGAATTTTGGGAAATAAAGTAAAGGAAATCTAAAGATACATATGGGTTAATTCATAATTCAATTTACATCACTAACACTTTTATTATTCGGGGTCCAGCAGTTTGGTTAAAATGCTCTTATGGACAGAAAATATATCACATTTGTATAAATATCAGCAAAAATACTAGTAACGCCCCGCGGTTACCTGCGTTTTACCCATTCCCGTAGGAATTGAATGAATAAAATTACCTATAACTCTCCTCCTAGGTGACCTAAGGGTGCTTTTCCAAAAGCGGAGTGGGGCAGTGCGGCGCTCAGTTGAGAAAGCATGACGAAGAGACTTTAACAATTTCAATGTGTTGTGATTGGGCAATCCGCTCCGCACCGCACCTTCGTCCAGTATCTATAGTCCCTAGGTAATAATTAGTACTTATTGTACACTAGCAGCACCCAGCGGTTTTACCCGCGTTGTGCCTGTTCCCGTGGGAATTTCGGGAATTTTTATACTTAGGTATAAACCTTCCTCTTGAATCACGCTATCTATTAATAAAAACTACATCAATCAAAATGTGTTGAGTAGTTTTCAAGATCTAAGCATACTAGTGATTTATTTGAATAAAATTATTTATGTATTAATTTAATAAAACAATGGTGTAGCCATATTCGTTTATTGTCATAGATACACCTCTATCTCTCAATTAGGTCATACTTATAAACATTTAATAAAATATTAAAATTATTAATTTTTAAGAGAGTAAAAGGTTTATAAACTTTAATCATAGTATCACATTCATTTATCTTAACAATATAATTTGAACTTATAATAATAACAAAGGAATCTCCATTTTCATCAACAACATTTAACAAGTAGCAGCCATATTGGTTTTCAAAATTTCGAATTCTGAACAGTGAATACTCAACTTTAGGAATTACGAAATTTGAATTTGCCGCTAAATATTTTTCATGCTGCCATAAACTGTGACATGAAGTTTCTTTTTTTATTAGTCTATTAAGGCGGTCGGCTAAACCTCCTTTCTTATACTTCTTCCTCTTTTGTTGAAAACTCTCTTGGTTGTCAGAGTTTGTGGAATAACTATTTTCTTTTTTTATAGATACTGCATTGGTCATGGAGGAACAACTTAAGACTTCGATATCTTCGGACCGGGAACTTTCTTTAGGAGTTGATATTTCACTAATAGTATTTTGACTATTACTGTCGGAGCTGAAATGGTTATCGAAAAAGCTTTTAACCTTATTTATTAAGTCTATTTTAGCTATAGAAGTGTTTTCTAGTGGTTTTCTTGTAATAATAAAGTTGTTATTGTTCTGTTCCATGTTACATGTATCTTCTGCATATGTGTTAGTTGTAGCACAACTTAAAGGTTCAATTTTTATGTCTTCCTCACACTGAGACATATCCAAACTCTTTGTAATGTAGTCTCCATGGTTAAATAACTTCTTCTTAACTTTTAGAGTAGATATAGGAGAACCTCTTTTGGGTGCCAATATTGGACTCTTTTGCACTAAACTCCTTGTTTTTATTATTGGTGATTTGACAGTCATTTTGGCGGGATTTGCTTTAAAAGTTTGTGTTGGAATCATTAAAGGAGATTTATTATTTTCATTTACTTTTTTCTTGCACAATATTGGAGATAGTCTATTATTTATTTGTTTATTTCTCGATGTGTCTAATATAGTAATACTTAAGTTGGAAGTATTTTTAGGTGTTTTCCGTTTACGTTTTCTTTGTTTGAATGATTTATTAGCTAGGATATGTTTATCTAAAGGAACTTCATTTTCATAACCACTACTTTCGCTTGATGACCAGTTTATTTCTTCCGAGTGTTCTTGTGAGCTTAAAAGACGAAATTTTTGACGAAATCTATTTTCTTTCTGCATTTTTGTTGATGTTACACTTAATTTTGTTTTCAAAACGGTATTATTTAATTAATTTCGATCGAATAAACAAGGAATATTGATTTGATTGAAAACACATTGAAAAGAAATGAATATGAATGAATGAAATGAAAAGTTTTATTGTTTAATGACATCTTCTGTAAACTTTAATGACATTAATGACATTGACAAATATTTAATTAAATAATCACTCAAGCTTCAATTTCCGGTCCAGTTACTCCGCAAACTGAACCTGTGGTCTGTAATTTTTATTAAACATAATTTCATAATCATAACCTATGCAATGCAGATTTGTTTAGTTTTTACCTTAATTACATACAACCCACACTATTTATACTCTCTATACAAATTAATAAAATTAAAAAGAAAAAAGTATGTAATTTAGAATTTAAAGTATTAGTCGTGTAAACGAGGCATAAAGGTTTTCAATGTTGGTATTTTCCAGCAACGCCAACATTTGAGTGAGTTGTAATGTTGGTTTTCCTGTCAAAACCCGGCTGCGCCGCCATGTTATTTTACTAACTTCATGCCGGTGTGCTCTCAAAACAAATAACGTGCGTGCTGCTCTCGGATTCTTGTTTATCAATAATCTCGTGAAATTCTAACTTGAATTTTCCGTTTCATTTCTATGCTTACATTGATCTAAATATTAATAAAAGCGTACTAAGGTACAGATCTTGAGATAACTAGTAAAAAACCGGTCGTCGTCGGTATGTCGGTCGCCGCAATGGAAGTCGAACGAGTAGCTTCCGATTCGGAAAACGTGGCCGTCGACGCCGAGAAGCCAGCGACCAACGAAGGCGCCGGGGACGCGGCGACTTCCCACTCGGAGCGTCTACGTCGTAAAAATAAGAAATACGCTAGATCCAACAGCAAAGATGGCGTTACCGCGGTCACCCCGCTACCCAAGTATCGCAGCTGGAAGAATAGCCGTAGGCCCCGCAACGGACATGGCAGAGGCCTGCCTAAGAAGGGTACGTATCAACATGTTTATAGACCGGCCTTTCCAAGAATGTTCCAGAATCTGCAGTGTGAATAGAGCTGCATTTACGTAACTTTTGTTTACTATACATACATATTACGCAGTTACGCGTTTTTTCGGGTGGGCCCTGCCGGCTAGCTAATTAGAAACACAATAATAACTATTGTTTACACGCTAACGTAACTAAAAACGCTGCGATAAATGCGCAGTTACTTATTTTAAACATGTTGCTATGTTCATATAAGGTTTTCATGAATTTTATCGCTCTCTGGGTCAGTATATGATTTGTTAGTTGAATGACTTATTACGCAATTCTTGATTGTAAACAACTTTCATCATCAACCAAGGCTATTTTTGTCTATGTCTCTTGCTGGCTGAATATAAATAAAACTTGGGGCGTACCTATTACGAAAATAGGTTGAATATCAATAGATATTCGAACTCTTTGTTCGTACTTCGCATATCGCCATTTCCCGCCTCGTTTTAGGTCAAGGTCAATGTTGTTTTGGATAAAATGGTTGGAAGGCAGTGTGTTTATACGATAAATTATTGAGTAATACAGGCTTTTATGACTAAAACATGCTAAATACTAGTTTTATTAGGTGTAAAAACAATTTTATTGTTAATACTAGCAGCGGCCGACGGTTTTAACCGCGTTGTTGCAATTTCCGTGGGAATTTTAGTATGGATAGTAGCAAAGTCAATATAAAACTTTGTCTTGCAGATAAGTAAGTAGTTTTCTTTAAAAAAATCCAAACCAATTGGTAATTTCAGAGATAAAACATACAAACAAAAGATAACCTATAAAATTATTGCAATAGTATATACATATTATAGATGCAGTTTATATGAATAAAATATGCAAAATATATTGCTGTATGAGGCGTAAAATCTATCAAATTGCCTTGTTAAAAAGGTCACGCATTGATAATATGGTGAATATGTATGAAATATATTGTTATTGTGATAAAAATATTTAGTAGCGGTCAGGTGCTGATAAATATAATCTTTTGTGGTTGTTATAATACTAAACAAAATAAGTTTGTTTTATTTAAGTAAGTATATTGTTTGTGGCTGTGAAGCAAATCAAAAATACCTACTTACTTATATTATATAGAGATAATCTATACTATTAGGTATTATAGAGGTAAAATTTGTAAGTTTGTTTGTATGTTTGAGGTAATCTCAGGAATGATCAGTCCGATGTGAATAATTCTTTTTGTAATAGATAGCCACATTCAACGGGAAGGTTATAGGCTATTTTTCATCCCGACATTCCCACGGGAACGGGCACAACGCGGGTAAAACCGCGGGGCGCTGCTAGTATAATAATATATTACCTGGACAAATTCACACACAGTTAATTGGACCCAAACTAAGCTCTAGATGTTTATTTTTGAAAATATTAGAAAGTGCTTATCTCTGGAACTTCTTATGATTAGACTCGTTTTGTAACCTCTAATACAAAAAGGGGTGTAATAAGTCAATAGTCAGTTGGAAACACATCTTTACAGTCAAACTTATAACCACACTCTCTTTATTGGGACCCCGCGGTTTTACCCGCGTTGTCCTCGGTCCCGTGGGAATTTCGGTCTGAAAAATAGCCTATAGGTACTATACCTTCCCATTGAATGTGACAATTTATTACAAAAATAATTATTGAAATCGCATTGTTATTTTCTCGAATTGACCTTTACAAAGTTATAAACTTCTGGTCATTATAATAATTACAATAAGTATCGATTAAAAACCGGCTAAGTGCGAGTCGGACTCGCGCACGGAGTGTTCCGCACTTTAAAAAACAGCAAAAAATCACGTTTATTGTATGGGAGCTTTATTTTTAGTATTTGTTGTTATAGTGGCAATAGAAATACATCATCTGTGAAAATTTCAACTGTCTAGCTATCACCGTTCTTGAGATACAGCCTGGTGACAGACGGACGGACGGACAGCGAAGTCATAGGGTCCCATTTTTGCCCTTTGGGTACGGAACCCTAAAAACAAATAAAATGCACCAAGCCAACTGAAGTATTATTTGTTTAAACGGGAACTTACGTACGACGGAGGCTACTGTTGAGAGTTAGAGTGCGGGGAGAGACGCTGTCGCTATCGCTTCACCCACCTCCTGGTGAAGGTCACCGGACGTGACCGAAACGTGTTGAGGAACTCTCAACAGTAGCCTCCGTCGTAGGTACGTAAGTTCCTGTTTAAACAAATAATAATGACATTAACATATATTTCAATTAATAGTAACTAGCAGCGCCCCGCGGTTTTACCCGCGTTGTGCCCGTTCCCGTGGGAATTTCGGGAATTTTTTTACATAAAAACCTTCCTCTTGAATCACTCTACCTATTACAAAAAACCGCATCAAAATCCGTTGCGTAATTTTAAAGATTTAAGCATACAGACAGACAAACAGTGTGACAGACACGAAAAAGAGACGACTTTATTTTATACTATGTAGTGAAGTAGACAACTGAAGTAGCAACAAAATACAACAGTATACTTTCAAGTCTGCTTGTGTAATGATAATAATATGAATAACATAGTAACACTTGTTATTTACTTACTATGTATCTATGTAGGTGTGTCTCGTCCCGATAAACTTGTGTACATAAGATTATAGTACGTAGGTACAGTTGGCAAATGAAAATGTTACACTCTGTAATACTTTGTCAACTTATGAATTCGATATTTGTCATTGTCATGTAACAAGTTATTATAAGTAGTCATTTTGAATAGACATATAGCATAGTGACGGGATTAATTGGAGCCAATAATAGTACTTTAAGTATGTTGAACATTATTTGAATGTATCGTCAATCGTTTTAGTGTGAGTCCATACTGCGGGCCTAGCGCGGTTGCGACGGCGGGCGCGAAATATCAAACGTATGAAACGCGCGTCTGTGTCCATACTGAAGTGACTAAGGCGGAAGCCTAGCGCGACAAGACCGAGCGACTCAGCGCGCGGTGGTTTCAAACGCACCGATCCGCGCGTTTTGGCCACAGTACGGGCCTAGGCGGCGAGCGACTTAACGCGCGGGGCGGCGGGTGTATCAAACCAGTTCGGTCTTACCGCTCGGCGTATGCGCTTCTGTATTTGTTTTGACGTAAAATGGCGATAAATACTGAGTTGTTTATAAGTGCTATTCAATCTAAACCAGCTATATGGCAAAGCAAACATCAACACCACAGTAATCGCACAATAGTAAGAAAATTATTTATTAATTTCGTGCACACCATCTCTAGTGTTTAACACCTCCCATCTCAGGTTCGGATCGGACTGTCTTACTAGACAAAATAGCAAATCTTCGTCCATAGTTTGCAACCCCTGATATACGTCTGATCGCTACTAGAGCTCGCGCCTCAGTGTGGTCACCTCGCGCGGCGCGCCACCGCTTGTCGCGCCCGCCGCCGCGCAAGCCACCGCGCATTCAGTGTGGACGCACACTTATAGTATTAACAGACGTTCCGATTTGGTTGGTGCCAACCATCCGACCACGACCAAATCGGAAAGTGAAGAGAGCGGTCGGTCCGACATAATTATTATTAATATTGGTTGGACGTGGTCGGATGCGCCGGGCGATCCGACCAAACCAAATACCTATCCGGTCCAACCAAATTGGAACGTTTGGAAGCTTTGTTCCGACCAAATCGGCTCAGTCGCATTCGAAACGCCGCCGTTGTAGGACGTGAATATGAACGCCGAGGGAGTTACGGTCACCGAACGTGACATAATAAAGTTACTTGAACTTTATAAAGACTTTCCCTGTTTGTGGGACTTAAGTCACAAATATTACGCCAATAGAGATGCCAGAAATCAAGCGTATTTGATTATAGCGATTAGAGCCGCATATGACTGTAATATTCTCTATTTCTATAGTAGAATTTAGCCCATTCTCTTCGTTTTTTCCTTTGTTCCTTTTGTAGCAGTGCTGTAGCAACAATGGTTGCCGCAACCAACGCTATTTTAGCATTTTTAGATAATACCGGTGGCATGATGTTTATGCATCGACGATCGACGGCACAGGTAGCAAGACGTCCGTTCCACGTCCGTTCACTACTTCATAGCAAAGTCAACTGACGGCTGGAAGGCCAACCGTCGGACAATCTGTAGCAATGTTGGAATGGTTGCTATGTCGGTTCCAATATGGTTGGCACCAACCAAATCGGAACGTCTGTTAATACTATTAGAAGCAAACTCTAATTTAGGCTTTTTTTCTAGCACGGTTTACTTTTTCGCAAGTTGAGTAATTAAATAAATAAATAAATACACCCGGACAAATTCACACACCGTTAATTAGACCCAAAGTAAGCTCTAAGCTTGTGTTATGGAATCTAACTCACTGATACTACTAGATATACCTACATACACAAATACTTTATAAGAATATATAATTGACACCCAGACGTTGTCGCCAACAACTATGTCTTCACATATTGTTGACTCCGGGCGGGAATCGAACCCGCAACCCCCGACACAGTAAGCGCTCTCACTGCCACTGTGACAACAGGCTTGTCAAAATTATTTTAAATGTTTTGATACATTTTCTGGTAAGCAGTGAAAACTGCATTAAAATCCGTTGCGTGGTTCAAAAGATCTCGGCTTTTAGATGCAGAAGGACAGACGCGGAGGGCCACTTCCTTTTATACTATGTAGTGATTATGTAGTTATATTGATGAACAAGGCTTTTAGGCTACCTTTTCACTACATAGTATAAAATAAAGTCGTCTCTGTTTCGTGTCTGTTTGTCTGTATGCTTAAATCTTTAAAATTACGCAACGGATTTTGATGCGGTTTTTTGTAATAGGTAGAGTGATTCAAGAGGAAGGTTTTTATGTAAAAAAATTCCCGAAATTCCAACGGGAACGGGCACAACGCGGGTAAAACCGCGGGGCGCTGCTAGTATCTTATAATTTTGGGATTCTCAATATCAGAAACTTTGAAATATTATTACATGTTACCATATCAAAAAATGATAGTTATCTTGTTTGTGTCAACATAACATTTTATTTTATCCTTATCTAAAGATTAAGCATGTTTTGTAATATCATATCACAGTATATTTAAATAATCCTTCTGTAGGTATAATAAAGATATGTATGTACTATCTTGGTAGCCACCGACAACCAAAATACTCACTAAAATGTACCTAAGTAGATTTTTTTTTACCTGGACAAATTCACTCACGGTTAATTAGACCCAAACTAAGCTCCAAGCTTGTGTTATGGAATCTAACTCACTGATACTATTACATCATCATCATCATCATGTCATATTAGCCTTGGGTGTCCCATTGTTGGGCAAAGGTATGTGTTTATAGTAGGGGGAGGCCCCTACTACATACACATACACAAATCTATACTAATAATATAAAGAGGTAAAATTTGTAAGTTTGTTTGTTTGTATGTTCGAGGTAATCTCAGGAATTATAAGTCCGATTTGAATAATTCTTTTTGTAATAGATAGCCAAATTCAACGGGAAGGTTATAGGCAATTTTTCACCCCGAAATTCCAACGGGAACGGGTACAACGCGGGTAACACCGCGGGGCGCTGCTAGTAACTTATAAGAATATATAAAGTACTTATGTACATAATATGTGAACGAGATACCTACAGCCACTAAATTACTTTTTAACAATTACTCAATTTAAAACATTTCTTAGTGGTTTAGTGGCATTTTCTTGCCTATACATAGGTGTCAGGTTCAAACCCCAGTCGAGTGATGATTAAATTCAATTTACTTTAACATGACTGAGTTAGATAAGCATGGCGATTACATCCTTTTCAATCCGTTTTTTTCAATGGTTGATTATAGTAACATGCTTTCAATAAAAAGGTGTATTCTGGAACAAGGCATTGTTTCAAAACTTAAATGATAGTCTGTTAAAGTTATTTGCGTTGCCAGAAGAAAGCTACGACTTTTAGGGTTCCGTACCCAAAGGGTAAAAACGGGACCCTATTACTGAGACTTCGCTTTCCGTCCGTCCGTCTGTCACCAGGCTGTATCTCAAGAACGATGATAGCTAGACAGTTGAAATTATCACAGATGATGTATTTCTATTGCCGCTATAACAACAAATACTAAAAATAAAATAAAACAAATATTCAAAGGGAGCTCCCATACAACAAACGTGATTTTTTGCCGTTTTTTAAATTACGGAACCCGTGCGTGAGCCCGACTCACACTTGGCCGGTTTTTTTCTTAACATCTGTTGACTATGTTAACGTTTACTGCTGCGTAAGCTCAAACCTTAATACTCACATGTTTCCGTCAGGAGGCGCCGGCGGCAAGGGCGTCTGGGGCCTGCCCGGGTCCGAGCTGGTGGAAGAAATCGTGGAGGATGCCAACGATCCCAACTACGACTCGGAGGCGGTCACCAACGGAGACGTGGAGTTCAGCCAGGTGATCGTGGAGCTGCCGTCGGACGAGATCATGGTAAGGGATATTGGGATTGGAGCAGGGGATATTGAACTAACAGGGGGATTGGAACTTCGAGCTGGGGGATATTGAACTGGCAGAGGTATTGGAACGAGGAGATACTGTTTTGCCATATAAAAATTAAGGGGTAGACTAACATTTAGGGGGATGAAAAGCTGTTGCTGTTGTCCGATTCTCAGACCTACCCGATATGCACACAAAATTTCAAGAGATTCGGTCAAGCCGTTTAAGTACAAACACCGCGACACGAGAATTTTATATATTAGAAGATGGAGCATTGGGACATTGGGGATATTGAACTAGGAGTTGAGAGATATTGAACTAACAGGGGGATTGGAACTAGGAGGGGGACTGTGGGGCTGCGGTCGGAATAAATCATGGCAAGGGAAACAGGGGGATTGGAACTAAGAAATCAAATGTATTTGAAACTAAAAGAAAAACATTATTTCTCAGCTGAAACCTTACCCAAACAGCTATAAAAAGGTGATTCATATTGTTTTCGTTCGGTTATCTGCTTGTCCTTGACGTTTATCGCTCTATTTATAAACATACTTTGTACAACACTACTACGCATTTCACTTTTAAAATCGACACCTGTGACTTAAATTGTGCATTTATAGTTTTTATATTCTTGTAGCGTTAGTTATATGTAGCTGTGTCCGCGACTTCGAACGCGTGGAATTTAACAAAAAAAACTACACTAATATAAGCGGAAAACTTTGTTTGTTTGTAATGAATAGGCTCGAAAACTACTGGACCGTTTTTAAAAATTCTTTCACCATTCGAAAGCATTATCCACGAGTATTTTTCATCCCGAAATTCCCACAGGAATGGACACAACGCGGGTAAAACCGCGGGGCGCTGCTATCTAAAATAAAAAAGCTAAGTTACTCTTTATTACATGAGCTACCTGCCAGTAAAAGTCCCGTCAAAATCGGTCCAGCCATTTCAGAACTAATTTATTAGCCGGAACTAAGAGACAGTTTTTTTAAAAATAAAATGTTATTTTGATATATGTATCGCATATGGATGTATTAAAAAGCGGTTATTTAATATTATAAACAGGCACTCCAATTTCATTTATATGTATATTGAATGAAAAGTAAGATGATTCCGTGCTTCGGAGGGCACGTTAAGCCGTCGGTCTCGGTTACTCTCTACGGACAGTAGTCGTTACATGAGCCACGTCAGAGGCGTTTAGCGGCTCAATAACTCTGACACCGGGATTGGTCCGGTTGACCATCCACTCGATGAAGAAGAAGATTGAATGAAAATATCGATATATGTTAATGAACAAGTAACCCCGTAAAGTACCTTTTCTGTGGGAGTTTTGGGACAAAAATAGGTTATAACCTTCCTCTTCAATGAAGCTATAGCATACAAAAATAATTATTCAAAACGGACTAGTAGTTTCAGAGATTCGCGGGTTCAAACAATCAAAATAATAAAAAATATAATTTAATGTTAGTTATAGCGGCAATAGAAATACATAATCTGTGAAAATTTCAAATGTCCAGCTATCACCGTTCTTGAGATACAGCCTGGTGACAGACGGACGGACGGACAGCGAAGTCTCAGTAATAGGGTCCCGTTTTTACCCTTTGGGTACGGAACCCTAAAAACCACGTCAAAATCGTGCAGTAGTATTTGAGTTTGAGCGAACAGACAGACAGACGCGGCCGGGGACTTTGTTTTATAATATGTAGTGATAAGCTTATATGAATAAGGCCCTTACTGAATTTTCATTTGATTGCTCCCGAACTCTCATGACCCCTAACATTGTTATGCGACAACATGTGCACCGCACTTGCATTGGCAACACGACTAGAATGTATAAATTGTTTTATTGATGCACTGCAGATGGCCGCAGAAAAATGTGAGTTTGAGTTACTGTCGTAGGGGTTCAAGGTTGTGGTGGCACTGCAGGAATTTTGAGATAGATATTGACAAGACAAATTCACGCGGTTAATTAGAGACACAAACTAAGCTCTAAGCTTGTATTATGGAATCTAACTCACTGATACTACTACATATACATATACAAAACTATACTAATATTATAAAGTGGTAAAATTTGTTTGTTTGTATGTTCGAGCTAATTTCGGGAATTACCAGTCCGATTTGAATAATTCTTATTGTTATAGATAGCCACATTCAACGGGAAGCTTATAGGCTATTTTTCATCCCGAAATTCCCACGGGAACGGGCACAAGGCGGGTAAAACCGCGGGGCGCTGCTAGTGCTTTATATCACTATTCACTATCACTACATATTATAAAACAAAGTACCCAGCCGCGTCTGTCTGTCTGTTCGCGGTAAACTCAAATACTACTGCACGGATTTTCGACGCGCTTTTTTAAATAGATAGTGTGATTCAAGAGGAAGGTTTATATGTATAAACATTCCCGAAATTCCCACGGGAACGGGCACAACGCGGGTAAAACCGTGGGGAGCTGCTAGTGAATGTATAATTAACTCCCAGACGTCGCGTCGTCGCCAACAACTATGTCTGCACATTCTATATTGTGATCATAAAATCTTATTAAAATAACTCGACTCGTGTCACAATGTTAGTTACCATACTCCTCCGAAACGGCTCGACCGATTTTTATGACATTTTTTATGTATATCCAGTGGGTTAGAGAATCTGTAGGTGATAGGGGTGGTCCACCCCTTAATTTTTATATGGTAAAACAACATTTGCCGCATCAGCTAGTATACTTATAGATTTGTCAATCTGTTATATGAAAAGGTTGTTTATTATTAATTTTTAATCAATTATACAATAAAAAAAACTAAAAAAACACGCTTTTATTGCAAATTGAACTAAAAACTAGAAAATAATTTTTCTCCTCAAATCAAAATTATAATAAAATTTAAGTTCATAGTTCATAACTATCCCCTCATAAGTCTCATAGATAGTTAGAGATTGTCTAAGCTGAAATGACGCGCCCCACTACTTAATTACTTTATTTAGATGTGTGAGTGTAAATATTAATAGCGGCACTTCATCTGTGTGGGAGCGCCAATTATTGATTTCTATGTGCACATGTCGGCCGACTAGTCGGGTGATAAATCCGAAAACGCTCGCTCTATGGAGCAGCGCCGTCACTTTGTATGAAACAAGACGTCCTCTCCTCTCGCGCGTTCACGATCAACTAAACTAGTTGGACAACAAATCCGAGAATTGCACTTCTTAGCGAGTACGGCGAGTACGGCAACTGAACGACCAATTATAATTGCATGTTTATGTGTATTGCGTCCATATTTAAAATTTGCTAGTGTGCGTAAATGCGGAGGTGGGGCGTGTCATTTCAGCTTGGACAATCTCTACCAATGATGATTGTAATATTTAAAAATATCAAGCACCCCACGCTTTTACTCCGAATTGAATCATTGTGTTACAACTTAAATTTTATTATAATTTTGATTTGAGGAGAAAAATTATTTTCTATTTATTAGTTCAATTTGCAATAAAAGCGTGTTTTTTTAGTTTTTTTAAACCATAATTTTATTTTTTAGTAAGCATAACATTATATGCAACTTTTCATCCCGTAATTCCCACGGGAACGGGCCCATCACGGGAAAACCACGGGACGCTGTTAGTGTCTAGTACCATTTAGTAAAATAAAACAGAACTCCCGTTCCGTCCCACAGTGAGCGCCCGTTGATGTCTTTTATATGAAGTAATATTTTTTTAGTAAATCTGGCAAATCCATTAAGGATAATGGGAAACTGTTATTAAATTATTGCATTGTCATCGGTCCTTGATACGTATGCAAAGTTTCAAATTAATCAGACTTCTGGAAGTTGGTGAAAATGATGTTCAAAGATTTCATTAC
Organism: Cyclophora albipunctata; assembly: GCA_963082685.1. Lineage (NCBI taxonomy): Eukaryota > Metazoa > Arthropoda > Insecta > Lepidoptera > Geometridae > Cyclophora > Cyclophora albipunctata. Next base: position 2,410,254 of record OY720141.1, on the reverse strand, counting down.
ATACGTTCGTACGTACGTACATACATACAGGCCAAGCTAATAAAAGCGTGTTAAAAAAGAGGAGCTCCTTAATAAGACCGATTTCATTTGTACGTATGACGTATGTTCCTTCACCAATATAATTCCAACTAGCCGCGCCCCACGGTGACACCTGCGTTGTACCCGTTCACGCGGGAATTTCTGGATAAAATGTATCCCATGTGTTATTCTGATGTATATTTTTTTCGTGAAAGAGTAACAAACATACATTCATCCTAACAAATTTCTATAATCTACACTAATATTATAGAGGAAAACTTTGTTTGTTTGTAATGAATAGGCTCAAAAACTACTGGCCCGTTTTTAAAAATTCTTTCACCATTCGAAAGCTACATTATCCACGAGTAACGTGGGCTATTTTTCATCCCGAAATTCCCACAGGAATGGACACAACGCGGGTAAAACCGCGGGGCGCTGCTAGTATTATATAAATTTAATAGGTGATGTTATTACAAGTGTGTTTGTTTGTTCTAGCGCAAAGCGGAGCCAATTATCTTGGAGTATTTCGAGCACGGAGACACGCACGCTGCCTCCGAAGACTTCTTGGAGTTCATCACAGCCAAACGGACGCATCTGGTAAGAATAGTAAACAAGTAATCGCGTGGTATTCACGCGTAATCCTCCTCACTGTATTGATATCTTCAGTGAGATGAGATGTCTCTGCCCAGCTGTGGGACCTGTGAGTGCTGTGAGTGTGTAATGACCCACTGCTGGGCATAGGCATTTTACTGAAGATATCAGTACAGTGAGGAGGATTAGGCGTAATCACCCAGCTTGCCTAATGAGGGTTGGTGATCTCAAATTCAAACCATTTTTGAAAAGTAAATAGGAAACTGTTTGTATAGGAAAATGAATCTGTTGACACGGTAATTGAATCTGTTGACACGGTAATTGAAACCGAGACCTCAGTTTTGGTAAAATTTCGTTATAAAATAATATAATATCCCCGGACAAATTCACATGCGGTTAATTTAATTAGACACATAGTAAGCTCTAAGCTTGTGTTATGGAATCTGACTCACTGATACTACTACTTAAACGTAAACAAGAATATATAATTGACACCCAGACGTCGTCAACAACTATGTCTTCACATATTGTTACTCCGTTGAATCGAGCCCGCAACCCCCGACACAGTAAGCGCTCTCACTGCCACTGTGCAAACGGGCTTCTTTAATATATTCAGAACTAGGAGCGCCCCGCGGTTTTACCCGCGTTGTGCCCGTTCCCGTGGGAATTTCGGGAATTTTTTTACATAAAAACCTTCCTCTTGAATCACTCTACCTATTACAAAAAACCGCATCAAAATCCGTTGCGTAATTTTAAAGATTTAAGCATACAGACAGACAAACAGACAGACACGAAAAAGAGACGACTTTATTTTATATTACCCGCGTTGTGCCCGTTCCCGTGGGAATTTCGGGAATTTTTTTACATAAAAACCTTCCTCTTGAATCACTCTACCTATTACAAAAAACCGCATCAAAATCCGTTGCGTAATTTTAAAGATTTAAGCATACAGACAGACAAACAGTGTGACAGACACGAAAAAGAGACGACTTTATTTTATACTATGTAGTGAAGTAGATATATAATTAATCGTCCTTTATCTCTTGCAGATATGCGAGATGATAGTAGAAATCGCGCTGGACCACAAGCCGTCCCACTGTGAAATGGCCTCTGTACTCATCTCGGATCTCTATGGACGCATCTTCTCTGCCAAGGATATTGGTTATGGTAAGCATCGCTATACGGTGCAGACGTAGGAAGGATTTTGTGCAATAACGTTTGAATTTTGTCTCTGTCACTCGTACACAATAGTATAGCCGTTTCATTAAGTGGTCAACCCTGGTGTCGGAATGTTTAGACCGCCTAAAGGCCTCCGACGTGGTCTAACGATTGAAACGACCGGGACCGACGGTTTATAAATAAATAAATAAATATACCCGGACAAATTCACACACGGTTAATTAGACCCAAAGTAAGCTCTAAGCTTGTGTTATGGAATCTAATTAACTGATACTACTACATATACATACACAAATACTTTATAAGGATATATAATTGACACCCAGACGTCGTCGCCAACAACTATGTCTTCACATATTGTTGACTACGGACGGGAATCGAACGCGCAGCCCCCGACACAGTAAGCGCTCTCACTGCCACTGTGACAACGGGCTCGTCGGGAAGTTAAAGTGCCCTCCATCCAAAGCACGGTAGTGCTCAAATAGAAATGCCATGTTTGAATATAAGGGCTTATCTCAGAAACCACTCATCTGATTTGAATAATTATTTTTGTAATGAATAGCCACATTCAACGGGGAGGGCACGTTAAGCCGTCGGTCCCGGTTAATTTCTACGGATAATAGTCGTTACATGAGCCATGTCGGAGGCCTTTGGCGGCTCAATAACTCTGACACCAGGATTGATCAGGTTGACCATCCACTCGATGAAGAAGACAAACCATTTGACAGCTAAAGTGTTCTTCCGTGTTAATGTGGCCCTGCATGATTAGAATGTGGCGGTTCCCCGCAGCGTTCGAGCGGCTGCTGGAGAAGCTGCCGGACCTGACGCTGGACGCGCCGGACGCCGCCGTGCTGCTGTCCAACTTCATCGCGCGCTGCGTCGCCGACGACTGCCTGCCGCCCAAGTTCGTGCAGCTGCAGGCGCAGAGGGAGCTCAACGCGCCCGCCAAGTCAGTATACTCCCTCTATCAAATATATACTAATATTATAAAGAGGTCAAGTTTGTAAGTTTGTTTGTTTGTATTTTCGAGCTAATCTCGGGAATTATCGGTCCGATTTGAATAATTCTATTTGTAATGGATAGGTACATTCAACGGGAAGGACATAGGCTATTTTTCATCCTGAAATTCCCACGGGAACGGGTACAATGCGGGTAAAACCGCGAGGCGCTGCTAGTATATAATATACCCGGACAAATTCACACATGGCTGATTATACTTATCTAAGATCTAAGCTTGTAATATGGAATCTAACTCACTGATACTACTACATATACATACACAAATACTTTACAAGAATATATAATTGACACCCAGACTATATACTCTACCTATACTAATATTATAAAGGGTCTGTTTTTTTGTTGCTTTGAATGAGCTAATCTTGGAAACTACTAGTCCGATTTGATAATTCTTTTTGTAATAGAAAGCCACATTCAACGGGAAAGTTATAGGTTACTTTTCATTCCGAAATTCCCACGGGAACGGTCACAACGCGGGCATAACCACGGGACGTGGCTAGTTTTTTGTACGACACTGCCCGCGGTCGTTCTTTTGTGCCGCGACCTATAGTAATTACTACATAGTATAAAATAAAGTCGTCTCTTTTTCGTGTCTGTCACACTGTTTGTCTGTCTGTATGCTTAAATCTTTAAAATTACGCAACGGATTTTGATGCGGTTTTTTGTAATAGGTAGAGTGATTCAAGAGGAAGGTTTATATGTAAAAAAATTGCCGAAATTCCCACGGGAACGGGCACAACGCGGGTAAAACCGCGGGGCGCTGCTAGTACGTTAATAATGTGTACAAATCGCGGAAGTTTAAAGTGTATTACTATGTTTGTTCCAGACAAGCAATCCACAGAGCCGAGACGCTGCTGTCGATGAAACAAGGACTAGTCAGATTAGATAATATTTGGGGAGTTGGCGGCGGCATCAGGTAAATATTGAACCTCTCTTACTAACTTGATTCATATTCATACGTTATTATTATTGAAACGTTCGTTGTAACCTAAGATAGCTGTAGATGTATCCATGTTGATGTGTGTTTATGTGCCCCTAGGCCGGTGAAGTCGCTGATCCGGCAGGTGCAGCTGCTGCTGAAGGAGTTCCTGACCGCGGGAGACCTGGCCGAGGCGATGCGCTGCGTGCGCGACCTCGAGGTGCCGCACTTCCACCACGAGCTCGTCTACGAGGTCAGCTCACTCATATATATTATATACATTATACACTACCAGTGCCCCGCGGTTTTACCCGCGTTGTGCCCGTTCCCGTGGCAATTTTGGGATAAGAAATAGCCTATAACCTTCCTGTTGAATGTGGCTATCTATTACAAAAAGAATTATTCAAATCGGACTGATAATTCCTGAGATTACCTCGAACATACAAACAAACAAACAAACAAACAAACAAACTTACAAATTTAACCTCTTTATAATATTAGTATGATGATATTAAATGTAATAATGTTGTTCACAGACAGTATTACTCGCTCTGGAGACAGTCAACTCCTCGGTGGAGGAGCAGCTGTGCACATTCCTGTATGAGTTGAGGCGGTGTGTCATCGTCTCGCCGGATCAGATGGACCGGGTGAGTCTTATTCACTATTGACGGTCTTACTTTGGGTTTTTGAGGGTAGACCCTTGCTGGCTGACAAGCCCATAGGCACAGTGGCAGTGAGAGCGATTAATAAAGGAGAAGTGTATCCGTAAACGCAGTTCAATTCGAAATATCTATCCCAAATCACAATAGTAAATCTACTACAAAATTCCTTACCGACAAAGAGCTATATGTAAGTTCTTCCCCACAGGGTTTCCTGCGAGTGCTGGAAGACATGAGCGACATAGTGCTGGACGTGCCGCTGGCGTACATCATGCTGGACCGGTTCATGGAGCGCTGCCAGCGCCGCTTCCGGCTCGGGCACGACGTGCTGCAGCGCATGCCCACCCGGTACGTGCGCCCCACTGCTGGGCCAGTGGAGTCACATAGTAATCGTGTCACTGCTGGGCAAGAGCCATAGGTTCCAATTAGCCAATGATAATGTTGATTAATATGTTTTATCTACACTAATGTTGTAACATTCTACTTATGTTTCCAATACTTGACTTATAATTACTACTGTTATAGCGCAGACAACTAAAACACTCAATTTAAGCAATTGCACATGATGTTATAATATCATTATAATTTAACATTATAACATCATTATAACGCGACCAATTAACCTGGCGAGCCTTATGTCAAAATCCTCATACTAGTTGTATAAAATTTTGATATTAGGCTGGCTTTTTAAAATAGTTGGGTTATACGTGAAAACTTCGTCGAAACTACATACACAAAACTCTTTGGTAAGATCTCGCTCGCTCCTGATTGGCCCTACGCGCAGCTGCGCTCTCATTGGTTAGATTTTAATGGCGGCAAGTTCACTGTGACAATACACGTACCTACGCGTGAATTTAATGTTTCGCAATGTGTTTTGTTTTTAAAATTTTGTTTGATTAATTGCATTAAATAGTGAAGATAAAGTAGTGTATGCAACTGCATATAACACGGGTATTAAAACACTCGTTACTATTATGAAACTCGCTGCGCTCGTTTCATAAACTCACACTCGTGTTTTAATACCCTTCTTTATATGACGTTGCATAAACTACTATAATCAACATTATCATTGGCTAATCTTATATTTTCAAGTCTTTTATACCAATTAACATGTCAATGACATTTCTTAATTACTAGCAGTGCCCCGCGGTTTTACCCGCGTTTTACCCGTTCTCGTGGGAATTTTGGGATGATGTGCATCCAATGAGTTATTCTGATGTATAACCTATATTACTGAAAAGTTTCATTCAAATCCGTCCAGTAGTTTTTTCGTGAAAGAGCAACAAACATACATCCATACATACATACATACATCCATCCTCACAAACTTTCGCATTTATAATATTACTAGCAGCGCCCCGCGGTTTTACCCGCGTTGTGCCCGTTCCCGTGGGAATTTCGGGAATTTTTTTACATAAAAACCTTCCTCTTGAATCACTCTACCTATTACAAAAAACCGCATCAAAATCCGTTGCGTAATTTTAAAGATTTAAGCATACAGACAAACAGACACGAAACAGAGACGACTTTATTTTATACTATGTAGTGATACTAGCTGCGCCCCGCGGTGTTACCCGCGTTGTACCCATTCTCGCAGGGATTTCGGGATAAAATGTATCCCATATGTTATTCTGATGTATGTATAACCTATATTACCGTAAAGTTTCATTCGAATCCGTCCAGTAGTTTTTGCGTAAAAGAGCAACTAACATACACCCATCCTCACAAACTTTCGCATTTATAATATTAAATAGGATTGATAGATTTTATCATTTACAATATCTTTCATCTTTTCAGAGGGCGCAAACGTTTCGTGTCCGAAGGCGACGGCGGTATGATCAAAGATCACGCCTTGAAGCTCAGAGAATAGACGAACAGACAGAAGTACATTAACAATAGCCCTGAGAACCGGTGAGGACAACTACAGTACAAACACCGTCGGAAATATTGTGTACAGTCCGGCAAGTATAAGTTGGCGGTGGCGATTTGAGGAACAAAAACGGACATCTTGAAAATTCACTTTGACACTTCCGAGTTCATAGTAAACATCGTTGCGAATATTTTGCTAACTACTGTGCTATCATCATGCCTAAAGTGATAAAAAGTGGTACAAGAGAAGCAGTTATAAAAGTACATTGACATTGAACACAGTGGCGCACAGCCGCGCCAAGTTATACTTGCCGGACTGTACAAATGTTGCCAACATAGCTTAGACTTCATAGTGTTGCCAGGATTAAACAGACTCAAATAGAGGTACCAGGATGAAAGAAACAACGTTAGTGTTGTCTGAGACATAAACATTGACAAGATAGTATAGACATTATTAGTGCCGCCAGGATATTATAAAGATCGTATTATAAGTCTGTGTTGCCAGAAAACGCCGACATAATTAAATAAACTCAACCATCGTTAAAAATATACGCTACGTTATTGGTGTTGCTAACAAAAGACATACATATACGATAGTGTTGCATGGGGAATAAAATTGAAATACCAGGATAAACGCAGAAAATATTGGTGTTGCCAGTAAAAGTGACAAAAATGCACTGTGCTGCCTAAATAACACATTTTCTGTGCTACAAGAACTATTGCACATTTCTTTAATGGCAACAAATAGTTCACAAATATATAATATGCATATTTCAATAGTCAATACATGGTAATCTTAAAAATATGTGCCAGTTTTATAGAAATTGTATGGCGAATGAATAAACTATTCCCTAAGTTTAATTGTGTAATGAGTGTTGCAATGAAATTCGTAGTACAACAGACTTGAATAATCTTAATTTAATATTGCCAGAGTAATATTGCTTAGTTGAATAAGTATTGCCACATATATATCTATTTTTACACCACAAAATATAGCTTGTAATGTTTCTATTATGGTTTTTAATTTAAATCTTACAATTATCTAGAATAAAGCCGTTTTTGACAAAGTAGTAAGTCTTTAAGGTTCATGATGTCAAATTGACATGTCTCAAAAATCAACGCGCCATCTTTGGGGCTTAAATGACAGATTCTCATCTGGTGTCTTTATTTTCACTGGTCTTCGTATTATATTTTGTAATTTTGAATACAAATTAACTATTTCATTATGTTACAAGTCATGCACATTCATTGAATGGTCTTATTTTACAAAATAATCGTCCCACCACCGTCTCTAGGGGCTAATAATGTTAAAGATTATTATTATTATATACTTGATTACTTAATATATATTTATATTATGAATTGATATGTTTACTACTTTTGGGGAATGATACTTTACATAGGTCGCTTGTGATCACGTGTACTCGTCGCTGTACTGACATCTTCAGTGAGAGGTGTTTGATCTGCAGTGGGGTGTTATAGGACGATACTTTACATTAGTACTCGCTTGTGATTACGTGTACTCCTCGCTGTACTAACATCTTCAGTGAGAGGTGTTTGATCTGCAGTGCGGTGTTATGATTCCTTGCCATAATCAAAAGTAGTATTCAAATTGATTTCAAATAACTCTTAATAAAAAAAAATACTATAAAATATATATTAATTCTAAGTCTTGAACACTGTATGTTTGAATATAATGTCATTTTTACCATCAATGCCCTTGCTTATAAAACAAAGTTAATTTAATCATTGTCTGTAACACTAACATTAAATAAAAACTCATATATACGGTCGAATTGAGATACCTACTCCGTTAATAAATAAATACACCCAGACAAATTCACTCACGGTTAATCAGACCCAAACTAAACTCTAAGCTTGTGTGGAATCTAACTCACTGATGCTACTACATATACATACACAAATACGTTATATGAATGTACTTGACACCCAGCGTCAACAACTATATCTTCACATATTATTGTATAATACATGCATAGATTAAATTAATCACATTTTATAAGTAAGGGTACTTTTTTAAACTTTGGTAATTAATGTATTAAAAATGCAATGATATTAATGTTTTCTATTAAATAATAAATAGAGTATGTACTACGTTTCTTGGCGTGATTTAGTGTACACTCTTGTTTGTATTAAATGAGAAGATTAATTTTGGGATTGTAATAAATATTGGATCATTTTGCTATAAACAGTAAAACATACTTTAACTAACGTTCTATGGGAATTGGGCTTTTGAAAAAAAAAAAAAAAAAAGATTTTTTTTATGTATTTTAAAACTTTATTATTAATAATATTGATATTTAATGCAAAAAAACTTAAAAAAAATATTTTTTCAATTAATTATAAACAAATAAAAATTGATGAAATTTGAATAAAAGTCACGTGACTATAAACGCGCCATAATTGGTCACCATAGTTGTGACGTGATAATGATAGAGCTAATAACCATAAGTACGTACAGCGGTTACGGCTATTACACGTGTAACCGAATGGGGCTACCATTATGACGTCACACGCGCTCGGGTTTGTTCGGGAGTTGTCCGAGTGTCTTCGGTACTGGATTCAAAAATTAATTTTTATTTTGAAATAACTTTTGAATTATTGCGAAAAAAATAAAATAAAAATAGTTTTGTTATAAAACTAATATAATAATCTTTCGATTTATCACAAAATTTTTTTTTCAAATGCCCAATTATAGCATATCCTTTGCTATCTCTTGGTAAAAACCATATGAAAATCCATTCAGTAGTTTTTTTAGCTCGAGCATACAGACAGTATGGGGACCTTAACATGAATATACAATTTCCTAAAATAATAATTACAACCGGACAATTTCACACAAGGTTAATTAGACCCAAACTAAGCTCTGAGCTTGTATTATGGAATCTAACTGATACTACTACATATACATACACAAATACTCCATATGAATATTTACTTGACACTCAGACTTTGAAAAGAAAAAGAATTGTCCACATTTAAAAAAATCCAATATTGATTACACATCCCAAAATATATTTTTTATAAATGGTGTGATGATGGAACAATAACGATCCGAGCGTTATTATTCAATGTGTCTTTAGTTTTGATTTAATTTGAGTATTTTTAATATTCATTTTATCTATACAGGGTTATTGGATAAAAATTGTCGATGTGAAATGTAGTTTACATCAAAGAATCGATACATCTAGCCCTCTGAGCACAACACACGTGTGAGAAGACGACAAAACATTATAAACTGGCAGCGCCCCTCGGTTTTACCTATATTGCGCCTAATTATTTGTTAAAACGGGAACTTACATACGACGGAGGTTACTGTTGAGTGTCCCTCAACACGTTTCGGTCACGTACGGTGACCTTCATCAGGAGGTGGGTGAAGCGAGAGCGACAGCGTCTCTCCCCGCACTCACGTACGTAAGTTCCCGTTTTAACAAATAATTATGACATTAACGTACGTTTCAATTAATAGTAAAATATAAATTGTGCCTGTTCCTGTAGTCATTTATAACCTTCCTCTTGAATCGGGCTATCCAATGCATAAATAATTATTCGATTAGCCCTCACATACAAACTTGAAAATTTTACCTCTTTATAATATTAGTGTAGATAATGTATGTATGTTTATAGATTAAATATTTTGAGTTTCCCACCAATTTATCACCAAACTTTTTAAGTAGGTATATATCATATCATGTCTTGTCGCCTTCTCTAACGTTCTTTAAACTAGACTGGCAATACGGTCTACGGACATGATGAGAGACCTTTCAAACACTTATTATAAGAAGATTTTAATACATTTGTATGCAAATAAAACAGAGGCCCAAATCTTATAATTCTTATTTTGCCATTTGAATATCCTAAAGCAACCTAATATTGCTAAAAGGGATTTCAATATAAAAGCTATAGTAACCCTGTATAAATAGAATTGAAATAATTTTCTATAATAATTTTGCAATTAATTTAGTTTCGCGCATATTA